>JBBDGP010001745.1:0-1200000 GCA_037952835.1 Lithobates septentrionalis
GAGGAATGGGGAGGAAGGGGATGGAAGGAAGGTAAACATAAGGAGGGAGGAAGAGAAAGTAGAAGGAAGGAAACAGTGTTACTTTTGAGGTCAAATTTTGATTTAGTTTTAGACATAGTCTTTTGACTAAAATGGCATTTTAGTTTTAGTCGTATTTTAGTGATCTGAATTGTTTTATTCATATTTTAGTTGACTAAAATCTCCAGTACCAGTGTTAACTTTGTCAACGAAAATATTTTTGTCGTCAAAATTAACACTGGAAGGAAGGTAGGGGGAGGGAGGGGAAGGAAGGTAAAGATAAGGAGGAAGGAAAGTAAAGGTAAGGAGGAAAGAAGTGGAAGGAGGGTAAAGACAAAGAAGGGAGGAAGGAAGGAAGAGATAAGGAGCAAGGAAGAAAAAGGAAGGGGAAGGAAGGAAGGTAAAAAGGTGGAAGGAAGGGGAAGGAAGGAAGAGAAAGAAAGGAAGGAAGAGAAAGGAAGGAGAAGGAAGGAAGAGATAAGGAGCAAGGAAGAAAAAGGAAGGGGAAAGAAGAAAGGTAAAAAGGAGGAAGGGGAAGGAAGGAAGGAAGAGAAAGAAAAGGAAGGAAGAGAAAGGAAGGAAGGAAGAGAAAGGAAGGAAAAGAAAAGAAGAAAGGAAAAGAAAAGAAGAAAGGAAAAAATATGGTGAAAGTAAGAAAAAGTAAGGGAGGTAGAGAAATTAAGGTAAAGATAAGGATGAAGGAAAAGGAAAGGAGGAAAGAAGAAAGGGAGGAAGAAAAGAAGGAAGGAATTGAGGAACAAGGGAAGGGAAGGAAGGAAAAGGAAGGCAAAGAGGAAGGAAGGAAGGAAGGAAGGAAGGAAGGAAGGAAGGTAGGAAGGAAGGAAGGTAGGAAGGAAGGAAGGAAGAAAGGAAGGAAGGAAGGAAGAGAAAAAAGAAGGGGAAGAGGAAGGATAGAAAGGTGAAGGGAAGGAAGGAAGGGGATGGAAGGAAGGTAAATATAAGGATGGAGAAAGGAAGGAAGGGAAACTAAGGAAGGAATAGAAAGGAAGGGAGGAAAAAGGAAAGGGAAGGAAGTGGAATCAAGAAAGTAAGGAAGCAGTGTTAATCTTGATGTCAAATTTCGATTTAGTTTTAGCCAGTCTTTTTACTAAAATGCCATTTTAGTTTTAGTCATATTTTAGCCAACTCAAATCTCATGAACCAGTGTTAATTTCATCACTGAAAATATTTTAGTCAATGGAATTAACACAGGAAGGAAGGACTAGAAAGGAGGTAAAGAGGAAGGAAGGAAGGAAAGAAGAAAAAGGGAGGAAGGAAGGGAGGAAGATAGGTAGGGGAAGGAAGGAAGGAAGGAAGGAAGGAAGGAAGGAAGGAAGGAAGGAAGGAAGGAAGGAAGGAAGGAAGGAAGGAAAAACATAGTATTCTAATATCAAGTTGGTTGTCGCAGGTCAAGGAAAAAGGAAACCACACTATCAGCTGCTGAATGTTCAGATCTACAAACCCTTATATTGAACTCTACAATGAAAACGTGAGTTTTATGAATCTTCTGCTTGCCTTATTTTTCAGTAAAAAGGTGTGAGAACATTATGCAGTCTATTTTTAAAACACCTCCAGCATTCACGCAGCCCTCCCAAACTATCTCCGTATTATGTGTAATATACCTTTCCTATAATCATCAGCCCCATCCAGTGGCCATAATGCTGTATTTTCCCAATTGAGGTGTATCAGGAAAATACTGCATTATAACCACTAGATGGAGCTTAAGATCATAGGAAATAAACATATTAGACACATTACGTGGATTATTCAGAACAGTTGTGCAAATGTTGTGACATTCACACAGAGAATTTTTTTTTCTTATAAATAGACTTCAAAGTTTTGCTAAAGAATCATTTTTTATTGATATATGTTTATTATCATTATATGTTATAAATTGTATCAATTCCACCTTTTAATGATACTTAGTGCCATCTAGTGGCCAAATGCTGTATTTTCCATTTTAAATCAATGAAAAACATTTGAACAGCGTAGGGAATATCCTAATAACATTTGTGGGGTTTTTTTTGCCCCAGTTGCAGAGAATGAACATGCATGTGTTTTTACTGGGAGAACGACACTCACCGGCCACTTTATTAGGTACACCTGTTCAATTGCTTGGTAACACAAATTGCTAATCAGCCAATCGCATGGCAGCAATGCAATGCATTCAGGCATCTAGGAGGTGGTGAAGACGACTTGCTAAAGTTGAAACTGAGCATCAGAATGGGGAAGAAAGGGGATTTAAGTGGCTTTGAATGCGGCATGGTTGTTGGTGCCAGATGGACTGGTCTGAGTATTTCAAAAACTGCTGATCTACTGGGATTTTTTTACGCACAACCATCTCTAGGGTTTACAGAGAACGGTCCAAAAAAGAGAAAATATCCAGTGAGCGGAAGTTGTGTGGAGGAAAATGCCTTGTTGATGTCAGAGGTCAGAGGAGAATGGGCAGACTGGTTCCAGATGATAGAAAGGCAACAGTAACTCAATCACCAGGTGCCACTCCTGTCAGCTAAGAACAGGAAACTGAGGCTACAAATTACACAGGATCACCAAAACTGGACACTAGAAAATTGGAAAAATGTTGCCTGGTCTGATGAGTCTCGATTTCAGCTGCGACATTCAGATGGTAGGGTCAGAATTTGGCATAAACATGAAAGCATGGATCCATCCTGCCTTGTATCAATGGTTCAGGCTGGTGGTGGGGGTGTAATGGTGGGGGGAATATTTTCTTGGCACACTTTGGGTCCCTTAGTACCAATTTAACATCGTTTAAACGCCATGGTCTACCTGGGTATTATTGCTGACCATGTCCATCCCTTTATGACTACAGTGTCCCCATCTTCTGATGGCTCCTTCCAGCAGGATAATTCACCAGGTCACAAAGATCCAATCATCTCACCACTGGACAATGAGGTCCCTGTACTCCAATGGCCTCCACAGTCACCAGATCTCATCCAATAGAGCACCTTTGGGATGTGGTGGAACAGGAGAATTGCATCATGGATGTGCAGACGACAAATCTGCAGCAACTGCGTGATGCTATCATGTCACTATGGACCAAAATCTCTAAGGAATGTTTCCAACACCTTGTTGAATCTATACCACGAACAATGAAGGCAGTTCTGAAGGCAAAAGGGGGTCCAACCCGGTACTACCAAGGTGTACCTAATAGAATGGCCGAAGAGTGTATACCCCTATGCGTCTCCCTGCGATTTGCAAAGTCTAGGTGTAAAATTCTCCGAGACAAATGTGTGTACTTCAATTCTTGAAAACTCTGGAAAGTTTAAAGAGGAATTTCACTCTTTGATATCCCCCCATAATCTTTTTCACACGTTTATGTATGATAAACCATACTCGCACCTCCTGCGATCCAGCTGTGTTCTCCACTAGGTCGTAGGGGGATTTTGAGTTAGCTAACCATTTGCAGGATCCTTGGCAGTGTTACCAACCACCCGCAGCATTTTTTACTGACAAAACATGGAAAATGGCAGACAGTGGCAGCTGGTCCTGCATTTTTTTTTGGGGGGGGGGGCAAAATACCCGATACCCCTCTGTTTGATCGGTCAGTCCATCCGTCAGTCAAAACCCTCCCCCCCCCACCGCTCAGTAAACCAAACAGAGCCCCCCCCCCGCCCCCATTGCTCACCTGTCCACCCACCAGCCTCACACTTACCCCATCTAGGTCGCAGGTCGTTCGGCTTCCCCCTGAGTCTCCTCCTAGGCATTTTCCTCAGCAGCCAATACAGTCGTTTTTCCTCTTCTTGGCCAATCAGGTCTTAAGTCCGGCTTCCTGATTGGCCGGGAGGAGAAACAGGAAGACATTAGCAAATATTAATTCGCTATTGTCACACAACTGGGTGGGCTTGGGGCGCAGCCCACCCTTTTTTTGAAGCTAACTAGAGCCTCAGGTTCTAATCACGTGCTTCCAAAAAAAAAAAGAAACATTGGAATCCATGCATTCGGCATCCTGCATTTAGAATAGGGGCATATTTAGCAGACTAAGGGGAATAAATAAAACAAGTTCAGTATTAGCAGTGGCTGCTGCTCTATTAGGGGACCCCCTAATCTCCATGCAGGGCGCCAGATGCATGGATTCCAACTGTTTTTTTTTTTTTTTTTTTTTTTTATAAAAGCACAGGATTAGAGCCTGAGGCTCTAATTGGCTTCAAAAAGGTTGGGCTCAGGGCGCATAGCACTGCGCTCCGAGCCCACCCACTTGTGTCACATTAAATAAAAATACCCCTATAATACACAAGCTTAATGTATTCTAGTAAAGTTAGTCTGTAAACTAAGGTCTGTTTTGTTAGTTTATAGCAGTAGTTTGTTATTTTATAAACTTACAGCAGGCCGTGGCCATCTTACGTATGGGCATCTGAAGCCAGACTGTATTTCTTCCTGGATCTCATCCTTGCAGATCTCGCACATGCTCAGTGCAGCACAAGCAGTGTAATAGGTTTCAGGTCAGGTTTCCATAGCAACGGCAGTTTCAGAGGAAGTTGCCGCCCCTTCCCAGAAGGCATTGCAAACAGGAAATGATGCGATGGGCCGCGGCCAGGGAGGAGGAAGTGAAAAATGAATACAGCAGATATACAGTAGGTGCTGAGAAAAAAAATGTAAAAATATCCAATTCGTTTACAGTGCACAGTTTAGTGAGGGATGCTGAAGAGTTGTAAAAGTGGGTGGAACTCCACTTTAACAAATTAACATTCGCTATTGTCTTCCTGATTCTCCTCCCGGCCAGTCAGGAAGCGGGTCTTAAGGAAAGAAAAGCGACTGTCCAATCTCCAGAATGTCCTTCTCTCCTCTGCAGACTGGTTGGGCTCGGTGTCCCCCAGTGGCGGTGCATCCATAAAGGGCGCAGGAGCGCCCCCCCTCTCTCCTAGCACCGCTCTCTCACCATAGATAGATTAATGCATTGCATGAATCTATCTATGGTCACCGCTGACACCGGGCACCTGAATTACAGCGGCGGGGGGGTGTTTTTTGGAAACACCTTATTAGAGCAATAGGCGCCCAGAAATGTGAACAGCGGGCGCAATGCTGTGCGTTTGCTGTTCACTCAGCTGTGTGTTAGCAAAGCAAAGGAATTAGCTTTGCTAACACTTAACAGCCTCACAGCCAATCAGGTGCTTGGGTCTGTTACCTGTCACCTGATTGGCTGAAACACCAGGCGCTGTGATTGGACGCCTGATAGAGAGAATAGAAGAAGACACAGAGGAGTGTGCAGGACACCGCTGCTGACCCGCTGCGAGACAGGTAAGTGCCGGGCGATGCACACTGGCAGCATTTGATGGGGCACAGTAGCGGCAATTGATGGGCACACTGGCAGCAATTAATGAGCACACTGGCAGCAATTGATGGGTACAGTAGCTGCGTTTGATGGGCACAGTGGCGGCAATTGATGGGCACAGTGGCTGCGTTTGATGGCACAGTGGCGGCAATTGATGGGCACAGTAGCTGCGTTTGATGGGCACAGTGGCTGCGTTTGATGGCACAGGGGCTGCGTTTGATGGGCACAGTGACTGCGTTTGATGGGCACATTGGCTGCGTTTGATGGCACAGTGGCTGCGTTTGATGGGCACATTGGCTGCGTTTGATGGCACAGTGGCTGCGTTTGATGGGCACATTGGCTGCGTTTGATGGCACAGTGGCTGCGTTTGATGGCACAGTGGCTGCGTTTGATGGGCACAGTGGCTGCGTTTGATGGGCATAGTGGCTGCGTTTGATGGCACAGTGGCTGCAATGGATGTTGGCCCCAGCTGGCTTCTTCTATCTGAGCACATCCTACCCATCCCCTCCTCTCGTGGAACCAAGCCCAGCAACGTCCCCACCCCTCCCCCCAGCAACCAGACGGACACTGAGCTGAGACTGCCCAGGAAGCAGGAGAATGACCACCCTGCCATCTACCCCGAGCTACAGTATCTTCTACCTTCTATACCAGTATGTAAGGGGGGGCGACTGGGATCATACCCCACCATAGGCCCTATCGCGGACTAACGTCAGGGGAAGGGGGGTGGTTTGTTTTCCACCAGCCGCCACTGAGTATTAGGGTTTGCATAGCAATTAATGCAATCCTTTCCTAACTCCCCTTCTCATCTGTGGACAAAAGAGATCTCAGGTTGTTGACTTTTTTTTTTTCTGCAGATTAAAAAAAGAAGAATTGTTTAGGACAGTTAAAGCCCTACAAGGATGTCCATGGATCGAGAACCAAACAGAACACAAGCTGTTGCAGTAAGTATGTGTAGCACAGATACTATTTGCTTTTAAGACATAAATACAAATATCAGCACTATTTCAATGGATAAAACAAATAATTGGTCATGGGACCTGGATTAAATATGCCATTGTCCGCCCACTAATGCCCCGTACACACGATCGGAAATTCCGCCAGCAAAAGTCTGATGAGAGCTTTTGGTCGGAAATTCCGACCGCGTGTATGCTCCATCGGACTTTTGCGATGAGATTGAGAGCTGGTTCTCTATTTTTCTGACGGAAAAAGTTCCTATCATAAATTCCGATCAATGCAAAAAAAAAGATTTAACCACTCATATGGCGTGGACTTTGAGCGGGTATATCTGAATGATGCCTGTAGTTACAGACATCATTCAGATATTGCCGGTTTCGGCCGGCGAATCTCTACACAACAGGAATGATCATAGCGGCCGTTTCGCCGCTTGATCGTTCTTACGGGAGGTGAGAGGGGAGGTCCCCCCTCCCGCCGCCCTCCGGTGCTTGTTCCCACTCACCGTTACGATCGGTGAGGCGGAGAGCAGATCCGCCGGTGCCGGATGTAGATCATAGAGATTTCCGGCGGACCAGATGGTCGTCGGAGTCTCTATGATGGTCGGAGGCCGGGCGCGATGTTATGACGTCACGCCCGGCCTCTCCATTAAAAAAAACGGCGCCGCTTAGGCTGGGAAGCGGTGATCGTTTTTATTATTTTTTTTATTTCAGGCTTCCCAGCCTAGTGGTGAGATATGGGGTCTTATTGACCCCATATCTCACTATTAAGAGCACCTGTCATGTCATATTCCTATTACAAGGGATGTTTACATTCCTTGTGATAGGAATAAAAGTGATCAACATTTTTTTTTTTTTTTCAAAAAAGTGTCAAAATAAAAAAAGAAAATATAATTAACAATAAAAAACAGAACATTTTTTTTTCAAAGCGCCGCTGTTCCCGTGTGCTCGCACGCAGAAGCGCAGTCCCGCCCACATATGAAAACGGTGTTCAAACCACACATGTGAGGTATTGCCGCGAACGTTGGAGGGAGAGCAATCATTTTGTCCCTAGACCTCCTCTGTAACTCAAAACATGTAACCAGTAAAAAAATTTCAAGCCTCGCCTATGGGGATTTTTAAGTACCGAACATTGGCGCCATTCCACGAGAGTGAGCAATTTTGAAGCGTGACATGTTAGGTATCTATTTACTCGGCCTAACTTCATCTTTCACAATATGCAAAAACATTGGGCTAACTTTACTAACTTTACGAAAAATTCCTGCACAAATACTGTGTGAGATAAAAAGTTGCAACAACCGCCATTGTATTCTCTAGTGTCTTTGCTAAAAAAACATATATAATGTTTGGGGGTTCTATGTAATTTTCTAGCAAAAAAATTATGATTTTTACATGTGGGAGAGAAATGTCAGAATTGGCCTGGTAGGCAAGTGGTTAAAAACGGCCGTTTTTTCAGGAGCGTTGATTTTAACCGCTTGCCGACCAGCCGCTGCAGTTGTACTAAGACAACATGACTCGGCCCGTTATGTTACATCGCTCCCTCTGGTGGCCACTAGGGGCGCGTGCCCGCAGCTCGCCCCCCCGGAGGCGATGCGAGTGCCAGGGTGACCACGTGTCCCGGATTGCCCGGGACAGTCCCGCATTTTGCAGGTCTGTCCCGGGCACCTTCATTCCAGGGCAATACAGTGTCCCGGAATGAAACTGACACTGCCACCCACCACAAGGGCTGATCTGATGCCCCCAAAAAAGGCCGCCACATCACCACTTTACTCACTGACAGTACTTGTCCTGGCAGGGAATGTCTAGAGAGGCACAATCCCCACCCCCTGCTTGTGATTGGAGAAATCATAAATCCCGCCTCGTGCATGTAATCACTGTAGAGCCAGCGTTGGTACAAGGTAAAACAGGTCTCGGACAGCCAGGACAAGTACTGTCAGTGAGTAAAGTGGCGACGCGGCGGCCTTTTTTGAGGGGCGTGATCAGTGCTTCTGGGTAAAGCGTGCACCCGCCGACCCAGCTGTGCTGTGATTCGTTACAGCACAAGCTGATTTTTAGGAAGGTGGGGGGGGGTATCCCTAAAATGGCAGTTTGGTGGAGGTCTCGATGACCACGTGGCTCCCGCGATTACTCGTATCATGGCGAGAAACGGGATCTCTGTGTGTAAACACAGAGATCCTGGTTCTCTGAGGGGAGAAGTACAAAGTATGAACAGCGATCTGTCATCTCCCCTAGTCAGTCCCCCCCCTCCAGTTAGAACACACACTAGGGAGCACAATTATCCCCTTGATCGCCCCCTAGTGTTAACCCCGTCCCTGCCAGTGACATTTTTACAGTAATCAATGCATTTTTATAGCACTGATTGCTGTATAAATAACAACAGTTCCAAAAATGTGTCAAAATTGTCCGATGTGTCCGCCATAATGTCACAGTCATGATAAAAATCGCAGATTGCCGCCATTGCTAGTAAATAAAAAAAAAAATAAACATGCTATAAATCTATCCCCTATTTTGTAGACGCTATAACTTTTGCGCAAACCAATCAATATTCGCTTATTGCAATTTTTATTACCAAAAATATGTAGAAGAATACAAATCGGCCTAAACTGAGAAAAATTTTTATTTAAAAACAAAATTTATTATAGCAAAAATACAAAATATTGTGTTTTTTTTCAAAATTGTCACTCTTTTTTTGCTTATAGCGCAAAAAATAAAAACCGCAGAGGTGAAAAAATGCCACCAAAAGAAAGCTCTATTTGTGGGGAAAAAAGGACGTCAATTTTGTTTGGGTGCAACGTCGCACGACCGCGCAATCGTCAGTTAAAGCGACGTAGTGCCGAATCGCAAAAAGTGCTCTGGTCAGGAAGAGGGTGAAATCTTCCGGGGCTGAAGCGGTTAATAATGCGTAAAGTGAAAGGATAAAAATGAAATATTCCTTTAAATATCATGCCTGGGGGTTCTCCTTAGTATGCCTGTAAAGTAGCACATCTTTCCAGTTTTTATAACAGTACCGGCGAAAAATGACATTTCTAAAGGAGAAAATAATATTTAAAATTGCTCTCGGCTGTAATGTATTGCTGGATCCCAACAATATACATAAAAAATCATTAAAAAAATTGGCGTGGGTTCCCCCCTAGACTATTACCAAGCCCTTAGGGTCTGGTATGGATTTTAAGGGAACCTGGGCCAAAATTTAAATAAAAATGAAGTGGGGGTCCCCTCAAAATCCATACCAGGCCCTTCAGGTCTGGTATGGATTTTAAGGGGAACCCCACGACAAAATTAAAAATGGCGTGGGGGTCGCCTCCAAAATCCAAACCAGACTCTTATCCGAGCACGCAACCTGGCAGGACGCAAGAAAAGGGGGTCGTGAGAGAGCGCCCCCCCTCCTGAACCGTACCAGGCCACATGCCCTCAACATGGGGAGAGTGCTTTGGGGTCCCCCCAAAGCACCTTGTGCAGTGTTGTTTTTGCGCCAAACATATCTTTTAGAATTACTGTATGGCCAAAAAGTTCAACCTTGGTTTCATCAGACCAGAACACATTTTCCCACATGCCTTTGAGAGACTTCAGATCTGCTTTTGCAAAATTTAGCCTTGCTTGGATGTTTTTCTTCGTATGAAAAGGCTTCCGTCTTGCCGCTCTACCCCATAGCCCAGACATATGAAGAATACGGGAGATTGTTGTCACTTGTACCACACAGCCAGTACTTACCAGATATTTCTGCAGCTCCTTTATTGTTGCTGTAGGCCGCTTGGCAGACTCCCTGACCAGTTTTCTTCTTGTCTTTTCATCAATTTTGGAGGGACGTCCAGTTGTTGGTAAAGTCACTGTTGTGTCATATTTTCTCCACTTGATGATGACTGTCTTCAATGTGTCCCATGGTTTATCTAATGCCTTGGAAATTCTTTTGTACCCTTCTCCTGACTGATACCTTTTAACAATGAGATCCCTCTGATGCTTTGGAAGCTCTCTGCGGACCATGACTTTTGCTGTAGGATGCGACTAAGAAAATGTCAGGAAAGACCTACTAGAACAGCTGAACTTTTATTTGGGGTTATCAAAGGTACTTTAAATTATGGCAGGTGTGTACTGACTCCTATTTAACCCCTCCCCCAAAAAAAAAAAAAAATTTCAGTTTGTTTTTTAATTGAGTTGTACAGTTTAAAGGGTTACATTAAATGTGGAGAAAGTTGTGAAATTATTTATCTTTGTCTCGTTTTTTTTACATCACAGAAACCTGACATTTTAACAGGGGTGTGTAGACTTTTTATATCCACTGTAGATCAAATACATACTTTATAGGAGAGCACTTTTACCTGTCAAAGGATGCACTTTTACCTGCCAAAGGATTTGTATTTCTGTCCATCTAGTCCTGATATTTTTACAGCTCTGCACAGCTTTGACTGACCTGATTTTTCTCTGCTGCCATTTCTCTTCCACTTCCAGGTCTTTTCCCCACCCCTACCCTGGAGGGAGGGGGGCCAGGGGAGAGCACATAGGGGGCCGGCAGAACAGGGGCATTAAGATGCTGGAAAGGAGGGGTGGCAGGGATTGCGTCATATGAAGGATCCGATCCTTTCCCTCCTGTAGCTGCTGAATGCCTGCGGGAGGGAGAGGAGGAGAAGCGGATGTAGGAGGGGGGAGATTGGTTCCCTTTATTTGCTGCTGCCCCTCCTATCCAGGTGCATTGGGCCAGGTCTCAATTGTGACCCCTGCGACCCCTGTAGGTTTGCCCCTGATCTGTTGTCAATAATGTTGTCCAATGAAGCAGATCCATGTGAAAAATGCCCAATTCTCATAGAAAGGAAAATATCCTTCCAACTGATGGGCATGTCCGATCCCATAGCTGACTGGCACTGCAGGGCCCCCACGCTAAAAGAAAGCAAAGGGATTGGGTTCCCCGGGTGACATCATTCACCAAATATGGCCACAGCTAACCCTGTCCCTTTTACATGACCAGGCGTTTTTCTGCCATTAAATGAATGGCCCTGGCTTGTGTCATGAGCTTCATCCACAAGCCAATATCTTTGTGGTCCCATCGTAACGACGGTCCCACAGCCTTCCGCTGTCGGAACTGCTCATCATAGCCCAGCCAAGCCACGCCCCCATAAACCTGTTGGGCTTCACTGATGGAATCTAAATAACAAAACAAAGCCGAACAGTTCTCCGGTGCTTTCTCCCCTATGACGCTCGCTAATCTGTTAAACGCCTGAAGCCAGTTGGCGAATGTCCACAGGATAAGTCTATAGCGCCTCTTCTCTTCCTCTTCCTTTTTGCTCTCATCAGGCTTAACCTTGTCCAGGTTAAACTTCTCCAGCGGTAGTAGCGAAAAGATCTCCACGCAGTCCCCCCCTTCCAAACCTTCTCTCTAACCTCCGCCTTCAGGTCGGAACCCAGGAGGCCCTCGTAGCAAACATAGACTTTGCACCGCGCTGCACCTGCCAGCCGTATTCCGTCCGATGACGACACCCCCGGAGTGGCATCCGTGACCATACTTACCCGGGATGACCCCGCAACCCCCGGGGAGAACAGAAGCCGACCTAGTCGCCTCGGCAGGTGGTTGTGGAGCCGCCTGCACCACAGGCGGCATTATGGGCGGGGACACGGCGGGTGGTCGCCCATCCAGTCTGTGATGCGCGTGGTGAAGCAGGGGAAGGAGAAGCCGACCCCCGAAGCAATGCAGCCAGCTGAGGGTTCAACCACTGCGGACCATTAGCTACGGCAGCTGAGCGCAGCTGCCCCAGGAGTCCTTCTAGATTCTCCATTCTGAGTGCAACAGAGAAATAAAAATCTCTGTGGTGTTGCCTCTTCTCCTGCTGACCCCTTAATGAAACAAACCCCCGCCCCCGGGAATGATCAGTACCCAGGCCACACCTACTAGCCCTGCCATTGCCCAGTGCAAAATCACCCCCACCCCTTGACCTGCACATTTTTCCGGAACTAACCTGTGCAACTTACCCAGTTATATGGGCCCTGCACCCAAGTTCCCTTTTTTTCTGGGCTCTTTCTTTCCCAGCTGCACGATTTTTAAATGAACTGCAATCAATCAGTGATCACCCTTCTCACTAAATACACAATACACAATCAGATTGCATAGTGTATGGCCATCTTTATACAAGTACATAGGAGGGAGTAGACAGAAACAGCTGTCAAGCCCCGTTCACAACTCTGCATAGCGGAAACTCGCATTCCCACATGGGTTTGTTTTTTTTAGCCGGGGGGGGGGCGTTTTGAAGAATTTTCACTCATCACACATAGGGCGGTCTATCCACCTGAACACACAGCTGTCCTACACACAGCAATTGCCCCAAAGAAGCTTCAGATCTTTTTTTTAGAGAGGAGCTTGGTGCAATTTTTACTGTGATTTTTTGTGCCGCGCATTTCTGAAATGCAAGGACACGCACAGATGTGAATGGAGCCTCATTGTTCTTGTGTTATCGCACCGATTTCACTTTTATGCCCCATTCACATCTTAGCATAGTGGGAGAGCACACTTTGTGTCTCGTTTTTCCTGTGACACACATAGGGCAGCCTGCTGATTTCAATTGGCTGCACTACATGTGGTTAACGGGATATTTTGGTGTTTTGTGGGTTGTGTTTTTTACTGTGCATTTTGCAGCATTTGCCCCTCGTTTTTTCACATGGCAAAATGTGCGTTTGCTTCTGTGTTTGGTGTGCCATTAACAATTAATGGCACTGAAAGCGCAACTAGTAATTTTAGGTGTATAAACATGGCCATACATTATACAATCTGATTGTATATTGTGTATTTAGTGAGGAGGGTAATCACTGATTGCATTTCATTTAACCACTAGAGATCTGCGCTATAGCCGAATGGTGGCTACAGAGCGGACCTGCTTTGCTGGGACTACGTCCATTGACGTCGTCCCGTGCACGAGCGGCCTGCGCGCCAGCCTCACAGATCGGAGTAAGGGGTCGATCCCGACCCCTTAACATGTGATCAGCTGTCAGACAATGGCAGCTGATCATGTGATATCAACAGAGCCGGTAATTGGCTATTTTTACTCCTCGCGCTGACAGCGGGAGGAGGAAAAAAAAGACGATCACCGGCGGCCGTGAGAGGGACATTAGTCCCGATCACGGCGAGCTGCCACCAGATCCTCAGTGCCCACCTGTGCCCTCTGCCAGTGCCACCTAGCAATAGGCAGCAGTGCCGCCTACCAGTGCCCACCAGCGCCACCCATCAGTGCCTCAACAACAGTGCTGCACATCAGTGCCACCTATCAGTGCCCATCAGTGTCACCTACCAGTGCCCATAAGTGCCCATCTGTGCCGCCCATCAGTGCTGCTCATCAGTGCCCATCAGTGCTGCCCATCAGTGCCACCTATCAGTGGTACCTATCAGTGCCCATCCGTGCCACCCATCAGGGCCCATCAGTGGCCATCAATGCCACCTTATCTGTCCCCATCAATACCGCCTTATCTGTCCCCATCAGTGCCACCTTAACTGTGCCTATCAGTGCCGCCTTAAATGTGCCCATCAGTGCAGCCTATCAGTGCCCACCAGTGCCGCCTCATCAGCGCATATCAATGAAGGAGAAAGATTACCTGTTTGCAAAATTTTATAACAAACTATGAAACATGATTTTTTTTTTTCAAAATTTTCCATCTTTTTTTGTTTGTTTAGCAAAAAATAATCCCAGCTGTGATTAAATACCACCAAAAGAAAGCTCTATTTGTGGGAAAAAAATGATAAAAATTTCATTTGGGTACAGTGTTGTATGACCGCGCAATTGTCATTCAAAGAGCGACAGCACTGAAAGCTGAAAATTGGTCTGGGCAGGAGGGGGGTTTAAGTGCCCAGTAAGCAAGTGGTTAAAAAACATGCACCTGGGATCGGGAGGGTAGATGATGCAGGGTGTGTGCTAATGAGGTCAGCTGGTCAACTCCTTCCTGTGTCATGACCTAAAGTCTGATCAGGAAGAAGACATTACTAATGGAAATGTCTGGAAACATGGATTTAGACAAGAAAAGTAAGTGACTGTAAATTTAATGGAAAGCTTTGAAATTTTTGCAAAAAAAAGTACATGCATGCTATATTGGTGCATAGGGGGGCTGGAATTTAGAAAAAAAAGTGTACAAAGGTGAACTTACCTTTTAACACAAATAAATCACCAGGAACAGATGGCTTACACCCAAGAGTCCTCAAAGAACAGGTTGTAGTCACACCATTATTCCTGATCTTTATGGACAGCATACTGACAGGAATGGTACCAGCTGATTGGCGAAAAGCCCACGTGGTGCCAATATTCACAAAAGGGCAGAGACATATTCCTGGAAACTACAGGCCTGTCAGTCTAACATCAATAGTATGTAAACTATTGGAGGGAGTGATAAGGGACCATATCCAAGAATTTTATGATTAAAAAAGTATCATTAGTAGTAATCAGCATGGGTTTATGTAAGGCCATTCTTGCCAGACCAATCTGTTAACATTCTATGATGAAGTGAGCTGCCACCTAGATAAGGGAAGGCAGGTGGATGTGGTATATCTGTATTTTGCAAATGCATTTGATACAGTCCCCCATACACAGTTTAGTTACAAACTAAGATCTGTGGGCATAGACCATAGGGTTTGTTCTCGGATAGAAAACTGGTTACAGGGGCGTGTCCAAAGGGTGGTGATAAATAGTGAGTACTCTGCATTGTCTGGAGTGGTAAGTGGGGTACCACAAGGCTCTGTCCTAGGACCAATTCCAGGCTCATCTACATAATTACTGAACCATCTAGATAAGGGAAGGCTGGTGCATGTGGTATATCTGGATTTTGCAAAAGCATTCGATACAGTCCCCTATAGATGGTTAATTTACAAACTGAGATCTGTAGGCATAGACCATAGGGCTGGTTCATGGATAGAAAACTGGTTACAGGGACGTATCCAAAGGGTGGTGGTAAATAGGGAGTACTCAGAATGGTCTGAAGGGGTAAGTGGGGTATCCCAAGGCTCTGTCCTAAGACCAATTCTATTTAACCCCCCCATGCCTAAGAGGTTAAACAAATCTTAATGCCTAAGCCCAATTTTGCAACTTTGACATTAGTTACTAAAACCGTATATATCATCACAACTACTTTGTGCATCCAGGTGGATTATACTGCTTGTTTTTCAGGACAAATTGGGTTTTCATTTGGTGATAAATGGTAATGGATAACTCCTGATTTTTTATTATTATTATTATTATTATTATTATTATTATCTAAGGAAAAATAGCTCAAAATAGTAAAAAAAAAAGAAAAAAAAGTTTTTTTGTTTTTTTACTTAGAGCCCTTTCACACTGGGGCGGTTTGCAGGCGCTATTGCGCTAATAATAGCACCTGCAAACCGACCCAAAAGTGCCGCTGCTTTCATTTCAGTGTGAAAGCCCTGAGGCGATGCGCTGGCAGGACGGTAAAAAAAATCCTGCCAGCAGCATCTTCGGAGCGGTGAAGGAGCGGTGTGTATACCGCTCCTTTACCGCTCCTGCCCATTGAAATCAATGGGACGGCGCGGCTATACTGCCGGCAAAGCGCCTCTGCAGAGGGGCTTTGCGGTGGTATTTAACCCTTTCTCGGCCGCTAGCGGGGGGTAAAACCGCCCCGCTAGCGGCCGCATACCGACGGTAAAACGCCGCTAATAATAGCGGCGTTTTACCGCCGACGCCACCCCCCGCCCCAGTGTGAAAGGGCTCTTACTCTATATGCCTTGCTACTACCATAACCTACCACCAAAGAACAACCCAAAATAAATTCTCCTGCTCCTGAGGATCGCAGTGGTACCACATATGGGTGACTGATCATTGTGATAGCCAATCAGAGGCTATCACAGCTAACAGCTGACCCGGAATCAGGCGTTCCGAGTCCTGATCATTAGAACGGAGCCCGGGGCTCTCGGTGAGACCCCAGTTTCTGTGTGGCGCGCTCCTCGCGCAAAGGGGGATACGCAAATATGCGGCCCCACTGATAGAAGCCCAGTCCTGCGAGGTCGCATATTTGCATACGGTCAGCGTCAAGGGGTTGATTTATTTATAAATGATTGTAGAGGATGGGATAAATAGCTTAATCTCAGTTTTTGTGGATGACACAAAAATAAGCAGAGCAAAAACTTCACATCAGGATATAGAAACTTTATAAGAAGACTTCAAAAAATGACTGGGGTGGGGAACTACATGGCAAATGCGGTTAGAGCCAATCCGCCCTATACGCTCACTACGCAAGCTGCGTAAGGGCCCCCAAGACCCAGCATCCCCCCTGCACCTCTGGCTGGCCGTTTAGAGTGCAGTAGGAAGAGGTGAGAGGAGGTGGAAGGTGGCGATCGGCAGCTCTATGGTGCCTAAGTGGGTGGCGGGATCTCCCTGGGGCTTGTAGTACTCTCAGTGTATACAGTGGAGAGGAGAAGGGAGGGGCCTCTGACCCGGCAGGTATCAGTTTCACTTTCACTTTGCTTGAACACTGTTGCTGATGCCCGGGTCAGAGGCCCCTCCCCTCTCCGCTGCATACATTCGGAGATAGAACTACTAGCCCCAGGGAGATCCCCCTGCCTGTGGACACCATAGAGCTCCCGATCGCAGCCTCCCACCTCCACCAGCCAGGTACTGGGGAACCTCTGCAAGGGGGGGCTCTCTGGGGACCCTGGTGTAGGGGGGAGCTCTCTGGGGACCCTGGTGTAAGGGGGGGCTCTCTGGGGACCCTGATGTAAGGAGGGGCTCTCTAGGGACCCTAGTGTAAGGGGAGGCTCTCTGGGGACCATGGTGTAACGGGAGGCTCTCTGGGGACCCTGGTGTAAAGGGGGGTGGCTCTCTGGGGACCCTGGTGTAAGGAGGGGCTCTCTGGGGACCCTGGTGTAAGGGGGGCTTTCTAGGGACCCTGGTGTAAGGGGGGACTCTCTGGGGACCCTGGTGTAAGGGGAGGCTCTCTGGGGACTCTGGTGTAAGGGGGGGGGCTCTCTGGGGACCCTGGTGTAAGGGGGGCTCTCTTGGGACCCTGATGTAAGGGGGGCTGCCTGGGAACCCTGATGTAAGGGGGGCTGCCTGGGAACCCTGATGTAAGGGGGGCTCTCTGGGGACCCTGATGTAAGGAAGGACTTTCTGGGGACCCTGATGTAAGGGGAGGCTCTCTGGGGACCCTAATGCAGGGGGAGGCTCTCTGGGGACCCTGATGTAGGGGGAGACTATCTGAGGACACTTATGTAAAGAGGGGCTCTCTGGGGACCCTGATGTAAGGAGGGGCTCTCTGGGGACCCTGATGTAAGGGGAGGCTCTCTGGGGACCCTGATGTAAGGGGAGGCTTTCTGGGGACCCTGATGTAAGGGGAGGCTCTCTAGGGAGGGAGGATTGTATTGGGAGCACTGAAGTGTCAGGTGTGACTGTGTGGCAATGGCAAATGGCTTACATAGCTCAAGGCATCATGGGTCAGGTAGAGGGCCCCTTAGCAGATTTTTGCTTAGGGCCCCAGGGAGGTCAGGATCGGCACTGAATGCGGTTTATTATTGAAAAATGTAAAGTAATACACTTAGGGGCTAAAAATATAAATACAAGTTACTCGCTAGGGGGAGAACCTCTGGGGGGAATCCAGGATGGAGAATGATCTGGGGGTCCTAGTAGAAGATAGACTGAGCATTAGCATGCAGAGTCAAGCTGCAGCTACCAAAGCCAGCAGAATATTAGCATGCATAAAAAAAGGGGATTTGCTCCAGTGATAGAAAGATAATCCTACCACTTTATAAAACTCCAGTTAGACCACATCTGGAGTATTTCATCCAGTTCTGGTCACTATTCAGCGGGCTGCTCTCCTGCTGTGTCCTCCTCTCCTCCTGTGTCCTCTGGGCAGCGGCAGCAGCAGGTCCGGCTCCAGCGTGCCTCCTCTTCCAAAGCACTAGGCATCCAATAGGATTGCCTGGCGCTTTGGCCATTCAGGAAACAGAACCCACGACTTGCTTTATGATTGGCGGGGAGGAACTGTAGTGTGACAATAGCAAAAATTAATTCGCAGTGCTCACACAATTGGGTGAGATCTGCGCCCCGAGCCCACCCTATTTTGAAGCCTATTAGAGCCTCTGGCTATAATCAGGTGCTTCAAACCCCCCCACAACCGGCCACAACCGTCACAGAAATGTATGCATGGATAGGGAGGGCGGTGGCTAGAGCACCTGATAGATTATATACTGTACGTTTACAAGCTATTGGGATTGGGGCACAGGTATATCTTACTTCTGATATAGAATTTGGATGGGACCTCACGCTGTTTTTTTATTTTATTGTGTAGGCTCCCCTTTAAATTTATAGCAGGCCTACAGGGCCTGCTATGAATTGTGGGAGGGGGACCCCCACACCTTGTTTAAAATGATTTTTTCTATTGCTTAGCTATCCCAACTCAATTGCTTACATAGCCAGGGACTTCTGGCTGTGTCAGTGAATGGGGCTGGTGATGTCACTGGTTGTTAGGGATTTGGCTGTGCTGCTCCTGTCAGTGTCCTTAACAACCATTTGGGAAGATTTCATACTTTTTTCTTATTTTTTTTTTGCATGAAGTGTCCCCTTAAAATTCATACCAGACCCCACGCTGTGTTTTATTTTTTTTTGTGGAGTCCCCCTTAAAGTGGTTCTAAAGGCTAAAGGTTTTTTTTTTTTTACTATAATGCGTTCTATACATTAAGGTCAAAATCCTTATGGGTGCAGCCTCCCCCTCAGACCGCCCTTATACTTACTCAAGCCCGATCCAGCAATGTGCACAAGAGCATCAGCTCTTTGGGTTTCTCTCTCCTCATTGGCTCAAACAGCAGCGGGAGTCATTGGCTCCTGCTTTGGCACATGTCCTCCAGGGCAGTACCCAGCTCCCTATGCCTTTTGTTTAACAACCGCTTGCCTATAAGCCTTGAAAATATCCAAAACTGAATTAACGAGTCTTGATTTTAACAGGGTTCAAATAAATGTTCAAACTCCAGCACAGATCCTCCCATGGACCGAACCGGGGTATATTTGGCTCTTCCTTAGATATAATGTGTTATGAATCAGGGTATAATGTACTATGGTGGCATTGTATAACGCGTAGGACTGTAACCACCAAACAATGACCATAAAAAGAGCAGTAATCCACACCCACTATTTGCAGTGGATTTCTGTGTGCATCACTGTAAAGTTGGGCCCCCACTCTCATTTCCTCAGGTGGGACCCAGTGTCCCAGTCTGACTCTTATCCCACACTTCAGTTTTATAGAAGGTGAGAGGTAACTGCAAGGACAAAAAAGAAGCCGATGATGAAAATAGTTCACCGTATGTTACAGTATGTTATAGACTGAGAGGGGTGTATGAAATCATGGATCTTTATATCCTCTACCTGGAATCACCTCCGCTCCTACCCCCTTTATATTATCCCTTATCCAACAAAAATGTCCATGAACCTACCTCCAAGAGGGAGGGAGAGAGGTTAAAAACAGAGACAAATAAAATAAAAAAAGGAAGAGCAAGAGAGAAAGAGGATGAGATAGAGAGAGAAAGTGAAAGTATGGCGGCATACTTGTTGTATGATTGCGACTCTCTATAGTTAAGAAAGAAGCTTGCACTCATAAACAGTTTGGCAATGGCAGCTCTTAAATTGTTGCACTGACAAGTTCCCCTTTAAAATATACACTTACAATAAAGACAGATGAACCAGTAGGTTTGATGATTGTACCTCCCAGGATTTAATGCTTACTTCAACATCTTGTTCAGGTCAAATTTCCAGAAATGTTGCAATGCCTCCTACTCAATGATTGTGACACAGGAGAACACTCCGATGGGACATACTATTCACTATGAGGCAGAAAAACGAACCAAAAATATCACTGAGAGACTTTATAATTTCTTTCCAAAGGTGAGTGTGGGAGGGAAATTTTCTGAAGGCAAACTTAAATTTTACACACACAGGAGCATACTGCGAGACAAGAATCCAGAAAACGATTCAAACATATTAAATGAAACCCCTTAAGTAAGGAAAGTTCATTACACAATTCAACAGCACATACAAACATATGGAAAGAATCCTTAATCAATATTGGACTATTTTGTTGGATGAGGCCCAACTGGGCCAACTGTTGCCAAAAAGGCCTGGAATAGTGTATCGTAAGGCACCAAATATAAAACAGAAAATTGCACCCAGTAAAACTGAAAATCCAAAACGACTCCTCTGTACTAGTGGTAATATGTTTGGTACTTTAATCATTATGTAGGAAAGGAAAATGTCAGACCTGTAAGTTTGTCACCTACAGACAAATGTCCATTTCCAACAAAGGCACTACTTCTCACATCACATCTTACACAACTGTTCCACCAATTTCATAGTCTATTGTCCCATGTGTCCCTGTGGCTTACTTGACATTGTAGGACTTAAGCCCATTTACTTAATACCATCCTACCCATACATACCCTCCCTCCAAAAACATCAGGGATGACTCGGACTAGTTTTTGGAGTAAAATGGCCTTGCGGCCTTTTATTTAAAACATATAAATTAACATAAATATATAAATAACTGTATTTCCTTAACTAACTTGTTAAGGTAACTTACTCAGTAAGAACTGTGACTATGAACTAGGTCACTGGTACAACCTCGTTAATTTAAAACCTGCCAGTCGGAAACCCCGGACACGGCATTATAACCACATACCCCAGTGACCTAGCATATTAACTCCTGCAGGTTAACCCTTAGGGCCTGAAGGTACCAACTACAATCCCCATCCTTCCATGTATGGGTACCAGCAAAACTCCCATCATCTGGATGGGTACAATCAAACAACCCCCCATCCTTGGATGGGTACACATGTTACAACTTGTAACAGAACATTATCCTATTCCAGGAACAAACAACTACTGCCAACCATTGGGAGGGTGGGTGGGAATCTCGTCCACCACCGCTCTCAAAACTGACGTCACTTCCCCTTCCTAACTCTTCTAACTAAAAACTTCCTGCAGCTCCTCCCCCTCTCCAAAAAGGAGAAGTGTAACCCTTTCAGGGACAGGCAGATGTGCAGTCCAGCACTGTCATGCCGTCTCTGCGCTTAGGGTCCCCCCTGGCTCCGTGACTCTCTTGACATTGTAGGACTTAAGCCCATTTACTTAATACCATCCTACCCATACATACCCTCCCTCCAAAAACATCAGGGATGACTCGGACTAGTTTTTGGAGTAAAATGGCCTTGCGGCCTTTTATTTAAAACATATAAATTAACATAAATATATAAATAACTGTATTTCCTTAACTAACTTGTTAAGGTAACTTACTCAGTAAGAACTGTGACTATGAACTAGGTCACTGGTACAACCTCGTTAATTTAAAACCTGCCAGTCGGAAACCCCGGACACGGCATTATAACCACATACCCCAGTGACCTAGCATATTAACTCCTGCAGGTTAACCCTTAGGGCCTGAAGGTACCAACTACAATCCCCATCCTTCCATGTATGGGTACCAGCAAAACTCCCATCATCTGGATGGGTACAATCAAACAACCCCCCATCCTTGGATGGGTACACATGTTACAACTTGTAACAGAACATTATCCTATTCCAGGAACAAACAACTACTGCCACAGCTCGAAAGGGATAACCCCTTACCCTTGCGAGCACCTCCACACACTAAGCCCTCTTTGTATGCCTTCTTGCAAGCCCAAAGACCATAGGTCCGTGCCCACCTCATTGAGATGTACACCATCGCTGCGCAAATAACGCCATGTGTCAACCTCCAACTCCCTGTGACGGATGGCCAAGCCACCATTTCTTATAAAAAACCGACTCACTTCCTTATTAACCTTTATCCTGGCCCTATTCACTTTTTTATCTGATAGAGCCCAGCGCCACGATAGCCTGCCTACCATGTCAGACCACACCAAGATCATCTTGGGATAAGCGGCCTTTAAACGCAGGAAATCACACTTGATGTCCCTGATAAGGTCCCTCATGGATCTAGCTCCCATGTCATTACCACCCACGTGTAATAACAATACATCAGGGGCCCTGTCCAGGCGGGAGAATCTAAACACTTCCCCCAGCACTCTATTCCACTGCATGCCCGGAACCCCAATCCACCTGATGAGGGCCTCTTGTCTGGGGATGCGAAGTTGTCTGCCGTTCGGCCGAACGTCCGCTCTCTTGGCCCCCCAAAACACGTAGGAATGACCGAGTATCCAAACCAGACATGCATCTTGACCTGTAAACAAATTGGATAATAATAATACAACCTCAGAACTTTAAACCCCAACGCCTACTCATCAACAAACCCAGCTAACATTACATTTGAACCATGTTAGGGCGGACATACAGTTTGAATCTATCCGAATCCCATCTGCCAATACGTCTGATCACTTCCTGACTCAAACCTGCCCTGGCCGCCTCTGTGGCTGCCCCAATCCTAAAAGAATGTGATGAAAATTGTGAAGGGTCACATCCCACCCTGGCCACACATTTCCTAAAAACTGTTACAAATTGATATTTTGAAAGACACAAACCGTCCACATGTATCAAGAAGGGGCCATTAACGGCAGGCCTAACCGTCAAAAAAGCTCCCACAAGCCTGACCGGGCATATGTCCTGCTCTGCAATCTTCCCAAACTCCAGATATCTGCCTCTCCCTGCTTGATCCGTTTTTGACCTATGAATCCATATGCGGACTCTATCTACCAGTACTTCAACTTCCCCGTGGAAAAGACCGCCTGGAGCCGTCTTTGACGGGCTCACCAACTCACTTATTCTCAGTGCCCCAAAAAAGGCCAGCGCGAACGCTGCTTTGAATAGTGCGCATTCGTACTTTGATCTGCTGACCCCTTCCAAACTAAGCATTAACTGCTTGAGCATTTCAAAAGAGACCGGGCACCTCCCATCCCTCTGTTTATAAGCTTTTCTATAGCCCTTGACTGCTTGCCGTAACCAAAATTCCTTCGTATGGTCCCGGGTTCCCTGCCATTTAAAAAGGAAGGCCAAACCTGCCAATTCACGATTGATGGCAGCTGCCGAGATACCATTTTCAAATTCCCTGATTATAAAATACAGCACTGCCTTGTCCACTTCCGGATCATCTGATCCCATGCCCAAGTCCTGCAGAAAGGCGAACCACTCCTTCCATACCTTAGAGTAGGCATTCCATGTAGCCGTACTCACGGAACGCTGAATCCAGTTTACTGCTGTTCCAAGGCAATGTTCCATATCCAGCTGGGACAGGCGACCCCCTGATGATCTGCCTCTGGTGCCAACCTCCGGAACCTGTCCCACTGAAAACGAGACAAAGCGTCAGCCAAGGTGTTCTCCGTCCCTGGTAGATGAACAGCATAAATGAACACATTCAGTTGTAAACAACAAAGTACTAGATGGCGCAAAAGCCTGACCACCGGCACTGATGCCGCGGTCAGCCGATTAACAACTTGCACCACCCCTAGATTGTCACAATTGAAACGAACCTTCCGGTTTCGCAACGACTCGCCCCATAGCTCCATGGCCACCACAATGGGGAACAGCTCTAAAAGTACCAGGTTCTTTAAGAACCCAGCCTCCCGCCAAGCCGCCGGCCACTTCTCCGCACACCAGTGGCCCTTACAAAAAGCACCAAACCCCGTTGACCCGGCGGCGTCAGTAAACAACTCTAGATCCCAGTTACTAACTGGCCCAGACATCCATAAAGCCCTTCCATTGAAAGACTCCAAGAATACCTGCCACACCCGTAAATCCTCCCTGTGCTCTCTGGTCAGACTCACGAAATGTGTCGGCGCCCGGATCCCAGCAGTGGCGGCTGACAGCCGCCTGCAGAAAATTCGTCCCATCGGGATGATTCGGCAAGCGAAGTTTAGCTTACCTAGCAAAGATTGGAGTTGGCGAAGTTGCAATTTCCTAACTCCAATAGTCCCTCGAACTTCCTCTTTCAACTTCGACAGTTTGTCCTGCGGAATCCTGCATTCCATCCTCCCTGAATCAATCTCTATTCCGAGAAATGTGATGTTCGGCGTTGGACCTTCGGTTTTTTCCGGGGCTAGCGGTACTCCAAATCTTTCCGCTAGATACTGCAAAGTACCCAAAAGCACTGCACATATGTTGGAACCCGCTGGACCCACACATAAGAAGTCGTCCAAATAGTGGATGACTGAATTGATACCCGACACATCCCGTACCGCCCATTCCAAGAACGAGCTGAACGTTTCGAAAAGAGCACAGGATATTGAACATCCCATTGGAAGGCATCGATCTACATAGTAGGCCCCTTTCCATTTACAGCCTAGCCATCTGAAACTGTCGGGATGAACTGGCAACAGCCGAAAAGCCGATTCGATATCAGACTTGGCCATTAAAGACCCCTGCCCATATCTCCTCACCCATGAGACCGCTGCGTCAAAAGATGTGTACGTAACCGCACAATCTTCCGGGGCTATAGCATCATTCACCGACCCTCCCTTCGGGAAGGAAAGGTGATGTATGAGTCTAAACTTATTGGGCTCTCTCTTTGGTACCACACCCAAGGGAGAGACCACTAACCCTTGTAGAGGTCTTTCCATAAAAGAA
Organism: Lithobates septentrionalis; assembly: GCA_037952835.1. Taxonomy (NCBI): domain Eukaryota; kingdom Metazoa; phylum Chordata; class Amphibia; order Anura; family Ranidae; genus Lithobates; species Lithobates septentrionalis. Next base: position 24,768 of record JBBDGP010001745.1, read on the forward strand.
CCCGCCATGCGTCCCAATGACACCTCTTTTTCCAATTTTTTAGAGACCACTGCTGCATGCAGCAAAGCTGACCTCAAATTCTTGGCCTCAGGCGGCACCTCCGCCAAGGCACAAGGGATGTGAAAACCCTCCCTAAAACCCGCCTCTATCGTGGCGGCCGCTGTTCGGTCCGGGTACCTACTGAGGAAAGGCAGCATCCTTTCCACCCGTACCGGAGTCCTCCCTCTTACCTGGAGTATCTCCGGCGCGTCCTTTCCCTTTTCTGAAGCATTTTGACAATGCATGGGATCCCCCGCAGCCGGAACACAAATGCTTGAAACGACAGTTGGCTCCAAATCTGCAAGTTCCTTCATTAAATTGCCAGCAATATCCCCATTTTTTCTCGGCCGGCTGTCCTGGGGTTGCTGAACCTCCGACCCCTGCCTGAAAAAACTGACTAGGGGCCCTCGCCGCTGTCATCAACCTCATCCACAAGCTGATGTCCTTGTGATCCCAGCGTAGATTCGGTCGCACCGCCATCCTCTGACGAAACTGCTCATCATAGCGTAGCCACGCCATGCCCCCGTATGTTCTGTGGGCCTCACTAATGGCCTCTAGGTACACAAACAGCGCTGAACAATGTTCTGGCGCTTTTTCACCTACCACGCTCGCCAAAATGGCGAACGCTTGTAGCCAGTTGGAGAACGTTCGCGGGATCAAGCGATGCCTACGCTTCTCCTCATCTTCCTTTTTTCCTTCTACCGGTTTTAACCTATCCAGATTAAATTTTTCTAGCGGTAGTAACGTGAAAATTTCCACGTACTCGCCTTTCCATATTTTTTCCTTAACCTCAGCTTTTAAATGAGCCCCCAAAGGGCCCTCAAAGCAGACATATACCTCACTCCTTGCCGCATCCGCTAGTCTAACGGAATCGGCTTGTTTCTCTGTTCTCTTCACCTGGTCCCCCGAAGACGTAGCCACCGCGGTGCCAGAGGGGGGCACCCCGACCGCTGAAACCGCTGCCTCCGGCGAAACTTGAACCTCGCCCCCAACTGATGGGGTGGTCCCTGTCTGTGAGGTATTCCTCTCTGTTGACCACGCAGTCGCCGGTGTATTTCCTGTCCCTGCTTCCACGCGTGCTACCAGTTCTTTTAGGCCAGTTAACAACACCCGCAACCCCTCGTTCCCTACTTGGGTCGCCGCTGCGGACGGTGGAGTTGATACCGTCTCCCCCCCCCTTGGCCTGACTACGCCCCCCGACCGTGAATTACTCCTCTGTACATTTTTTCCCAATAAATTATGTAAAAGAATAGTAACATTATCGGAAGGATTGCACTCACCGGGCTGCACTGGACCGCGCCCAACAGCCGCCACTCCTGGAACCAGCGATGCTTGATGTCCTTGATTGTCGCCTCCGTCAGACCCGGACAGCTCTCCTTCCGACCGATCGTCCTGTTCGTCCGTCCCGCCAATTTCCCGATGCACCCCACTTGCGGATGCAGTGGTTGCCGAGGGCCTGCGGTGCTGTGTACGGCCACTCCTCCCTTGGGTACCGCTGGGCCCGCTGGATACCCCTGGTGATGGACTCCTGCGTCTGCTGCTGCGCGGGGTGCGTGCCGACCGTCTATTACCTCCCCTCACGTTGGTATTGGCGTCCCTCTCTGACCCGCTATCCCCCTGCGGCGGACTACTGTCCATCTCGGGCGCCCGTGACCTTCCTCCACTTGCTGCGGTGCGTTCTTGTGCGTCCCGCGCCTTCCGTCCCTCTCCTGCTGACCTCTCAGGGGGCTGTAAGCATCTGCGCCTGGCTGGGGGGGAAGAGCCGCGTGCGTTGCTAGGCACCCTTCCCCCAGTCCCTCCAACTTTTCTCCGATTCCCCCGGGCCTCTCCTCGTCCATCCCTCTGCCTGGCCTGTATGTTTGGTGTCTGCGCCTCTCCCGCCGCCATCCCCCGCTGTGCTGGTCTAGCTGAGCCCCTATCAGCCTCAGGGCTGTATCTCTCCGGTGGACGTGATCGCCTGGCCCTGGGAGTTGGGGACCCCCCCCCGCTCACCGTCGGCCCGCCGTCCATAATCAAGCGCAGCTGCTCCTGTAGCCAGTCCGCGCCGTTCGCGGTGACCGCCGCTCTCAGCTGCTCCACAAAATCCTCCCTCGCCGCCATGCTATGTAAAGGAAGGGGAAGGTGGAGAGCGGTGAGGTGTGCTACTAATCTCGTCCACCACCGCTCTCAAAACTGACGTCACTTCCCCTTCCTAACTCTTCTAACTAAAAACTTCCTGCAGCTCCTCCCCCTCTCCAAAAAGGAGAAGTGTAACCCTTTCAGGGACAGGCAGATGTGCAGTCCAGCACTGTCATGCCGTCTCTGCGCTTAGGGTCCCCCCTGGCTCCGTGACTCTCTTTATGTAGGGTTCTGCCCCCTCCCCCCTTTCACTCCACAGTCCCCCACAGTTCTGCCCCCTCGCTATCCTACCTTTACATAGGTGTACAGCAGAGCAGAGAGCTGGAGGCAGAACAGCTCTGGACAGAAGGAGGGATCGGGGGCTCCTGCCAAAATTAAATTTTCATATTAACAAGCTAATGGTTGGTTGCTGGGACTGCCCTGCATCCTAGCAACCAATCACTGGCTAGTTAACTTGAAAAGTTAACTCTGGAAGCTCCCGTTCCCATCTACTGTTCAGAGCTGTTCTGCCTCCAGCTCTCTGCTCTGCTGTGAATATTATAGCGGCAGAAGCTGGGGGAAGAAGTGTAGCTGCCCAGTGTCGGCAGCACTTATGCAGCCCCAGACCATGATACTCACACCACCATGCTTGACTGTAAGCAAGACTCACTTGTCTTTGTACTCCTAACCTGGTTGCTGCGACACACGCTTGACACCATCTGAACTAAATAAGTTTATCTTGGTCTCATCAGACCACAGGACATGGTTCCAGTCCCTTAGTCTGCTTGTCTTCAGCAAACTGTTTGCGGGCTTCCTTGTGCATCATGTTTAGAAGAGGCTTCTGGGACGACAGCCATGCAGACCAATTTGATGCAGTGTGTAGGTCTGAGTACTGACAGGCTGACCCCCCACCCCTTCAACCTCTGCAGCAATGCTGGCAGCACTCATACATCTATTTCCCAAAGACAACCTATGGATATGACGCTGAGCACGTGCGCTCAACTTCTTTGGTTGACCCTGGCGATGCCTGTTCTGAGTGATACCTGTCCTGTTAAACCTCTGTATAGTCTTGGCTACCGTGCTGCAGCTCAGTTTCAGGGTCTTGGCAATCTTCTTATAGCCTAGGCCAGTGTTTCTCAACTCCAGTCCTCAATGCGCCCCAACAGGTCATGTTTTCAGGCTGTCCATTATTTTGCACAGGTGATTTGATCAGTTTCACTGCCTTAGTAATTACCACAGCTGTTTTATCTGAGGGAAATCCTGAAAACATGACCTGTTGGGGCGCCTTGAAGACTGGAGTTGAGAAACACTGGCCTAGGCCATCTTTTTCTAGAGCAACAATTCTTTTTTCAGCTCCTCAGAGAGTTCTTTGCCATGAGGTGCCATGTTGAACTTCCAGTGACCAGTATGAGAGAGTGAGAGCGATAACACCAAAATTAACTCACCTGCTCCCCATTCACACCTGAGACCTTGTAATTCTAACGAGTCACATGACACCGGGGAGGGGAAACAGCTAATTGGGCCCAATTTGGCCTTTTTTTACTTAGGGGTGTACTCACTTTTGCTGCCAGCAGTTTAGACATATTAATGGCTGTGTGTTAAGTTATTTTGAGGGGACAGCAATTTTATACTGTTATACAAGCTGTACACTCACTACTTTACATTGTAGCAAATAGTAATTTCTTCAGTGTTGTCACATGAAAAGATATAATAAAATATTTACAAAAATGTGAGGGGTGCACTCACTTTTGTGAGATACTGTAAGTAAGGGCGGAGCCACCTGGCGATGTCACCTGGTAGCACCGCCCTTTTGTGACGTCACTGACCCAGCATGCACTCTTTTTTCACTCATGCCCCTTTGTCAGCTTCTGTCGGACCTGCTGCAATACACACGGGCCAAATGTCGTCAGTTTCTATTGAACCAGCTTTACTATGAGCCCATTCAAGGTTCTCATTTTTAACAGAAGCCTTGATGAAGGGGGGACCCCGAAACGCATTGGCTGTCTTTAAGCACAATACCAATAAATGAAATTGGACTCTTATCTTTTGGTCTGGCGCTCCTTCCATGTATGCACATTTTTTTTCTGGTAAGCTTCTGGGGTACCCACTGGAGGGTAGCCTTATCTGTCGTCAGTCAGTGGGCTCTTCAAATGTTTTTGCCCTCTCACTACTTTGTATAAACTTATATCAAAGCCCCAGCGCCTCTTGGATGCCTTTTTGTTTTCAGGCTTTATTGCTGGTTTAACTTGGATGGGGTGCAGAGAAAGCTTTGGGATACTCCAGAATTTAGAGCACAAATTCTGTCTATTCTCTTCAGAGAGGCAGTCCCACTCTTTGCAGCGACTAGATACATAAGCACTTACTGTACTTTGGGGAGTCCCAGCAGGGCTGATCCCACTTATGCAGAGCCGACACAGTCACACAAGGGGTTAACAGCAAACAGTCACTAGGATCCCATTTCCAGGCCTTTACTAGACAAAAACATAAAGAAAAGAGGGCGCACCAGCCTAGTGCATTATCTTTTGGTACATTTATTCAGAAAATATATTGAAAACTACTCACAAAAGTAAGAGACAATTATGCTTAAAAAGGTCTTTCTGGCAGTCCGTCTACTGATTGCAGACTCTGAGTCCTGGAAAGTAGGCATACCAACCGCTGCTGGCTGATGCGCTTCGAAGGTATTCCTTCTTCATCAGAGCCTCTACTGCCTTTACAGGACTTTACTCCCTGTGTCTGCAGATACTTGGATTGATCCTGTCCAATATTGTCTAGACCAGGGTTTCTCAACCAGGGTTCCATGGGTTCCTTCCCCCAAGGTTGCTAGGGTTTCCCTGAGCAATGAGCAATTCCCTCCTCTCAGATAAGTACCCATTGACACCATTGATCTTTTTAGCTATCTATAAGGGGGTAATTCTTCCCAATGACCACAAGTGTAAGGAGAATTCTTCCCATTGACCTTCACACTAATGTATCATAAGTTGTAGATAAAGTAATTTTTAGAGGGGGTTCCCTGAGACCAGAAAGTTATTTCAAGGGTTTCTCTTTGTTGAAAAGGTTGAGAAAGGCTGGTCAAGACACTTTAGTGTGAATCTCCAGGCGGGATCCTCAATGCACCCCCTTTACTTGGCTCTAAACTGCTTCCAGGAAGATAGGCCCCCCCAGCTCTAGCATATCTTGGACCTCGATGACCTCTCTGCAAGCTTCAGCTGACTGGCCTAGAAGGGCCAGCAGTGCTTTCAGGCTGGAATCTCCTCCTCCAGGGAAAATATCTCTGCTGCTTTTTGCCTCAAACTATTTATCTCCTCTCAGCCACCTGCTGGGCACTCCCCCCCAGGGATTTGCTGAGAGCAATTTTTCAGGCCCACTTCCAGCCCACTAGATCCTAGAACTTACTAGAATACAAGGGAGGGAAGTAGCTGAGACTACAGCCTTTGAGACCTAGAGCAGCCAAACTAATCAAACACTGCTTCACTGTTTACAAAGGAGCCCCCAAACAAAAACTAAATTTACCTAAACCTCTTTCTAGCAACCTATTCTGGGAGGGTACATTTAGTATCACTTTAAAGTCTTATTTCTCTCTCTCATTGTAGAAGTCTCCTTTCCAGAAGGCAAAACTAAGCTGTGCGGTGGTGGGTAATGGGGGAATTTTAAATAATAGCTTTTGCGGGAATGAGATTGACCGGGCTGACTTTGTGTTCAGGTAAGAAAAAAAGATGTTGAAAAAACAGCTTTTGAGATACGGTTACTAGTTGAGTAATTTACCTTCTATCCCAAATCAGTCCTCATCTCTTCCCATTTTTTTCTTTTTAGGTTAAACTTACCTCCTCTGAATTGGACAAATGATGTGGGGACAAAGACGGATCTTGTCACCGCAAACCCAAGCATCCTAATAAATAAGTAAGTGGCGGTGTCTTCACGATATGGAATAAAATGAAATAGAGAAAATTAACCTTTAAGCATAAAACATGTTTTTATATTGTTGATTTTACAAATTCCAAAATACTTTCTCAGTTTAGCATATCTTAAATTTAAACATATGTGTACAATATTTGTAAATCACAGCTTTTAGCTATCATTGGCCCAAATTAATTTCAGCATTGCCAAAGCAATTGATAAATTATTATAGGTTGTGCATGAGGAGGTGGGAGAATAAGTCCTAGACAGTATTTGTGGTCAAGGATAATAAAAGGGAAATAGGGGAGTCTAGGAATGTTGTCAGGTTAAAGGATGATATAAAGGGGATAGGGGGTTAGTTCATGTATGGAATATATAACTCCAAGTTTTCTAATGTTCCAGTGGCAGAACTACCAGGGTCACAAAGGTTGCTGCCTATCAGTGCCTCCTCAGCAGGGCTCTGAGCTGAGAGCGTTTCTTTCATACAGCCCAGAGTCTGCACTGACAGTTCCCCCTTCCTCCTCCCTTGCACGAATGAGAAAGGAGAGAGACGATCTGCTCCTATTCCTCCCGCACCTCCCCTCCTGTGTGCACCACAGGAAGTGTGACTTTTAGCAGGTGAATTTGATCATTCAGCTGCTGGGCTTCACACTTCCTGTGGTGCACACAGGAGGAGAAGGAGGAGAAGGAGCAGATCAGCTCTCTCCACATCCATCCATGCAAGGGAGGAGGGAGGGGGAACTGTCAGTGCAGACTCTGGGCTGTATGAGAGAGACGCTCTAAGCTCAGAGTCCTGCTGAGGAGGCACTGATAGGCAGCATTGGACACTGATAGGTGGCAGTGATAGGCAGCATTGATGAGCACTGATAGGCGGCTCTGATGGGCACCGTTAGCCGGCACTAATAGACAACACTGATGGGCACTGATTGCCTGTATTGATGACCACTGATAGGTGGCACTAATAGGCGGTATTGATGAGCACTGATAGGCAGCACTGATAGATGACACTGATGGGCACTGATGGGCATTGATAGGCGGCATTGTTGAGCACTGATAGGCATAACTGATAGGTGGCATTAATGAGCACTGATAGGTGGCACTGATGGGCACTGATAGGCAGCACTGATGATCAGGGCACTCATGATCAGTGCCCTGATTATCAATGTAAACAATATACTGACAGTCTTGCCAGTTAGTGGCTCTCCTTTCCTCACACAGACACAGCGTGGGAGTAAAAGACTGCCGATAATCAGCAAGTCTGTTTAAATGTGATCAGCTTAGAAAGCTGAGAGAGTCTCTAAAAGCGAGTGTCTTTCACTGCTGATTACTTAAATGGCACCATAGCAGAAAGTGGGCTTCATCCTCCAGGACCCTCTGGTCACTCCACTGACCTAGTCTACTCTACTCTTCTTGGGCTGGTAAGGCTTTCTGTGCCTCCTCGATTTTATTTCCAGAATTGGTCTCCATCTTTACTTGCTCAGGATCTGTCTGTCTGTCATGAATCTACAGTGATATTCATGTTTGTCTGTCTGCTTACCTCTCTGTTGTGTTCAGCTTAGAGACCAGACGCTGTTCACCGGTGTTCTTAAGTAATCTTCCCTCAAGCATGGCTCCACCCCCGTCTCTAACAGGAAACACTATATTAACCTGTGCACTGCAAGCCAAGCCTTGCTGATCAATCTTGTGTATTGGGCTTCCTGTGTGCGTCTTGCCGTGTGCTCTATGTCTGATTCTCTTTACTGACCTTGGCTTGTTCTTCGACTATCCCTGTCTGCTTGATACCCCGACCTGTCTTCTCATTGGTCTGACCTTTGGCTTATCTCCTGATTATCCTTTGTTTTCCCGGACTGCTGCTTCCATCCTGTCCACCCGAGCCGGTCCACATGTCTGAGCTGAGTGACCCCGGGGGGCCATGACCTGGAGTCATCTGCAGCCAATCCCATCCTCACCACTGAATGCCTGCTGGGCCTTAGACTCCGTGCCCTGGGGAATCCCATGCTGTAGCTCCCAGTGTGATCCGTGTTGGTGCTCCAGTGGCCCTGCTTTCCTGAAACCACCCAGAGCTCCATCTACAGCAGTTAGCCGTAGAGTCCACTACCTTAGCAGGGCACTCCTGACCCCAATGGTGTTCACCTGGCCTCAGGTGACCTGGCACTGTCTTTGGGGGTCTCTCTCTTTTTTTTCTCTATCGCTCTCTTGCTTTCTTTAGTCTCTATCCCTCTCTTTCTTCTCTCTTTCTTTCTTTCTCTGTCGTTCTCTCTTTCTCTATCTTTCTTCTCTCTTTTTCTCTCTCAATAGCGACATCACCAAATCTCACTCCAGATCTGGTGAGGCAGCAGAGCCCTAGATGATCTCGCACTGCAGATATACAATGGGCAGCACAGTGGCTAAGTGGTTAGCACTTCCGTCTATCAGCACTAGGGTTGCCAATTTGAAAACTAACCATGACACTACCTGCTTGGAGTTTGCATGTTCTCCCAGTGCTTGCGTGGGTTTCCTCCCACACTCCAAAGACATGCTGTAGGTTAATTGGATCCTGTCTAAATTGGCCCTAATGTACTGTATGTATGAATGTGAGTTAGGTCAGGGACTAATGTGAATGTGTAATATATACACTATATTACCAAAGTATTGGGGCACCCGCCTTTATACGCACATGAACTTTAATGGCATCCCAGCCTTAGTCCGTAGGGTTCAATATTGAGTTGGCCCACCCTTTGCAGTTATAAAAGCTTCAACTCTTCTGGGAAGGCTGTCCACAAGGTTTAGGAGTGTGTCTATGGGAATGATTGACCATTCTTCCAGAAGCGCATTTGTGAGGCCAGGCACTGATGTGGACGAGAAGGCCTGGCTCACAGTGTCCACTCTAATACCTCCCAAAGGTGTTCCATCTGGTTGAGGTCATGACTCTGTGCAGGCCAGTTAAGTTCCTCCACCCCAAACTCGCTCATCCATGTCTTTATGGACCTTGTTTGTGCACGGGTTTGTTTGTTTGTCCAAGGGTAACAAAGGTTTCTCTGGCAGCCTCTCATAAGCGTGTACATGTGGCAGGGGAAATGTTGTTGATACTCCTTTGGCAGCGATCCATCTCCCATAGCAATTGGAGCGGATCTGCCCCACTGAGGCCCTCAACCTGTACACAGGTACGGAAGAGGAAGAGTTAAGAGTGAAGTGCACGCATGGAGTCTGTGATAGTTCCTCGGTGGGACCCTATACCATTACTGAAAGTGAGGTAATGGTGATACGCTGGACAGGTGGAGAGGGCATTGGCTCTGCGTGTCCCTCCTAAATGCACATTCCATGGCGATGCTTATTACATTGAGAGAGTTTACTAGAGTATGAACATGTAGCAAGGTCTTTTACCTCTTTTGGTCTAATGAGGACCTCCAAGGCCAAAGATAGCTGACATCCTTTAATATGTGGTGGGTTGTGAGGCATAGTGGGTGCAAAGATGGGGAAAGACATTGGGCGCCAGACACTTTTTGGATGTAAAAGAGGTTTTATTTCTTTTGACAGTCCTTTTTATATATTTTGGGGGAAAGAGAGTTAGGGCCAGGACACCCTTAGATAGTTGCAAACTCAATCTGCAGACTCCGAGACTTCAATATGAGGACAGCCGTGCAGGGAAAGGCCCCAGTAAGAAGCCACTTCTGCACTTGCAAGAATGCTGTCTCCTATGGTAACAGTCCTTTAACAGTTCCTAACTCAAACATAACAGTACTTTCAGCTCCACTACAACTGCTCCTTGTAGTCCATCTAAGACCGGGGGGGTGTAGGGGGGCGGCTCCCCAACCATCTCTTCCCCCCAAAATATTTAGCACTAACCACCACGTATTTATGTGGGTGCTGGGGGTTGGACACTGACAGGGCCCCCTATGTATTGCAGAGGTTTCTGCCTATTTTCCCTGATGAGGAGCACACTGCAGTGCCCAGCTGATGGCAGATCCCCTCCAGGGCTTTTGTATGGTCATCCCCCTGCTTATCTGACAGTGACTGAAACAGGCTAAATATAACTAAAGGACCCTGAGAAACCGGTAGTTGTCTTTATTCGTAATTTGGTTTAACCAGTTAAAGACCAGGCCTTTTTCTGACATTTGTTGTTTACAAGTTTAAATTAGTATTTTTTGCTACAAAATTACTTAGAGCCCCCAAATATTATATATACATTTTTTAGCAGAGACCCTAGAGAATAAAATGGCGGTCGGTGAAATATTTTATGTCACACTGTATTTGTGCAGCGGTATTACACTTTCACAAATTTAAAAAAAAAAAAACAGTAAAGTTAGCCCAATTTTTTTTTATAATGTGAAAGAAGATGTTACTGCGAGGAAATAGATACCTAACATGTCGTGATTCAAAATTGCGCACGCTCGTGGAATGGCGACAAACTACAGTACTTAAAAATCTCCATAGGCGATGCTTTAAAAATGTTGGTTGGTTACCAGTTTAGAGTTACTAATGCTAGATACCTCACATGTGTGGTTTGAACACTGTGTGTGTATATATATATATATATATATATATATATATATATATATATATATATATATATATATGTGGGTGCGACTTACGTATGCGTTTGCTTCTGCGTGTGAGCTCAGAGGGGCAGGGTGCTATAAATGTTTTTTTCTTATTTTACTTTTACACTATCCCTTTAACCAGGGCCGTCTTTAATATTGATTGGACCCTGGGCAAAAATTTTCTTGGGGCCCCCCCCCCCATGCAGTTTCGCTCTCCAGTTGCTCTGAGACAATAATTAGCAGCAAGACTAAAAATCAGTTTACTGAATCAGATCAGGCAGCGATTGGTTGCCAGAGGTTACAGTGCATCATTACTGCTCACTGACTGGTTGCTAGAGGTTACATCACACATTACGGCTCACTGATTAGTTGCTAGAGGTTACAGCACATGATTTCTGCTTACTGATTGGTTGCTAGAGGTTACAGTACATCATCTCTTCACTGCCTGCACACCATGGACTGGGGAGGTGAGGGGACTCATTTGTGTGTGTTGGGAATGCATGCAAAATCGCTTTTCTGACACCACAGAAACGTGCTGCCCTTTAGCAGATACACAGCAGTGCCATTAATTGTTTTTGTGTGTTTTTGAAAAAGGGTTTGGGAATTTCTTCCGCATTTGTAGCGCATAGAGCAGCCCATTGAAATGAATGGGCTGCCTTACACGTGACCTACATCTTTATCCACCCTGTCAGCACACATTTGCATCTTTAAATCCATGCTAACCTCTGCACCCCAAACCACCCCCATCCTCTTCACTCCAATCCCCTTCCTTCCTTTCTTCTTGCACCCACCTTCCTTACTAGGGATGGGCTTTATGTTCGGGTCAAACATGAGTGTTTGCGGCAAATTCGAAAGCTGCGGAGCACCCTTTAAAAGTCTATGGGAGAAATCAAAAGTGTTCATTTTAAAGGCTTATATGCAAGTTATTGTCATAAAAAGTGTTTGGGGACCTGGGTCCTGCCCCAGGGGACATGTATCAATGCAAAAAAAAGTTTTAAAAACGGACGTTTTTTCGGGAGCAGTGATTTTAATAATGCTTAAAGTGAAACAATAAAAGTGTAATATTCCTTTAAATTTTATACCTGGGGGTGTCTATAGTATGCCTGTAAAGTGGCGCTTTCTTCCCGTGTTTAGAACAGTCCGAGTGCAAAATGACATTTCTAAAGAAAAAAAAGTGATTTAAAACTACTATCGCTAGCGCCGGCTATAATGAATTGTCGGTCCGGCAATACACATAAAAGTTCATTGATAAAAATGGCATGGAATTCCCCCACAGTGGAACCCCGAACCAAAATTAAAAAAAAAAAAATGCGTGGGGGTCCCCCTAAATTCTATACCAGGCCCTTCAGGTCTGGTATGGATATTAAGAGGAACCCCGCACCAAAATTAAAAAAAAATGGCGTGGGCCATACCAGGCCACATGCCCTCAACATTGGGAGGGGGCTTTGGGGTAGCGGCCCCCCCAAAGCACCTTGTCCCCATGTTGATGGGGAGAAGGGCCTCATCCCCACAACCCTTGCCCGGTGGTTGTGGGGGTCTGCAGGCAGGGGGCTTATTGGAATCTGGAAGCCCCCTTTAACAAGGGGACCCCCAGATCACAGCCCCCCGTGTGAATTGGTAATGGGGTACAAATGTACCCCTACCAATTCACAAAAAAAAGTGTCAAAAAGGTTAAAAAAGACAAGAGACGGTTTTTGACAATCCCTTTATTAATTTCTTCTTCTTTCCCGGCTTCTTCTTCTTCCATCTTCTTTCTTCTGGTATTCCTTCTGTGTTTTTCTTCTTCCTCCATCTTCTTTCCCCGCTTCTTCCTCTGGTCTTTTTGTCCGGCATCTTCCTCCTGGCTTCTTCGTCCTCTGCACGATCCGCCTCAGTGGGAGTCTTCTGCTGTGTGACGCTTCTGTTGAGGGGACAGTTCTTATATAATGGAGGGCAGGGCCACCTGGTGACCCCGCCCCCTCTGATGCACAGGGACTTCCCTATGGCTTTCCCTGTGTTGTCAGAGGGGGCGGGGTCACCTGTTTACGTAAACATTCTGTCAGAGATGAACATAGTGATCTTGTTTTCCTGCTAACCAGGAAAATGGATCATTCTGTTCATCTAGTGAATCCATCCCCCCACACAGTTAGCAAGCACCCCCCGAGGGACACAGTTAACCCTTTGATCACCCCTGATGTTAACCCCTTCCCAGCCACTGTCATTAGTACAGTGACAGTACATATTTTTAGCACTGATCACTTTATTAGTGTCCCTGGTCCCCAAAAAGTGTCAAAAATGTCAGTTAGGTGTCCGATCTGTCCGCTGCAATGTTGCAGTCCTGCTAAAAATCACTGATCTAGTAAAAAATCATCTGATTATTAGTAAAAAATAAATAAATAAAAATGCCATAAATCTATCCCATAGACGCTATAAATTTTGCGCAAACCAATCAATATACACTTATTGGGATTTTTCTTTTACCAAAAATATGTAGCAGAATACATATCGGCCTAAACTGATGAAGACATTTTCTTATAGCAAAAAGCAAAAAATATATATATTTTTTTTTTCAAAATTGACGCTCTTTTTCTGTTTATATCGCAAAAAATAAAAACCGCAGAGGTGATCAAATACTACCAAAAGAAAGCTCTACTTTGGGGAAAAAAAGGACGTCAATTTTACTTGGGTACAGCGTTGCACGACCGCGCAAATGTCAGTCAGTCAAAGCAAAACAGCGCAGTATCGCAAAAAAATGGCCTGGTCATGGGGGGGTTCCGGAGCTGAAGGGGTTAAGATTGAACAAGTCAAGACTAAAAAGGCATTTTTTTTTTCATACATAATGGCACACATGTATTTTGTGATTTGACTTGACGCATGAATTCATTCATTCTTTTTTTTTTACTCACTTTTAGTCAAATAATTTGGTGCTCTGGTGGGGGGAGGGGCTCCCATGCAGGAGCAATGGAGTCCAGTTGGTTGGATCCAGTCATTTCACTGTCCGCAGCCTTCTTCCTGTATTCACGCCACTCTGCAGACTGCAAGGTGGAGAAGAAGGAGGGGGGAGGTGGGTGGAGCCAACATTCACTCAGGGGCGGAGGCCTGCAGTCAGTGTGAGTGACTGTGTGGAGTGTGGACAAGATGGAGGGAGGGAGGAGGTGGGTGGAGCCAACACTCACTCAGGGGCGGAGGCCTGCAGTCAGTGTGAGTGATTGTGTGGAGTGTGGACAAGATGGAGGGAGGAGGTGGGTGGAGCCAACACTCACTCAGGGGCGGAGGCCTGCAGTCAGTGTGAGTGACTGTGTGGAGTGTGGACAAGATGGAGGGAGGAGGTGGGTGGAGCCAACACTCAGTGTGAGTGATTGTGTGGAGTGTGGACAAGATGGAGGGAGGAGGTGGGTGGAGCCAACACTCACTCAGGGGCGGAGGCCTGCAGTCAGTGTGAGTGATTGTGTGGAGTGTGGACAAGATGGAGGGAGGAGGTGGGTGGAGCCAACACTCACTCAGGGGCGGAGGCCTGCAGTCAGTGTGAGTGACTGTGTGGAGTGTGGACAAGATGGAGGGAGGAGGTGGGTGGAGCCAACATTCACTCAGGGGCGGAGGCCTGCAGTCAGTGTGAGTGATTGTTGTGGTGTGAACAAGATGGAGGGAGGAGGTGGGTGGAGCCAACACTCACTCAGGGGCGGAGGCCTGCAGTCAGTGTGAGTGACTGTGTGGAGTGTGGACAAGATGTAGGGAGGAGGTGGGTGGAGCCAACACTCAGTGTGAGTGATTGTGTGGAGTGTGGACAAGATGGAGGGAGGAGGTGGGTGGAGCCAACACTCACTCAGGGGCAGAGGCCTGCAGTCAGTGCGAGTGACAGTGTGGAGTGTAGACAAGATGGAGGGAGGAGGTGCTGCTGGTGGGAGGGGCCAACACACTGGCACTCTGCCTCTGCCACACAGTGCCACTACTGCAGTCTAAGACTGCAGCAACAATTGTTCCCCCTAGGCTCGGCTCCAGGTAGCTCCTGTCACCGTCACGTCAAATCTGAGACTCCGAGTCAGATGTGACTGACTCAATGACGTCACTCGTTGCTAGATGCCAGGCGGCCCAGGCGCTAGCAACGAGTGCAGGATTGCCAAGCCAACGGCGCAGCTCCACCGGCCTCCAGGCTCCTCCTGGTCCAGGCGCCGAGTAATTACACACTAGAGTCTCTCTCTCTCTCTCTGCAATGCTGATCGGCTGATGTGAGACAGAGAGACTCAGGCAGAGCAGCGCTGCAGCCTGCAAGTGACTGACAATCAAATCATGTCAGTCAGTGTGATATTTTTTTGGGGGGGGGGGATTGCCCTGTTGCCCCCCCTGGATCCGCCCCTGCCCCTATGTGATGATTTTTTGGTAACAGGTTCACTTTATTGAGATATGCAGGGTCTAAAAGACCCCCAATGTCTCCCCTGTATTTCACTGAATGTTTTGCAATGCAAATCGCATTGCAAAACATCCTACACCGGCAAAGCGTAGCGGGGACACCGAGAACGTGACCCGGAAGTGACGTCGGAGACGTCGCTTACCAAGACACTGCAAGAAGGGGAGGCGAGCGGATGTGTATCCACTCTTCTCCTTCCCCTCCACCTTATGGCACCCACTATGACTGTCCCGGGTCCGCCAATAGGCAAGCGGAGCCGGGTAAGCATGGCGGGATAGCGCGCACGCTGGGGGGGGGCGTTGGTACCGGGGGTGTGTGAGAGCTATCGGGAGGCAGCAGCGCCGCCCGAACACTCTCACCTGACAGGCAGGTGGCTGCCTGTCAGTTTCACACACAATCCAAGTGGCTGCAGCCACCGAGATTGTGTGCAATACCCCCCCCCCCCCGCTGTTAGGTCTGTACTGCGTATGGACCCGGTGGCGAAAGGGTCCCTTGTAATAGAAATAAGCATGACAGGTCCTCTTTATTGTGAGACCTCAGATCTCACATTTACAATTAAAAGCATTTAAAAAAAAAATTTTATTAAATAATAAATAAATAAAAAAATGGCCCTTTAAGGCAGAAGTGACGTCAGATGTCGCTCCAGTCCTCCAAGGCCATAGAGTCGAGTGGGGGCCATCTTTGCCTCACTCGACTTCTTGCCCATCGCTCCAGGGGATTGTATCGTTTCCCTTTTACCAACTGCTCCAGTAGCGGGGGAAACAACCGGGAAGCAGCAGGAGGGGGGGGGGGGATCTCTCCCGCTGCCCATAAAAGTGAATAAAACTTTTTATTTTGGGTTTAATACGGCTTTAAGTCCCCTTTTACACTTGTGCGACTTGTCCTGCGACATGGAAAAGCAAAGTCGCATGACAAGCCGTACCCCATGATTTCCCATGGGTACCGTTGAGACTTCAAGTCCCTGCACTACTCTTGTCCGTCTTTGATGCGACTTGAGGTCCATAGATCTCAAGATTACACAGGCATTGCCCGAAGTCGCGCCAAATTGCATCAAAGTCGCACAACTTTCAGGTTGCACAAGTGTGAAAGGTGCCTAAAGCACAATTCACTGTACACATTTTCTTTCTAAATGAAGAGTATCTAAATAAAATATGTACACTTATCAAGGGAGTGAGTGAAGATTAATATTCCTTTTAATTAAATTGTTTATTCCTCCTTCATTAGGTTCAGCAGTCTCAGGGATGAGAGGAAACAATTTATCACCATGGTGAAGGAGTATGGCTCCTCCTTGATAGTCCTGCCAGCTTTCTCATTTTTGATGAACACAGATGTCTCCTTTCGGGTGCTCTACACCATCAACGACTTTGACATGAGGAGCAAAGTTGTCTTCTTCAACCCGGACTACCTTCGGAAACTGGCTGCTCACTGGAGAAGTATGGGACTCAAATTTCGACGACTTTCTTCAGGCCTTATGATGGTGAGCGTGGCGACTGAAATTTGTGAGAGGGTGACGCTTTATGGATTCTGGCCCTTTTCTGAGGACCTTAGTGGAGTTTGGATCCCACATCACTACTATGACAATGTCCTTCCGAAACCCGGATTTCACTCAATGTCTGATGAATTTTATTGGTACTTAAAAACGCACATGCAAGGGTCTCTGAGTCTAAACCTGGGACAATGCTAATATATTTTTTTTTCTTAATTCTTTATTTTCCATACTAAGTGTGTACAACAAATAACACATCCAGTATTAGTACAATGTCAAACACGAAGAAAAAATGCAAGCAGGGTTACAAAAAACAAGGTCAGCGAATCAAGTTTCCTTAGTTAGCACCATATTCAAGGCTTATGGGGGTGGTACCCCCGTATAACAATACTGATTGTGTATGGAACCTTGTGAGTGCTCTGGGAGCTTAGTCGTTTGACCTGGAGCTGACGTCAATGAATGCTAATTTTTTGTAATGCAGCTGAATCATTTTTTAATTAGGGACGAGATTAGGGTTTTGGCCAAACATTGTGTCAGGATCTGGATCTGGCAGTATCCGGCTGTAGATCTTCTCATTGGGCCACCTGAGATGCTGGGCAGTGTCCTATCTGATCCCTTAGATAATCTTGCCTTGTATCTTGTTTCTCTTGAACCTTGAATTCTTTGCTCCTTCCATGAACTTCTTGATTTAAGCCATGTCTCTGCACTTCCTGCTTGACAAATTGCTGTGCTCTCTCCAGCCAAAATCTTCATTCTTGCATACTTGCAGCTGTCCGTATCTTTGCTACTGACCTTTGGCTTGTTTCCCGACAATGCTTTTGCTTGATCCCAACCTGCATCCACATGTTACCGACCTTTGACTTTGGTACTGACTATGTCTCCACTTGATCCCTACCTGCTACATCTGTGACTAGACCTTCCTGGTGGGGCGATGCTGAGAACTGCAACCTGGTAGTAGCTTGCAGCAAAACCTATCTCCACCAGGAGCTCTGGTGAAGACTGTTTAGTGCTTAGATAGAAAACAATTAGTGTGGCGCTTAAAACAACCATGTGAAAAACAAAATAAATAAAATGATAAGTAGATAACCCTTAATTATGTGTGCATAGTGTGATATCCTTATACACAAATACTTTAATTAGAAAAGTAACCACCCCTGTGCAAAATGATCTGAAACGTGCAAATAGCGTCCAAAACATATAATGTCCAAAATATAAAGTGCAAGTGCTGTGTGTTCCACACACTGTCCTCAGTTGATCCAATAAATACCGTGACAGTCCATCATATGTGAATGGATGAATATAATGCCGACGTCTTCATGCAGTATGTGTGCACAAAAATCCTAATGCTACCCTCCACCAGATGTACCCTCACCTTAAGGTGGTATTTATTTTAAATCAGTAATATATATTAATAATATTTAAATAAAATTGTATTAAATAAAAATTTTAATATTCAATGTAAAAAATGAAAATATTAAAAAAAGTGTGAAAAATATTATTTAAAATGCATTAACATTTTTGTTAATAAAACTATTAAAATATGTGAATTAAAAAAATTGGCCAAAAAACAATTAAGATCAAATTTCTTATTTAAACCCAATTCATATATCCACCAGGATTCCCTTTGACTGAGGGTCCTAATTAAATGGCTACCCCCTCCAATGTCTTTTGTATTTTTCTAATGCCCAGAACTTCATCCCTGATACTTTTCTATAATTTTGTGTTCTAAAATGTTGGTACAGGTAATGTTCCTTTTTTTTCCTTTAGTTATTTGGTATGTTTAGTGCTTAGACCCCATGCCTTGGGTGAGCCGCATCATCCGCCAGGGTGACCTGCTCGTTTACTTATCCAGCTGGTGGGTGGGAGCCTCTCTACTGCTATAGCTACTGGTTCCTGAGCTTGACCCATAACTATGACACATGGGTTCAAGGCGAACCTTGCCTAATCAAAGATTTTGGACCTAAACTAATGCACAATTCCACCGACATAGCAACCAACAACTGATAGTGAACAATTTGGTCTTTGAACTTTGATAAGGTAGCTTAAAGGAGCCAATACGGTAGAATTTAGCCAGCAGCCAGACTGGCAATACGCTAGCCCTGATGACCCTCTTATGTTGCTAACAGTTGAGACAGATTTTGTTTTTGGCTCCCCTGTAGCAGAGGAACAGTGTTAAATTGATTTTGGCTGTTCTGGGTTCTGCTGGTGGCAGGCTCAACTACTTTCCCCTGATTTACGGGAGGTTCCAGAATTTAGTGAGTGGCAGAGACCCCATTTGCATATTCATAACGCCTCATTCAATCCCTGGCAGGGAGGATGGCCGATAGGGGGCGAAGGTGGGTATAAATAGGATGGGGCCTGGAACAGCAGGGTCCTTCTTCCTATGGGAGAACACCCAGCCTGAGGGCTGAGGCCCTCTGGGCTGATAGCTGCAGCTTAGAAGAAGGCCATCTGGGTTCCAGCAATAGCTATGGGACCCAAGTCCGGAGCTCCTGGAGCAGGATACAGGCTGGGGTGTGCATTGGGTCACTAGAGCAGAATACAGGTTGGAGTGCATGGGGTCACACTGGAACAGTACACAGGTTGAAGGGACACTGGGGATCGCTAGAGGCACACCAGAGCACTTGAGGCAAATGACACTGGGAATCACTTGGAACACACTGGGGCAGGTACCGGGGATCATAGAGGAGATGCTCAGTAGCACAAGGGGTCCAGCTGCTACTGTGTGGACACGTTGCTTGAATGCCAAGCAACAGACATGTTAGCTCTTTAATATAGCACCCACTGTGTGATAGGCTAAGGCACCATCAGGACCCAGAAACCGGCAGCCACCGCATGTAGAGGGAAAGACCCTGTGCTCTTTCTCTCTAGTAAATTTGGGCCTAGCCTTGCTTATTTAAATTGTCCTGCTGCTGGCTTATTATATGTTGCTGCATCATCTGAGATCTCTTGAATCTTGTAGAAAACATCTTCCTGTGCCTTTTGTCTTTGGAGCATAGAACAGGTGAGTGTTACAAAAACATTAAAACAGGGCTACATTCTCTGATAAATGAACTTGTATGGAAAAAAAATCTTAAGCCTCTAAAAATTGCCTAAACTTTCTTCAACCATGCTACCTACTGCAATAGCTCTCAACAAAAGTCCTATTTTTTAAATGTAAAACTTAGGGCAAATAAACCCCCTACTCCCTCCCCATGTGACAGCACCCAGGGCTGATGATTGGCCGCTCTAACACCAAGTAGTGACTTGTCCCTATTCTTCATACCAAGAAGTACCATTTTGGGGAATTTTGGGGATCCAGGTGGAGATAACTGAATGTAACAGTGGGTGCTTTGGGATTTCTGTTATACAGAACATTATTTAGTTTATAAGAGCATATCTTAAATTCTAACAGGTTGTTTTCCCAGGATACAAATTGTGAAACATCACATACTCCTGTAGGAAATCCTCATTCCCTTGTTTTCCTCCAAGGAGACAAATTATTTTAGAAGAACAAACATCTTTCTATAAAAGACCTCTTACATTGGCATCAGTGTTCTATGGATGGTCCAGAAAAAAGGATCTGTGTGCAGTAAGAAAGAAAGCACTGTGACTTTTCCCCGACTCTTCTCCATCTATTGTACATGGTTTCATCACTGTTTTTTCTGTAATCAATGAGCATCTTCCTTGCAGAACTGGTGAGTGGACCCAAAATTTACGACACCAGGAAACAAGCACGTTGAAGAAAAAAACATAAAATTACCGGTACTTGATTCCCCATCAACAAATTCGTGATGGATGGGAGAATCCTCCTGGCTGAGCTATTGTTTTCTGACAGCGGAGAGACTTCCCCGCCGCCAGATTACATATATCAGCACTGCAGTCTATAGTGTTGATCAAGCAGCTAAAAATCAACAGGTAGGTTGTACAGATGTTGATTGGTGGATAGACTTCTGTTCAACCAGAATGCCCATACATGGTTCACAGCTGAACTTCAGTTAAATTTCGATCCATGTATGGCCAACTTAAGACCTCATATAGAATACTGTGTTTCCTTGTTCTGGGGACCTCACTTGCAAAAAGACATTGATAAGATAGAACAAGGACAGAGACGGGTAGCAAAAATGTTGAAAGGTCTGAGGGATAAAACAAATCAGGAGAGACTTCAGAAACATAATATGCACAGTCCGGAGCAAAGAAGCAGAAGGAGTGACAGAACTGAAACCTTTAAATGCATCAAGGGGGTGAATAAAGTTCAGGGGGACAGTTTTTTTAAATATGAAGCCAAGATCAAGAACAAGGGGATATGACCTCAAACTAGCAGAGGGAAAATTCAAAATTAACCACTTGCCGACCAGCCGCCATCATTATACTGCGGCAGGTCGGCACAATCCCGCGTATCGCCGTAGGTGTACGTCAGCAACCTTAAGGGCAATAGCAGGCATGCTCCCGCTGCACAGCGGGGGACCCGATGCGTGTGGTCGGCGGCCGCAATGCCCGCCGGTCACCCCCCCATCGTGGGCACGAGAGCCAGAACGGGGATGAGTGTGTAAGCACACACATCCCTGTTCTGACAGGGGAGGAGAGACAGAGCTGCTGTTCCTAGTGATTAGGAACAGCGATATGTCTCCTCCTCCAGTCAGTCCCATTCCCCCACAGTTGGAAACACACATGAGGGAATACATTTAACCCCTTGATTGCCCCCTAGTGTTAATCCCTTCCCTACTAGTGACATTTACACAGTAATCAGTGCATTTTTATAGCACTGATTGCTGTACAAATTTCAATGGTCCCAAAAAAGTGTCAAAAGTGTCCGATCTGTCCGCCGAAATGTCGCAGTCCCGCAAAAAATCTCTGATTGCTGCCATTACTAGTAAAAAAAATAAATAAATAAATAAAAATGCCATATATTTGACCCCCATTTTTTAGACGCTATACCTTTTTTGCAAACCAATCAATATACGCTTATTACAATTTTTTTTTCTACCAAAAATATGTAGAAAAATAGATATCGGCCTAAACTGATGAAGACATTTCTTTTCTTACTTTTTTTTGGGATATTTATTATAGCAAATATATACAAGATTTTAGTAATAAGAACGGTATCATTAGCAGTAATCAGCATGGATTCATGAAGAATCGTTCTTGCCAAACCAATCTATTAACCTTCTATGAGGAGGTGAGTTGCCATCTAGATAAAGGAAGGCCCGTAGATGTGGTGTATCTGGATTTTGCAAAAGCATTTGACACAGTTCCCCATAAACGTTTACTGTACAAAATAAGGTCCGTTGGCATGGACCATAGGGTGAGTACATGGATTGAAAACTGGCTACAAGGGCGAGTTCAGAGGGTGGTGATAAATGGGGAGTACTCAGAATGGTCAGGGGTGGGTAGTGGGGTTCCCCAGGGTTCTGTGTTGGGACCAATCCTATTTAATTTGTTCATAAACGACCTGGAGGATGGGATAAACAGTTCAATCTCTGTATTTGATACTAAGCTAAGCAGGGCAATAACTTCTCCGTAGGATGTGGAAACCTTGCAAAAAGATCTGAACAAATTAATGGGGTGGGCAACTACATGGCAAATGAGGTTTAATGTAGAAAAATGTAAAATAATGCATTTGGGTGGCAAAAATATGAATGCAATCTATACACTGGGGAGAGAACCTCTGGGGGAATCTAGGATGGAAAAGGACCTGGGGGTCCTAGTAGATGATAGGCTCAGCAATGGCATGCAATGCCAAGCTGCTGCTAACAAAGCAAACAGAATTGTGGCATGCATTAAAAAGGGGATCGACTCCAGAGATAAAACGATAATTCTCCCACTCTACAAGACTCTGGTCCGGCCGCACCTGGAGTATGCTGTCCAGTTCTGGGCACCAGTCCTCAGGAAGGATGTACTGGAAATGGAGCGAGTACAAAGAAGGGCAACAAAGCTAATAAAGGGACTGGAGATTATTAGTTATGAGGAAAGGTTGCGAGCCCTGAACTTATTCTCTCTGGAGAAGAGATGCTTGAAAGGGGATATGATTTCAATATACAAATACCATACTGGTGACCCTACAATAGAAATAAAACTTTTTCGCCGAAGAGAGTTTTTTTTTTTTTATCAGAAAAGTTTTTATTTGCTCCATAAGGAGATTATATACACATACAAACAATAAAAAATAATGAACAAAAAGAAATGAACAGTGTGCTGCTACACATTATACATATAGATTCAAGTCAAATAGTTACAATTCAGACTATTTTTTCCATTTATCATCCTAACATAAGGTTATATATAGAAATCTTAATAGAGGTGTATCAATATCTTCGCCCATACCAAATCTTGTGCTTATTGTATTCTATAGTGTCTAATAAAGGGATGACTGTCTCTATGGTGGAAAATAAGTAACAATGCTAGACACTCATATTCATTTTCTTTTATCCTTGGGGGGGGGGAGGGGAGAGGGGGGAAAGGGGGGAAGGGACGGAAGGAGGGAGAAAGACAAGGAGAGGGAAGGAGGGGGCACACGGGGGGGGGAACGGAGACCAGGAAAAGACTTATCCAAAGTAGGATCTTCCCGCTTCAATAGCCTACATCCATCTTATTGGTGGGACCAAGCTCCCCAAATTTTGGAGAACTTTTTTGGGCATTTGCGGTTGATATAGGTAAGCTTATATAATGGCAATGTGGAGTTGGCTAAGGCTTTCCACTGGGCCACCGTGGGAGGGTCAGGTTGCTTCCATTTAATCAGTATAGTTTTCCTAGCATAGAACGAGGCATAAAACACAAACGAAAAAAGGGGAGTTGAGATCTGGACTGACCACTCAAACCACCTCCATCCCTGAATACATAGAAACATGGGGGGGAGATCGCCCTGGGACTTTAAATGAGGTGGAAGAGATTAGGCACACATACATAACAGTGTAATAAAATAATTTTATTATTTACAGAATGCTGCAACCAATGGGAATAGCATTAAGTGTGCATTACCCGGCATAGTGGCCAAGTTATCAGCAGTAGCAAAAGACAAAACATCAATCATTACACATATTGCATATCTATAAGACAAGAGTACAATACATAATGAATAGCTGCATCAGTTGGGAGGCATACAGAGTAACAAATGGATGAATTGTTTCATACATGGATAAGGTAATATGTGAATAGTATACCCACAACATAACAACCCAACAGTAAAAAACATGTAAAGAGCATCGATAGTGCCCTACGCGTTTCGCGAGTCCCAGCTCGCTCTTCAGGGGCAGATGCGTCAATATAGTATCTGAAACAAGACATGATAGGGTAAATGGGTATATAGGGGGATGGATGAGGAGGTAGAAATAGGGGGAGTATGGTAATTGGTGGAAGAGGTCAAGGAAGTAGGAGACCTCCTACTTACCACTCCACTGGGTTGGGTCACCGAGCGCTGATGCCAAAACGGTGATGAAAGGACTTCCTTTCATCACCGTTTTGGCATCAGCGCTCGGTGACCCAACCCAGTGGAGTGGTAAGTAGGAGGTCTCCTACTTCCTTGACCTCTTCCACCAATTACCATACTCCCCCTATTTCTACCTCCTCATCCATCCCCCTATATACCCATTTACCCTATCATGTCTTGTTTCAGATACTATATTGACGCATCTGCCCCTGAAGAGCGAGCTGGGACTCGCGAAACGCGTAGGGCACTATCGATGCTCTTTACATGTTTTTTACTGTTGGGTTGTTATGTTGTGGGTATACTATTCACATATTACCTTATCCATGTATGAAACAATTCATCCATTTGTTACTCTGTATGCCTCCCAACTGATGCAGCTATTCATTATGTATTGTACTCTTGTCTTATAGATATGCAATATGTGTAATGATTGATGTTTTGTCTTTTGCTACTGCTGATAACTTGGCCACTATGCCGGGTAATGCACACTTAATGCTATTCCCATTGGTTGCAGCATTCTGTAAATAATAAAATTATTTTATTACACTGTTATGTATGTGTGCCTAATCTCTTCCACCTCATTTAAAGTCCCAGGGCGATCTCCCCCCCATGTTTCTACATAAAACACAAACAGTCTTTTATGAGTGTTGGGTATAAGGTTATCGCATACTCCCAAGAGAAAGACAATCGGGTTTAGTTGTAGATGTAAGTCACCCACCAAATTAATCATGTTTACCACCTCCAGCCAAAACTGTTGTATAAGAGGACAGGACCAGACTACATGCATAAAGGTACCTAGTTCTCCCCCACACTTTGGGCATCTATCTGACACTGTCGGATAAATTCTAGACAATCTCTGCAGCGTGTAATACGCCTAATGGAGAAACTTAAGCTGGATATAGCGATCTTTCGCAGATACCATGAGAGGAATGTACTGTTGTATACCCTCCTCCCAGTCATCCGCTGCAAGGGCAGGCATGTCCTCCTTCCATTTATCAAAAAGTTTGTGCTCCTTAGATGGCTCTTCATCTATTATTCGCATATATAGGGAGGATAGAATTTGGTCCACGTGTCTGGAAATCAAAAAGGCCTCAACCGGGAAGACGGGAATTGGGCTCGTAGTGCATGACGCAGTTGCAAATAACGAAATAACATTCGCGAGGGGAGTTGAAAATCGTTTTTTAATGTATCATAAGGAAGGATCCCCCCTCCCGACATTACCTGTTTTAGTATTTTAACTCCATAATTTGCCCACAAGGCCGGGTCTGGAACTGATTGGAGGTGTTTCAATTTGGGATTGCCCCACAGTGGTGTATAGGGAGACATAGAACCTGGTTCAGTAAGTTTCCCCGACATCTGCTCCCAGTCTCTAACTGTCGTATACATTGAGGACGTCATATCTGGATGTGTTTTTGGGCCCCTAAAGACCAAGTTGCTCAATGCTGAATAAGATCCCAGTATAGCGGCCTCCAAGTTAACCGCTGGATTGGACTTCGGCAGGGAGAACCACCAACGAACAGTCACTACTACTGCTGCCCAGACATACTTTATAAAGCAGGGGAGTGCCAGACCTCTCAACGACAAGGGAAGCTGCAAGGTGGCCCGAGCAACTCTAGGGGTTCGTCCTCCCCACACAAATGTGTTAACTAATTGATCCAGCTTAGTAAAGAAGGAGCTAGGGATGGGGACCGGGGTGTTACGAAAAACATAAAGAAATTTGGGCAGAAATGTCATCTTAAGCAAATTAATTCTTCCTACTGGTGTAAGGGGAAGAGACTTCCAAGCCTGACATCTGGTGTTTAGTTGCTGTAAAATCGGGTAGACATTATCCACTAAATATTGAGATGGGTCTCGCTGTATCTCGATTCCCAAGTACCTAAACCTAGACACCATAACCAGCGGTATCTGCGGGTCCACGGGAACCGGGGTGCGAGACAGCGAGAATAGGGTCGACTTAGTCCAGTTGATCCGTATGCCCGAGAAAGCCCCATAGCCATTAATAAGTTCCAGTGCCGCCTCCAATGAGGCAGACGCATCCGGTAGATACAATAGCATATCATCAGCGTATAATGAGAGCCTCTCAGTCAACGGACCAACCGCTATGCCCTTAACCCTGTGAGACGTTCTAAGTAGAATAGCCAGGGGCTCAATGGCCAGGGTAAACAGCCCTGGAGACAGAGGGCATCCCTGCCTGGTCCCCCTACCTAGAGAGAAAGGAGGCGAGAGCACACCGTTTGTGCGTATTCTTGCGGTGGGGCCATTATAGAGAAGCTTTACCCAGGATATGAACTTGGGGCCAAAATTAAACCTTTCCAGGACTTGCCATAGGAACTCCCACTCAACCGAGTCGAAGGCCTTCTCGGCATCCAAAGAGGCCACCACACCCGGGGATTCCTTTTTCTCCGCAAAAGATATGTTTGTGTATAGTCGACGTAGGTTAATGTCAGTTCCCTTACCAGGCATAAACCCTGTTTGATCACCATGAATTATAGAAAGGATAACCGAATTAAGCCTAGTTGAGAGTATTTTAGTAGTTATCTTGGCATCTACATTTAACAGTGAGATGGGGCGGTATGAGGCGCAAGACGTAGGATCCTTATTAGGTTTAGCTATAACTACTATAACTGCCTCCGACATAGATGGAGGTAAGCAACCCTCCCCCAGCATCTTTAAGAGTAGGTCATTAAATTTAGGGACAAGAAGCTCCCTATGTTCCTTATAAAACTCCGCTGGTAGGCCGTCCCGGCCTGGAGTTTTTGCTGACTGGAGTGCCCCCACCGCCATTTGGATCTCTTTAAGAGTAATCGGGGCATCTAATGCACTACGAGCCGTATCCGAAAGTTGTGGAAATTCTATTTGGTTGAGAAAACTGTGAAGGTCTTCACTAGTGGAGGTGTTAGTAGAGGTATATAGTTGTTTGTAATACTTAGCAAATTGTTCGTTTATATCAGCAGGGTCAGAGCAGAGCTTTCCCCTATCGTCCTTTATGTGGGCAATATGTGACTGGGAGGAGCGTTCTTTAGCTAACCATGCTAATAGTCTACCCGTTCTTTCTCCTTGCTCAAAAATTCTCTGGGATTGAGCAAGTATCTGCTTCTTGGTGGTCTCAACCCTCATCAGGGAGATTTCCCTTGAAGGGATTGCAAAGCGTCATAAGTCAGTATGTCTTTAGTATGCACATATCTATCCTCTAGCAGGAGAGCCTTCTTTTCCGCCTCCTCTAGCGCTAGTCTGGTGTCCTTCCTAACCCTCCCAATCGCAGTTTGATATTGGCCCCTAGTGTACGCTTTAAAGGCATCCCACAGTGTCGGGGGGGGGGGGGACCGTGCCCTCGTTAATTGCCCAGTAGACTCCCAACTCTCCCTCCACCAGGGGGGACACCCTCTCGTCCGTAATCCACAGACCCGAAAGTCGCCACAGTGCAGCACCCACTGGTGAGTCCGTTTTAAGGCCAAGCAGGAGAGGTGCATGGTCTGAAATGCCACGCGGCAGGATCTCAACCTTCTGTATCCAGGAGAGCAGGGAGTCCGTGGCAAACATCAGATCAATTCTGGAGAAAGAGGCGTGTGTAGCTGAATGACACGTATATTGTTTCATGTTAGGGTGTCGTAATCTCCATATATCAGTAAACCCGAAATTTTCCGCCCATTGGGAAAAGGGAGAGATGCAAGAGGGCCCCCCACTAAATCTATCTAGAGTTGCATCTGGGACCATGTTAAAGTCTCCAGTCAATATAACTCCAGCTGACGGATATAATGCTATTATTGGGGCTAATTTCCCAAGTATGTTCACCGTGGCAGGGGGGGGATATAGATGTCCATGACCAGCAGCTCCATTCTGTCGCACATCGCATGCAGGGCCACATATCTCCCCTCCGGATCCAGGTGGAGATCCAGTAGGGTAAACCCAAGGGATTTGTGTATGAGGACACTGACACCCCTGGAATAGGAAGAATAGGTAGAGTGGTAATACGCACCAACCCATGGTTTCCTGAGTAGGGATGAGCCGAACACCCCCCAGTTCGGTTCGCACCAGAACCCGCGAACGGACCGCAAGTTCGCACGAACGTTAGAACCCCATTGACGTCTATGGGACTCGAACGTTCGAAATCAAAAGTGCTCATTTTAAAGGCTAATTTGCATGGTATTGTCCTAAAAAGGGTTTGGGGACCCGGGTCCTACCCCAGGGGACATGTATCAATGCAAAAAAAACTTTTAAAAACGGCCGTTTTTTCGGGAGCAGTGATTTTAATGATGCTTAAAGTAAAAAAAAAAAAGTGAAATATTCCTTTAAATATCGTACCTGGGGGGTGTCTATAGTATGCCTGTAAAGTGACGCGTGTTTCCCATGTTTAGAACAGTCCCTGCACCAAATGTCATTTTTAAAGGAAAAAATCTCATTTAAAACTGCTTGCGGGTTTAATGTCATGTCGGGTCATGGCAATATGGATGAAAATCAGTGAGACAAACGGTGGATCAAGGAGGGTTGCCATTACCAGGCCCTTTGGGTCTTGTATGGATATTAAGGGGAACCCCACACCCAAATTAAAATAAGGAAAGGTGTGGGGCCACCAGGCCCTATATACTCTGAACAGCAGTATACAGGCGGTGCAAACAAGACAGGGACTGTAGGTTTGTTGTTAAGTAGAATCTGTTTGTAATTTTGAACATTTTTAACGTGTTTAGCTCCAGCCAAAAAATCTTTTCTAAGCTTTTTGGAAAACATAGGGAAGGGTTATCACCCCTGTGACATTTGTTTTGCGTCTTTCCTCCTCTTCAGAAGATTTCACCTCACTTTTTTGTCCCAATGAAAAATGTTTTTTGAAAATTTGGGTTTTTTTGTGGAACAAGGATTGGAAAGCATCAGTGGAAAGGAGAAATTGTTTTCCCATAATAACTCTTACAGGAGAGAATTTCCCTTCCTAGGGGTAGATTTCATCTCACTTCCTGTTGTCTCCTTCCGTTTGCAAGTAGGAGTCGTTTGTAAGTTAGATGTTTGAAAGTAGGGTCCTGCCCTATATACTCAGCAGAAATTTGGGCCTTAGGTGTTGCTGTGGCCACAACACTGTAAGCCCTCACAGGGCCCTGCTGTGAAATATTAGATCAAGAATTGTAATTACATGCCCCTGTTGAACAGGAGCTGAAAAATTAGGCCTTAGGCACTGGTGCTGGTGCCACAACACTGCAACCCCTCACAGACACTCTAGTTGGAACGCAGGAACGAGCCCTGCTGCAAAGTATTGCATCAAAAATTGTAATTACACGCCCCTGTTAGACAGGGGCAGAAAAATTGGGCCTTAGGCACTGGTGCTGGTGCCACAACACTGCAACCCCTCACAGACACTCTAGTTGGAACGCAGGAACGAGCCCTGCTGCAAAGTATTGCATCAAAAATTGTAATTACACGCCCCTGTTAGACAGGGGCAGAAAAATTGGGCCTTAGGCACTGGTGCTGGTGCCACAACACTGCAACCCCTCACAGACACTCTAGTTGGAACGCAGGAACGAGCCCTGCTGCAAAGTATTGCATCAAAAATTGTAATTACACGCCCCTGTTAGACAGGGGCAGAAAAATTGGGCCTTAGGCACTGGTGCTGGTGCCACAACACTGCAACCCCTCACAGACACTCTAGTTGGAATGCAGGAACGAGCCCTGCTGCAAAGTATTACATCAAAAATTGTAATTACACGCCCCTGTTAAACAGGGGCTGAAAAATTGTGCCTTAGGCACTGGTGGTGGCGCCCAGAACCAAAAATGTTCTTACAAGCTATCAGCGTGATGATTGAGGAGGAAGAGGATAATTACTCAGGGATAGTCACTCAGCATCAGCATAGGCAGTCTTTGAAGGGATCTGAGATTTCAAAAAAAATTATTCGGTTACATCTGCATCAGGTGCTTGGTAGCTGGTGGTGATCCAAGACTGATTCATTTTTATGAAGGTCAGCCGATCGACCGAGTCGGTGGACAGACGCACCCTGTGATCGGTTACCACGCCTCCAGCAGCACTGAATGTGCGTTCCGAAAGAACGCTGGATGCAGGACAGGCCAGTAGCTCAATTGCATACTGTGCAAGCTCTGGCCAGTGATCCATCCTCAAGACCCAGTAACCCAGAGGATTTTCGGTGGGAAAGGTGTCCAAGTCTGATCTTGCCCCTAGGTATTCCTGCACCATGTAAAACAGACGCTGGCGATGGTTGCTGGAACCGATCATACCTTGGGGCTGCGGACCAAAAAATTGTCTGAACGCATCGGTCAGACGGCCACCTTCTCCACCGCTCCTTCTTTGACTGACCGAAGCCTCAGCAACACGTTGTCCAGAAACAGGAGTTTGTAACCTCCCAGTCTCTGGGAACGCGTTGCACAGACCTTTCTGCAAGGCCTCCCGAAGATGTTTCATCCTCTGCTCCCTCTGCGATGGCAAGATAAGGTCCGCAACCTTACCCTTGTAACGTGGATCAAGGAGGGTTGCCAGCCAGTATTGGTCCTTCTCCTTGATACCACGAATACGAGGATCCTTACGCAGGCTTTGCAGGATCAGGGAGGCCATGCAGCGTAGGTTTGCTGAGGCATTCGGTCCGGAGTCCTCTGGGTCACTAAGGACAACAACGTCCGCAGCCACCTCCTCCCAGCCACGTACAAGTCCATGTGTTCCTTGGGACTGATCCCTTAAAGACTGCTGCTGATGCTGAGTGCCAGGCTCCACCTCCATACTGACACAATCTTCCTCCTCCTCCTCCTCCTCCTCCTCCTCCTCGTCCTCTTCCTGTGTGATCGGCGGGCACGCAGGAACACTGTCTGGATAAAGGGGGCCTTGAGAGCTAAGGAAGTCCTCCTCTTCCTGCCTCTGTTCTGCCTCAAGTGCCCTGTCCATTATTCCACGCAGCGTGTGCTCCAACAGGTGGACAAGGGGGACAGTGTCACTGATGCATGCACTGTCAGTGCTCACCATCCTCGTGGCCTCCTCGAATGGTGACAGGACAGTGCATGCATCCCTGATCATGGCCCACTGGCGTGGGGAAAAAAAACCAAGGTCCCCTGACCCTGTCCTGGTGCCATAGTCGCACAGGTACTCATTGATGGCCCTCTGCTGCGTGTGCAGCCGCTGCAGCATGGCCAACGTCGAGTTCCACCTGGTGGGCATGTCACAGATTAGGCGGTTCTTGGGCAGGTTAAACTCCTTTTGGAGGTCCGTCAGCCGAGCACTGGCATTATATGACCGGCGGAAATGCACAGAGACTTTCCTGGCCTGCCTCAGGACATCCTGTAAGCCCGGGTACCTGCCCAAGAACCGCTGCACCACCAAGTTAAGGACGTGAGCCAAACAGGGCACATGGGTCAGTTGTCCCTGTCGGAGGGCAGAGAGGAGGTTGGTGCCATTGTCGCAAACCACCATTCCTGCCTTAAGTTGGCGTGGCGTCAACCACCTCTGAACCTGCCCCTGCAGAGCTGACAGAACCTCTGCCCCAGTGTGGCTCCTGTCCCCCAAGCACACCAGCTCAAGCACCGCATGGCATCTTTTGGCCTGCGTACTTGCGTAGCCCCTTGAACGCCTACGGAGCACCGCTGGTTCCGAGGAAGAGGCCATGGAGGAAGAAGAAGAGGAGGGGGTGGAGGAGAGAGGTGTGTCACAATCAGCATTTTGGAGGCGTGGTGGCGGAACAACCTCCAACACTACTGCACCTTGTCCTGCATCCTTCCCAGCTGCCAGCAGAGTCACCCAATGCGCCGTGAAACTTAAGTAACGTCCCTGTCCATGCCTGCTGGACCATGAGTCAGCGGTAATATGCACCTTACCGCTGACCGCCCTGTCCAGCGAGGCATGGACATTGCCTTCCACATGCCGGTAGAGAGCCGGAATCGCCTTCCGTGAGAAAAAGTGGCGTTTGGGTACCTGCCACTGAGGAACCGCACATTCCACAAACTCACGGAAGGGGGCAGAGTCTACCAACTGAAAAGGCAGCAGTTGAAGTGCTAGCAATTTTGCCAAGCTAGCATTCAACCGCTGGGCATGTGGATGGCTGGGAGCAAACTTCTTTCGGCGGTGCAGCAGCTGGGGCAGGGAAATTTGCCTGGTACAATCTGACGTCGGTGTACCAAAAGCAGATTGCCCACAAGTACTTGGCTGTGACACACCTAATTCTACACCTTCATTCCTCTCACTGCAGGTCTCAGAGAGGACTGAAGGTCTAGTGGGGTTGGAAATCTCAGCTGATGAGGAGCAAGGAGAGATCCTCTTTGTTCTTTGGTGTGGGTCTTTTAGATACGCTTGCCAACGAACTGCATGGCAGGTCAACATATGTCTGGTCAAGCATGTGGTACCCAAGCGGGAGATGTTTTGGCCACGCGAGATACGCTTGAGACATATGTTGCAAATAGCAGCGGTGCGATCTGATGCACTCGTCTCAAAAAAGGCCCACACCAAAGAACTTTTTGAATAACGCGCAGAGACTGCAGCGCCCTGCACATGTGGAGCTTTGGGGTGTGATGCAGTCAATGTGCTGCCCTTAGGCTGGCCCCTGGAGGGCATCCTGCCTAGTTGGTGATGTGCCACCTCCTCCTCCTCCTCCTCCTCCTCCTCTCTCCTATCAGGCACCCACGTTGAGTCAGTGACCTCATCATCCCCTCCCTCCTCATCACTGGAGCAAACCTGGCAGTATGCTGCAGCAGGGGGAGCATGACTGCCAGATTGCTGTCCTTCTTGGGCACCCCCTCTGTCCGTGCTCATGTTACTGCCTTCATCGAGCTCAGTATCATCATCAGAGCCTTCCAAACGCTGGGCATCCTCCTGGAGCATGTACCCAACACTGTGGTCAAACAGTTCGAGGGAATCCTCATGAGGACATGGTGGAGCTAGGGAAGGAGTCACTGATGACATTGAGCTGAGGGAAGAGGCCGCTGCTTTGCCAGACAAAGCACCCTGGGCATGGGTGAGAGAGGATGAGGAGGATGAGGACGGCTTGGTCATCCACTCGACCAAGTCTTCCGCATGTTGCGGCTCAACACGGCCAGCTGCCGAAAAAAAGGCCAAGCGTGTCCCATGGCCACGTGCTGATGAGGATGCACCGTCTCCACGACCAGCACTAGACACAGAGCCTGCTTGCCCTCTCTTATTGGCTTGTGACTGTCTGCCTCTCCTTCTTGGCCTTCCAGACATACTAATGGCCTGTAGCTGCACTAAGCTGGGATAGAACACCTGTAATTTTCTTCAGGTAGCTTTATATACTGTAACCAGACAAGCCTGCCTGTCAGTAGGAAGATAACAGGAACGGATCTAGCTGAACACTGTGAGCAGGACACACTGTACTAAATGTAAATAGTCTAGCTGCCTGACCGTGGTACTAATAGGATCAAAAAGAACACCTGTAATTTTCTTAAGGTAGCTTTATATACTGTAACCAGACAAGCCTGCCTGTCAGTAGGAAGATAACAGGAACGGATCTAGCTGAACACTGTGAGCAGGACACACTGTACTAAATGTAAATAGTCTAGCTGCCTGACCGTGGTACTAATAGGATCAAATAGAACACCTGTAATTTTCTTCAGGTAGCTTTATATACTGTAACCAGACAAGCCTGCCTGTCAGTAGGAAGATAACAGGAACGGATCTAGCTGAACACTGTGAGCAGGACACACTGTACTAAATGTAAATAGTCTAGCTGCCTGACCGTGGTACTAATAGGATCAAATAGAACACCTGTAATTTTCTTAAGGTAGCTTTATATACTGTAACCAGACAAGCCTGCCTGTCAGTAGGAAGATAACAGGAACGGATCTAGCTGAACACTGTGAGCAGGACGTACTGCACTAAATGTATATAGCAGGAACGGATCTAGCTGAACACTGTGAGCAGGACGCACTGCACTGAATGTAAATAGCAGGAACGGATCTAGCTGAACACTGTGAGCAGGACGCACTGCACTAAATGTAAATACCAGGAACGGATCTAGCTGAACACTGTGAGCAGGACGCACTGCACTGAATGTAAATAGCAGGAACGGATCTAGCTGAACACTGTGAGCAGGAATGTAAATAGTCTAGCTGCCTGACCGTGGTACTAATAGGATCAAAAAGAACACCTGTAATTTTCTTAAGGTAGCTTTATATACTGTAACCAGACAAGCCTGCCTGTCAGTAGGAAGATAACAGGAACGGATCTAGCTGAACACTGTGAGCAGGACGCACTGCACTAAATGTAAATACCAGGAACGGATCTAGCTGAACACTGTGAGCAGGACGCACTGCACTGAATGTAAATAGCAGGAACGGATCTAGCTGAACACTGTGAGCAGGACGCACTGCACTAAATGTAAATACCAGGAACGGATCTAGCTGAACACTGTGAGCAGGACGCACTGCACTGAATGTAAATAGCAGGAACGGATCTAGCTGAACACTGTGAGCAGGACGCACTGCACTAAATGTAAATAGCAGGAACGGATCTAGCTGAACACTGTGAGCAGGACGCACTGCACTAAATGTAAATAGCAGGAACGGATCTAGCTGAACACTGTGAGCAGGACGCACTGCATTAAATGTAAATAGTCTAGATAGAAGATAACAGGAACGGATCTAGCTAAACTGAATACAGTGTATATATATATATGCAACACCTGGGATGCATATATATACACAATACACTGTAAGTGCAGCTAACTGACTGACTGTTCTGCCTAATCTAACTCAAATCAAATGACACTGTCTCTCTCTCTCTCTATCTCTCAGCACACCGGAACACACACTACACAGGGCCGCCGTGCAGGCGGCCTTATATAGTGTGGGGTGTGTACTAAATCCCCTGAGCCATAATTGGCCAAAGCCACCCTGGCTTTGGCCAATTACAGCTCTCTCTACTGACGGCGCTGTGATTGGCCAAGCATGCGGGTCATAGTGCATGCTTGGCCAATAATCAGCCAGCAATGCACTGCGATGCCGCAGTGAATTATGGGCCGTGACGCGCCACACGAATTTGGCGCGAACGGCCCATATCGTTCGCAATTCGGCGAACGACCGAACAGCCGATGTTCGAGTCGAACATGGGTTCGACTCGAACACGAAGCTCATCCCTATTCCTGAGTGCCAGCGTCTTACTCCCGACCAAATGTGTCTCCTGAAGTACACATATGTGCGGGTTGTATTTTTTCAAAAAATTAAATACCAAGGATCTTTTTATCTTGGAATTCAAACCTCTAACATTCCAAGACAAAATAGTCAGGGGAATCATTTAAATCTTACATAGAATGTGGAAAGACGACTATGCAGCATAATCCCTATCCATCTATATATGTAAATACACAAAAGTAGCATAACCTTATTCCTCATTGTAAAAGCTCTGTGAGGGAGAACATCTCTGCCATCTAGTGGATAAGTATTAGAATAGCACTGGCCCTTAATATAGGAGACATTTACATATAATTGAGTACCCATGTAGCAGCAAAAAAATAAAAATCCCAACAGGGAGCAAAAACTTGTGCTCCAACTCCAGCTCCCACCCCGCACCAACCCCCGAACTTCGGTGTGCCTTCGTCCCAGAAACTGTCATGGCAACTGCCAACGGGGGAAATGAACAGAAGGACACCTGAGTGTCACAGTACATGCAAGTAGTCTTCCAGGAATAATTACAGGATTAATGGTCCCTGCAGATTTGAATCTTGGATCACCCGGGGAGAAAAATGTATAGATAAAAAAAGAACAAAATTATATAAAAAAACAGACATAACTCCTCCGGGGGCACAATACTTGAACTGTTGCAAACTCCGCCATAAAATGCGAAAATTCGGGGCAACCCTCCCCCACCCCCCAATGTCCCTGTATCATGTGCAGGATTAATGTAGAATCCACATGTGGTCAGGTGGGTGAGATATGCAGAACTGCAGCCAGTTCCTAGGAAGTCCTTCAGGTCGCATTCAAACGTCCCACTCTGGAGGGGAGAGGGGGGGGGGGGTAATTATCAATTAACCCTCAGGGTCAGTCGGAGGAAGGGCCCCCAGAACACATTATCAGATAGTTGAAAGTAAACATACCCTGCGGCCTGCAGCAGTCATCCCTGCCTAGGCAGGGTCTCCAGCCATTGCGATGCATCCTCAGGGGAAGTAAAGAAGCGCACCATCTCACCATCCTGGACTCGCAGCCTAGCTGGAAACAGCATGCTGTATTTTATTTTCCTATTGCGAAGGTTGAGCTTCACCTGGTCGAATGAACGACGCAACTTCTGTGTGTCCACCGAAAAATCTGGAAATATCATCAGCTTCGCTCCTTCATACCGCAGTTGTTCAATTTTCCTTGACTCACGCAGGACCACATCACGATCCCTAAAATTGAGCAGCTTCAGAATAAACGTGCGTGGAGGAGCTCCTGGGGGCCCCCGGAATCAGGCATCCTATGCGCCCTCTCCACCACAAAAAAGTCTGAGAATGGCGCCTGGGGTAGAAGCGTGCGTGGGAGACGCTCCGTGAAGGCCGTGGGGTCAGTCCCCTCAGCCCCTTCAGGTAGTCCCACCACTCGGAGGTTATTCCTCCTATTCCTATTCTCTGCGTCTTCCGCACGGGTTTCCAGGGACTTGATTTTTGTTTGCAGTGAAGTGAGACTGTATGGGACTGCAGCGTGTCTTCTGTATCCCCCACGCAGCCCTCAGCTTCTGCAAGATGAGAGCGGAAAGTGTCCATGTCTCTCCTAATGAGGCTAATGTCCAGCTGTATCAGCTCAATCTTGTCTGTTAGTGTCGTCTGGCATGTAGTAATCGCCTGCATGAGGGCCTCAAAGTTAGATTGCTCCTTCTCAGCGGGCTCTGTGTCACTTTCTCCTGCTTGTGACGCCATGTTGGAGCCTGTGGCGGGACGGGAGTTCCGCGTAGCGGTAGTTTGGGTGGCTTTCTGGGACTTTCGGGTGGACAGGGACCCCTTCCCCTTTGTCATGCCGTCCTCCGCCGTCAGCTGGGCTGTCTCAGGGCTTTCAGGATCTTCGGTCTGCAGGGTAACAGCGGTAATAGCCGGAGACTGAGCGGAGCTCTCTCAAAGCACGTCTGCTCCGGTCTCCATCTTGGACACGCCCCCGCAGAAGAGAGTTTAACAAGACTCACGGCCACTCATTAAAATTAGAAGAAAAGAGGTTTAACCTTAAACTACGTAGAGGGTTCTTTACTGTAAGAGCGGCAAGGATGTGTAATTCCCTTCCACAGGCGGTGGTCTCAGCAGGGAGCATTGATAGCTTCAAGAAACTTTTTGATAAGCACCTGAATGACCGCAAAATACAGGGATATACAATGTAATACTGACACATTATCACACACATAGGTTGGACTTGATGGACTTGTGTCTTTTTTCAACCTCACCTACTATGTAACTTTGTAACCATGTAACTATGCAAAAAGTAAAAAATATTGTTTTTTTTTAAATTGTCGTTTTTTTTTTGTTTATAGCGCAACAAATAAAAACCGCAGAGGTGATCAAATACCCCAAAAGAAAGCTCGATTTGTGGCAAAAAAAGGACATCAATTTTGTTTGGGTACAACGTCACACGTCCGCGCAATTGTCAGTTAAAGCGACAGAGTGCCGTATCACAAAAAATGACCTGGTCATTAAGGGGGAAAATCTTCCGGTCTGTAAGTGGTTAATCTTAAAAAACATATTTTTTTTTTACCTGAAAGTAGTTGATGCTTGGAATAGACTTCGAGCAGCGGTAGTGAGTCAGTCAACAGTAAGTGGATTCAAAAATGCTTGAGGCAAACATAGATCTATACTCAGACAAAAAGAAATAAATCATATATAAATAAATAAAAATTCAAAATGGGGCAGACTAGATAGACCACTTGGTCTTTTTTCAGCCACCACTTCTATGATTCTGTGTTTCTATATTTCAAGGGACAGAAATTATTGTTATACAGAAGGTACATTCTTGCTGCACCCCCAGGCAAAAATTCTTCTTTTGAAACGGTATCCATGCCTAACATTCATGTTATCAAATGTAATATTTTATGTAGCACTACCCCCGTAGTGGGCAGCTAACAATAGTTGGTTCTTCCCAAATATTACAGAATCTGTCCATCCCCACAAGCACCAATCAATTCACACCAGCTTCACTAACTCAGTCTAAGGGGGTGCCTTTTTGATATTTATTGCTTGAAGACGGGAGAAGGGTTTTGGCATAGGATACTCCAAAATGCTGCACAGTAACAGGAGGACACACTTCTCTAGGCTCCCATACAAGGATTGTGCTGAGGACACATGGCCAGTACTCTGAGACTCTATAAGAGCGGTCTCAGTCCATAGCTACCTCTGGCATTTACAGTGGGGAGAACAAGTATTTGATACACTGCCGATTTTGCAGGTTTTCCTACTTACAAAGCATGAAGAGGACTGTAATTTTTATCATAGGTGCTCTTCAACTGTGAGAGACTGAATCTAAAACAAAAATCCAGAAAAACACATTGTATAATTTTTAAATAATTAATTTGCATTGTATTGCATGACATGACAAGTAGTTAATAACCTTCCAACCAGTAAGAATTCCAACTCTCACAGACCTGTTATTTTTAATTTAAGAAGCCCTCCTGTTGTCAACTCATTACCTGTATTAACTGCACCTGTTTGAACTCGTTACCTGTATAAAAGACACCTGTCCACACACTCAATCAAACAGACTCCAACCTCTCCACAATAGCCAAGACCAGAGAGCTGTGTAAGGACATCAGGGATAAAATTGTAGACCTGCACAAGGCTGAGATGGGCTACAGGACAATAGGCAAGCAGCTTGGTGAGAAGGCAACAAGTGTTGGCGCAATTATTAGAAAATGGAAGAAGTTCAAGATGATGGTCAGTCTCCCTCGGTCTGGGGCTCCATGCAAGATCTCACCTCGTAGGTTATCAATGATCATGAGGAAGGTGAGGGATCAGCCCAGAACTACACCGCAGGACCTGGTCAATGACCTGAAGAGAGCTGGGACCTTAGTCTCAAAGAAAACCACAACCTCCTTCCTTCAGTAAGAGCATTGAAGATGGGTCGTGGCTGGGTCTTCCAGCATGACAACGACCCGAAACACACAGCCAGAGCAACTAAGGAGTGGCTCCGTAAGAAGCATCTCAAGGTCCTGGAGTGGCCTATCCAGTCTCCAGATATGAACCCAATAGAAAATCTTTGGAGGGAGCTGAAAGTCTGTATTGCCAAGTGACAGCCCCTGAAATCTGAAGGATCTGGAGAAGGTCTGTATGGAGGAGTGGGTCAAAATCCCTGCTGCAGTGTGTGCAAACCTGGTCAAGAATTACAGGAAACGTATGATCTCTGTAATTGCAAACAAAGGTTTCTGTACCCAATTTTAAGTTCTGCTTTTCTGATGTATCAAATACTTATGTTATGCAATAAAATGCAAATTAATTATTTAAAAATCATACAAAGTGATTTTCTGGATTTTTGTTTTAGATTCCGTCTCTCCCAGTTGAAAAGTACCTATGATAAAAATTACAGACCTCTACATGCTTTGTAAGTAGGAAAACCTGCAAAATCGGCAGTGTATCAAATACTTGTTCTCCCCACTTTACATCCCAAAAGCATACAATTACCAGGTATCTCAATTCAGGGTCAGTACTCACAAGTCCACAGGACAGCTTTACACCTTTCAGCTGCCTCCAGACACTTACCAGTGAGGGAGACAATCCTTCTCCAGACCAGATCCCACAAGGTAAAGTCCCAATGCCAGCTCCTCAATCAGCTGCTTCAGGTTCTCCACAGGCTGCCTCAAAGGGGCAGCAGCCTCAGGGGCTTTAGAACCCTCCCTGATGAGGAAAGAACACTCTCTCCAGGGCTCCAAGCTATTTATAAAACAAATTGAAACCACCCCAACCTATACCTGGCCTTTGCAGCAGGGAGCACATGGAAGGGTGACGCATGTCAAAAACCAACAAACAACAATTCCCAGCTCACTTACCAGCCAGCCTGAAACAAACCAAATTGACCCGCTAACAGTGCACGTTAGTTTGCACACAAGGGGTTTAGTTTGCACACATTTGCAAATAAATGTGTAAGCTGCAGCAGCCACTTCACGGCACCCCAGTGAACTGCAGTCCTAATTTGGAGAGTCTCCTGAGTTGGAGCACATCTATAATAATGGATAGATTAAGGGCAGTGCCTTGCAAAAGTATTCACCCCCCTTGGCATTTTTTGTGTTTTGTTGCCTCACAACCTGAAATTTACATGGATTGTTTGAGGATTTGCATCATTTAATTTACAGAACATGCCCACAACTTTGACAATGTTTTTTTTTTATTGTGAAGCAAACAACAAATAGGACAAAATAACAGAAAAAGTAATGTGCATAACTATTCACCCCCCTAAAGTCAATACTTTGTAGAGCCACCTTTTGCGGCTATCACAGCTCCAAGTCTCTTTGGATAAGTCTTTATGAGCTTGCCACATCTTACCACTGGGATTTTTGCCCATTCCTCCTTGCAAAACTGCTCCTGCCCCTTCAAGTTGGATGGTTTGCGCTTGTGAACAGCAATCTTTAAGTCTGACCACAGATTTTCTTTTGGATTATGGTCTGGGCTTTGACTAGGCCATGCCAACACATTTAAATGTTTTCCATTAATTAAGTGTTGTTTTAGCAGTGTGTTTGGGGTCATTGTCTTGCTGGAAGGTGAACCTCCGTCCTAGCCTAAAATCACACACAGAGTGGTACAGGTTTTGCTCAAGAATATCCCTGTATTTTGCACCATCCATCTTTTCCTCAACTCTGACCAGTTTCCCAGTCCTGACTGCTGAAAAACATCCCCATAGCATGATGCTGCGACCACCATGTTTCACTCTGGGGATGGTGTTCTTTAGGTGATGTGATGTGTTGGGTTTGCACCAGACATAGCGTTTTCTGTGATGGCCAAAAAGTTCAATTTTAGTCTCATCAGACCAGAGCACCTTCCTCCATACATTTTGGGAGTCTCCCACATGCCTTTTCGCAAACTCAAAATGTGCCATTTTATTTATTTGCTGAAAGTAATGGCTTTCTTCTGGCCACTCTGCCATAAAGCCAAACCCTATGGAGCGTATGGCTTATTGTTGTCCTATGTACAGATAGTCCAGTCTCTGCTGTGGAACTCTGCAGCTCCTCCAGGGTTACCTTAGGTCTCTGTGCTGCCTCTCTGATTATTGCCCTCCTTGCCCGGTCCGTGAGTTTTGGTGTGCGGCCGTCTCTTGGCAGGTTTGCTGTTGTGTCATGTTCTTTCCGTTTGGTTATGATAGATTTGTTGGTGCGCCTAGGGATCATCAAAGATTTGGATACTTTTTTATAACCTAACCCTGACTTGTACTTCTCAACAACATTGTCCCTTACTTGTTTGGAGAGTTCCTTGGTCTTCATGGCAGTGTTTGGTTAGTGGTGCCTCTTGCTTAGGTGTTGCAGCCTCTGGGGACTTTCAAAAAGGTGTGTATATGTAATGACAGATCATGTGACACTTAGATTGCACACAGGTGGACATCATTTCACTAATTTTGTGACTTCTGAAGGTAATTGGTTGCACCAGAGCTTTTTATGGGTTTCCTAACAAAGGGGTGAATACATATGCACATGCCAATTTTCATTTTTTTATTTCTGAAAAATAGTTTTATGTATATATTTTTCTAATTTTACTTCACCAACTTAGACTATTGTGTTCTGATCCATCACATATAATTCAGATTTAAAAAAACATTAAACCAAAGGCTGTAATGTAACAAAATAGGTAAAAAGCCAAGGAGGGTGAATACTTTTGCAAGGCACTGTATACCCAGAAGGAACCCACCCCTCCTTTAAAGTGATATTAAAAATTTGTTGTTTTTTTTTTTAACAATAAACATATCATACTCACCTGCTCTGTGCGGTGGTTTTTCACAGAACAGCCTGGATCCTCCTCTTCTTGGGTGCCCCACTGGCACTCCAGGCCCCAGAGATGTGCACAACAGACAGAGGCTGTTGTGCACATCACTGGGGCTCAGGTAAGTATTAAAATGCATGAAGGTAAAAAAACCTTGAGCCTTTACAAGGCCCCCCCCCCCTCCCCCGCGGTCACTGAAGCGCTGGGCTGTGGAGGGGGCGAAGCTGCCAGCTCAGGCTCTCAGCAGCTTGCTGAAATGCTAAGATGAGTGTCGGTCCAGGCACGTGGACGTACCACGACTACATTGTCGGGATCTTGCCTGAGCCTGGACTGGCTCTGTGACGTCAGCCAACAGTGGGGTTCAGCCCGTTGTCTGCTGAAATCAGGTCAACGGAGTGCAGAACGAAGTGATCCACAGGAGAAGTATAGCCAAAATGAGCTTTGGCTGTACTTCTCCTTTAAAGTGTGATCAAAAGATAATGGCAACAGAAAGAATTTTATAAGGTAAATAGTACATTTATCTATACAGTTCTATAAATAAATACATTGCTGGGAATTGCTGGTGAAAAGACACCAGGTTTAAAGCCCAACTAAACTTTCAGTTTAAATCGGCTCAATATGTTCCAAGTGCTTCAATAGAAATATTGTGCAAAAGTCTTATGCCCGTACACACGGTCGGATTTTCCAACGGAAAATATGTGATAGGACCTTGTTGTCGGAAATTCCGACCGTGTGTGCGTTCCATCACACATTTTCCATCGGATTTTCCGACACACAAAGTTTGAGAGCAGGATATAAAATTTTCCGACAACAAAATCCGTTGTTGGAAATTCCGATCGTGTGTACACAAATCCGATGGACAAAGTGCCACGCATGCTCAGAATAAATAAAGAGATGAAAGCTATTGGCCACTGCCCCGTTTATAGTCCCGACGTACGTGTTTTACGTCACCACGTTCAGAATGATCGGATTTTCCAACAACTTTGTGTGACCGTGTGTATGCAAGACAAGTTTGAGCCAACATCCGTCAAAAAAAATCCTAGGATTTTGTTGTCGGAATGTCCGAACAAAGTCCGACCATGTGTACGGGGCATTATAGTTTGTTTTCTTTAGAAAGCAGCCACAGACTGAGTAGAAAAGCCTATCTACTGCCAGCATGCTAAAGAGAAGGACCCTTGCTCTCTGTATGGATGAAGTAGTCTTTCTGCAGAGATTCAACATGCCCTCTGCTGAGCCAGAAGGGCAGCCTAAACCAGGATTTAATGAAGCTCATGATTTTTATTCAAAAGTTAACAGGAACCTTTCTGATATGTTTTGGACTAGTGCTTTCTCAAAGAATGTAAGTCTAAACTGGGGATGAAGTTTGGGTTCACAGCTACCATGAGTTTAACACAAATCTTGCAGGTTTGAGATAGGTGGTTCCAGTAAATTTATGTTGCAGCCATCAGCTTGTGCTTAACCCTTCACTCTTTGGACATACTACCTACTGTACACCCAAGGAGCTGAAAGTTAAGGGAAATGTTTCCTCAAGGACTCCCTAGGTGTCTTGGATAACAACTTCTGGGGACCTCTGACAGCCATCTTGATGTGGGACTCTTTCTTACTATAAAATATGGTACCCTCATCATTCAGGCATGCCTGGAGCGAGTGATAGGACAGGAACAGATACCCCACTTGTTAGGGAGAGCAAATATCATGGGGAGAGGTTCTTGGTGAGTAGAGTCGGGGCAGGGACATTGTCAGGATACACATGCCAGCAGACAAGTTCGTCCCTCTAGAAGAACTCTCAGGCGCAAAGTAAAACTAGTTCCCTTTGCTCGTAGGAATCGGGCATTGGCGAACAGAAGTGCGCAAACACAGGCCGTCGCGTATCCCTGCGCACCCATGATTGACGCTGGCGCCAAATAAGACTATTTAAACCCAGCCAGTGCCTAGCTCCAGTGCTTCTTTGTCTTCAGCTTCTGTGCATCCTGTTACCTGTGAACTTGTATCCTGATTCCTGTTATCTACCCAGCTTGTCTTGATCATCCCTTGAACTCCACCTGCATCGACCTCGGCTTATCCTCTGACCAATCTTCCGTCTTCTCCTCTGGCTCCTGTTCTACTGATCTGGTTCCAGACCTGGCTTGCCTCCTGACTACGTTCCTGCCTGTGCCCTGTATCCGATTTTCCAAGCACGTGTATGACCCAGCCTGCCTGACCTTGCTACTCTGTTGATGTCACCTGCGACAGCTGTCTACCTGCCGGTCTTCCTGCTGAAGCTTTCTGACGACTTCTCCAGCCCAGCAAGGACATCCGCCCTGCTGCCTGCAAGACTTCTTGGCACTCATGCGACTCTGTATTCCTGCACCTTCTATCCACACTATCAGAGGCCCCAAGTCAGAGGTGTAAGAGAGGCCTTCCTCGTCCAATCAGGCTCTACTACCAGGTACGTGATGGACATGGCCTGATCAGTGGAAACATCCCCGTATCTGGATCACCATAGTGGGGCTCCCTTCAGCAGCATTCTAGTGCCCTTATAGTACACTACAGACTGCCACCCCTCCAGCCAAAGCTGCACGGTAATACGGGCCTAAGCCTGGTGATACTGTACAAATACCAACTGCTATATTGGCTATTATCAGTGCCAATAGAAACTGATTTTATTAATTA
Organism: Lithobates septentrionalis; assembly: GCA_037952835.1. NCBI lineage: Eukaryota > Metazoa > Chordata > Amphibia > Anura > Ranidae > Lithobates > Lithobates septentrionalis. Next base: position 69,079 of record JBBDGP010001745.1, read on the forward strand.
CCGCTACTTTCATTGCAATATACAAGACAAGTTGCAACATCCAAACTGTGTGTGGTCTCTTGCTCACCAACCGAGTGCCCCACCTATAAGTGTGCTCCCCATCTCCATCTTGAACCATACAAGGCCACATGCCTTTAACATGGGGGTACCATTCCAGGGGGGAACCCACTATTAAAGTACCTTGTCCCCATGTTGATAAGGACTAGGGCCTCTACCCCACAACCCCCGCCTGCAACCTAAATCCATCATCAATCACATGGTCCAGCGATGTAGATTCTCATAAATCACAACGAATAACACCTTTCAAAAGAACAAAAATAACCCAACAATGGCCATTCACCAAACGGCAGCTCCCTGTCTTGTTTTCGCCAATATTAGGGAAAGGGCAAGGCTAGTAGAAGGGGAAACATCATTGCCCAAATATGGCCATGACCCGCTGTGTCCTTAGCAACCACTGACGTCATGGTGTTGAAAATGAAATTCACTGATTTATAAGTTTGCCACTTAAAGTTAACCTACTGCTTGGTACAGATTCACTTTGAAGAAAATATGTTACAAGAGAGATGTGTAATATTTATGTTCTTTCTTCTCTACAGCTATAATTCTGGGGGGGGGGGGGGGGATCATGCATGTCCCACTCTTCTCTCTATCTCTTACCCTTCTTCTCTTATCTCTGTTTTCTTATACAGCATTGTACTAGTTAATAGTAACTAGCAAACGTCAGCTTTGACCGAACAATCTCAAAATCATCATCTACATTCAGAAGAGCTAACGTTATCTCACCCACAAACATCATTTGGTTGACAGTTTAGCCTTTAATACTGTATTTGATCAGGTTTCATTGACTGACAACAGTATAACGATGTCAGATAATAAATACAATTGTCAATATTTATATGTTGTAACATTCCCATGTTGTCCTCTCGATTATGTATATGTAGAATAACATTGTATAAGATGTACTACAGTTTTTGAAAATTAATAAAAATATAGGAAAGAAAAGAACTATGAAGAATGGTACAGAGGTATCAGAATTTTTCCTTCTTGGGTTTAGCACACTAGGGGATCTTCGGAATTTAATTTTTATTCTTTTGCTCCTGGTCCACATCATGACTTTATTGGGAAACCTTCTCATTATATTCATAGTAGCAAGTAACCACCACATTCACACCCCCATGTACTTGTTTTTAGTCCAGCTGTCGCTCTCAGACATGGTTCTTACTATAAATATTGGACCAAAGATGCTTCATGTCATTCTGGCCAATGGGAGCCTAATATCTTACAGCTCATGCATCTGTCAGCTATACTTTTTTGGTCTACCAACAATTTTTGAGTGTTTTCTCCTCTCGTCTATGTCCTATGACAGGTATTTAGCAGTATGTAACCCTCTCCGTTATCAATCAGTTATGGATATTAGACTTCAAACCCATCTCATTCTGTGGCCTTGGTTTTTAGGGTTCACCATCCCACTGATGACGGTCATCTCGGTTAGCAGTTTAGAGTTTTGTAAGCAAAACATCATAGACCATTTCTTTTGTGACCTGCCCCCTCTACTTAGACTATCTTGCTCAGATACGTCTGTGGTGGAACTTGAAATGCTTGTGGCATCCATGCCTATCCTTCCGGTGCCGTGTCTTCTAATTCTTGTGACGTATAGCTATATTGCTGTCACCGTTTTGAAGATCTCTTCAGCCACCGGAAGACGGAAGGCCTTCTCCACCTGCAGTTCCCATCTCATTGTTGTTTGCACATATTATGGGACATTGCTAACGCTCTACTTAGTTCCATCTGGGAAGCACTTAACTAACATAAATAAGAATCTATCGTTGCTGTACACTGTTGGTACCCCAATGTGTAACCCACTAATTTACACTTTGAGGAATCAAGAAATTATGGTCAGCTTGGTCAAATTCATTTCTAAAATTAGGTCAGGAGACGTTGTATAAATCTTTATTGCTTTGTTCATTCATAACGAAAACTGGTTTGTACCGATTATAAAGATGGGTTATACAGTACATTTTGGTATTGTTCAAGTATGTTGAGCACAAACAACAACTGTACCAATATCGGCCTCTCTGTTTGTACTAAGTGTACCTCATTATAATATACAACATATCTCAGCCTTCTAACAAATACACTCACGGGTCCTGCTGCAGACATGATGTTGAGTATATATATTCTGTGTATCTGTATCCCTTATACATATATATTTTTACCCTTCCTTTTTTCTCTTAGGTTTTCAATCTTCCTATATATTTTTACTGTTTCTAACAATACAATAATAAACTATATGATTTTAATTGATTTTAATTGGGGGAGGTGTCAGGGCTTCTAATAGTTTGTTTAGGGTTCTTTGCGGTAGTATATCTATTCACCTAACATATCCCAGGCTATTATTATTTTTTCATTTTCATTTTTTTAATATTATAACAATGAATATTATAAAAATAAGTACATGTATTATGCCGCGTACACACGAGCGGACATTACGGCGGACTTTGCCCGGCGGACTGGATTTCGTCGGACAATTCGATGTGTGTGGGCTCCAGCGGACTTTGTTTTCTCAAAAGTTCGACGGAATTAGATTTGAAACTTGTTTTAAATTTATCCGTTGAAATCGAGTCCGGTCGAAAAGTCCGCCGTCTGTATGCTAGTTCGACGGACAAAAAGCCACGCTAGGGCAGCTATTGGCTACTGGCTATGAACTTCCTTGTTTTAGTCCGGTCGTACGTCATCACGTATGAATTCGACGGACTTTGGTGGATTGTGTGTAGGCAAGTCCGTTCATTCACAAAGTCCGTCGGAAAGTACGTCGAAAAGTCCGCCGGGCAAAGTCCGCCGTAATGTCCGCTCGTGTGTACGCGGCATTAGAATAATAAATAAATAATAATAGAAATAATAATAATTTTTTTTTTTTTTTTTTAACCTTATTTTTCCCCTCCTTTTTTCTCTTATGCCCCGTACACACGAGCGGAATTTCCGTGGGAAAAATCTTGGATGTTTTTTCCGATGGAATTCCACTCAAGCTTGGCCCCTCACCAATTCACCAATTCTTGGATGGTTTTTCCGACGGAATTTCGCTCAAGCTTGGCCCCTCACCAATTCACCAACAGTACAAACAAATGGAAACCACTCCAACCTATAAGTGGCTTGGCTTCCGTACACACGGTCATACAAAAGTTCTCTGAACTTTCACCCGTCAAGAACGCGAGCCGAGAAAATGAAGTTCAATGCTTCCGAGCATGCATCGAATTGTTTCCGAGAATGCGTGACTTTTTGCGCGTTCGAATTGCATACAGACGAACGCATTTTCGGATAGGAACTTTTTCCGAAGGAAAAATAGAGAACATGCTCTTAATCTTTTGCTGGCTGGAATTCCGCCAGCAAAAGTCCGATGGATCATACACATGTTTGCAATTTCCGATCAAAATCTCTCATCGGACATTTGTTGGCGGAATTTCCGCTCGTGTGTACGGGGCATAACGTTTTCCACCTTTCTATATAATAAACTATATGGTTTATTATAAATAAATGTATCCTATTTATACATTGCATTAAAAAATACAATGCTACACTGACATAAAACTACAGTCCACCTCCCTGCTCATGTCACTACATCATCATGTTGGAGTACATACATATCCCTCAATACACTTTTATAATATTATTATAAAGTACATTCCTATTATATCAACAACAAGGGTGGAAGACTCAATGAGCATTGATATTACATGTTTGGCTGAGATGGTCGGTGACCAATAAATAGACATGTGCAATTCGTTTAGTTCCGAATTAATTTTATAGCGAATTTTGACAAATTTGTTAATTCCAAAATTTCTGAATTTTTCAATTTCCAAATTTCGAATTTCCGAATATCAGATTTCCGAATTTTCGAATCTCCGAATTTCCGAATCTCTGAATTTCCAAATTTAGAATTTCGGAATTTCCGAATTTCCAAATTTTCGAATTTCGTAAATTTGTAAACTTGGAAATTCGAAAATGCGGAATTTCGAATTTCTGAATTTCCGAAATACGAATTTCCAAATTTTCAAATTTCCGAATTTCCAAATTTCCGAATTCCGAATTTCCAAATTTTCGGTATTCAGAAATTCAAAAATCTGAAAATTTGAAAATCTAAAAAAAAGAAAGAAAAATCAGTAAAATTCGAAATAACAACTAACTATTAAATTATAGATACTGGAATTTCCTTTCAAATTTGGCTGTTTGTGAACGTATTGAGTATGAATTTATCCAAAGTTACGAATTATCTGAAATAACAAATGTCATATCTAAACGAATGGAACATAACGATCAAATAGCACGGACCTCATACATGACTTATCTCTTCTCTTTCCGTAACCAATTGGCCAGGCATAGGTCTCTGTAATGCTAGTCCACTCCAAGTGACTGATAGAGAGTTTGAAAAGCTAGGGAGGGAGTCCAAGCAGCGACCCCCTCGCTACTGGAGAACCTGTCACCTACCAGGTACCACACCGACTGTTTGCTTGTAGCTACTCAGGAACCTTTCCTATAGAAATGTTACACATACCCCTTACTGTGGTTGCAGACCCAAGTTCTAGACCTCACATACACCCCTTTGAATAACTTCATACTAGTCTCAGAGCAGTTAAATCAACAATTACTGTAAACTTGGCAAAAACTCAACCTAACTGTGGTTACCTGCACAGGTGAGGTCTCTTAGAGGAAAGTCCAAACTTGGCGGTGCTTTAACAGAGAAGTCCATGTTTCAGGGTTCTTCTGGTGATTCGGCATTCCAGGTGGACCAAAGGTCCCAGTAAGTCTCCATTGTAGATTCCCCATGTGCTTCCCAAGTGTTTCCCGGAGCCCCTTAGGATCCAGACCTCTTCCCGTTTTATAAAACACAGGAGGTAGGCTGGACCCCAGCGAAAACCTGCAAACTTACCAGGGAAGGGCAGCAAAAACATGAACTATTTCCCCCTGACCTGGGCAGCTGGGTGCTAACTATACATACAGTGGGCAACCTGCCTACATGCAGAGCTCAGTGAGGAGAGCTCTGAGAGCTGATTGGAGGGAAGGGACATTCCCCCCTTCACACAGCACACAGGAACAGAGCTGAGACTGTCAATCAGCTGAAGGTCCCTCCCCTGTCACCTTTTTCCTCTTGGTGTCAGGACAACTTGGCAGATTTAATTCATGTTGATAGCAGAAGAAGGGGGCAACAGACAAAAGTGACCCTTGTGCCGCGTACACATGAGCGGACTTTTCAACCGGACTGGTCCGACGGACTATCCGACGGACTTTTGACGGACTTCCAATGGACTTTCCCAACTAACGGACTTGCCTACACACGATCACACCAAAGTCCGACGGATTCGTACGTGATGAGGTACAACCGGACTAAAATAAGGAAGTTGATAGCCAGTAGCCAATAGCTGCCCTAGCGTTGGTTTTAGTCCATCAAACTAGCATACAGACGAGCGGACATTTCTATAGGAACTGGGTCCGGCGGAGTTCCGTCGTAAAGATTTGAAACATGTTCCAAATCTAAAGTCCGTCAGATTTTCGACCGAAAAAGTCCACTGCAGGTCCGATGAAGCCCACACACGGTCGAATTGTCCGTCGGACCAGTCCGGTCGAAAAATCCGCTCGTGTGTACGCGGCATTAGTGTTCGTAATTGAGACAAGTACACACTATAGAGGGATATGCTTTGTTCATATTTCACGATTGAGGTGTACAACCACTGTAACTTAAATTCTGCTTTAAAAGAATGTTGCACATAATATTTTTGCTATGTAAAAAAATGAAAGATAATAGAGCTAAAGGAACATCTATTAAACAATATTCAACTAAAAATTATGTAAATAATTTTTTTTTTTTTAAATCTCTAAAACGGCTTGCTGTCTGCTTCTTAAACTGGTGTGTAAGTATACAAATTGTTCCCTCAATTACCTAATACTGTATATTCTGCTATTTACGGAGCCATACCCATAGAGCAACCAGCGTTACACAGAACCCTAGATCTCCTAAGATAATACGATAAGATAATATACAGTACTTTATTGTCATTGTATACAAACAACAAGATTTATCAGGATACTCTTTACAACAGCAATAAAACATTTATCAACACAACCACACATACATGCTCCTACGGTAGCACATGCCCACATATTTGTTTAACAACTTCAGTACCGGGCAATTTCACCCCCTTTCCTGCCCAGGCCAATTTTCAGCTTTCAGCGCTGTCACATTTTAAATGACAATTGTGTGGTCATGCTACACTGTACCCAAATTAAATTTTTATCATTTTTTTTTCATACAAATAGAGCTTTCTTGTAATGGTATTTAATCACCACTGGTTTTTTTTTAATTATTATTTGCTAAAAAAAACAAACCAAAAAAAAAAAAAAAAAATTAAGTTTTTCTTAGTCTCTGTTATATAATTTTGTAAATAAGTATTTTTTCTCCTTCACTGATGTGCGCTGATGAGACGGCAATGATGGGCACTAATAGGCTGCACTGAGGGACACTGATGAGGCGGCACTGATAAGGAAGCACTAATACGCAGCACTGATGGGCACTGATAAGTGCCACTGATATGCAGCACTGATGGGCACTGCTTGGCAGCACTGATAGGCACTGATAGGTGCCACTGATGTACACTGATAGGCAGCACTAATGGGCACTAATAGGTGGCACTGATGGGCACTAATAGGCAGCACTTATAGGCAGTGATTGGTGGCACTGATGGACACTGATTGACAGCACTTATGGGCACTGATGGGCACTGATAGGCAGCACTGATGGGCACTAATAAGCTGCACTGATGGACACTGAAGAGGTGGCACTGATAAGGAGGCACTAATATGCAGCACTGATGGGCACTTCTAGGTGGCACTGATGGACACTGATAGGCAGCACTAATGGGCACTAATAGGTGGCACTGATGGGCACTAATAGGCAGCACTTATAGGCAGTGATTGGTGGCACTGATGGACACTGATTGACAGCACTTATGGGCACTGATGGGCCCTGATAGGCAGCACTGATGGGCACTAATAGGCTGCACTGATGGACACTGAAGAGGTGGCACTGATAAGGAGGCACTAATATGCAGCACTGATGGGCACTTCTAGGTGGCACTGATGGGCACTGCTTGGTGGCACTGATAGGTGGGACTGATAGAGAATGATAGGCAGCACTTATGGGCACTAATAGGTGGCACTGATGGGCACTAATAACCAGCACGTATGGGCACTGATGGGCACTGATAGGCAGTACTGAAGGGCACTAATAGGCTGCACTGATGGACACTGGGGGGATTGTTCGCCTTCCTCTGAATCAATTGTGGGTATAGGATTGTGTATACGGGATTGAAGGATATTTTTTATTTTATTTTTTTTTATTTTGTTATGGTTGAACTTGATGGACTTGTGTCTTTTTTTCAACCTGACTATGTAACTATATAACTATGTTATCCGAGAACAAAAGAGCCACCCCGCCGCCATCATTTGTCTACACGGTGGGCGGGAAGTGGTTAAATATAACAAAATATAAAATGTTTTATTTAAAAAATGTAAATTCTACATGTTATTCCTAAAACTCTGTACCTGATGGGGATATGGACAATACAGCCCAAAGGGAAAAAAACAATACTTTAAGTGATTAGTGTGCGTTTTGAGTGTCCTATATCTTTTCCCTGATGGCAGCGAGACCAACACAAAGTAACCTGGATGGGTTGGATCACTGCCAATAGCTTTTGTCCTACTCCTCCAGAAGTTTTTATTTCCAATATTTCTTTATTGGTTTTGAAAATAAGTAGAACAAGCAGATACATAGAAGAGATATTAACAAGATTATCTCATCATATATCGCATAGACATATAACATCTTAGTAGTGATATACAGTTGAACCTTGGTTAACGAGTAACGTGGTTAACGAGCGTTTTGAAAGACAAGCAACTTTTATTTAAAAATTCTGACTCGGTTTGCGAGTGTTGTCTCGCAAAACGAGCAGAATTCAAGCTAATGGGGTGTGCAGTACCGCATTTGGCCAGAGATGCGAAGGCACCGGTGACACTCAGAATGGTTCGGAGCCGTTTGGAAATACTGGGAATTACTCAGAAATACTCCGTTCCCGAGTGTTTCCGAGCCTTTCAGCCGAGGTGTCCCCAAGTATTTTCAAGGCTCTCCGGCTCCCCCCCCCTACCTCGAGCTCAATAGAAGTCACAGCGGAACAAATTATCTTTGTTTCCATTGACTTCTATGGGGAAACTCGCTTTGATATGCGAGTGCTTTGGATTACAAGCATTCGCCTGGAACGGATTATGCTCGTAATCCAAGGTTCCACTGTAACATCAAAACTTTGCTGAGAAAGTAACAGAACATCAATCTACTGTATCTCATAGTACCAGGGGAGGGGGGATGGGAAAGAGGTTGAATAAAAAGGAGAAAGGGTTAGCCATTGATTTATAGAGTACCAAGAGAGCTTTTTCGTCTTTGTAGACATTCCACTAGCGGGAAAGGACATAAAATAAGGAATCACCAAGTGGGGTGCCTTGGCTTGTAGTGGGGCACCTCAACTTTTAATGAGCTGCTGGGAACTTGTGTGTTCTCTCGTAAGGGTGAGCCAGGGAGACCATTGTTTATGGAATTTCGAAAAAGAAAACCATGTTTATAGGCCATTATTTTTTCCAAAGCGTAAGTTTCAGACAGGTGGTTGATTTTAGTGGTTCCTTGAGCAGTGGCTTTCTGATGGTGCTTGCATAGTTCCGGGGCCAACACCACTTGGCAGAGGCACCTGCACGATATCAAAGATCTGTTTAGCTGTATGTAGGGGTAGCATTCTGACCACCAATGTAAAGGGGAATTTTGTCCAGTGACCCCCCCCCCCCAACCCAATGAACCTGGGATTAGCATGGGTTCCACAAGACCTGAAAATATTTTCAAAGATTTCTTTGGGGTAAAAAGATTGGGAAAGGCTGACTTAGAGGCAGTGTTCATTTTGACGTCAAATTTCAATTTAGTTTTAGTCATAGACTTGACTAAAATGCCATTTTAGTTTTAGTTGTATTTTAGTCATCTGAATTGTTTTACTTTTAGTCATATTTTAGTCTACTAAAATCTCCAGTACATTGTAGTCGTCTAAACTCGAATTCCCCGGACACACGATCTGACTTTCCTACAGCAAAGCCGTGGAATTTTGTTCAAAGGTTGTTGGCTCCAACTTGTCTTGCATACACACGGTCACACAAATGTTGGCCAACAATTACGTTCGTAGTGACGCACTAGGCATACTACGTGGTTTTTCAGCTATTTTGCGCCACCCTTTGGGCTCCTTCTGCTAAATTTGTGTTAGTAGAAGTTTGGTGAGTGTTGATTCGCGCTTTTCTTTTTGCGTTTTTCATTTAGCACTATTATTATTATTCTTGATATCACTTGAAAAAAAAAGCCTTTGAAAATTAGTTTGCAATAACTCCATCAGTATCACCAGCAAAGCAGCTTCATTATTATCCCATTAAAAAAGAAGAGAATTGTGCGCTGGATTTCGAGATCTCCTAATTTGCCGCGTCACGAATGTTAATTCTCCATTACGAACGCTAGTTTACAAGACCGGCTGCTCCTGAGCATGCGTGGACTTTTGTGCGACGAACTTGTGTACACACGATCGGAAAGTCCGACAACAAAAATTTGTTGGTGGAAAATTTGAGAACCTGTTAGCCAACATTTGTTGGCGGAAAGTCCGCCAACAAATGTTCGATGGAGCATACACATGGTCGGACTTTCCGCCAACAAGCTCACATCCAACATTTCCCGTCGGAAAGTCCAACCGTGTGTACGCGGCATAATTATTTAGACATTTCTCACTATAATTGCCAAATTCATTATATGCTCCTGGAGTAAACATCTTATAACATGTCATTATTTATGGCATTAAGGGTGAACATACAGCCATACCTCCCAACTGTCCCTGATTTCGAGGGACTGTCCCTGATTTGGAGCAATCTCCCTCTGTCCCTCTTTCCTCCTCATTTGTCCCTCATTTTGGTCTGATCTATATAGATGTATATAAAATGCACTTTTTATCTTTCAAAAAGTGTTTTCCAGCGCTAAACCTTTCATCTGATTTCTAAATTGCTGCATTTGTAAATTCCAAAAGCCAATATAAAGGAATATTAGTGGTAAAAAAAAGCACTTTTGGGTTGAGCCAATCTTTTATTTTTTATACAATTCTCCTTTAAGGGGGCGTGGCAAGGGTGTGTGTCCTATGCCTTCATAGTTTTGCTGATAGGTGTCCCTCATTCCCATCTCAAAAAGTTGGGAGGTATGCATACACTACAGATACAGATTTAGCCGTTGTGATATGTAACATCTTTATAGATAAAACCAAGTTTCATAAACAAACAAAAATATTGCTTTTTGACAAACAGGAGTGCAACCTCTTGCTGACCAGACCTTTTCTGGAACTTTTTGTTTACAAGTTTAAATGAGTATTTTTTGCTAGAAAATTACTTACAACCCCCAAACATTCTATATATATATATATATTTTTTAGCAGAGACCCTAAAGAATAAAATGGCGATCGATGCAATTTTTTTATGTCACACTGTATTTGTGGAACGGTCTCTCAAGCGCAATTTTTGTGGAGAAAAAAAACCCCACAATAGTTACCCCAATTTTTTTGTATAATGTGAAAGATGGTGTTACGCTGGGTAAATAGATACCTAACATGTCATGCTTTAAAATTGCACTCCATAGCGGGGCGTATGCGCGGCATGGGACGGAGCGGCCGTTTCCAAAGAGAGCTCTGGTTCTTACAGGGCTTTAAGCCACTAATCCGGGATCATAAACAGCTGAAATCAGCCGAGAAACCAGGCATCCCCGCAGACAAGCACCCGTGCATACCGAATTCTCGGAAGAAGAGATGTGGGGGTCACCAGAAGTCTCTGACACATTATCTTCTTAGGTCACAGGAACGGGGCAGCATGGCAAAAAATGGAGCTGTCTCGCTGCCCACCTCATCTGCCTCCCCTTCTCCTGCAAAAGACCTGCAGCAGCGGGACACAGACTCTTCAAAAAGCTGTACATACTCCTTTCCAGAGTACATACTCCTTTCCAGAGTACATACACCTTTCCAAAGCAGATCTGGACGTCAGTTTAGACACTTTTTATATACTAAACTGTTCACAAAATTTCAAACAGAAATCCAAAAATCCACAAGTACCCTATCCCAGGAAATTGCAGCAATAGGCACACGCACAGACTTGCTGGAAAATAAGCACGATGAATTAGCAATTGCATTTAACCACTTAAGCCCCGGACCATTTGACTGGCCAAAGACCAGAGCACTTTTTGCGATTCGGCACTGCGTCGCTTTAACTGACAATTGCACGGTCGTTGCGACGTGGCTCCCAAACAAAATTGACGTCCTTTTTTCCCCACAAATAGAGCTTTCTTTTGATGGTATTTGATCACCTCTGCGTTTTATATTTTTTGCACTGTAAAGAAAAAAAGAGCTAAAGTTTTGAAAAAAAAAAAACCGCATTGTTTTTTACTTTTTGCTATAATATCCCCAAAATATATATAAAAATTTTTTTTTTCCTCAGTTTAGGCCGATACGTATTCTTCTACATATTTTTGGTAAAAAAAAATCGCAACAAGCGTATATTGGTTGGTTTGCGCAAAAGCTATAGCGTCTACAAAATAGGGGATAGTTTTATGGCATTTTTATTAATACATTTTTTTTTTTTACTAGTAATGGCGGCGATCAGCGATTTTTATCATGACTGCAGACATTATGGCAGACACGTCGGAAAATTTTGACACATTTCTGGGACCATTGGCATTAATACAGCGATCACTGCGATTAAAAATGCATTGATTACTGTAAAAATGTCACTGGCAGTGAAGGGGTTAACACTTGGGGGCAGTGAAGGGGTTAATGTGTGTCCTAGTTTGTGCTCTAACTGAAGGGGGAGGGGACTGTGGCGGGACTCTGTATGAACAGACGATCTGTCACTTCTCCCTTCAGAGAACCGCAAACTGTGTGTTTACACACACAGATCCCTGTTCTCTGAGTGCCCCGAGCGATCGCGGGAGCCCGGCGGTGATCGAGACCGTCGGGCACTCGCATCGGCTCGGGGGGCAAGCAGGGGGACTCACGCGCGTGGGTGCGCGCACGTGCCCCCTAATGCCCACAGGGCGAAGCGACGTTACATACCGTCGTTTCGCCCAGCTGTGCCATTCCAAGGCAGTGGTTAATGATCTCTCAAGGGAGCATGAAACGCTTTCATCTGCTTTTACACAGTTGCAAGCGCATGTGGAAGATTTAGAAAACAGGAACAGAAGGAGTAATCTTAGAATAAGAGGAGCTCCAGAATCTATCACAGATTTAATCGCATACTCCACAAAATGTTTCCAGTTTCTGTTGCCAGAGCAAGACCCCCAATCCTTTATATCCGATCGTATTCATCGTGCACTAAGGGCCAAACCTCCTCCAGACAAACCTCCCAGGGACATTGTATAATGTATTTTTGGTCAAAGAAGAAATAATGCGTGGCTGCATGTGGCATCAGAAACATCACTTTAGATGGAGTTCAGTTGCAGATCTATCCAGACATCTCGCAAGCAACACTGGACAGATTTTATATATATATATATATATATATATATATATATATATATATATATATATATATATATATATATATACGGTATATATATACATATATATATATATATATATATATATATATATATATATATATATATATATATATATATATATACACATTTAACTTTACATTTAACTTTTAATTTATTTTTATTTTTCTTTATTTTTTTTTCAAGAATTTACTTTAACAGTTTTATACCCACTTACCCTAACTCACTGGAGAGGCCTCAGGGCTATGAACCTGTACACAAAAACGCCAGACTATTTACTAACTGCAATATTAGGCCCTATGTACTGGCTAAATTAGCCTATTTACTGGCTAAATTCAACCAAATAATGAAGACACACTGACATCTACTGTCATAACATGGTACAACAAGCTTCAACTCTTTTATTTTGTCCACAATACTTTTAGATTCAGAACAGTATTTCATATAGTCAATTATAGTCCAACACTGCCATCTTTTGTCCTATAATGATAATGCGGATTGAAAAGACTCAAGTCATTGATACTCCCTGCCAGGGGCGTTGCTAGGTCTACAAAAGATCTGGGGCTAGAGCTCATAGCAGAGTAGTAAAGAAAGTCATACGCTTGGGCGGGCATACACATGTATATACAGTAATATACGTGTGTGTGTGTATATCCCCAGCGAGCCCCCCACTTTCATCAGGGTCCCCAGAGAGCCCCCCCTTACATCAGGGTCCCTAGAGAGCCTCCTCCTTACATCAGAGTCCCTAGAGAGCCTCCCCCTTACATTAGGGTCCCCAGAGAGCCCCCCCTTACATCAGGGTGCCCAGAGAGCCCCCCCTTATATCAGGGTGCCCAGAGAGCCCCCTCTTACATCAGGGTCCCCAGAGAGCCCCCCTTACAGCAGGGTCCCCAGAGAGCCTCCCCCTTACATCAGGGTCCCCAGAGAGCCCCCTCTTACATCAGGGTCCACAGAGAGTCCCCCCTTACATCAGGGTCCCCAGAGAGCCCCCCCTTACACCAGGGTCCCCAGAGAGCCGCCCCTTACATCAGGGTCCCCAGAGAGCCCCCCTTACATCAGGGTCCCCAGAGAGCCTCCTTGTTACATTAGGGTCCCCAGAGAGCCTCCCCCTTACATTAGGGTCCCCAGAGAGCCTCACCCTTAAAATCAGGGTCCCATAAGAGCCTCCCCCTTAAAATCAGGGTCCCCAGAGAGCCTCCCCCTTGCATCAGGGTCCCCAGAGAGCCCCCCCCTTACATCAGGGTCCCCAGAGAGCCCCCCTTACATCAGGGTCCCCAGAGTGCCCCCCTTACATCAGGGTCCCCAGAGAGCCTCCTCCTTACATCAGAGTCCCCAGAGAGCCTCCCCCTTACATTAGGGTCCCCAGAGAGCCTCCCCCTTAAAATCAGGGTCCCATAAGAGCCTCCCCCTTAAAATCAGGGTCGCCAGGGAGCCTCCCCCTTGCATCAGGGTGCCCCAGGGTGCCCAGAGAGCCCCCCCTACTTACATCAGGGTCCCCAGAGAGCCTCCCCTCCCCTTGGGGACCCCTGCAGAGACTCGGGGCTATGGGCCCCAGATTCTGGGCTATAGCCCCAAAAGCCACCCCCTAGCGACGCCACTGCTCCCTGCTATTCCTTATGAATGTTTCTCACAGGAGATACAGTAGTACCATTCGCAACAGTGGACACATCTCTCTCTTTTTTTTTTTTTTTCTTTTGCTTGTTTTTCTCCTTTCTTTTTAACTTTCTTTTTTTAAATTCTTCTAGTGTTTACCACCAGATATAAAAATGTAAGTTTTTTTGGTTATCTCACTCATATACGTTGGTTATTAATATGGCCTAGACATCAGTGGAGTAATATACACATTAAGCATAAAAGAATTTATCACAATCTTTCACCTTAATTTCTTGCCTCAAGGTGACAACACATAATATACACCATGATTCAGACAAAAATTATATAAATCATCTAATACTGCTTGGAACCCGGGTGGATTGTTCAACTCCACTAGATGTCTAGGTCCACTTCTTGATTTACTTTTTTTTTTTTCACAGACTCAAGAACTGAAACATTTACAGCGTCTTTAAATTTGAATATATTTGTTATAAGCTGCACAGTTATTCATATTTAAGATAATGGGGGTGGCTACCCGCCCTATGCTGACATAAGTTACCCCCACTCGTTACATATTTTCTCACTAGCGGTATTTTTCCTGTTTTATTTAAATGGCTATTCACATATTACTTCAGATGTTTCTTTTTGCTATTCTTTGTTAAATTTATAAATGTTGTGCCTTTGGCCAATCATGGCTCAGGGTGACTAAGGAGAGATAGTGTGATTTAGATTAAGCAGGCAGGTTATTCAGTTAGTGGCAGTGTATTTGATATATATATATATATATATATATACAGTCAGTCTAATATATATATATATATATATATATATATATATATATATATATATACTGTCAGCATCCAGTCAGTGTAGCCTAGAGATCGACATTCTACAGTGCATTCTGTGGTGTACTATTTCTAATCTACTTCAGGCAGTGTATTTGATATATATATATATATACAGACAGTCTAGTATATATATATATATTTATATTCTGCAGCATCCAGTGTAGCCTATATCTACAGTGCATTCTGTGGTGTACTGTTTCCACTACTTTTCTGGTGGTGTACACAGTACACAATACAGTGCAACCGTAGTGCAGTTGCTACTACTTTTCTGGTGGTGTACACAATACACAATACAGTGCATCCGTAGTGCAGTTGCTACTACTTTTCTGGTGGTGTACACATTACACAATACAGTGCAGCCGTAGTGCAGTTGCTACAACTTTTCTGGTGGTGTACACAGTACCAATACAGTGCAACCGTAGTGTAGTTACTACTACTTTTCTGGTGGTGTACACATTACACAATACAGTGCAGCCGTAGTGCAGTTGCTACTACTTTTCTGGTGGTGTGCACATTACACAATACAGTGCAGCCATAGTGCAGTTGCAACTACACTTCTGGTGGTGTAAACAGTATACAATACAGTGCGACCGTAGTGCAATTGCTATAACTTTTCTGGTGGTGTACGCAGCACACAATACAGTGCAACCGTAGTGTAGTTGCTACTACTTTTTTGGTGGTGTACACATTACATAATACAGTGCAGCCGTAGTGTAGTTGCTACTACTTTTCTGGTGGTGTACACAGCACGCAATACAGTGCACCAATAGTGCAGTTGCTACTACTTTTCTGGTGGTGTGCACATTACACAATACAGTGCAGCCGTAGTGCAGTTGCTACTAAAATTCTGGTGGTGTACACAGTACACAATACAGTGCAGCCGAAGTGCAGTTGCTACTACTTTTGTGGTGGAGTACACAGCACACAATACAGTGCAACCGTAGTGCAGTTGCTACTACTTTTCTGGTGGTGTACACAGTACACAATACAGTGCAGTGTGCTGTTGCAAAACAAAATATACATCATGTCCGGAAGGCCACCAAGGACAGGCAGACGCTCACAGGCCACTAAAAGAGGGCACGCAGGCTCTGTGTCTACAATTGTTTATCTATTTTCTGTTAGAAGGCACTGTACCATGCATGTGACCAGCATCCCCTGAAGAAGCCCGTTATAGGGGCGAAACATGTTGGGAAGTCCATCTTGTTTTGCTTTTGTCACTGTTACTGTATTGAACTGTACTTGCCATATTTATTTCCTATTCTGTGCTTTTATTGGATGAATTTCTATTTTTCAAAAAAATGCATCTTTTATATAATTGACAATTTTCTTTATTTGCACCTTAAAAATCCCAACTTTTTTCTATCTACTACCTCTGTGTCTACAGTCAACAGTGCTGGTCATGGACATAGTGCATCCGCTGCAGGTGGCCGTGGGGCATGCTTGTCCTTTTTTTCTGCTGCTGGCTGTGTTATTGAGCCAGAACATGCAGAAAAGTTGGTGGAGTGGATAACAGAGCTGTCCTCTTCCTCCTCATCCTCTGTCACCCAGGCTCAGAGTAGTTTGCGTTCCAATGCAGCTGCCAAAGTGGCCTATTTCACCGGCCCCTTATCCACAGTCACTCCTTCCGTAGCTCCACCATCATGCACGGAGGAGTCCCCCGAACTATTCGACCACAGTGTCGGGTACATGCTGCTGGAGGATGCACAGCGATTAGAAGGCTCTGATGTTGTTGCCAGGTTGAGGAAGGGAGTAACGTGAGCCTAGAGAGAGGGGGTGCCCAAGAAGGAAAAGAAACTGGCAGTCATGTTCCCCCCAGCCGCAGCATACTGCCAAGTTTGCTCCAGTGATGAGGAGGGAGGTGATAACGAGGTCACTGATTCTAATTGGGTGCCTGATAGAAGAGAGGAGGAAGGGGGGCACAACTACAATGAGGCAGGATGTCCTCTAGGGGGCAGCTTAAGGGCAGCCACCCTACTGACTCACACCGCAGAGCTCCGCAGGTGCAGGGTGCTGCTGACTCCCCGCTGATTTTGAAAAGTTCCTTGGTGTGGGCCTTTTTTGACACATGTGTGCAGCCGATCGCACCATTGCTGTTTGCAATGTCTGAAGAGGAACAAGCGTGGCCAGAACAGCAGCCGCTTGGGCACCACATGGTTGACCAGACATATGACGACCTCCCATGCAGTGCATTGGCAACAGCACTTAAAAGACCCACATCAAAGAAAAAGTCAGACTTCTCCTTGCTCCCCATCTGGGATCTCCAACACCACTATACCTCCAGTCCTCTCAAAAACCTGCACTGAGAGGAATGAAGATATAGCAACAGGTGTCCCAAGTATTTGCAGCCAGTCTGCTATCAGTACACCTCCATCTGATTTTAGCAGGCAAATTTCCTTACCCCAGTTGCTAAACCTTAAAAGAAATTCGGTCCCAGCCATCCGCATGCTCAGCTTCTGAATGCTAGCTTGGCCAAATTGCTAGCACTGCAACTGCTGCCTTTTCAGCTGGTAGACTCTGCCCCCTTTCGTGAATTTGTGGAATGTGCTGTACCTCAGTGGCAGGTTCCAAAACGCCATTTCTTTTCACAGAAGGCCATTCCGGCTCTCTACCGGCATGTGGAAGGCAATGCTTTGGCCTCGTTGGACAGGGCGGTCAGCAGTAAGGTGCATATTACCGCTGACTCATGGTCTAGCAGGCATGGGCAGGGACATTACCTTTCCTTCACGGCGCACTGGGTAACTCTGCTGGCAGCTGAGACGGATGCAGGACAGGGTTCAGTATTGTTGGAGCTTGTTCCGCCACCACGCCTCCAAAATGCTAATGGTGATTCTGCCACAGCTCTCTCCTCCACTTCTTCTTCTATGGCCTCTTCTGCAGATTTATCCTCTGAACCAGTGGTGCTCCGTAAGTGTTCAAGGGCCTACGCAAGCACTCAGGCAAAAAAGATACCATGCGGTAATTGGGTTGGTCTGCTTAGGGGACAGGATCCACACTGGGGCAGAGATTCTGGCAGCTCTGCAGGGGCAGGCTCGGAGGTGGTTGACGCCATACCAGCTTCAGCCAGGAATGGTTGTATGCGACAATGGCACCAACCTTCTCTCCACCCTCCAACAGGGACACTTGACCCATGTCCCATGTTTGGCACACGTCCTGAATTTGGTGGTGCAGCGGTTCTTGAGCAGGTACCCAGGCTTACAGGATCTCCTGAGGCAGGCCAGAAAAGTCTGTGGTAATTTCCGCCGGTCATACAATGCCAGTGCTCGGCTGGCTGACATTCAAAGGGAATGCAACCTGCCCACCAACCGCCTCATTTGTAACATGCCCACCAGGTGGAACTCAAAGTTGGCAACGCTGCAGCAGCTGCACTTGCAGCAGAGGGCCATCAATGAGTACCTGTGTGACTATGGCACCAGGACAGGGTCAGGGGAGCTTGGCTTTTTTTCGCCACACCAGTGGCTACTGATCAAGGATGCATGCACTGTCCTGTCACCATTTGAGGAGGCCACAAGGATGGTGAGCAGCGACAATGCATGCATCAGTGACACTGTCCCCCTTGTCCACCTGTGGGAGCACACGCTGCGTGGAATAATGGACAGGGCACTTGAGGCAGAACAGCGGGAGGAAGAGGAGAACTTCTTTACCTCTCAAGGCCCCCTTTAACCAGATAGTATCCCTGCGGGCCCGCCAAACACTGGAAGAAGAGGAGGAGGAGGATTGCGTGAGCATGGACGTGGAGGATAACACTCAGCAACGGTCTTCAAGGGATGGTTTTCGGTCCCCAGAAAGCCAAGAAGTTGTACGTGCCATTTTAGCTTTAGTCATATGAAGTAAAAGGGCAGTTGGGACTTTAAATGAAGAGCATTTGTATGTATTTATGTGCCTCCATTCCTGTCTCTGTAAATAAAAGGGGGGAGTTTGGGACTTTAGATGAGACAAGTGACGGACAACTTTGTAAAAAATATAGTCATGTGACTAGTCTTTTGACTAAAATTGCATTTTTGTTTTAGCTGTATTTTAGTCATCTGAATTGTTTTGTTTTAGTCATATTTTAGTCAAATTAAAATGCGTTCTGCTTCTGGTGAGAGTTTTCTTGCTTTCCTGCCCATCTGGAACTCTACTGAAACTTTGATGTTCAAATCTGTGTCATTTTGGGACTGAAAGGCCAAGCGTACCAAAAGATAGAGAGATGGTAATCAGAACTTCTGTTGCTTCAACCAGGGCCATCGTTGCTCTATACAGATTCCAGGTGTCCCGAGCGTTCTGTGGTTTCTGACTGAGCTGCCCAGGTGTAGCTCCGGACATGCTATCTGAAAGGGAAAGACTCTTATCCATCACCACCCACTTGAGGAGTGGGCCACAAAGAGGAAGAGACTGATGAGAGGCCTCTTGGCTGCAGACTTTCTTTATGACTGGTTCTGCTGGACAGTGTTACCACCTTTTAATAGGGCTTGTTTCTTTGAAGAGCTCAGCTCAGGGTCTAGGACAGCCATTCTCAACCAGGGTTCCTCCAGTGGTTGCTAGGGGTTCCTTGAGCTATGGCTAATTGGCTTGTTATGTGATGGTTTTTGGATAGCTCCAGGGTCAATGACTCTTGATAGAGATAGCTTGAGAACACCAATGAACTTTTTAGCTGTCTGTAAGGGTGGAATTCTGGCCACCACTATGAGGGGGGTATTCTTTCCACTGGCCCCCAATGTAAGGGACCCCCCACACAAAATGAATTTGTTTTAGCAGGGGTTCCATGAGACCTAAAAATGACTTCAAGGGTTCCTCTAGGGTAAAATAGGTAAGAAAGACTGGGCTGCACTTCGAAGTAGGTTGTAGTTACATATTGTACATAACACTGCTGTTTCACTGTTTGTGTTGTTGTTGGTATAAGTTGTTTAAACTTCCACTGTTTATTGTCACTGTCTACTGTTACTACTATTATTTTACCCTACTGGGTGTCTTAACCCAACTAAACAACCATTTGTTTAACCATGCATTTTATCAGAGAGTGTGGTACTATTTAAAAGGTTGTTGGCAAAACTATTACATAAATTGCTACAAAAGGAGAACCTTGACAAGTGATAAGAGCTAATGTGGAAGAGGTTGAGGTAGTGTATCAGTCCCAAATTAGTATGCACAACACAGAAAAAAACATTTTGACCCAAGGACTTTTAAAGGGTCACACCTCAAATAGTAGATATAAAAATATGAAAAATGTATTATCATTTTAACAAAAGAGGAAATTAGTGAAATGTATCACAATGTGTGACCAAATGGACCCAACAATAATAAAGATACCTTGTTAATGGGCAAATTGCCAATCAAGCGTTTTTTAATTTTATTAATAATACTTTTTGATTTATTTTTATCTCCAGATACCTATCTGTGCCTCTCCTGAGGAAGCGAGATTCACCTAGCGAAACGCATAGAGACCAGTCGCACAGTTGCTCCAGATGGATGGGGGTATCTGTATGGTGCCTTTAGGTCCCGTATATCAAGTTTTTCTATATCAATTCTATGTAGCATTTTTCATGTTTATCATTTATGTCTTTGCATTTTCTTTGTTTTGTGTGTTTTTCTTCTTTTTTCTTTTACTGTTGTTTTGGTTTGTTTGTGGGTGGTGTGACGTTTTGTCTCGTGGATGTCTTGTTTATGGGCATTTTTGTTTTGTCAATTTTTCCCTTTTTGAGGTCTGTCGGTGTTTGCATGTATATATATATATATATATATATATATATATATACACACACATTTTAAACATTGTAATGTTTTTAACGTAATTCTAGGCAGATGGTTTTGGGTTTGCCTGATTAGGGTATACACCTTAAACAGCCTGCTTGGTGTATGCTACTTTTGTTGTAAACAAGCAACCTATCGCTTGTGAAACATGTCAACTGCTTGTCCTGTGTTTGTCTGATACACTTGTGACAATAAAGGTACATCAAGCAAGTTTTTGGAAATTCAGAGTGCGACCATTTCTTCATTTTATTATTATTTATGTCTACTTTATTATTGTGGTATACGTGCTTTCAAATGTATGTTAATACATTTTTCATATTTTTATATCTACTATTTGAGGTGTGACTCTTTAAAAGTCTCTGTGGGCAAAATGTTTTTTTCTGTGTTGTGCATACAAAAGGTGGACCCTCACCTTGTTAACCATCATTTATATAGGGAAGGAAAGAGAAAATAGAAACCTAGTTTCTCAAGAGCATAGCAGACTTTGTAGGCACAGCATGAGGAAATCAGTTAAAATGTATAACACACTTTATTCAAAAATTCTAAAACATTATCAAATATAAAATCATTGCAGCACCCTCTACGCTCAGTAGATCAAACAAATACCCAATACCAAGACAACGAGTTAGAGATCCAATCAAACAGTCTTGCAAGATGTATAGCGGTCAATCAATAGTAGGTATCACATCCACAATTCCTCCATGGTTGAATGGTCAACACATTTCACAAGATTTACTTGCTTTCTCAGGACTGATTAGTTGGGTGCTGATCAACTTTGAAAGTAGACCAACTGACACCATTACTGGATACACTGCTTGGAGAGCATTGTGGTTTACTCACTTACCTTATAATTATAAAATCGTACTGGTCTTGTCTTGGGAGAAAGAGACATTTGGGTCCAGTGGCGGCTGGTGCTCAATACTTTGAGGGGGCGGCAAACCAACACTACCCCCTCCCGGCGGGAGATGGTAGGGGGTGGCCATCTCACGGCCCACGCACGGGAGATGAACGGACGGGATGCGGCAATCAGAGACCTTTGGAGGCAGATGACGAGTCCTGGATGACACTCTGATCTCCCCTCCTCCTCCCTCCACTGGCCGAGGCAGCGGGGAGTGCTGCTCCCTGACTCTTCCAAGCTCCCTCATGGCCAAACATGAAGTGGGTCCTAAGACTCCCTGGCCAATCGAGTATCAAGACCTGCTTCCTAATTAGCCAGGAGGAGAATTAGGAAGACAATAGCGAATATTAATTTACTAATGTCACACCACCGGGTGGATTCAGGGCGCAGTGCTCTGAGCCCCGAGCCCACCCTTTTTTTAAGCCAATTAGAGCCTCAGGCTCTAATCATGTGCTTAAAAAAAACACCATTGGAATCCATGCGTTTGGCACCCTGTATGTAGATTAGGGGCCAGGTGCATGGATTAGGGGGGCGGCGCCTCTGCGCCCCTAATGGACAGGATGCCACTGTTTGGAAACTTCACCCAGTGTCCCCCCGTATCACCCATACTCCTACTTTCAAAATTGATCAGCACCCATCCAATATATATTATATTATACATGATAATGTTTTAGAATTCTTGAATAAAGTGTATTATAAATTTTAACTGATTTCCTCATGGTGTGCCTACAAAGTCTGTTATGTTCTTTAGAAGCTAGAGCTGGGCGATTTTCTCAAAAAAAAAAAAAAAATCAGCGATTTAAAAAAAAAAAAAACTCAATTCACAATTCGAATCAAGGTTTTTTTTTTTTGGACACTGCGCCGGTCCTGAGGAGCTGCAGGCATGAGTTTTTGGGCGAGGCCACGGCTTCGGCCTAGTCCGCGGAGTCCGGCCTCGCAGACTAGGCTGAAGCCACGGCCTCACCTAAAAACTCCTGCCCGCAGCTCCTCACACCGCGCCGGTCCTGGTGAAAAAAAAAAAAAGCTAAAAAAATCGATTTGCTTAAATTTTGAATCGATTTGACCTCTCAACTCGATTCAAGATTTAGATCGATTTTTTTCCCAGCCCTATTAGAAGCTAGGTTTCTATTTTCTCTTTTCCCTACCTAATAGATATGAGCCAAATCCTCCCGGTTCACTTCGCAGCAAAACATGCGAACAGGCAAAAATTTGTGCAAACACCGTTAAAGTCTATGGGACACGAACGTGAAAAATCAAAAGTGCTCATAAAGGCTTATATGCAAGTTATTGTCATAAAAAGTGTTTGGGAACCTGGGTCCTGCCCCAAAATCCATACCAGACCGTCATCCGAGCACGCAACGAGGCAGGCCGCAGAAAAAGAGGGGGGTGAGAGAGCGCCCCCCCGAACTGTACCAGGCCACATGCCCTCAACATGGGGAGGGTACTTTGGGGTCCCACTAAAACGTTGATGTTGATGGGGACAAAAGCCTCTTCCCCACAACCCTTTCCCGGTGGTTGTGGGGGTCTGCAGGCGGGGGGGCTTATTGGAATTTGGAAGCCCCCTTTAACAAGGGAGGCCCCAGATCCCGCCCCCTATGTGAATAGGTATTGGGTACATTGTACCCCTACTCATTCACCAAAAAATTGTCAAAAAAGTAAAAATGACAGGAGACAGTTTTGGATAGGTCGTTTATTAAAAAAAAAAGTGTCCCATGATGTCCATTTATCTTCAATCACAGCGTCCGATGTTCCTGAGAAAAAAACAAAACGAAAAACTCTGCCTCGATGGGAGATGTCCCCGTGACTGCCGTCTTTTTGCTTTGACAGCTGTTATTTAGGCAAGGACGGGGTCACGTGGTGATGTAACCGGGTGACCCCGCCCCCTTCTGATGTCATGTGACTTCACATGATGTCAGAGGGGGAGGGGTAACCTGTTTACGTCACCGGGTGGCCCGCCCTTGCCTATGTAACAGCTGTCAAAGCAAAAAGACGGCAGTCACAGGGACATCTCCCATCGAGGCAGAGTTTTTCGTTTTGTTTTTTTCTCAGGAATGTCGGATGCCACGGGACACTCCCACAACCACCAGGCAAGGGTTGGGGGCATGTGGCCTGGTACGGTTCAGGAGAGAGCGCTCCCCCTTTTCCTGCGGCCTGCCAGTTTGCATGCTCAGGTAAGGTATGGATTTTGGGGGGACCACCACGCCATTTTTTTTTGGCACGGGGTTTCCCTTAAAAACCATACCAGACCCAAAGGGCCTGGTAATATACTGGGGGGGAGGGGAACTCACATAGTTTTTTTCAATGATTTTTATGTATATTGCCGAGATCCGACAATACATTACAGCAGTGAGCAGTTTTAAATTACATTTTTCCGTTCAGAAATGTCATTTTGCTGCTCTCATTCATTACCCTATGTATGGCCGCTATGTAAGCAACCTTACATAGTGTTGGGCGTGGACTTAGCCCCCTGAGCCATGATTGGCCAAAGGCACCCTGCCTTTGGCCAATCATGGCTCTCACAGCAGAGAGCGCTGTGATTGGCCAAAGCATGCAGGTCAATTGCATGCTTTGGCCAATCAGCAGCCATCGACTCGAACATCGGGCTCATCCCTGTTTCCTAATACATAAACTGCTTTTATGTAAGCAAGGAAACGAAGAAGTAACTCAAGAAGCCAATCAGTTCATGTGCTGATAAGGAGAATGTTGATAGGAAGAATGAGCAGCATGACTAAATGATGAGCTGCTTCTCATTTCACTGCCTAATCACAGTCGGGATGGGGGGATTGATGGGGTCAGAATTACCTGGGCTGAGAGGAAGTGAGTAGAATGATGATGGCTATCAAACTGACAACATCTAGTGGCAGAGTGCCAAGTAAAATGGGGGAAATATCTGGAGTAAATCTAAATATTGCACCCAAAGTTAGGTTATACCTTTTATTAGACTATGCATCTTTATTGGTGTTAATGGGTTACTTTATGTTGCTTTAATGCAAAAATTAATAACTGTCTAGTTAACTGTAAAAAAAGTTTTAGGTGATGTTTTCGAAAATAAGAATTGTTATTTTGTTCTGAAAACTCATTTTAATAAATTTAATTGGCTCAAAGGGATATTCAAATCTCTGGTGGCTCAGCTCCCTGTAGGACTCCACTTTCATGTTGTAACAATGAATAAAACCTATAAATTCTTATCCTAAATCAGCAGCTCTCTGTTCTATAATAGGCAGTGAGGTGCGAAATGTGCTCTGTGCGTTTGCTGAATTTTTCAAAAGATTGCTAGCAAATAATTAGAACACTTCTAGAAGGTTCCACTGCTGCAGGTAAGTGACCGCAGAGCAGAGGGGAGATGCAAAATGCTTAAAAATACTTTATGTAGTGGTTATGTATATGATATATTTTTTATATAATATTTATGTATTCATATGATTTATGATTTTCAGGTCTGCAACTTATTCATCTTCTTTAATAAAAGAGATAGTTGGAAAGAATACAGGTCGTGCCTGAATTCTTGTTATGCTTAAAAATGCTCAATTGTAAAGCAAAGTAAAGCTGTTTTTTGAACAGATTCATTAAAACCACCGCAACATAATAATAAAAAAAAAAAATTAAAACCAGAGACCCTGGAGAATAAAAGGATGGTGGTTCCAAATTTTCATGTCACACTGCGATGGTTCATCAAGCACAAATCTTCAGTAAAAAAAATTCACAGCGGCTGGGATAAACAACCCTAAAGTGGTGTAATGCACATTGCTTCGGTGCTTATTTACTGTAGTGGAGATCAGAGAGCTGGTATACCTCTCCTCTACCCAGCAACACCTGCATTGGGGACGGGGGGGGGGGGGGTCATGTGGGAAAGGCACTGTATTGGGCAACTGTACAACCACCTGGTCACTTCCACCTAACTGCAGACAGTTGCACAGTCAGATATAAATACACTCCTGGCTGTTGTAGCTTATGTCAAGGGCAAGGAGTGCATGTAGTTGGCAAAAGTGTGCAGGATCCAACAATGGGGGTGTCGCTTCATGGCATATGGCTTGACTGGATTGGGGTCACTGGGAATAATACCCTGTTTCCCCAAAAAATAGAACCTAGCGTGATTGTCAGTGATGGCTGCAATATAAGCCCTACCCCCCAAATAAGCCCTACCCTGTTTCCCCTAAAATAAGCCCTACCCTGAAAATAAGACCTACAGGGACTTTAACTAGGACTTATTTGGAGGGTAGGGCTTATATTGCAGCCATCACCGACAATCGCGCTAGGTCTTATTTTCGGGGGAACAGGGTAGTAACTTCCAGCACTGGTGTCAGTGGTGTTAAAATGATTTTAAAGGCTGTAATGGACTGCCTGCCACCCAGTCTAGATGCCTCCATAAAGATATAGCTTCCTTCACCCTGGGACCAGAAACCAGGTATTATAGCTGAGCACCCAAGAACTAGATGACACTAGCTTAGGTGCAAACTGGAACTGACTTTATTGTAAATTCACAAAGAATATAAAAAAAAATATAACAAAATCAGGTAAGAGCTGGTGTTATTTATTTATATTGTGGAACTGTGTTTATTTGGGCAGCTCTAAGGAAGGGGGCTTGTCCCCCGAAACATGTCAGCATCCAACTACAGCAATTTGGCATTGCCCTATGCTAAAGTGGTGTTTAGATATGCTTGTACCTTCTCATGTTTGTGAGTATGTTTTCGGTTTTTATAGCTAATAAAACTTGGTGGTGGTAATGCACGAGGCGCTTGCTCCCTTCTTTTTGTTATTTTCTCCAAGATTGCAGCCTGGAGCCCACGAGAGGGAAAAACTTTAGCCCTCTATGAGTTTTTGCAAGCCTGAACAAGAGGTGCAGCACCCTCTTCAGGCTGGTGGACATATTGCAGCATTTATTGCCAGCATATCCTCAAGCAGGGGTGGAAAGGGAACAAGTAAGTGTGGGATTTTTTTGGGCGCAGACAGAAGATACAGTAAAAATGAGCAAGACTGAGCAGGATAGAAACACAGGCACATGGTGAGTTTGGGGTGGGACTTTTATGTTTCCGCAACTTCACTTTCCACAGGATAGCATGGGTAGTTTTCTATAAGGGTTACTTTAGAGTTAGAGATTAGCTTAGGGGTTAAACCCAGATCCCACCATCTTCCGTATAGCTCAGCACCCACAGCGGAGACTCTATACAACACAGACCGCCTGCACACTCTCCTCCTAGTGCCGAGAACATCTAGACTGGAGCCTGAACCATGCACCCCCACTAACATCGGAGAAGACGTCCCTGGACCAGCAACATGTCCTTTGCCTGTATTTCATCTTGTCCCTGTGAGTAGCCATTTGGCTGTTGCTTTTATATATCTTATTGAAGCCTTTTATGATACTGCACTTAGATTGGCGGTTCTTGCCTTTTTTCTCTATATTGTCTTTCAGAGTTGTTGCTTCCACTCTCAAGTAAGCAACCGCTGGTGCTTAGTATCAGATTCTTTTTGAACTGTATCATCCCATTGATAATTTTGTTGTCATCTTCTGGACTTTTTTGGCACAGTATATATATATGCTCTTTGCATACCCATAATTACATAGTATATTCCAGCTATATACTGCCTTTTTTGGACTTTTAAATATTTGGGACTTTTTTACTTTTGTTTGTATCATTTTACTTTTCATGTTTGATTGCGTTCTTGTGCCATTTTTTCTCTTTTTTTAGCTTAGGGGTTAGGCTACTGTTAGGATTTTTCGGTTTAATTTCCCTGTTAAATTTAGGAGGTTATTTTTTTTAGGTTGTGTTGATGTTCATGTTCCTTCACATGCTAGTAGGAAATGTGCATGTGCTCATGCACGTGCACACGTGCATATTTGTGCGCATCTGTTGCTTACGCGCACGCATCTGTTATTTAACTGAGCCTGTGCTATGCTACAGTGCTGCCTTGTCTACAGCATTCCAGTGCATACCCACATCCTGTTGCTCTGCATCTGGCTGCTGTTACTGACCCAGCTTTTCTTGATTACCGTATATACTCGCAGCTACTGTAAGTGGAAAAGAGGGTCAACAATGCCCATTTGCAGCCTCACTGTGCCCATTTGATGCCTCACTGTGCCCATTTGCAGCCAAATTGTTCCTCAAACTTGGTAGTTAAGGGTTCCTAGATGCCCCCTAGCTGCAGCCAAAATTTGGGGTCTCTGGACCCAAAGGGTCTCAAAATGACATTGCTGCAGATGATCACAGTTTGGCCGAATTTGGGGCCACTTGGTGCTAAGAACCCCAAATTTTGTGTACAAACCCAGTGGAACTAGCACTACAACATATCCAAAGCCAGGGTCTTAGCTCCAAGTGGTCCCAAGATACGGGGCCCCAAAGTCGGTTCGGAAAATGTCAAGCACTTTTCTGCAGCAAAGGTTTAAGAGAGGCCTTCCTCATCATGTCAGGCTCTTCTACCAAAGAAACAAGATATACCTGTGCTTAGATCCCAATAGCTTGTACATGCATATAATCTACCAGGTGCTAAAGGGATGTGGCCACATGTTAACACTAGAAATACTGGATACGCCCTCTGTACACTGCTATAAACCCTTTTTAGCAATTAAAAAAACAGGGATTTTTAGTTCACATATATTGCAATACATATTTAAGCTGGCCAACTGCATTAAGGCAATCCCTCTTATGGCCAGTCCCTACTCTGCTCTGTCAACACAAATGCTACGGCGGACAAAATGCCAACATAGTGCAAACAGACACAAAGTGGAGGGGAGTTACAAAATCAGACCTAAATAAACAAAATTCTGTCGAGCTAATAATAATGTAATGCAAACCACACAGTACCTGAAGCCCAGGAGATACAAGAAGACTCTAATCCTTGGGAGGAGGACACTGGAGGACCCCAGCTACGGCGGACACCAGCCACTTTATTAGGTACACCAGTTCAATTGTTTGGTAACACAAATTGCTATTTAGGCAATCACATGGCAGCAACTCAATGCATTTAGGCATCTAGATGTGGTGAAGACGACTTGCTAAAATTCAAACTGAACATCAGAATGAGGAAGAAAGGGGATTTAAGTGGCTTTGAACGTGGCATGGTTGTTGGTGCCAGATGGGCTGTCCTGAGCATTTAAAAAACTGCTGATTTACTGGGATTTCCATGCACAACCATCTCTGGGGTTTACAGAGAATGGTTTGAATAAGTGAAAATGTCCAGTGAGTGGCAGTTGTGTGAAGGAAAATGCCCTGTTGATGTCAGAGGTCCGAGGAGAATGGGCAGACTAGTTGCAGATGATAGACAGAGGCGTAACGAGAACCTTCAGGGTCTCGATGCAAAAAACCTTGGAGGGCCCCCCTGACCCCCCTTCATTTCATTGGTCCCGGGGCCCTTGTCTCTGGTCCTATGGCCCTTCCCACTGATCCCCGGGCTCTTTACTCCTGTTACGGGGCCCTTTATTATGGTCTCGCTGTGGGACCCTTTCATATGTTCTGCAGTAGGCCCCCTTCCTACCATCTTGGGCCCACAACACAGTGGCAGAAAGCAAGAAATATGTCACCAGCACACCAGGTAACATAAAAGGGTTTAATGCAGTGGCAGAGCTACCAGGGTTGCAAAGGTCACACTTGTTTAATCAGCCGCAGAACCTGTGTAATTAATATATGTTCGGTTTTAAAGGAATGAGGTGGCAACTCTATGGTTCAGGCATCATTCATGTAGCTTGGAATGTGTAGCTGTGACTGCTGTTCTTCATATTTCCCACCCACATCCCCTCTCTCTCTCCTGCACAGTCATACGTTGGGATAGGAGAGTGGTCAGGCCGGCCAGACACAGGGAGAACAGGGACAGGAGGAGAAGGGGCAGCTGTATGCCTCATTCCTCTCCTGTCCATTGCTGGGAGGGGGGAGTGAACTCGCTGGGCTTTGTGAGACAAGTGTCAGAGACACTCCTTAATGTATAGACTGATTCTCCTGTCCTACGGATGGACAGGAGAAGTCAGTTTGTTTTCCCGAACTATCACGGAGATAATGAGAGGCTGGCAACACTGCCCCCCCCCCCAGTGGTGGAACTGCAGTGCCCAGTCGCAAGCGTGACATCTGCGACCGTGATAGTTCCGCCACTGATGATTAGACATGTGCACTGACAAAAAATTTGTTCATTTTAATTTTCGTTTCATTCGTTTTTTTTTTGCTTCTTTCGGAAATTTGGAAATTCAAAAAATTCGGAAATCTGAAAATTCCGATTTTTCAAATTTCTGACTTTGCGAATTTTCAGATTTCGAATTTTCAAAATTCAAAAATTTCAAAATCCGAAAATCTGAAAAAAAGAAAGAAAATCAGCAAAATTCTAAATAATAACTAACTATTAAATTATAGGCATTGGAATTTCCTTTCAAATTTGGCTTTTTGTGAACGTAACGAATACAAATTTATCTGAATTTTCAAATTATCCGAATGCCGCATCTAAACAAATGGAATGTAACAAATTAATAACACCTAAAAATAATAAAAACGTTTTATTATTATTATTATTATTGTTGTTTATTAATATTAGATCATTACGTTCCATTCGTTTAGATACGGCAATCGGTAATTCAGATTAGAATTTTCCAATTTCCTAAATTTCAAATTTCCGGATTTTCAAAATTCTGAAATTTTACATTTTCGGAAATTTGAAAATTCGGAAATTTGAATTTTAGAAATTTGAAAATTCGGAAATTTAAAATTCGGAAATTTGAAATTCGGAAATTCGAAATTTCAAAATTTGAAAACTCGGAAATTCGTAATTTCGGAAATTGAAAAATTCTGAAATTCTGAAATTTCGAGAATTAACGAATTTGTCAAAATTCGTTAAAAAACAAATTTGGAACTAAACGAATTGCACATGTCTACTGATGATAGAAAGGCAACAGTAACTCAAATAAACACTCATTATACCCAAGGTATGCAGAATACCATCTCTGAATGCACCACACATAGAACCTTTAAGCAGATGGGCTACAGAAGCAGAAGACGCCCACTGGGTACCATTCCTGTCAGCTAAGAACAGGAAACTGAGGCTACAATTGGCACAGGCTCACCGAAATTGGACAATAGAAGATTTGAAAAAATGTTGCCTGGTCTGATGAGTCTCGATTTCAGCTGCGACATTGAGATGGTTAGGGACAGAATTTGGCATAAACAGCATGAAAGTATGGATTCATCCTGCCTTGTATCACCGGTTCAGTCTGGTGGTTTTTTGCACATTTGGGGTCCCTTAGTACCAATTGAGCATTTTTTAAATGGCGTGGCCTACCTGAGTATTGTTGCTGACCATGTCCATCGCTTTATGACTACAGGGTACCCATCTTTCGATGGTCAATGTTCTCCAATGGCTTCCACAGTCAGTCACCAGATCTCAATCCAATAGAGCACCTTTGGGATGTGGTGGAAACAGGAGATTGGCATCATGGCTGTGCAGCCGACAAATCTGCAGCAACTGCGTGATGCTATCATGTCATTATGGAGCAAAATCTGAGGAACGTTTCCAACACCTTGTTGAATCTACACCACAAAGAATTAAGGCAGTTCTGAAGGCAAAAAGGGGGTCCACCCTGGTACTAGCAAGGTGTACCTAATAAAGTGGCTGGCGAGTGTGTATCCATTATACTATTGAGGAATCGGAGATATCATAAGGATCGGAGACAACCATCTGGGTCTCAGCACCAAATACTAGAATATTGTTTGCAGGTCTTTTTGACTCCATGATAGAGTCCATAGATTCTGGTAAGAGTCCACTCAGCTACTGGTGATGGCCCATGTGGTGAACATATACGTTTTCTGACACTCCTCATTACACAATTGTGTACGCCATCTCTGATTGGGACTGTTGTTTTCATCTTTTTGTATTTAAAACTGACTTACAATATTCTTTTCTCTAATTTTATTTTTCACTTTATTGATATGCTCGAACGGTGTGGTGTGGCCATGATTCTGTTAGAAAGGATGTGGAGGTTCCTGGCGAAAAGTCTGGGTTGTGGCATAGTGGGGTCATGGGGACTAACATCGATGATAGTTTATGTTTGTGGCAAGTTTCACGGAAGGAAATTAAGGTCGGGTGAATGAGTGGGTGATTTTTGTAATTCAGAGGGGTGTGTTTTGGGGCTATACAAGGGGTTTGGAACAGCGGGAGAGAGGACATATAATGTTCCAGCTGAACCCAAGCTTAAACCTGGGAGTGGATGTTCCAGTCGATAATTCTAGCTAGATGGTAGGCTTGGTGGTATTCTGCGTTCCCCCTGAAAAAAAGCCCTGTTAGAGTACATTGTGAAAGCTTTTCATGCACAGCGTATTGTTCATTTTTACCAATTATACCAATTATAATTGTTTGCCTTTACTGTATATACAGTGTTATTTCTTATTTGTTTTAATATTTTCTTTTCTGATCTAGGTAATGAACCAAACAGTGGTCACCAGGTTCATACTCCTGGGATTTCAGGATTGTCATAATGGCAAAGGTTTCCTCTTCTTAGGATTTCTTCTTCTTTATGTGGTCACCGTATCAGGCAACCTCCTGATCATCTCCCTGGTGGCAGTAAGTCAAAGTCTTAGCTCTCCTATGTACTTTTTCCTGAGCCACCTATCATCTTGCGATCTTCT
This sequence comes from Lithobates septentrionalis, assembly GCA_037952835.1. NCBI lineage: Eukaryota > Metazoa > Chordata > Amphibia > Anura > Ranidae > Lithobates > Lithobates septentrionalis. Next base: position 101,386 of record JBBDGP010001745.1, read on the forward strand.
CCTGAGCTCCGTGATAGCCCCTTTGATGATGGACATCATATTGACAGCCAAAGAATCAATTTCTGTTTCTGGATGCATTGGCCAGTTTTTTTTGTTTGGAGTTCTGGTGACGACAGAATGTCTTCTTCTTGCAGTTATGTCTTTTGACCGCTACGTGGCCATCTGCAACCCATTGCGGTACTCTTCGATCATGGATCTTCGAAGATGCATCCAGCTGGTTATTTGGTCCTGGTTTATACCAATCTTTGTCATGCTGACTTTGGCTATTCAGATGGGTAGACTAGATTTCTGTGGTCCCAACGTTATTGACCATTTCTTTTGTGACCTGGCTCCTATTCTGCAACTATCATGTTCAGACACAACCATTTTGGAGGTTCAGGACTTTGTGTCAGGTCTTCCATTAACCTTTATTCCTTTAATGTACATTACAGCTACATATATTTCTATCTTTGCTAAAATACTCAGAATACCTACCACCAACAGCAGGCAGAAGGCCTTCTACACTTGTAGTTCCCACTTGACAGTTGTGTCCATCTATTATGGCACTCTACTTATTGTCTATCTATTCTTCTCTAAAGATCATCCATCAAACATCAGCAAACTTCTTTCATTGCTATACACTGTGATCACACCATTGTTAAACCCTATTATTTATAGCTTCAGGAACCAAGAGATCAAATTAGCTATGTCCAAATTAGTGAATGTCATAAAAATCAAATACTAGGTGGGCATGAGTGGACCATCCTGGGTTCTCCATTCGCGGGCTGTTCATTGAACCCACCATAAAGCTTGAAAACTATCTAATTGGCAAAGAATCGTCAAACAAAGGACATGTATAGCTGGACAATGCCATGGAGGACTTGCACCAATGGAGAAAAAATTAACCACTTCAATAAAGGGCACTTTTACCCCCCTCCTGCTCAAGCCAATTTTCAGCTTTTAGTGCTGTCACACTTTGATTATAAGTGCAGCCCCCCCCAGGATGCCCACCCGTGCCCACCAGTGATGCCCACCAAGGATGCCCACCCATGACCACCAGGGATGCCAATCAGTGTCTATTGTAAATGTCAATCAGTGCCCATAAGTAATGCTGCCAGTGCCTCCTCATCAGTGATGCCTATCAGTGCCATTTATCAGTGTCCATCAGTGCCACCTATCATTGCCCATCAGTGCTGCCTATAAGTGCCCATCAGTGCGGCTTTTCATTCCCCTTCAGTGTCACCTATCAGTGCCCGTCAGTGCCACCTCATTGGTGAGTGCCCATCAGTGCTGCCTATCAATGGCCATCAGTGCTGCCTATCAGTGCCATCTATCAGTGCCCATCAGTGCTGCATATTAGTGCCCATCATCAGTGCCCATCAGTGCCACCTCATTGGTGCCACCTCATCAGTGCCCATCAGTGAAGAAGAAAACTTACTTATTTACTAAATTTTATGACAGAAAAAGAGAAAGAAAAACTTTTTTTTTCATTCTTTTTTTATTTGTTTGGCAAAAAATAAAAACCCCAGTGATGATCAAATACCACCAAAAGAAAGCTCTATTTTTGGGAACAAAATTCTAAAAAGATTGTTTGGGTACAGTGTTGCATGACCACGCAATTGTCATTTAAAATGTGACAGCGCTGAAAGCTGAAAATTGGCTTGGGTAGGGGGGAAGTGCCCTATATTGAAGTGGTTAATATGAAATAACAATTAGAGTGTATTGTTTTATTTCAGAAACAACATCCAGAACTAAGAGAGAGAGGGGGGGTGGTGCTGCGCTAACCAGAGATGTCTCTACTTGTGGGAATAAATATTATATCCTGATATTCATAGATCACGGGAAGATTAAATAGTAAAAAACATCAGCAAATCGCATAGGTTAAAATAGGTATGGTGATTCAAAATAAATATGTGGATCCAATTAATACTTGTATATATAGGAATAAATACTAGTGTGAGGTAAAGACAAATAGTAACAACAGATTAAATAATAAAAATCAGTAAATCGCATAGGTTGAAAATGGATATAGTGATTCAAAATAAATATGTGGATCCAATCAGTGCTTAAAAATATAAGAATAAATACTAGTGTAGGGTTAAAACACCCAGGACCACGAGAGCTAACAACTCATATGTGGTTGACCTAGCACCGCTAGGTAAGGGGCCACTGCCTACCCTAGTGCATGCTGCATGAAGAAGATAGAGAATGTTTTATAAATAACACCTCACTGCCATTGGAGGGATTGTGTTTTAAAACACTGGCTTGCTGAACACATTTTTGCTTTGGACACTTTGAATTATTTTTATAATTATTTTTACTCTGGACACTCAATGATCAGAGTGGTTTATCCACATATGTGATCATTCACATTATAGTCGCACTATTGCACAAGGTCGCAATATTAGGATAAAGCGACCATTCCGTTTTCTTTGTTTATCTCACTTGGTTGTCATTTACCACTTGATTTATGACTGTTTGTCCTCATCTATTGATGCACCTTAACAAATGAGTTTAATTTTTGAGTTTTTAGTCACAAGAGCACGAGCACTATTAGTCATATTGGATTTTTACACATTTTAATATATGTTAATCGGTTGTTACTACTTGTTTTAACCCTACACTAGTATTTATTCTTATATTTTTAAGCACTGATTGGATCCACATATTTATTTTGAATCACTATATCCATTTTCAACCTATGCGATTTACTGATTTTTATTATTTAATCTGTTGTTACTATTTGTCTTTACCTCACACTAGTATTTATTCCTATATATACAAGTATTAATTGGATCCACATATTTATTTTGAATCACCATACCTATTTTAACCTATGCGATTTGCTGATGTTTTTTACTATTTAATCTTCCCGTGATCTATGAATATCAGGATATAATATTTATTCCCACAAGTAGAGACATCTCTGGTTAGCGCAGCACCACCCCCCCTCTCTCTCTTACCAATTTTGTTTTGGGCTGGTGTTTGAGCCCTCTGTTTCGGTGCATGCAGCTTTCCAACAAGAGAAGTTGCATATAGTCTCAATTAATTGATTAGGAGACCGACTTCCCCAACTGGTAGCGCAGGAATAACTCCCGTTTTTTACTTAACATCCAGAACTAGTGTACAAATGAAAAAAAATTATGGGGTGCACTTTACAGTGCTGGAGCACCAGAATAGGGCAGGAGAGGCCACAGGAACTGGTAATGATAGCAGGCCAGCAGTGATGGCAGGAGAGTGTAATGTTGGCAGGAGAGTTTAATGGTGGCAGGCCAGTAGGGTTGTCAGGAGATGGTCAGGCAACGCACTGACACCTTTGCAGCCATTGTGCTACATGCTGGGTGTTCAGTGTGCCCCTGTACCTTTAAGAAGGGGTGGCTCCCCTTCAATCCACCTGCTCTCACCTATCCATCAGAATGCATGTGCCTCCACTGTGGGGACACTAATAAGTTAGTGTTGGGTACCACAGATACCAGGGTGCCTTGACAAGGCTGTGTGGCTTACGCGTGCATTTGCAAATGTGTGCAGACTAAACTCCTGCTTTTAACGCATACTGTTAGACAGGTTACTTGGTTGTCTGCGGGCTGGTGGTAAGTTAAGCTTGGTTTTTCCTTTGGATTTATTAGGGTTGTCCCGATACCGATACTAGTATCGGTATCGGCACCGATACTGAGCATTTGCCCAAGTACTTGTACTCGGGCAAATGCTCCCGATGCCTCCCCCGATACCTTGACTGTCAGCTGTGATCGGCGCGTGGGGGAGTTACAAGATTCTCCCCCCGCCGGCTTTCAGCTGCTTTAGTAACATACAGCGGTGATCGCTCACAGCTGACTGTCACTGCATCCTCCTCCATGCCCCCTCCTTTCCTCTGTCCCTCTCAGCTGTCCCCTCCGTTCTGCTCTTATCTGTCCCTCTCAGCTGTCCCCTCGTTCTGCTCTTATCTGTCCCCTCCGTTCTCCCCCTCAGTTCCTCCGTCCTCCCCCTCCTCCTTCCTTTGTGTATGGAGAGAGTCAGCTGACTCTGTCCATTCACATAACTGAAACATTGTAATCTTCTGTGATTACAATGTGTCAGTTTATGAATGGAGAGAAGCTGCTGTCTTCTCTCCATTCATTCTCAGTGCAGCTGACGCTGCAGAGAAAGGGACTGGGGAATCTCTATCCTCTGTCTCTTTCTCTGTCTCAAGGGGGAGATATCAGAGGTCTGTTAAGACCCCTGATATCTCACCAAAGCCCCCCAAAAGGGCTGATTAAAAAAAAAAAAAAACAATAAAGAATAAAAGAAATATTATTGTAAAAAATAAAAATTGTAAAAAAAAAAAAAATAACACACACATACAACGTTCACCCCCTCCCCCCCCCCCCAAAAAAAAAGCAAGCACTGTTAAAAAAAAAAAAAAAAAATGAAAAAAAAACCACTGTCACGTGACATTAAAAAAAAAGTATCGGTAATCGGTATCGGCGAGTACTTGAAAAAAAGTATCGGTACTTGTACTCGGTCCTAAAAAAGTGGTATCGGGACAACCCTAGGATTTATCCTTGGCCTTGTTTGTACCTGTTGTTAGCCTTCCAATGCTTCTTACTGCGATAGCCAGCTATAGATGGGAGCAAGCAGTGTCTTTTTTGTATCACCAAGGAGATGGTAATTTTTGCAGGCCAGTAGGGGTGGCAGCAGGTGGTAATGATGGCAAGAGATGGTAATGGTGGCAGGCCAGTAGAGGTGGCAGGAGATGGTAATGGTGGCAGGCCAGTAGGGGTGGCAGGAGATGGTAATGATGGCAAGAGATGGTAATGGTTGCAGGCCAGTGGAGGTGGCAGGAGAGGGTAATGGTGGCAGGCCAGTAGGGGTGGCAGGAGATGGTAATGATGGCAAGAGATGGTAATGGTGGCAGGCCAGTAGAGGTGGCAGAAGATGGTATTGGTGGCAGGCCAGCAATATTGTCAGGAAATGGTAATGTTGGCAGGCCAGCAGACTTGACAAGAGTTGATAATGGGTGGCAGGCCAGCAGAGGTGGCAGACACTAATAAGGGCGGAAAGCTGCTAGCAGTGGCAAGATGGTAATGGTGACCGGAGGTGGTCATAGTAGTAGGCTAAAATCCATTAAAAAGAGAACGATAAAGTATCACCCTTGTACAAAAAATATTAGTATACTGTTGGAGGCATCATCCCCAAATATAGGGATGGCATTTATAATATGTAAATGGATGGGACTTTATATTTACCTCAAAAAGGCAAAAGAAAGCAAGAAGAATTGAAAAACTAACATTTTAAAACTCATCTCTTTAAAAAGTGTCTTGAAAAGCATAAGATTGTATGGCACACACAATAAGACCATACCAAAGTTAACAAATACATTTCTCCAATCAGAATCATATAAGGTAAGTTGAAAAATCGGTCTCAGTCAATGCGTTTCAGGGAAGGAACTCACTTTTTCAGGACTTGTAGAGACCCCAACTTGATATTGGTTTAAATACAACATGAAGGGCAAAGTGTGTCATAAATGAATTTCCCAACTAACTTGGTCTCAGGACCCGGGAAATCATCCAACCCAGATGGGAGTGACCCACATGTATCCTGAACCCTACTAGGCCCATGGGGGGAGGGGGGCCACCCAAGGTCAACTGCTTATCAAAGTGACTAAGGGCACCTAACATAGAAGCCTGCAGTTCATAAAGGGTTTAGGCATCCACCATCAGAGGGAGAGCCAATGCTGAGGGGATAACCATCATACAGCTCAAAAGCCAGACCACATGGGGGGCGCATGCGCGGCGCTGAGCGTGATGGACGTCTGAGACTGTAGCTCCGTCCAGCCCGGGAAGATAACGGCTTCAGCAGGGCCAATATCAGCTATTTTCGCAGCGATTTTATCACCCCTCGAGCCCCTTATACCTGGTGCATGCCTGGGAGAAAGAAAAAGCCCAGAGGATCGGCTCAACACACCTTAACACACTATCTCCTCCGCGCTCGTGATCAAGGCAGCATGTCTCAAAATGGCGCTGCGGGAAGAAACAAACCTCCGTCTCCGGCCTCCTCTCCTGGACGTCTCACAGACCAGACACCTCCCCTGGATCCTAGCCGTGAGTACGCTGCATCTCTCACCAAGTTAGACCTAGAAAGCAGCCTGGAGGCCATGTATGCAAGGCTTGCTACAAAGTTCCAAACGGAGCTCCACTAAACTTCTCACACACTTTCCCAAGAGATTGCATCCTTAGGCTCCAGGACAGAAAGACTGGAAACTAGCACGATGAGCTGGCACTAGCTTACAGTGACCTCTCCAGAGAACACGATTCTCTAGCCACTGCCTTCTCCCTGATGCAATCCCAAATTGAGGACCTCGATAACCGCAACAGACGCAACAATCTGCGCATAAGAGGTATACCAGAATCTGTTACAGATCTCATCCCCACAATAATCCGCCTATTCAAATCCCTGCTCCCTGACACTGACGCCGGAGCGTTCACCTGTGATCGTATTCACAGAGCCCTCAGGCCTAAACCTCCAGAAGATAAGCCTCCCAGGGATATTGTTCTTTGCATGAAGGACTTTCTAACTAAGGAGGAGATCCTCAGAGCTGCTCGTAATCAACAGCGCATCACTCTGGACGATCGTACCATCCAAATATATCCTGATATTTCTCCCGCCACCTTGGATAGGAGACGTGGCATGAAAGAGATTACATCTGCCCTCCAAGCAGCTCGCATTCGCTACAGGTGGGGCTTTCCATTTAAGCTGGTAATTCCCCACAATGGCACCACTTACTCTGCCACATCACTCCTGGAAGGTCAAGAGATTCTTGTAAAATTGGGCCTTTTGGATCCGGATGTCATTCGCCGACCCCCTTCTACTCCTAGACCTTCACCCATCTGGCAGACCCCCCCAACCAGGAGAGACAGACGGAGGATCAGATACGACATCGGAGATAGATTTGATGAACCCTTTCCTTGATCGTCTCAGCACAGCCGACCACCACAAGATACCCCAGCAACTTGCATCTTCCACTTGATTTCAATGTCCCGGACGTCGGTCCCTTGGAGCTGCGACATGCACACCCCACCCAGCAGCAGTCTGTAGACTCAGACCTACTTTTTCTTTTATTTTTGGTTTGAGTCATTACTGCAGGCCCGTTCTCTTTTTATTTTTTTGGCTTTATATCCACTTGATCTGCAAAGTTCAGAACATTTTCTAGGCTGGGTTCGAGACCTTGTAGTCTCAGTAGTTGGTATTTCTTTTATCAGGTTTATTACAGTCACCTGATCCGGTTTCTAGTTATGAAGACATTTGTGTTGCTATCTGACTTATGGTTTTTTTTCTTATCTTTTTTTCTTTTTCTTTTTATTTCTCTCCTTTTTAGCCTCAGGTTTCGATCCACCATTATTCTATGTATGCATCGATTATATCTTGCAGAAATATTTTGCAGGTTATTTGCTCTACTAGGCCTTTACGGCTTAATTGTTTTTGGTATGTCACAACCCTCTACCCTCCAGTGCTTGAGTATGTCGGCCCTTTGCTTGTTTCCTGGAAAAATAGGTGCCTGTCTTAGGACACTTTTGGCTCCTGTTTATCCCCAGTCTATAGTGTATAACGACATTCACCATGGTAATTAAATGTATATCACACAATGTTAAAGGTTTCAATTCCCCATCTAAAAGGAAGAAGGCCTTTGCCTTTTATAAGCAGTTGGATGCAAAAATTCTCCTCTTACAGGAGACACACTTTGCTCATTCTTCGCATCCTAAATTCCTTCACAGAAGCTTTCCTCAATCTTTTTGCTCTTTACACCAGACGAAGAGTAGGGGTGCCGCCATACTCTTGCACAGATCCTTCCCAATGGAAGTTAAACGGATATTTAAAGACAAAGATAGTAGGTATGTCATAATCAAAGGTCAGATTCATAACAGAGAACTTACTATTGCTAGTATCTATGCTCCACATGACTCCCCCGCCTCTTTTTTTCACTCATTCTTTGACCGCCTTTCTCATTTTCAGTCACCACACATGATAATTGGTGGGGATTTTAACATGGTTGCCAATCCTAACCTTGATAGATCCAATTTATCCCCCTCCTCCAAATCATTTCCCCGCTCTCTCTCCAGGGGACTGCTTGAACATCAACTGGTAGATTCCTGGAGAGCTCTCAACATTGGTACTAAAGAATACACATTCTACTCCCATCCCCATAAAAGTTATGCAAGATTGGATTATATCTATACTACCCCTATTATTCTGGCTAATACTACAGAGTCTAGCATTCACCCTTGCACGTGGTCTGACCACCATGCCACTGCCTTCACCACTACTTACATCAGGCTTGCTCCTACCTCTTACTCCTGGCGCCTAAATGAGGCCCTCCTTTCAGATGCAGTAGTGGAGGCAGAAGTTGCACAAGCTATTGCAGAATATTTTAACTTCAATGCCGTCCCAGAAACCCCCCCTGCCATTGTCTGGACGGCACATAAAGCAGTCCTTAGGGGCAAATTAATTAGCTTAGCCTCGACCCAAAACAAAATTGACAAACAAAACATCTTAACCCTTACCAAAGATCTAGATAATATCTACAAAAATACCAATCTCTTACACTTAGCCGCCACAAGACAGCTGATTGATCAAAAAAGACTAGAGTTAGATGGCATTTTGTCCAAGAGGGTGGAAAAGACTCTTCGTTGGTCTAAAGCAAAATATCTTCTCCATGAGGGCTCCGCTTCTACCCTCTTCGCCAGAAAGCTAAATCACTCATCCCGCCCGCCCCACATATATAGACTGATGACCCCCACAGGACATCTTACTTCTCATCCCCAAGAGGTCCTTCATATCTTTGAACAATTTTATTCCTCCCTCCTATCCCCCTCCCAACTAAATCCCTCACCTGCAGATGAGGCCTGGTTTCAGAACATTCCTCTACCACATCTTACACCTACACAACTTGATAAACTGAACGCCCCCATCACTCCGGCGGAGGTTTTGAAAGTAATTAAATCTCTGAAATCAGGCTCAGCCCCAGGCCCTGACGGATTTTCCTCCTTATACTATAAGAAATTCTCATCCCTCCTTACCATTAGGTTAGTTCATATATTTAATTGGGTCCTACAAGGGGGTAGCTTCCCTGAAGAAATGTTACTTGCCAATATGTCCCTGTTACCAAAACCTCACAAAAACCACACCCTACCCCAAAATTACCGTCCTATCTCGGTCATTAATAATGATTTAAAAATTTTTAGCAGGATCATGGCTGACAGACTGGCGGGGGTTATCCCCACTTTGATTTCCCCTTTTCAGTCTGGATTTATACCCCATAGACTTATCACCGATAATATTCGTCTGGCGACAAATATAATACAAGATGCCAACCTTTTTTCTCGTAAACTCCTCATGCTTAGCCTAGACATACAGAAAGCATTCGACAGTGTCTCTTGGTCCTATATTACTACACTCCTACAACGTATGGGATTCCAGGGAGCTTTCCTACAAGCATTCTTGGCCCTTTATCGTAGCCCGAAGACTCGGATTAGGCTCCCTGGCTGTAACTCTAACTTTTTTGACCTGGGCAAGGGTACAAGACAGGGATGCCCTATGTCGCCTCTAATTTTTGCGTTAGCCCTCGAGCCTTTGGCCATAGCTATACTACAAAATCCTGATATTTCGGGTTATGTGAAGGGCCACTCGACATACAAATTTGGAATGTATGCTGATGACGTTCTAATGTTTCTCACCAACCCTCTGGTTTCTCTGCCAAACTTATTTCAGACTCTATCAAGCTTTGCAGAGATATCAGGTCTATCCATTAACATGGCAAAATCAAGCGCCCTCCCCATAGGTTACTCCCCTGGAGAACTGCATCATCTTCAGTCAGTCTACCCCTTTATTTGGGCAGAGTCTCACCTTCTATACCTGGGTATCAACCTGGCTAATGATTTCGGCAGACTCTTTGAAGTAAACTTCCCACCTATGGTTTCTAAATTGAAAAGTATCCTCAAACAATGGTCACACCTCCACATTTCATTTCTTGGCAGAATCACTGCTCTCAAGATGACTATCCTCCCTAAACTGCTCTACCTTTTTAGATCCTTGCCACTTAAATTATCCAAAACATACTTCCACACTATCCAGGTGTTGTTTAATAGATTTATTTGGAAGGACAAACCCCCTCGCTTTGCTAAAGAAGTCCTGTATCGCTCTGCCAAGAGGGGGGGTTTGGGGGTTCCTCAAATATGGCTTTACTACTTAGCCAGTAGATACACGCAACAAGCACAATGGAATATTTATAACTCCAGGGTCCCTTGGGTGCAGTTTGAAAGCGAATCTATCGCCCCCCTATATCTCCCTGGCCTTATGTGGTCCAACAATCAGACTAAATCAGTAGTAGCCACTAAAAATTTGATTACGCATGCTGGCCTCCAACTCTGGGACTCATATAAAAAAACTTACAATCTCATATCAGCTGTCCCTCTATATGCCTCATTTCTAGGAGATTCTAGATTCCCATTGGCCTTTGATAGACCTTCCTCCTTCCAACTCTGGATTGACTTAAAACTAACTACATTAGACAAATTTTTTATAAACTCGAAATTTATCTCCTTTTCTCAGTTGCGATCCTTGCACCACATCCCAAACTCTGAATTCTACCACTTTTTACAAATACGTCACTTCTTCCAAAGGCACTACACTGGCCCCTCTGCGACCTCCACCACTCTATATGAGGACATATGCCATGACTCACCCCGCCAAAAAGGTCTGATCTCGCTAGTCTATGTTACCCTGGAAGCTAACTCAGAGGTCACAACTCTAAAATATAGATCCCAATGGGCAGCTGAGTTGGATCTTGCAGTCGATGACGTAGACTGGGTGAAGGGCTGGCAGAACCTACGCAAATGCACTAAATCCATCATGGTACGTGAAACTGCGATCAAACTGTTGACACGCTGGTACTACACCCCGTTGCGTATTCACAAGATCTACCCTCAATCATCCCCCCTCTGTTTTAGGGGATGTATGCAACAAGGCTCGTTTTTCCATATATTTTGGAATTGCGAAAAACTACGCCCTACTTGGAATGAGATCCTGAAAGTAATTGACAAATTAGCGGGCAAACCTCTTAATATCTCATACCAACACTGTCTTTTATTTCAATCCCCCCCAGACACCCCTAAACCGTTGGTTAAACTGATTCACTCTATTTGTATAGCCTTGCATTGGGTGGTTGCTCTGCATTGGAAATCAGCTTCAGTGCCATTTTCTCAAGTTATTGCAAGAATAGACCACATGATGTTGTCAGACCAGATCTTCCATACCCTACATGACACTATCCCTCAATATGATGCCATCTGGAATCCCTGGTTCTTATTTAGGCTCCAAACCTGACATTCTTATATTCTTCTTTTCTTTTTATTTTATTATATTTTGTACATTTTATTTACCGACCTAGGGCTTTTTGTTTTTTTTTTGATTTGTGCGTTTGTATTATTTTATCTATTCAACTTAGTCTCAGACTTTCAGAATATGTCGATAGCTCTAATAGAGATATATAACTCAGCAGTTTATATTGGAACGTAGTCTCTGCTTACATTCCATGTCCCTACACTCTTTGCATTCATTGCTCTGATTGTCTTGGATGTATTACACCTTCTTTGTTATTCTTAAAAACAAAATAAAAACTTTTTGAAAACAAAAAAAAAAGCCAGACCACATGTATGCTGACCAAACAAAAGGGGGAAAAGTCTTATTGTATGTGCTTCATGTGACTTTATGTTTGAGTGTCCTTTTCAAGATTCCTTTTTAAGTAATGAGCAATAAAATTAGAGTTTTTTCTTTCCACCGTCAGAGGAACATATAAAGTCCCATCCATTTACATATTATAAACAGTAGTAGACTAGTAGCAGTGGCAGAAGCAGGAGTAGTGGTGGCAGGAGCCTATAATGGTGGCAGATCAACAGACATGACAGAGGTTTGTAATGGTGGCAGGCCAGCAAGGATGTAAGGAGCTAGTAATGGTGGAAGGTGGTATGCCAGCTAAAGTGGCAACATCTAATAATGGCGACAGAGCAGCAGACATAACCAGACAAGGGAGAAGGGAATAAACATTGGCAGGCCAGCAGCAGTGGCAGGAGCTGGTAAAGGAGACAGGCCAGCACAGGGGTCAGAAGATAATAATGGTAGCAGGCAAGCAGTGGTTGCAGAGGATGATAATGGTTGTAGGCTGGTGGAAGTGGTAGGGGATGGTAATGGTGGCAGGCAAGCAGAGGTGAAAGGAACTGGTAATGGTGGTAAGGGCTAGTAATGGTGGCAGGCCAGCAGAGGTGGCAGGAGCTAGTAATGGTGGTAGGAACCTGGTAATGTTGGCAGAACAGCAGGAGTGGTAGGGGATGGTAATTATAAGCAAATATTTAGTTGTTAGCATTATCTTCAGGGGTTTTGTAATAATTGCTGATCTAGGACTGGTTCATTTATAGTAAAGTGGACAGCTCAACTGTGTAGGTGATAAACAGATTCTTCTCTCAAAACTGCTCAATGCACGAATGCCCTCTCCCACTATTGTACAAGCTCCAGCCAGTGGCCCAGCCTGGACACCAAAAAGTCTATTGGGTCTTCTGCTTAAAGAGTGTCCGCATTCCACCCTGAACCCCAAGTAATCTGAAAACATTTGGTTTTGGTGCTTCCTGTGGCTGCTGCCAACAGCCAGGCATCTCTGATGTGATTTGAAATATGACCTTAAAGCATTGCTCAGGCAGCCACCAGCACTGCTGATCCTCTTTTCAGGAATGTGAGGATCAGAGGCACATGGGAGGGGCATGTGAGGGGAATCTGCCACTATCTAGAATTGTGCCCATAGGTTCTTCAGCAGCACTACTTTTAAGTGGCACATTTTTTGCTATGTTTGCAACATGAGATCTGCCTTCTTCCATTTGTATCTGGTATTCAAAAGGGGGACCAACCAGCATTGGTCCCTTTCCTTCATGGTTCAAATCCTGGAGTCCTAGTGCAGGCATTTCAGTAGGAATGAGCTCATTCACCACAAATTGCTTACAGCAGAGGACCCCAAGTCCTCAGTTTTGCCAAGGACAACCGTGTTCTCAACCATCTCACCGAACTCCCAGAGTTTGGGAGGAATAAAGTGTTCATCTAGAACCTGGATCCATTTTCTTCACCTCCTCACCAATAGCACCCTGACCTTCCTCCTCCTAATATGTCTCCTCTCTGCCTCACAAGGATGGAGCCGGACCAGGTTCTGGTATGCATTTAGGGGGAATCCCCCTGCTAAAAATAAAAAACTGTTTGGAGCCTGGCTGGCCCTACCCTCTACTGAACCATGCCATTTCACATGCCCTCATCATAAAGAGGGTACATTGCCACAGGGAGCCTCCTGTCAAAGCACCTTGCCCCCATGTCCTCTCATCCCTACAATCCTGGCCTGGTGGTTGTAAGAATCTGTCAGGGAATACAAAGCTTATTATGGCCCTCAAGGTCAAATACCCTCTGAAAATCTTCATATATCAATGATTACTGGGTTATATACACTAAATGCGAAATAGTAGATGGGGGAGTCACTGGTACAAAACATGAAGAAGCTAAAAAAATAAAAAACTAGTTTAAACTTAGCCATCCCCTCTCTTTTGTACCAGCTTAACGCCTGCGAACAATGAAATAGAAAGCCATTTTGACACCTCACTGGACTATATGCAAAATGTGTTACTTTATTAGTATAGCAACAATAAAATTAAGGCTACATCAAAAGCACCAATCACACATGAAGACATAGATAAAAACATATGCCCAGCCTATGGGTCCAGGGTCCAAAGGAGGACATTTTACAGACTATACACTTGCTTTAATCATGGGGATCCATTCTCTCAAATAGATAAGCAGATGGGACATCCAAAACTTTAACACCTCCCTCGCACACCGGTGAAAGTCAAACACCCAGCATAGTGGACCCAGGGGCTTGCATATAACAGGATTTCAAAGAATGGGTCCAGGATCAGACATTATGGTTCACATAGTCCAGAAGGTCACATTCACAGTGTTCATTATTCTCCATGTAAAGAGGTTAGGCTCAGGTTAAGAGTATAGGTAGTATTATACAATATATGTGCCATACTTATCAGTCCATATCAGGTCACCAGAGAGAGGTTGAGCTGTTGTAAAGGCGATGCCTCACCGGTTTCGCTGGGTATGGACCAGCTGCTTCAGAGGCAAGCCAGACCTTTATCTGAGTTTACATCCTGGCTGGCCCTACCCTCTACTGAACCACACCATGTCACATGCCCTCATCATAGAGGGGTACCTTGCCATGGGGAGCCCCTGTCAAAGCACCTTGCCCCCATGTCCCCTCTTTCCAACAACCCCGGCCTAGTGGTTGTGGAGATCTGTGAGGGAACTTAAAACAATTTGGTGACAGCATGCTGCTGGAGGGCTTCATTTGAAAGGTAAGTCTTCCTTATTGTGGTAAAGGTTTTACCTTTGTAAATGTACATCACAGAGATGTGACCCCCCCACCCCCCCATAATATTTTTTTACACCCCCTTGACTATTAGCCCAGAAAGTTAAATTTTTTTAAAAAATTTGACAGATTAACCACTTCAGCCCCAGAGGATTTGGCAGCTCAAATGACCGGAGGATTTTTTACAATTTGGCACTGCGCTGCTTTAACTGTTAATTGCGCGGTCATGCAATGTTGTACCCAAACAAAATTTGTGTCCTTTTTTCCCCACAAATAGAAATTTCTTTTGATGGTATTTGATTACCTCTGCGATTTTTATTTTTTGCAATATAAATGGAAAAAGACTGAAAATTTTGAAAAAAAAAGATATTTTCTACTTTTTGTTACAAAAAAAAATTAATAAACCCAATTTTAGTCATACATTTAGGCCAAAATGTATTCAGCCACATGTCTTTGGTAAAAAAAATGTCAATAAGCGTATATTTATTGGTTTACGCAAAAGTTATAGCGTCTACAAACTAGGGTACATTTTCTGGAATTTACGCAGCTTTTAGTTTATGACTACCTATGTCATTTCTTGAGGTGCTAAAATGGAAGGGCAGTAACCCCCCCCCCCAAATTACCCCATTTTGGAAAGTAGACACCCCAAGGAGATTGCTGAGAGGCATGTTGAGCCCATTGAATATTTTATTTTTTTGTCACAAGTGATTGAAAAATGACAAAAAAGAAAATTACACAAAGTTGTCACTAAATGATATATTGCTCACACATGCCATGGTTATATGTGGAATTATACCCCAAAATACATTCTGTTGCTTCTCCTGAGTACGGGGATACCACATGTGTGGGACTTCTTGGGAGCCTAGCCGCGTACAGGACCCCGAAACCAATCACCGCCTTTAGGATTTCTAAAGCCGCGTACACACGAGTGGAATGTCCGACAGAAAAAGTCCGATGGAAGCTTTTCATCATATAGAGTATACTGATCGTGTGTAGGCCTCATCAGACTTCTTTTTTTGAAAAATCTGCAGGACCTAGAAATGGAACATGTTCTAAATATTTTCTGATGGACCCAATTCCTATCGGGAAAACCGATCGTCTGTATGCTGGTCCGACGGACCAAAAAAGACGCATGCTCTGAAGTACGAGACGGAAGCTATCGGCTACTGGCTATTGAACTTCCTTTTTCTAGTCCTGTCGTAAGTGTTCTATGTCACCACATTCTGGACGGTGGGACTTTGGTCGGATTTTGGGTTGACCGTGTGTAGGCAAGACCGCTTGAATGGAATTCCGTCTGAGTTCCGTCAGAGAAACCGTCAGAGTTTATTACGACGGCTAAACCGGTCGTGTGTACGGCATAAGGGTGTAAATAATTTATTTCACTCCTCAGCACTGATCACAGTTTTGAAGGTCATAAAATGCCAAGATAGCACAACCCCCCCCCCCCCCAAATGACACCATTTTGGAAAGTAGACACCCCAAGCTATTTGATGAGATGCATGTTGAGTCCATGGAATATTTTATATTTTGGTAAATAGAGAGAGATATGTGGCGCTAACTCAAAGTGCATAAATGTGATGAAATAAATATAATCCAATTCTTCAAGTAAAGTGCATATGCGTAAAGGCCAAAATCACATAAATAAAGTCACTAAACATCCATTAAATTCATAAGAAGCGACATCAGATAAATAACAGTGAAAATTCATGAAATATGACATCAAATAAATAAACAAATCCAAAAGAAGGTGAATAAATTCAAAAATAGTCTAAAAGTGCATCAAGATGAAAAAAAAAATCACAAATTTAGAAAAAAATCAAAAAAATTGCATGAGATAAAAAAAAGTGAGTCTTCATAAAGCAGTTCGTGCAAAAAATAGATGAAAAAAGTGCAAGTGCAAACGATGATAGGTGACAGATTCCTCTTAATAACCATACTCTGTCGTGCGCCACACATTTCCCCCAGCCTCTCACCTCTAGCAAAGACCCCTAGGGATAAGTCGAGCCTGCAATCAGGAAGTGGATGAAACACCATCAATCGATCAGTCCCAGGTCTGGCAAATCTCCACTGGAAGGCCTCAAGTTTGGCAAGTTGTGTGGAGGCATGCAATAGAAAGGAGTATCCCTATTGTGTAGTTTTCAAAACAGATTTATTCAAAACAACATAGTAACTTACATGTACAGCATCAAAGGTTTACCCTTTGATAAAGTCACGTGGGCGGTGATGATATGCGCCAGGGAAGAGTCAGGAGTCATCACTTTCCGGCCGCAACTGAGACCAGAAGTACTGGGATCTATCCTGTTCATTTAATGCTGTACATGTAAGTTACTATGTTGTTTTGAATAAACCTATTTTGAATACTGCACAATGGGGATACTCCTTTCTATTGCATGCCTCCACCCATCTTGCTGAACTTGAGGCCTTCCATTGGAGATTTGCCAGATCTGTGACCATCGGAGGAGACTGATTGATTGATGGTGTTTCCTGATTGCAGGCTCGACTTGACCCTCGGGGTGTTTGCTAAAGGGGAGAGGCTGGGGGAAACGTGTGGCACACCACGGAGTATGGTTATTAAGAGGAATCTGTCACCCATCATCGTTTGCACTTGCATTTTTCTCATCTATTTTTTGCACAAACTGTTTTATGAAGACTCACTTTGTTCACGTTGGAGCTGTATTACATTAATGGGATCGACTTGTGGCTATTTTTATAGCGTTTCTGCACTTTTTTGCAGTTTATGCGATTTTTGTTATTACATGCAACTTTTTTATCTCATGCGATTTTTTAAATTTTTTTCTAAATTTGTGATTTTTTTTTACCTTATTGTTTTTCTGTCGTATGTGTGGCGGCTTCTTAGTCCTCTTTAGCTGCTTTGGCTCGCCTTGGTTTTGCTCATTAGTTTTCTTTGTTTCTTAATATTTTATATTTTGCCACAAGTTGTGGGAAAATGATTTTTATTTTTTTTTGTGCACAAAGTTGTCACTAAATGATCTATTGCTCAAACATGCCATGGTTATATGTGGAATGAAACCCCAAAATACATTCTGCTGCTTCTCCTGAGTACGAGGATACCACATGTAGAGACTTTTTTGGAGCCTAGCCGTGTACAGGACCCCGAAAACCAAGCACCGATTTCAGGATTTCTCAGGGCTTAAAATGGTGATTTTACTTCCTCACTACCTATCACAGTTTCGGAGGCCATGAAATGCCCAGATAGCACAAAACCCCCCAAATGACCCCATTTTGGAAAGAAGACACTTCAAGCTATTTGCTGAGAGGCATGTTGAGTATTTTGCAGATCTCACTTTTTGTCACAAAGTTTTAAAAACTGAAAAAGGAAAAAAAAAATTTTTTTTTTCTTTCTTCATTTTCAAAAATAAATGAGATCTGCAAAATACTCACCATGGCTCTTAGCAAACACCTTGGTGTCTACTTTCCAAAATGTGGTCATTTTGGGGGGGGTTTGTGCTATCTGCACATTTCAGGGCCTCTGTAACTGTGATAGGTAGTGAGGAGTAAAATCCAGTGGCGGCTGGTGAAGTTTTAGGATGGGGGCGCCAGACCCCGTCCTTCCTTTTTGACCCCTCCCACTTGGTGAAAACGGGAGTGGTTTCAGCAAAATAGTGGGCGTGGCTCTAAGGTGGTGTGGTTAGCATCTGAGATGAATGAGGGATGGAGGGAGAGAGGGATGGAGGGACAGCAGGCCCAGATCCTACACAACAATAGAAATATGTGTATTCTAGAAAGTTTAACAATCAGCAGATAAAGATATTCCAAACACCTGGTGTTAGCACTTCAATCATCCCGGCACCATGGTTGTTATGGTGTCAGGATAATTGAAGCACATTAATTCTATTATTACATTGTAATATAAAATGAAATCATTCAACTCACCATAATGCAGAATCAGTGGGAGCCCTGAGCGTGTCACTAGCCACGTCGCCTGCCACCAGATGCCATCAGGTGTCCCCAGCGGAGTCCGTCCTTACATGCAGCCTGTGTCCCATAAAATGCAGCCTGTGTCACACAAAATGCAGCCTGTGTCCCACAAAATGCAGCCTGTGTCCCACAAAATGCAGCCTGTGTCCCACAAAATACAGCCAGCCTGTGTCCCCCAAATGCAGCCTGTGTCTTACCAAATGCAGCCTGTGTCTCACCAAATGCAGACTGTGTCTCACCAAATGCAGACTGTGTCTCACTAAATGCAGCCTTGCCTGTGTCCCCCAATAGAGCCTTGCCTGTGTCCCCCAATGCAGCCTTGCCTGTGTCCCCCAATGCAGCCTTGCCTGTGTCCCCCAATGCAGCCTTGACTGTGTCCCCCAATGCAGCCTGTGTCCACCAAATGCAGCCTTGCCTGTGTCCCCCAATGCATCATTGACTGTGTCCCCCAATGCAGCCTTGCCTGTGTCCGACAATGCAGCCTTGCCTGTGTCCCCCAATGCAGCCTTGCCTGTGTCCCCCAATGCAGCCTTGCATATGTCCCCCAATGCAGCCTTGCATGTGTCCCCCAATGCAGCCTGTGTCCACCAAATGCAGCCTTGCCTGTGTCCCCCAATGCAGCATTGCCTGTGTCCCCCAATGCAGCCTTGCCTGTGTCCCCCAATGCAGCCTTGCCTGTGTCCCCCAATGCAGCATTGCCTGTGTCCCCCAATGCAGCCTTGCCTGTGTCCCCCAATGCAGCCTGGCCTGTGTCCCCCAATGCAGCCTGTGTCCACCAAATGCAGCCTGTGTCCACCAAATGCAGCCTTGCCTGTGTCCCCCAATGCAGCATTGCCTGTGTCCGCCAATGCAGCCTTGCTTGTGTCCCCCAATGCAGCCTTGCATGTGTCCCCCAATGCAGCCTTTTATGTGTCCCCTAATGCAGCCTTGCATGTGCCCCCAATGCAGCCTGTGTCCTCCAAATGCAGCCTGTGTCCACCAAATGCAGCCTTGCCTGTGTCCCCCAATGCAGCATTGCCTGTGTCCCACAATGCAGCCTTGCCTGTGTCCCCAATGCAGCCTTGCCTGTGTCCCCAATGCAGCCTTACCTGTGTCCCCAATGCAGCCTTGCCTGTGTCCCCAATGCATCATTGACTGTGTCCCCCAATGCAGCCTTGCCTGTGTCCCCAATGCAGCCTTGCCTGTGTCCCCAATGCAGCCTTGCCTGTGTCCCCCAATGCAGCCTGTGTCCACCAATGCAGCCTTGCCTGTGTCCCACAATGCAGCCTTGCCTGTGTCCCCAATGCAGCCTTGCCTGTGTCCCCAATGCAGCCTTGCCTGTGTCCCCAATGCAGCCTTGCCTTGCCGTTGTCCTCTCCAGCGGTGTCTTCTTCATACTTCCTGTTTCCTTTCTCCCGGGCGCAATGGGAGAATGAGAACAGGAAGTGACATCAAACTGAGATGTCAATCAAACCGCCCGGCCGTAGTAACATATACTACGATCGCCGGGCGGAAGCTAATCGGCACTTAGGAAAGCACCGCAAGGCGGGCTCAACGCCTGCAAATGCAGCGCCACGTCTGCAATCTCGTGACGCTTCCCCTTAGTGCAATGTGTCCGGCGTCGCATTGTGTCCGGCGTCCGCACACAGTGTACTAAAGGACCTTTTATTGTTTTTGGTTTTTTTTAACACATTGACATTTTTTTTTTTGACATTTTTTTTTTGGTACTGCCTGGAGGGGGGGGGGGGGGGGGGGGGGTGGCGGCGCCCATGCGCCCCCTATGGACGGGCCGCAACTGGTAAAATCACAATTTTATGCCTTTAGAAAGCCTGAAGGCGGTGATTGGTTTTTAGGGTTGTGTACACGGCTAGGCTCCCAAAGAGTCTCACGCATGAGGTATCCCCGTACTCAGGAGAAGCACCAGAATGTATTTTGGGGTGTAATTCCACATATAACTATCCCATGTTTGAACAATATATCATTTAGTGACAACTTTGTGTAAAAAAAAAAAAAAAACATATTGTAATTTTGCCGAAACTTGTGGCAAAATATAAAATATTCCATGGACACGAAAAGCTTGAAGTGTCTTCTTTCCAAAATTGGGTCATTTGGAGGAGGGGGGGGGGGTTGTGCTATCTTGACATTTCAGGGCCTCCAAAACTGTGACAGGTAGTGAGGCTAGGCTCCAAAAAAGTCTCACACATGTGGTATCCCCGTACTCAGGAGAAGCAGCAGAATGTATTTTAGGGTGGATCATTTGGGGGGGGGGGGGGGGGGTTGTGCTATCTTGGCAACTGTGATAGGCAGTGAGGAGTAAAATCAAAAATTTACGCCCTTAGAAAGCCTGAAGGCGGTGCTTGGTTTTCGGGGTCCCGTACGCGGCTAGGCTCCCAAAAAGTCTCACACATGTGGCATCCCCGTACTCAGGAGAAGCAGCAGAATGCATTTTGGGGTGTAATTCCACATATAACCATGCCATGATTGAACAATATATCATTTAGTGACAACTTTGTGCAAAAAAAAAAAGTGTAATTTTCCCGAAACTTGTGACAAAATATAAAATATTCCATGGACTCAACATGCCTATCAGCAAATAGCTTGGGATGTCTACTTTCCAAAAAGTCATTTGGGGGGGTTTTGAACTGTCCTGACATTTTATGCACAACATTTAGAAGCTTATGCCACACTTCACCCACTCTTCTAACCACTTGAAGACAAGGCCCTTTCTGACACTTTTTGTTTACATGAAAAAATATTTTTTTTTTTGCAAGAAAATTACTTTGAACCCCCAAACATTACATATTTTTTTAAAGCAAAGGCCCTACAGATTAAAATGGTGGGTGTTGCAATTTTTTTTTTCATACAGTATTTGCGCAGCGATTTTTCAAACGCAATTTTTTGGGGAAAAAACACACTTTTTTAATTTTAATGCACTAAAACACACTATATTGCCCAAATGTTTGATGAAGTAAAAAAGATGATCTTATGCCGAGTACATGGATACCAAACATGACATGCTTTAAAATTGCGAGTGAGCACAGGGGACGGGGTGCTTTTTTTCTTTTTTTTATATTTATTTTGCTATTTTATTATATTTTTAAACTGGTCCTTTCATTTTTTTAATAATTTTTATTGTTATCTCAGGGAATGTAAATATCCCCTATGATAGCAATAGGTAGTGACAGGTACTCTTTTTTGAAAAAATTGGGGTCTATTAGACCCTAGATCTCTCCTCAGCCCTCAAAGCATCTGACCACACCAAGATTGGTGTGATAAAATGTTTTGCCAATTTCCCAATGGTGTTGTTTATATCCGGCAAAACCTAAGTCATAAAATGCTCATAGCTTCCGGTTTCTTAGGCCATAGACATGATTTGAGCCATTCTGGTCTCTGATCAGCTCTATGGTCAGCTGGCTGAACCACCGGCTGCATTCTCAGGTTCCCTGTTGGAACAGGAGAGCCTGAGAAAACCATGGAAGACGGTGGGGGGGGGGGACATTTTCTCCCACTGCTTATAAAAGCAGTCTAGAGGCTAATTGGCCACTAGGATTGCTTTTATATGAAAGCTGACCGCTGGCTGAAAAGAATGATACCAAGATGATACCTAAACCTGCAGGCATCATTCTGGTATAACCGCTCAAATTTCAGCAACATACCAGTACGTTGCCGATCCTTGTTGGGCATACATTGAAATGTTCTTTTTTTAATGCAGCCTGTGGGCTGAAGGAAAAAAGAGATTGATCGGTGGGTATGCCCACCAGTAGAATACCGCCCTTATGGTGGAAGTGCCCGAAGATTCAAAAATATTGGGAAAAAGTTTTGAGCATGGTCAAAAAGATTACTGGAAATGAGGTGAAAAAAGAGCCATGGTTGGTGCTCTTCCACTGCATTAAGGATAGTGAGAAACAATATAAAGCCTCGTTGGTGCCTCAATTAATCAATGCAGCAAAAAAATTAATACCCAAAAATTGGAGGGAAAAAGAAAACCCACAGATATGGGAGTGGATAAATGCCGTGGAAGAAACCTATACCATGGATAGGTTTTATGGTAACAAGGAAGAACGGGGGGAGGGAAGGAAAGATAAATGGAAGAGTTGGAGAGAGTTTAAAAAAACATGGAGTTACGCTGAGAAAATTAGGTACTAGTAGAGTTATATTTGGGAAGAGTATTTACACCAGGGAATAAGGGGGGGGGGGGGAGATGAAATAGTGTAAAATATTAAGGGAAAAGGGTAATAGAGATAATATAATAAAGGTCGTTTTCTTTTTAATATAAGTGTGGGAAAAGAGAAAGAAGGGAGGGGCTTATATAGAGTTAGGAAAAATACTACATTATGGGAGATCTGTACCTTTCCTACCCCTTCCTTGTTTATTCCTAATTTTATAGATTGGTATGAAAATTTGCCACAGTGATGTGAAGAAAAAGATTAAGAGAGACGTACATGAATGGAAAAGTTGATTGTTGTCTCACTACTTAAAATAAGCTGAGTGGCAAAAAAAAAGAATACCGCCCTTCATCCACCCACTTCTAATGATGGGCATACATGCACCATTTTTTTTTAACTGTGGTGGTGAAATCACCTCCGGCAGCGCTGGAGTCACGGCCTTAAGTATCGTGGGAGCAAACGCTGTTGCTGTCAAGATAAATAAACCCGTGCTGCAGCTGAATGGCGTACCTGGTAAGCAAATAAAACAAAGTAACATTACAGTATAACAGTAATGCCCCGTACACACGGTCGGATTTTCCGATGGAAAATGTCCGATCGGAGCGTGTTGTCGGAAATTCCGACCGTGTGTGGACTCCATCGGACATTTCCCATCGGATTTTCCGACACACAAAGTTTGAGAGCAGGATATAAAATTTTCCGACAACAAAATCCGTTGTCGGAAATTCCGATCGTGTGTACACAAATCCGATGGACAAAGTGCTACGCATGCTCAGAATAAATAAAGAGATGAAAGCTATTGGCCACTGCCCCGTTTATAGTCCCGACGTACGTGTTTTACGTCACCGCGTTTAGAACGATCGGATTTTCCGATAACTTTGTGTGACCGTGTGTATGCAAGACAAGTTTGAGCCAACATCCGTCTGAAAAAATCCTAGGATTTTGTTGTCGGAATGTCCGAACAAAGTCCGACCGTGTGTACGGGGCATTAGACTTACCATACCTGCAAAGCAAATACAATAAAACATAGTAAAAATAGAGAGAACGATAGATATAGAACAATAGTGAGCGAACAGTAGAGCAGACAGTAGAGAGCGAACCTAAGAGAGAGAGAGGAGAAATATACAACTACCACTATTTTTGGATTTTTTTATTTCATTTTTTTTGTGTTTTTGTGTGTTTTTTTCACTTTTTTCACTTTTATAAAAACTGTAAAAAAAACTGTAAATTGAACGTTGCAGATTAGGGTCTCTCAAAATGTGATGGCCATCACATCTTTCGAGACCCCGAGACCCTGTGTTAGTGTGCCTAGGACTGTGTCATGCTGTACCCTACACTAAAACTCCACTAGCATGTGGTAGCATTTGAAACATTCACCAATGCAGAGACCAGGTTGGTCAGGACAGGAGGGACAATAAAAGCGGGTGTCATGCCTAAATCCGCGTTTGCTGCAGACATGACATCTTTTTTGGGGGTTTCTTTGGGTAGGGGTACCAGGGAGGACAAAAGGAAAATGCCTCTCATGCAGCCGTCTCACTGCATTTGGATTGGGAAGTTGGGCAAGAGCACAGTCTGGAAACAGAAGGGCTCTGATGATCGCTTCCTGGAATTTAAGGAAGGATCCAGTCCGCCCTGAAGCTTTGTATAGCACAAAAGCGTTCAGCAAAGTCAACTGAAATAAACAGACAGTTTTTTGACTAGTGTCTGGCCTTAGGGGCAATTAGGTATGGCGCCAACAACTGGTCATTGAGGTCCACACCTCCCATGTTAAGGTTGTAGTGGTGGACACAGAGGGGTTTCTCCACAACACCAGTCATCGTAGTGTAGTGAATTTTCAGTCAGAATAAGTTGTGCCTTTTTAAGGGCAGGTTTCCCGCACAATAATTATCCTTGAGTAATTTTTAACGAAGATATTTTTAAGATACAAAATCAATCTATATGACACAGTCTATACTTGTGAAACTTATTCACGGAGACGTGTGGTCATACGAAATAGAAATTTTATTGGTAAACAAACACAAATAATCACATGAAATTAAGATACCGATTGCGTTACATGAACGTCTTGAAAATCAAAAAAAACCACTTGCAAAAATGGGCGTACCGTCCCTTTGACATAATACCACCATGATAACTTCTCGGTAGAATCAATAACCTGGTGAACTTGACAATTAAACAGAACATCTGTATTTCACACGTACAACCGTTACTTTGCTGCAGGTAAGTAAGTGGTTAAAATTGTGAAACAAATTAGACGTTTGCTTTGTCAATAAATGTAGCAACTATGCAAAAAGAAAAATATAATGAAAAATCTGAATCTTTAGAGAAAAATCTACAAGGCGGTTATTGATTCGGGAGAATGATTATCAACTGTATAATATTCAATACATCAATATTTGTGAGAACATATCAATATTTGAGAGAACATGCAAGATAAAATCAACATGATATAATTACCCATTCCAAGATGGCTGCAGTTCCTATGGGCTGGTTACCAGAGTTAAAATGGCTGCCGTAGTTTCAAAATGGATACTCCTAAAGAGGATTTACTTCTTGTGACCTCCAAGTTCTAAGTATTAGGTGTTGAGGAATTTTCATGAATGTAAAGATATGTATTCATGCATGGTGCATGAGTGTCAGTCTGGGAGTGTGTGTGTCCCCCAGTGTCCCCACCCTGAGCTCTCCCCCTGAGCTCTCTCCTTCCGCTCGTTCGTTGGTCCGCCCCTCTCTCATCTTACTTGCCTCTAAATACCATTTCAGATAATAAGACCATAAAAATTATAATGGCTCTGCCCAAAAGGAGGTGGCTCACTTCCCATTGGGTTAGGAGACGTAATGATTAACTTCCTCTGGAAACTTAGTGAGTTCACATAATACCACCTTCAACCACCAGGTGTCTCACACATGTTTTGAGTCCATCCTTTTAAATTAATACGTCCTATTTTCATAAGGCGTATAATGGTGAGGATAGGTATGTACCTTTACATATTCAGGTACTCGGTCTAATGTAAAATACACTCAGTATAAGTTTGATTAATCATCATTACATAACTTGGTTATATAACTGTATCTCTATAAATGTATATCGGTAAACTGGTCTATCTAGGAAATACACACATTGTTATATCTTTCATCAATACCACATAAAAATAATTATCTATATGGATACCTGTATAACTTCTGGTATCTCCACTGAACATTTGTTTATCTTAAGTGTAGGCTACAATCTTATATGATTATAATCATGATTACCGTATATGTTTTCCTAATACTAATTCGTTACATAAAACACTTCTACTTATAAAATCACACTTTCATATACATTTCCTTCATAGCAAAGTTGTTGGGTCCGCCGACGCCAACATTATAATGTCTCTGTGACCTACAATGTCAGAGATAGTTTAAAATGACTTATGATAACCTTATTGATACCTTATATTATTTTTGACTAGCACAATATTCAACTTTCACTAATGCGTTGAGAGGGACCTTGAACCTTCTCACTGGGTGTTTAGAACTGACTTGTTTGTCTAAACCATCCTAAAAAGTTCATACAATGGGTTCTCTTAGCCAAGGTGTTAGCTATTTAAACAGTTCTCCACTCGAACACAATGTGAGGCTATCTCTATGCTATAAAAGTCTATGTCTCCTTGTGTCCTGTGGCAGTGTTTGTTTATTCACAATACCATGTAAGTATCTCCTTGTTTTGTGACAGGAATAGTCTTTGTTCCAACAGCTTCCTTTACAATACATGCTTGTAAAAGTCTTCAATATTTGAGGTAGTAGAGACAGGCTTGGTCAAACATGAGAATGTCCACTTTATCCTAAAAGTCCCCAAGAGGGCAACAGTTCAACTATTTAACATCACAGTTCATCGACTTGGTGAGGCCTAAGCATCTCTCATGTTTCTGCCAGTAAATATAAAATATATTTCTTCATGAATTCACAACAGTAGGAATTTGGACTGCCGTGTCTGCGTGAAGCGAGGACAGAACGAAAACATTCCGTGAATCCCTCCACTTCACCGCTAACAAATTATTACACTTCAAGCAGGCTCTCTCCCCCCGTCTAAGTTGGGATTCTACAAGCCTTTGTGGGAAGCCCCGGCGATTAGATTGCATGGTGCCACATGCGGCAATTCCATAATCAAAAAGGTGACTAAAAAGTGCCCCGCTCGTGTAATAATTGTCCACGTATAAGTGGTACCCTTTTCCGAATAAGGGTGACACCAAGTCCCACACTATCTTACCAGCGCCTCCTATGTAGTCTGGGCAGTTCTCCGGCTCTACTTGCCTATCTCTTCCCTTGTAAATAATAAAACTATACGTATAGCCTGTGGCCCTGTCACAGAACTTATACATCTTGACCCCGTATCTGGCACGCTTGCTGGGAAGATACTGTTTGATGGACAAGCGGGCAGAAAACTTAATCAGGGACTCATCAACGCAGACAACTTGATGGGGAGTAAACAAGGCTGCAAAACGTTGGTTCAAGTGGTTAACGAGGGGCCGATTTTGTAGAGCCAATCAAATCCAGGGTCATCCCGAGGACAACAGAGTTCATTGTTGTTGAAGTGCATGAACCGCAAGATCTGCTCGTATCATGTCCTGGTTATGGAGGCAGAGAACATGGGCATATAGTGAATTGGGTCAGTGGACCAATATGACCACAACCCACTCTTTTTATTTATGGCCATGAGGAGGGATAGATCCAGAAAGGTCTTAAATTCGGAAACCGTAATTGATTTCCAATCTCTAGCAAGGGTCAGATTAGCGGCGATGAATTGACCAGCATACAAATTGCTTTGGTCCACAATAGATCTATAGAGATCTTGGGTGAAAAACAGCGAATAAAAATCAAGTGAAGTAAAATCAACTGTTTCCACCTGAATTCCGGGTTGGCCAGTGAATGGGGGAAGTAGGGGTGCTGCAAAAGTTGTGGGTTCCCAATTAGGATTGGCAAATGCAGCAGGAAGAGCACTGTGGGCTCGACGGGCTTGTGATGGTCTTCTTCTTGGTGGCAGCGGGACACTACTTGTGCTTGCCACGTCGCTAGCTTGAACTGCACTTATGGGACTCACCACGTCACCAAGTGTTGCTGCAGTGCTGGATGTATGACCAGGATGTACTAAGCCGCTGGTGCTTGCCAGTTCACCAGAAGGAATAGCGGCGCTAGTACTGGCTCTCTGCTCCATACGAGGGACCTGCGGTTCTTGCACCTCAGCAGTGGTGT
The DNA here is from genome assembly GCA_037952835.1 of Lithobates septentrionalis. NCBI lineage: Eukaryota > Metazoa > Chordata > Amphibia > Anura > Ranidae > Lithobates > Lithobates septentrionalis. Next base: position 129,112 of record JBBDGP010001745.1, read on the forward strand.
CACTAGGGTTGGTGTCACCTGGTGTGGTAAAACATGGTGTCACCCCCCCTCCTCTCTAGGCTGCCCAGCACCCTACATGCAGCGCACGGTCATGGGGCACACCCCAAACTGGCCCCTGTAAATGGCAGTATAGGGTGGTTTAGTGACAGGTTAGGGTAGGTTGGGGTGGTATAGTGGCAGGTTGAGATGGTATAGGGCAGGTTAGGGTAGTATAGAGTGGTATAGTGGCAGTTTGGGGTGGTACAGGGCAGGTTGGGGTGGCACAGGGCAGGTTGGGGGTGGCACAGGACAGGTTGGAGTGGCACAGAGCAGGTTGGGGGTGGTACAGGGCGGTTGGGGTGGCACAGGGCAGGTTGGGGGTGGTACAGGGCAGGTTGGGGTGGTACAGGGCAGGTTGGGGGTGGCACAGGGCAGGTAGGGGTGGCACAGGGCAGGTTGGGGGTGGTACAGGGCAGGTTAGGGGTGGTACAAGGCAGGTTAGGGTGGTACATGGCAAGTTTGGACTCTATGTAGTGACAAGGTGCTGTGCAGTAACTTATAGCATGCCTCATGCTTGCAGATGAAGACCCTGGTGGGTGGGAGGGGCTGCTGTGTCCTCGCCTCTATCTCCTTCAGCTGTGGGATCAGCATGAATGGGTCTGTGAGAGGAGTGAATGAGGCGGCCACACCCCCAGCTCCACCCACAGCCTCGGGAGATATTGGAGATTGGAGCCTGAGTGACAGCTGGGGAGTGTTATAGGCAGCCTGAGCCTCTCCTGCACGGCTGAATGCCCTGCTCGCACTGCTCCGCTGCAAGCTAAAGTGTTTGGTGGCAGCCCAGGTGTCACCCCCTGGCGGGTGTCACCCGGTGTGGGCCGCATCCCCATAGCAACGCCACTGCACCTCAGCAACAGCAGAAGAAGATCGGGGTCTGGTACGCCTGACCTTGGCAGGGACAACAGCTCCGTCGTCAGAGCTTTCTGTCAGGGTGCCTACAGGTTCGTATTCTGAGCCTGAATCTGACAGATGAGTGACTTCCTCTTCACGATCTGTCATGCTCAAAAATGTGTAGGCCTCTTCACTAGGGATGAGCCGAACACCCCTCCGGTTCGGTTTGCATCCAGAACATGCGAACAGGTAAAAAATTTGTTCGAACACGCGAACACCGTTAAAGTTTATGAGACACGAACATGAATAATTAAAAGTGCTCATTTTAAAGGCTTATATGCAAGTTATTGTCATAAAAAGTGGTTCGGGACCTGGGTCCTGCCTCAGGGAACATGTATCAATTGAAAAAGAAGTTTTAAAAACGGACGTTTTTTCGGGAGCAGTGATTTTAATAATGCTTAAAGTAAAACAATAAAAGTGTAGTATTACTTTAAATTTCGTACTACTATCGCTACTATTTGCAGGAAGTTCGCAAAATAAAAACAAACAATAAATTAAATCCTTGTCATCTGGCACTAACTAAACAAATAGTCTCCTCTCTATACAGGGCGGGGCTGGTCCCCGTCACCCACAAAACATGCAGAAAAGCAAACCTTTTAGTCCAATACCCAGAGCCCCTCTCACTCAGGTTCCTTCCTGAGTCTCAAAACCAGAGCAACCTGCTGTGCTCTCTTCTTGGATATTTAAAGTCCAGCTGACTGTGGACTCCAGTGGACCCGAACATCCGGACCGGAACCCAGCCTGCCACAGAGGCTGGAAAAACCGGGCCGGATTCCGGTTCAGTCCCTTACAATGGAACAAATGCGTGGTGAAATATACCTATTATCGCGTATCTCACCTCACATACCATCACAATATATATATATATATTACATATAAAAATGGAAATGTGACCAAACAACAGACACTGAAATAGCTCTGGAAGAGGGAAGGCAGCAGAGTGCTGAACCTTAACTTAAACTTCAAGGATTCTCTTTGTTTTTACAGTTTTAGGATGAATGGCTCCACAGTGCCTGCAACTACAGAGGTTTCTTGTTTAGAATAGGTAAACACTAGATTGTCTGTAGCCTGGCCACATGATCCCTTTAGGGTACGTTCTGCAATAATGACTAAAATATGCTTACTAAAACGATAGTATGCATTTTACGGGATGAGCTCATCACTGTGCTGCTTCTCCTCCTACTGTCCAGTTTCAGGCTGGGCGCCATTGCAGGAGAACCTAGGCTCAGAGGAAGTGAGGAAAATGATACCGGTTGTCAGACTGAGGACAGCTAGTGACAGAAAAAAAGCACTACAGGGGACATTTCTGGAGTGAAGCTGAATATTGCATCAAAGCTGGTTTATTTATTTTATTTTTTATTGGACAATTCATTCCCATCTTGTTTTTTTATTGGTGGCATTCTACTTTAATCTAAAGCAAGATCATTGCATAGTTAACTGGGAAAAAGGTTCAGGTGATGTGTACAGTAATGAGAATTGTTACTTTGCCTTGAACATTCATTTTAATAAATTTAATTGGCTCAAAGGAATATTCAAAGCCCCCGATGGCTCAGATGGTGATCCCTTTAGGACTACAAATGCATGTCATAGTAATGCATAAAAACAATAAATTCTCAACATAAATCAGCAGCTCTTGTTCTATAGTGAGCTGAGAGAGCTGAAATGTGCTCTGTGCATGTTTGATGATTTTTTTTTCTACAGATTTTTTGCAAGTAATTCAATTGTTTTAGTAGTTAAGAGGTTAGACCGCCGCAGGTAAGTGACTACATGGCTGGAGAAAAGATGCAAAATACTTTACAGTGTTTGTAGTAGCTATTTTGATCTATACTTTTCAGTTTCTTAAGTCATTCTTCCTTATTAAATAAAAGAGATAGTGGGGAAGAATACATGATGTGCCCGAACTCTTGTTAGACATGTAAGGATGTGGAGCTTATAGTAGTTCATTTCATATCTAATAATTCTGGGAGTTGTACAACCTGAGAGCCCATAGGGTATGACTCACACCAGTCCTAGACATATGCCAATGGAGCAACACAAGTGTAGATGGATTGAACCATGGATGGTGTGTGTCCATACATTGGAAGTGGTTGTAGGGAAAGCTGACAAACTTCATTGGGAGAGAATAGGTTCAGTTAGAAAATTACACTTCAATTGTGATTAGTATTACTAGTTCTTCGGCAATCAGACCCTTTGCTACTTTTTTTTTTTCTTAATTTTTGGGTGTTTTGTCTTTGATCTTGTTTTGTGATTGATTTGAGGTCAGCCGTCAGCTTCTCTCCTATCCACACCAAACCTTTTTTTGTGTTGCAAGGCTTTTGTTTTTTGTTTTTTCTTCAGAAGATGGCATTTGGGGGTTTTCATTAGTATTGGAAGTGTATTGTTTTTTATTTTTTATTGATGGTATATATTTTTTTTTTAGGTTAAACTACTTTTTCTATGCAAGATTCCCCATTGAAAGAATATAGGCATTTGTTACAGGGGTAGATCTGTTGTGGGTTTTTAATTTTTATTTTAATCTTGGTAGGGCCTTTTTAATTTTTATTTTATTTTGGGGTGTTTAACCACTTCAGGCCCCGACTGTTTCACCCCCTTCCTGCCCAGGCCATTTTTCAAATTGCAGCGCTGTCACGCTGTGGATGACAATTGCCCACTCAATTTGTACCCAAATTAATTTGATTTCATTTTTTTTTTAGACAGATAGAGTTTTCTATTGGTGATATTTAATCACCACTGTTTTTTAATTTTCTGCTATATAAAGTAAAAAAGACAACAAAAATGTTATTTAAAAAATCTTAGTTTTTGCTATAACATTTTACAAATAAATAATTTTTTCCTCATAATTTAGGCCAACACTTATTCCACTACATTTATTTGGTAAAATATGAACCCACATCAATGTATATTATTTAGTCTATGTGAAAGTTTTAGAGTCTACAAACTAAGGTACATAGAGTATATCTGAAAACGAATAAATCCTGAAGTATTGACTACCTCATTTCTTAAAGCCCTAAAATGCCATGACAGTACAAATACTCCCCAAATAACCTCTTTTTGGAAAACAGACAGTTCAAGGTATTTATTAAGTGAAATTGTGAGTTTATTTAAGTTGTAATTTTTTTTCACAATTTTTTTTAAAATAAAGAAATAAAATATTTTTTTCCCCACTTAGTTGTCGTTTTAACAAGTTATTTCTCACAAACAACATAGGCATACTCACAATTACACCCCAAAACATATTTTGCAATTCCTCCCAAGTATAGGGATATCACATGTCCGGGGCTTTTTTACAGCCTAAATGCATAGAAGGACCCAAACTCCAAGGAGCACCCTTGGGCTTTCAAGGATCATGAATTATGCAGCTAATTTCCTGACTACCTATGACATATTTTAAGGCCCTGGAGCACGAGGACAGTACAGAAACCAATAAAATGACCCCATTTTGGAAAGCTAGCACTCTAAGGTATTCTCTAAGAGGCATAATGAGTCTTTTAAAACTTTTTTGGAAAAAGCAGGAAAGAAAATATTTATCTTTTTTGCACACAAAATTGTCAATGAATACAATATTTTTAAGCACACCTCATAGGCATACTTAGAACTACACACCAAAAAACATTCTGTTACTCCTCTGGAGTAGGGATGAGCTTCGTGTTCGAGTCGAACCCATGTTCGACTCGAACATCGGCTGTTCGCCCGTTCGCCGAATTGCGAACGATATGGGCCGTTCGCGCCAAATTCGTGTGGCGCGTCACGGCCCATAATTCACTGCGGCATCGCAGTGCATTGCTTGCTGATGATTGGCCAAGCATGCACTATGACCCGCATGCTTGGCCAATCACAGCGCCGCCTGAACAGAGAGCCGTAATTGGCCAAAGCCAAGGAGGCTTTGGCCAATTATGGCTCAGGGGATTTAGTACACGCCCCACACTATATAAGGCCGCCTGCACGGCGGCCCTGTGTAGTGTGTGTTCCGGCGTTCATTGAGAGAGAGAGAGAGAGACAGACAGTGTCATTTGATTTGAGTTAGATAGATTAGGCAGAACAGTCAGTCAGTTAGCTGCACTTACAGTGTATTGTGTATATATATGCATCCCAGGTGTTGCATATATATATATACACTGTATTCAGTTTAGCTAGATCCGTTCCTGTTATCTTCTAGACTATTTACATTTAGTGCAGTGCGTCCTGCTCACAGTGTTCAGCTAGATCCGTTCCTGTTATCTTCTAGACTATTTACATTTAGTGCAGTGCGTCCTGCTCACAGTGTTCAGCTAGATCCGTTCCTGTTATCTTCCTACTGACAGGCAGGCTTGTCTGGTTACAGTATATAAAGCTACCTGAAGAAAATTACTGGTGTTCTATTTGATCCTATTAGTACCACGGTCAGGCAGCTAGACTATTTACATTTAGTACAGTGCGTCCTGCTCACAGTGTTCAGCTAGATCCGTTCCTGTTATCTTCCTACTGACAGGCAGGCTTGTCTGGTTACAGTATATAAAGCTACCTGAAGAAAATTACTGGTGTTCTATTTGATCCTATTAGTACCACGGTCAGGCAGCTAGACTATTTACATTTAGTACAGTGCGTCCTGCTCACAGTGTTCAGCTAGATCCGTTCCTGTTATCTTCCTACAGACAGGCAGGCTTGTCTGGTTACAGTATATAAAGCTACCTGAAGAAAATTACTGGTGTTCTATTTGATCCTATTAGTACCACAGTCAGGCAGCTAGACTATTTACATTTAGTACAGTGCGTCCTGCTCACAGTGTTCAGCTAGATCCGTTCCTGTTATCTTCCAAATGACAGGCAGGCTTGTCTGGTTACAGTATATAAAGCTACCTGAAGAAAATTACTGGTGTTCTATTTGATCCTATTAGTACCACGGTCAGGCAGCTAGACTATTTACATTTAGTACAGTGCGTCCTGCTCACAGTGTTCAGCTAGATCCGTTCCTGTTATCTTCCTACTGACAGGCAGGCTTGTCTGGTTACAGTATATAAAGCTACCTGAAGAAAATTACTGGTGTTCTATTTGATCCTATTAGTACCACGGTCAGGCAGCTAGACTATTTACATTTAGTACAGTGCGTCCTGCTCACAGTGTTCAGCTAGATCCGTTCCTGTTATCTTCCTACTGACAGGCAGGCTTGTCTTGTTACAGTATATAAAGCTACCTGAAGAAAATTACTGGTGTTCTTTTGATCCTATTAGTACCACGGTCAGGCAGCTAGACTATTTACAGTTAGTGCAGTGCGTCCTGCTCACAGTGTTCAGCTAAACCTACAAGTTAGTGGGGTGCGTCCACCTCACAGTGTTCAGCTAAAGCTACCTGTAGAAGGTTGGTGGTGTTCTCATACTACAGGCAGGCAGTTGATTTTGCTAGCTGCAGTATGAGTACATATATAATAATGGACTGGGGGGTACCCATGCCGTTTGTCTCACTGATTTTCATCCATATTGCCATGACCCAACATTACATTAAACCCGCAAGCAGTTTTAAATGAGATTTTTTCCTTTGAAAATGACATTTGGTGCAGGGACTGTTCTAAACACGGGAAACACGCATCACTTTACAGGCATACTATAGACACCCCCCAGGTACGATATTTAAAGGAATATTTCACTTTTTTTTTTTTTTACTTTAAGCATCATTAAAATCACTGCTCCCGAAAAAACGGCCGTTTTTAAAAGTTTTTTTTGCATTGATACATGTCCCCTGGGGTACGACCCGGGTCCCCAAACCCTTTTTTAGGACAATACCATGCAAATGAGCCTTTAAAATGAGCACTTTTGATTTCGAACGTTCGAGTCCCATAGACGTCAATGGGGTTCTAACGTTCGTGCGAACTTTCGGTCCGTTCGCAGGTTCTGGTGCGAACCGAACCGGGGGGTGTTCGGCTCATCCCTACTCTGGAGTATGGCGATACCACATGTGTGAGACTTTTTCACAGCTTGGCCACAAAGAGAGGCCCAGAATTCAAGGAGCACCTTCAGGCATTCCAGGGGCATAAATTACACATCTATTTTCCTGACTACCTATCATACTTTTGGAGGCCCTAGATGCCCAAGACAGCAGAAACACCCACAAAATGACCACATATTTTAAAGCAAACTGTGACAGACCCAACCAGGACAAGGGCTTTTGGAGGGGACTGCAGGGTAGCCTCTTGCCTACTGACTATGGGCCCTGGCTTTTGAGGGGCTCTATTCTTCTTCAGAGGTGTGTGCCTGTGGGACCCTTGTAGTGGTCTTGCTTCGGATTCAGGATTGTCTCTCCGAAACACACAGACTATGGGAATCTAGGCCCGGAATACAGATTTGGGTCCTTTGTGCCCAAACCAGCAATGATTGCTTTAGACTGTGAGACTCAGAGTAGATGTTAACATCATCAGCTCAAAACAACCTAAAACGCGGGTCTCCTGCTATAGTTTGTTTACGAAGGTGTCATGTGTTTATTGTTAAAGTGGAGTTCCATCCAAAAGTGGAACTTCCGCTTTAAGCACTCCTCGCCCCCTAACATGCCAAATGCATGTTTGGAATGCAGACTGTCTGTCTGCTCATCTCTTGGAGATGTGATTCATATTTTGATCACATTACCTCGTTATTGAACCATTGTGGGATGCTATGTGTTTATGCTTATGATAACGTGTAATGTACTTTGTGTATCCAGGCTTGTGGGCTGAGTCCCGAACGGTCTGGGCTTGTTTAAGTGACTAGGTGTTTAATTAGCTTAATGTCTATGTTTATGTTGACGGTTCCTTGGCTACAGTATATTAATTATAATCCTGTTTACAGTTTGCATTGTATACGATAATGTGTTTAGGCTACCTGATCTTGTGAGCTATCTATTTGGTGTGAATTTACAATAAAGTGAGTTCCAGTTTGCACCTAAGCTAGTGTCGTCTAGTCCTTGGGTGCTCAGCTACAATACCTGGTTCCTGGTCCAGGCTGAAGGAAGCTATATCTAGACGGAGGCAACCAAGCTGGGTGCTGGACGTTCCATCACACAAACACCCCAAGTGGCATGGTGAGTCTTTTCAAGGCTTCATTTTTTTGCCACAAGTTTTTGGAAAATGCAGAAAGAAAAAAATGTTTTTTTTCATTTTTTACACAAATGTGCGTGACACTCTTTATCCTAAAGTATTACTAAAGGCAAAATGTTTTTTTTTTAGTTTTAGATAGAGTGAAGAGGGATTAGAACCCCTGCCAGTTTTTATTGCGTCCAGAAAGAGTGTAATGCCGCGTACACACGATCAGAATTTCCGACAACAAAACCGTGTTTTTTTTTTCGAAGGATGTTGGCTCAAACTTGCCTTGCATACACACGGTCACACAAATGTTGTCGGAAATTCCGAACGTGAGAACGCGGTGACGTACAAGGCGTACGACGAGCCGAGAAATAGGAAGTTCAATACCCAGTGCGGTTCCTTCTGCTTTATTCCGAGCATGCGTGAGCTTTTGTGCGACGGACTTGTGTACACATGTTCGGACTTTCCAAAAGCAAGTGAAGTTGGTGGAAAATTTGAGAACCTGCTCTCAAACATTGGTGTGCGGAAATTCCAACAGCAAATGTTTGATGGAGCATACACACGATTGGACTTTCCGACAACAAGCTCACATTGAACATTTCCCGTCGGAAAGTCTGACCATGTGTACGGGGCATTACACCGCTCAAACTGTGGATAAAGATTTCTTCGTGGGTGCTGGCCCCGGCTTAGCACTGTCAATAGTAATTGAAGCAAAAGAAAAACACCATGGAAGGAAGAACTTCTGTAGAATAGTTACTTTATTGTCAAAGTGCCAGAAGATGTAGACAGGATGTTACAGGAACATTGGTAGACCGGTTTCACATGGATAACTCGTGCTTGTTCACGAGAACAAGCATGAGTTTTTATTGCTGTCTGTGCCCCTGTTAAGGGAATTCACCCTCTCTATTTGTCTTGTTTACCATTATCATTGAAAGTGAAAGTAAAGGAAACCCCAAATTTTGGGTTATCTACATAAAAGTAATAGAGGGGAAATATTCCAATGGGGACACTAGTTCTGGTGACCTGGGGGTCCCCAAGGGATTCCTTTGATTTCCAGGGATTTCCTCTCACTTCCTGTTTGGCTATTAGACAGGAAGTGAAGGGAGATCTCTGAAATGGGACACAGATGGCAAAAAAAACAGATCAATAATTGGGTGCCTATGATAAGAAGCTGTATCTTTCTTTCCCAGAAAACATTTATTCTTAGTGGGCTGTGAGAACCCCAGAATTTGTTTTCAAACATTTAAAAAATCTATGTATTGCCCAATTTTACTTTGATATGATGAGGATATGAGTAGTCTGTTGTGATTTTTAATTTTTTTTTTGTAAAATGAATTATTAGAAAAAGAAAATTATTGGTTGCTGTAATACTCAGTTTTTTTTTTATTTCTACAAATATGTTTTTTCAGCTCTAGGTAATGAATCAAACAGTGGTCCCCTGGTTCATACTCCTGGGTTTTCAGAATATTTCTAACTACAAAGGTTTCCTCTTCCTAGCATTTCTTCTCCTTTATGTGGTCACCATATCAGGCAACCTCTTGATCATCTTTCTGGTGGCAGTAAGTCAAAGTCTTAGCTCTCCTATGTACTTTCTCTTAAGCCATCTGTCATTGTGTGATCTTCTCCTGAGCTCCGTAATCGTCCCTTTGATGATGAACATTATATTAAAAGTGAAGGAGTCCATTTCATTCTTTGGCTGCATTACCCAGTTTTATCTTTTTGGAGCTCTGGCCACAACAGAATGTCTTCTTCTTGCAGTTATGGCTTACGACCGTTACGTGGCCATATGCATCCCATTACGATACTCTTCAATCATGGACCTTCCTAAATGCATCCAGCTGGTTTTTTGGTCCTGGTTTTTAGCATTCACTGTCATGTTGACCACAGCTATTCAGATGGGTAGACTCGATTTTTGTGGTCCCAACATTATTGACCATTTCTTCTGTGACCTGGCTCCTCTCCTGCAGCTATCATGTTCAGACACAACTTTTATGCAGATTCATAATATTATTACAGGTCTTCCGGCAACCTTTATCCCTTTAATGTACATTACTGGTACATATATTTCTATCTCCATCACAATAGTCAGAATACCTACCAAAATCGGCAGACAAAAAGCCTTCTACACTTGTAGTTCCCACTTGACTGTTGTGTCCATCTATTATGGGACTTTGGTTGTTGTCTATCTATTTCTCTCTAAAGAGCATGAATTAAATATTAACAAAGTACTTTCATTGTTATATACCGTGGTCACACCATTGGTAAACCCTATTATCTATAGCTTCAGGAACAAGGAGATCAAAATAGCCTTTTTCAAATTAGTTTTCATGAAAAAAAATCCAAAAGCTTTGAGATAAATGAGAATTTACCATAGGTAAAAGCAAAGGTATTTGGTAAAAAGGATCCTGCAGTGCGATGTATTACCAAACAAGCATTAGAAAATGGTGGTTTGTAGCCGTATAAAACAGCTATGTTGAAGCTAGAAATTGCTTATACATTGAAGGCACTAAAAACATCATTGGGTTGACAAGGGGCTGATGTATGGATTGGCCAAGATTAAAAACTGAAAAAATTAAATTTTTTTATACAAAAATAAAGTACTTATTGGGGTTGATATATAATAAGGGCAATTCGATTGTTCACTCTGTAAGGGAAGATTCACTTTCAAAAGGAATTTTCCCCAGAGGTTAGTGAGTGTGGTAAAAAGTTACATGCAAAAAAAAACATAAAAAAACAAAAATAAACTTGCACATGATGGGGTGGTGGACCTTAGTAGAGCTTCACCTCATTCACTAAGCTCTGGGGAAAATTCATATGCTGTTTTCTATTCCACTTGTAAAGCAAAACAGTCTATTTGTCTTTAGTAATTCAACTTCATTATCTCTTGTGTAGGTGGTAACGAATACTCAGAGTAATCCTTAAAGCTACCCTGTCATTAAATTTTAAGTCCCCTAGTGCAGGGAAGTCAAACTCAATAACATTGTGGGGCACATCAGCATTATAGTTGCCATCAAACAGTCTGTTTTATCTGTAAGACTATATAAATGTATCTAGTCTGTATCATATTGAATTATTGCCTCTGCATTTGTTTATTACTGGTTCTAGTAATAACTAAATACTTAAAGTGTTTCTAAACCCAGGACCCTGCATTCACTATATCCGGTCTCCCACAGTACATGGAAATGCAATTATTTTAGTGAATATAAACTTAGAAATACCTTTTCGCATCACCAGTATATAGCAGTGGTGACAGACTATGGACACCCTGTTGGGTATTTCTGCCAAGAAGCTGCTTCCCAAGTCTTGGAACATGAGACTAATGGATCTGGCTATAGTAACCCCAAGTAACCCCAAGAACACTAGTTTTGGTGTACACCAGAAATAGAACTGTTTATTAGAACAAGAATACAGGCTTATATACACTTTCCCCCCTCCTGATCATATTACCCTAACAATACAACTGTAACCAGAAACATAAATTAACATGAGCTATTTAACTAGTCATTTAACCAGCCTAGGTGTGACTCAGAGGTTTGACCTTTCAGGTCAGACTTGCCTTCTCCTAGCTCAGAAGACACAATCCACATTATCATACGTATAAACACAGACCACAAGGGTAGTGCGCTAGTAGACAATAGCCGAGTTATTTAGCACAATAAACAATGGGTGGAAGGCCCTTAGTAGGTTCACTAGACATACTTGCAATAAACATATTATAGCAGACAACCCCAGACAGGTGGCTTGCTGATGACATCAGCATCTGCTATGAGTCCCAACAGTATGAAAGAGTCACTATTTTAATATAACAGTTAGGCCCTATATTCCCAGAGTCTGTGTGTTTTGGGGAGACATGGACTTGAATCCAAAATAACATTACTTCAAGGGGCCCCAGGCATACACCTCACACAGAGTATTGTTCCCTTAAAATCCAGGGCCCATAATCAGCAGCCAAGAGGTCCCCTCCAAAAGCATCTGTCCCGGGTGAGTCTATCACAGCATTCTTGTGACTTCTATCAGTGTCTGGCCAAGAACTGGTTACAGCTTGTAGAAGGAGTTTACATTCTCCTCTCACTGTCCTATGAGGCTGCATGACACCTAACCCTCTGTCTGGTCAGTGCTGATTGGCCCTGTGCTAATCACATAGGCGTGTGCAGGGGGTGTGCCAGGTGTGCCTGGGCACATCCTAATCACCCCTGGCATTAGTGTATCATCCAATGTACAGAAGTGTGCGGGACACATGACCCCGATGGAATTGGCTGTGTTTACCAGCAGCAATAGAGCAATAGATCCACTGCATCATCTCCTCACCTCCCTTGCCGGCTAGGGTGGGGGCTGTGCCTGTGAGCTTGGACCAGGAGCACTGTACTGTGCCGATCCAATCAGCAGTGCCCAGAACAGTGTGCTGTATAAGCAGGACGGAGGAGGGCTGAATCCACCTCCCAGCCTATCCCTGCTATGTCTGCCCCGCCCCACACTCCACCCTCTGACTTGCACACGCTGCTGTAAAAGGACTTGTAATGAAGATGGCAAATGTAACCACTTCCCGCCCTCCATATAGCAGAATGATGGCCGGGAAGTGGTTGCATTATCCTAACTGGGCGTTATATGATGTCCAGCAGGATAAGCCACTCATGCGCGCCCCCGGGGCATGCAGCGCAGAGATCGGTGGTGTGGTGTGTCGATCTATATAGGTAAAAAGCCTCTGACGCAAGCTATTTACCACATGATCAGCTGTGTCCAATCACAGCTGATCAGTGATAACCAGGAAGTGCCGTTTATCATCTTTCCTCTATTCGTGCTGACAAGATGTGGGTAGAGAAGAGCCGATTGGTGGCTCTCCTGACAGGGGGGTCTGCGCTGATAATCAGTGCATTGATTATAACTGCAGACCCATCAGCAATGCCCACCAGTGCCTGTCAGTGATGCCCATCAGTGCGCTACCAGTGGTGCCCACCTGTATGCCAATCAGTGCTCACCTGTAACCACATCATATGCCAATAAGGGCCCATAAAGGATCATTCTTCGAGAAGGGCATTTGTGAGGTCACTGATGTGGACGAGAAGGTCTGGCCCACAGCCTCCACTCTAATTCAACCCAAAGGTGTTCTCACTGGTGAGTAGTCATGTTGGAACAGGAAGGGGCCATCCCCAAACTGTTCTCACAAAGTTGGGAGCATAAAATTGTCCAAAATGTCTTGGTATGCTGATGCCTTAAGCCCAACCCTTGAAATACCAACCCACACCATAATCCCCTATCCACCAAATGATTTGGACCAGTACACAAAAAAAGGTCCATAAAGACATAGATGAGCGAGTTTGGGGTGAAGGAACTGGCCTGCATAGAGTACTGACCTCAACCCGATACAACAACTTTGGGATGAATTAGGACGGAGACTGTGAGCCAGGCCTTTCTCGTCCAATATCAGTGCCTGACCTCACAAATGATCTTCTGGAAGAATGATCAAACATTCCCATAGACACACTCCTAAACCTTGTGGACAGCCTACCCAGAAGAGTTGAAGCTGTTATAGCTGCAAAGGGTGGGCCAACTCAATATTGAACCCTACGCACTAAGACTGGGATGCCATTAAAGTTCATGTGTGTGTAAAGGCAGGCATCCCAATACTTTTGGTAATATAATGTATATAGGTAACTATTTACTCTTTGCTTTTGCAGAAACACCATTTTGGAGAATTTAATTCCCCCCCCCCCCCACAGGGTCAAAAAATTTGAATTGTATGCATTTTTTTGGTTTTCTTTATGTATCAGTGCTAACTACAGTTGAGTGAGGTGGATTGGATACACCCCACCAGTACCAATAGACTTCCCCAGGAACATTAGACCCCACCCTTTAAAAATATATCCCTACCAGCTACAAAAGATCCCCCAGCAGACAGCCAGCATCAATAAACACTTCAGCACACCCCAGCACCCCTTGCCAATACATACATTCAGTGCTGGAGGTTCCGGGACTGCGTTCCCTCATGTTTCCGCTGAAAAAAAGTCCTGAAGAAATGACACTTTGCTACAATGTAAAGTAGTGAGTGTACAGCTTGCTCGTGGGAGCCACCAATTACAGCACAGGACTCTGAAGGAATGGCATGGGTATGTTGATCCCTTACAGCGCATGGTGCACGTTTAGGATATATTTACTGTAGGTAAGCCGTATTATATTATACAATATTACCGCAACAGTTTATGGAACTCAATATTTTAGTAGAAAATACACTAAAGTTATTTTAGGCCACATGGACGCAATAAATTACTCTTTTTTTAAAATAAAATATAAAAGATGAGGTTGCACTGAGTAAATAAATACCAAACATGTCAAGCCTTACAATTGCACCCAACTAGGGATGAGCCGAACACCCCTCGGTTCGGTTCGCACCAGAGCCTGCGAACGGACCAAAAATTTGCACGAACGTTAGAACCCCATTGACGTCTATGGGACTCAAAATCAAAAGTGCTAATTTTAAAGACTAATTTTCATGGTATTGTCCTAAAAAGGGTTTGGGGACCCGGATCCTGCACCAGGGGACATGTATCAATGCAAAAAAAAGTTGTAAAAACGGACGTTTTTTCGGGAGCAGTGATTTTAATGATGCCTAAAGTAAAAAAAGAAAAAGTAAAATATTTCTTTAAATATCGTACCTGGGGGTGTCTATAGTATGCCTGTAAAGTGGCGCGTGTTTCCCGTGCTTAGAACAGTCCCTGCACAAAATGTCTTTTTTAAAGGAAAAAAAGTCATTTAAAACTGCTTGTGGGTTTAATGTAATGTCGGGTCCTGGCAATATGGATGAAAATCAGTGAGACAAACAGCATGGGTACCCCCCAGTCCATTACCAGGCCCTTTGGGTCTTGTATGGATATTAAGGGGAACCCCGCACCCAAATTAAAAAAAGGAAAAGCGTGGGGCCACCAGGCCCTATATACTCTGAACAGCAGTATACAGGCGGTGCAAACAAGACAGGGACTGTAGGTTTGTTGTTAAGTAGAATCTGTTTGTAATTTTGAACGGGTACAATTTTAACGTGTTTAGCTCCAGTCAAAAAATCTTTTTTAAGCTTTTTGGAAAACATCACCCCTGTGACATTTGTTTTGCTGTCTGTCCTCCTCTTCAGAAGATTTCACCTCACTTTTTGTCCCAATGACAAATGTTTTTTGAAAATTTGTTTTTTTTTGTGAAACAAGGATTGGTGATAAAGCATCAGTGGAAAGGAGAAATGTTTTTCCCATAATAACTCTTACAGGAGAGAATTTCCCTTCCTAGGGGTAGATTTCATCTCACTTCCTGTTGTTTCCTTCCGTTTGCAAGTAGGAGTCGTTTGTAAGTTGGATGTTTGAAAGTAGGGGCCTGCCCTATATACTCAGCAGAAATTTGGGCCTTAGGTGTTGTTGTGGCCAAAACACTGTAAGCCCTCACAGGGCCCTGCTGTGAAATATTAGATCAAGAATTGTAATTACATGCCCCTGTTGAACAGGGGCAGAAAAATTGGGCCTTTGGTGGTGGTGGTGGTGCTGGTGCCACAACACTGTAAGTCCTCACTCGCTCTTGGTGGGTGCAGAAACGGGCCCTGCTGTGAAATATTAGATCAAGAATTGTAATTACATGCCCCTGTTGAACAGGGGCAGAAAAATTGGGCCTTTGGTGGTGGTGCTGGTGCCACAACACTGTAAGTCCTCACTCGCTCTTGGTGGGCGCAGAAACGGGCCCTGCTGTGAAATATTAGATCAAGAATTGTAATTACATAAATTGGGCCTTAGGCACTGGTGCTGGTGCCACAACACTGCAACCCCTCACAGATACTCTAGTTGGAATGCAGGAACGAGCCCTGCTGCAAAGTATTGCATCAAAAATTGTAATTACATGCCCCTGTTAAACAGGGGCTGAAAAATTAGGCCTTAGGCACTGGTGCTGGTGCCACAACACTGCAACCCCTCACAGATACTCTAGTTGGAACACAGGAACGAGCCCTGCTGCAAAGTATTGCATCAAAAATTGTAATTACACGCCCCTGTTAAACAGGGGCTGAAAAATTGGGCCTTAGGCACTGGTGGCGGCGCCCAGAAGCAAAAAAGTTCTTACAAGTTATCAGCGTGATCATTGAGGAGGAAGAAGATAATTATTCAGGATAGTCACTCAGCGTCCGCATAGGCAGTCTTTGAAGGGATCTGAGATTTCAAAAAAAATTATTCGGTTACATCAGCATCAGGTGCTTGGTAGCTGGTGGTGATCCAAGACTGATAGGGCGTACACACGGTTGGACTTTGTTCGGACATTCCGACAACAAAATCCTAGGATTTTTTCAGACGGATGTTGGCTCAAACTTGTTTTGTCTACACACGGTCGCACAAAGTTGTCGGAAAATCCGATCGTTCTAAACGCGGTGACGTAAAACACGTACGTCGGGACTAAAAAACAGGGCAGTGGCCAATAGCTTTCATCTCTTTATTTATTCTGAGCATGCGTGGCACTTTGTCCGTCGGATTTGTGTACACACGATCGGAATTTCCGACAACGGATTTTGTTGTCGGAAAATTTTATCTCCTGCTCTCTAACTTTGTGTGTCGGGAAATCCGATGGAAAATGTCCGATGGAGCCCACACACGGTTGGAATTTCCGACAACACGCTCCGATCGGACATTTTCCATCGGAAAATCCGACCGTGTGTACGGGGCATTATTCATCTTTATGAAGTTCAGTCGATCGACCGAGTCGGTGGACAGACGCACCCTGTGATCGGTTACAAAGCCTCCAGCAGCACTGAATGTGCGTTCCGAAAGAACGCTGGATGCAGGACAGGCCAGTAGCTCAATTGCATACTGTGCAAGCTCTGGCCAGTGATCCATCCTCAAGACCCAGTAACCCAGAGGATTTTCGGTGGGAAAGGTGTCCAAGTCAGATCTTGCCCCTAGGTATTCCTGCACCATGTAAAACAGACGATGGCGATGGTTGCTGGAACCGATCATACCTTGGGGCTGCGGAATTAAAAAATGTCGGAACGCATCAGTCAGACGGCCACCTTCTCCACCGCTCCTTCTTTGACTGACCGAAGCCTGAGCAACACGTTGTCCAGAAACAGGAGTTTGTAACCTCCCAGTCTCTGGGAACGCGTTGCACAGACCTTTCTGCAAGGCCTCCTGAAGATGTTTTATCCTCTGCGATGGCAAGATAAGGTCCGCAACCTTACCCTTGTAACGTGGATCAAGGAGGGTTGCCAGCCAGTATTGGTCCTTCTCCTTGATACCACTAATACAAGGATCCTTATGCAGGCTTTGCAGGATCAGGGAGGCCATGCAGCGTAGGTTTTCTGAGGCATTCGGTCCGGAGTCCTCTGGGTCACTAAGGACGACATGGTCCGCAGCCACCTCCTCCCAGCCACGTACAAGTCCATGTGTTTCTTGGGACTGATCCCTTAAAGACTGCAGCTGATGCTGAGTGCCAGGCTCCACCTCCATACTGACACAATCCTCCTCCTCCGCTTCCTGTGTGATCGGGGGGCACGCAGGAACACTGTCTGGATAAAGGGGGCCTTGAGAGCTAAGGAAGTCCTCCTCTTCCTGCCTCTGTTCTGCCTCAAGTGCCCTGTCCATTATTCCATGCAGCGTGTGCTCCAACAGGTGGACAAGGGGGACCGTGTCACTGATTCATGCACTGTCACTGCTCACCATCCTTGTGGCCTCCTCAAATGGTGACAGGACAGTGCATGCATCCCTGATCATGGCCCACTGGCGTGCGGAAAAAAAAACAAGCTCCCCTGACCCTGTCCTGGTGACATAGTTGCACAGGTACTCATTAATGGCCCTCTGCTGCATGTGCAGCCGCTGCAGCATGGCCAACGTTGAGTTCCACCTGGTGGGCATGTCACAGATCAGGCGGTTCTTGGGCAGGTTAAACTCCTTTTGGAGGTCCGCCAGCCGAGCACTGACATTTTATGACCGTCGGAAATGCACACAGACTTTCCTGGCCTGCCTCAGGACATCCTGTAAGCCTGGGTACCTGCCTAAGAACTGCTGCACCACCAAGTTAAGGACATGAGCCAAACAGGGCACATGAGTCATTTGTCCCTGTCGGAGGGCAGAGAGGAGGTTGGTGCCATTGTCGCAAATCACCATTCCTGCTTTAAGTTGGCGTGGCGTCAACCACCTCTGAACCTGCCCCTGCAGAGCTGACAGAACCTCTGCCCCAGTGTGGCTCCTTTCGCCCAAGCACACCAGCTCAAGCACCGCATGGCATCTTTTGGCCTGCGTACTTGCGTAGCCCCTTGAATGCCTACGGAGCACCGCTGGTTCCGAGGACAAATCACAGGAAGAGGCCATGGAGGAAGAAGAAGAGGAGGGGGTGGAGGAGCGAGGTGTGTCACAATCATTAGTAGTGGCATTTTGGAGGCGTGGTGGTGGAACAACCTCCAACACTACTGCACCTTGTCCTGCATCCTTCCCAGCTGCCAGCAGAGTCACCCAATGCGCGGTTAAACTTAGGTAACGTCCCTGTCCATGCCTGATGGACCATGAGTCAGCGGTAATATGCACCTTACCGCTGACCGCCCTGTCCAGCGAGGCATGGACATTGCCTTCCACATGCCGGTAGAGAGCCGGAATTGCCTTCCGTGAGAAAAAGTGGCATTTGGGTACCTGCCACTGAGGAACCGCACATTCCACAAACTCACGGAAGGGGGCAGAGTCTACCAACTGAAAAGGCAGCAGTTGAAGTGCTAGCAATTTTGACAAGCTAGCATTCAACCGCTGGGCATGTGGATGGCTGGCAGCGAACTTCTTTCGGCGGTGCAGCAGCTGGGGCAGGGAAATTTGCCTGGTACAATCTGACGTCGGTGTACCGAAAGCAGATTGCCCACAAGTACTTGGCTGTGACACACCTAATTCTACACCTTCATTCCTCTCAGAGCAGGTCTCAGAGAGGACTGAAGGTATAGTGGGGTTGGAGATCTCAGCTGATGAGGAGCAAGGAGAAGTCCTGTTTGTTCTTTGGTGTGGGTCTTTTAGATACGCTTGCCAACTAACTGCATGGCAGGCCAACATATGTCTGGTCAAGCATGTGGTGCCCAAGCGGGAGATGTTTTGGCCACGCGAGATACGCTTGAGACATATGTTGCAAATAGCAGAGGTGCGATCTGATGCACTCGTCTCAAAAAAGGCCCACACCAAAGAACCAACCTTCTACAGGTAGCTTTAGGTGAACACTGTGCAGAGCTCGCCAAAAAATAACTTGTAGCTTATTTAGTTGCCTGCGATAGTGATAGGATCAGGAAAACACCACCAACCATTTACAGGTAGCTTTAGCTGAACACTGTGCAGAGCTCGCAAAAAAATAACTTGTAGTTTTAGCTGAACACTGTGAGGAGGACGCACTACACTAACTTCTAGCTTTAGCTGAACACTGTGCAGAGGTCTCACTACACTAACTTGTAGTTTTAGCTGAACACTGTGAGGAGGACGCACTACACTAACTTGTAGCTTTAGCTGAACACTGTGCAGAGGTCGCACTACACTAACTTGTAGTTTTAGCTGAACACTATGAGGAGGACGCACTACCCTAACTTGTAGCTTTAGCTGAACACTGTGCAGAGGTCACACTAAACTAACTTGTAGCTTTAGCTGAACACTGTGAGGAGGACGCACTACCCTAACTTGTAGCTTTAGCTGAACACTGTGCACTACACTAACTTGTAGTTTTAGCTGAACACTGTGCAGAGGTCACACTAGACTAACTTGTAGCTTTAACTGAACACTGTGAGGAGGACACACTACACTAACTGTAAATAGTCTAGCTGCCTGACTGTGGTACTAATAGGATCAAAAGAACACCAGCAATTTTCTTCAGGTAGCTGTAAATACTGTAACAAGACAAGCCTGCCTGTCAGTAGGAAGATAACAGGAACGGATCTAGCTAAACTGAATACAGTGTGTATATATATGCACACCTGGCAACACCTGGGATGCATATATATACACAATACACTGTAAGTGCAGCTAACTCACTGACTGTCCTGCCTAATCTAGCTAACTCAAATGAAATGACACTGTCTCTCTCTCTCTAAGCACACCGGAACACACTACACAGCGCCACCGTGCAGGCGGCCTTATATAGTGTGGGGCGTGTTCTAAACCCCCTGAGCCATAATTGGCCAAAGCCACCCTGGCTTCGTGATTTCGCGCTTCAAATCTATCACATCAAAACATAGTAAAAACAATATATAAATAAATAAAATGTGTTCTAAAAGTGTAGATTCAGTGCAACATCATAACAGTGCTCAATATTAAAATAAATGAGTGATCATCAAAAGTGCTGTTGTGCATCAATCTTAAAAAATCAAAAGTTTATATTGTGCTTCTTCCACTGGGATCATATAATGGAGAAGGGAGGTGATAATGATTTTTGAAATTGTAGTGATCCGGTGAAACCGGGCTCTCTGGACTCTCACCTTAGATAGAATAAATATGGGCATCAGAACAGGTTCTTTATTCGATGTAATATAGTGCCATTCAGGTAAGGCTTCTCTGGTGGTGTAGCGGTTCTCTTAATATAAAGCACCTATCAGATATGGAAAAAAGGGGGGTTGCCCACCTTTTTTTTCCTTCCATAAACCATCAAACAACAATCTTAGGCAAGTTGTGCTGTGCAATGCAAAGCAAGGTTGCAAGGGTATTGCCTTCGGAGTGAGTAGGAGCATGTATCTATTGCTTCAGGTCAAAGGAGGATGTTAGGCTGAGAAGTTTGAAAGTGGCAGGAGTGTTAGTATTAATAGGGATGTTGAAGTTTCCGAGAATGATTGTGGGGATTTCAGAAGAAAGAAAGTAGGGTAACCAGGCAGAGAAGTATTCAAGAAAGGTTGATAGTGGTCCAGGGGGCCTGTAGATCACAGCTATCCTTAGAGAAACTGGAGTGAAAAGATGAATGCAGTGTGCTTCGAAAGAGGAGAGTGACAGAGAGGGAGGTGGGTGTAGTACCTGAAAGGTGCTATGTGGGGCTAGAAGGATTCCGACGCCTCCTCCCTTACATCCACTGGATCTGGGGGAGTGAGTCCAGAGAAGACCACCATGAGATAGGGCAGCAGAAGACGCAGTGTCGGATTTGTGGAGCCAGGTTTCGGTAATGGCGAGTAGGTTAAATGAGTTGGCAATAAAGAGGTCATGGAGAGAGGTGAACTTGTTGCAGACAGAGCGGGAGCTCCAAAGGGCACAAGATACAGGGAGTCTGGTCTTAGGAAGAATAGAAATGGGAACTAAATTGTGTTGATTGCGGATGCTACCAGAGGGTGCAGGGTGATGGGTGCATGGGGTACAGTTAAATGATGGAGGCCCAGGGTTTGGAGATATATCTCCGGAGGTTAGGAGAAGCAGGAGAGTGAGGGAGGTAATATGGGAGTGGGATTTATATGAAGGGACATGGCCCAGGGTCTTAGAGATTTTTAGTGTGTGTGGATATGCTGTGGGGGGGAGAAGAGGGGTGAAGGAGAGATAGCCTAAGGATAGAGGACAGAGCTGTCAAAAGGAGTGGGAGAGAGTGCATATTATAAGGAGAAAGAGCTGAAGGGGTAAATAAGATCACCTGATGTCTGTCTGGTGTTTTTCAAAGTTTTTTCTTGTGTTCATTTGCTTTGTGCATTCGCTAAAGTGCAGAGTCAGAAGTGCTTTCCACTTATAGAAATTGCCCCACTTTGAGAAAGAGCGCTAGTTGCAAATGTGTGCCCCCTGCAAATGCTTCCCCCAAAAGAAGCTTTTATTTATACTGATAGGGATGGGTGGTGGACGGATTTCAATTAGCAATCAAGAGGTAATTACGGTTGGCTGGTTAACAGGGCAAAATTCTTAGTCCAGAAACAGACTAGCAAGAGGGCACTAAAGTTAATGGGCCATAATTTTGGGTAGGACAAGGGAGATAATAAAGCATTGTAATGTGGGCAGGTCTACAGACTATTAAGCAAAAATAACATACCAGCAATTATTAAGACACGTAAGCAAAGCAGATAGCAGTGTTTCAGTTTTTGGGTGGATGGCAGTCAGCTGCAAACATAACATAGCAATTTAGACTAGGGAAAACAAATTCTTTTCAGTTTTCAATTCTGGGTGGATGGCAGGCAGCTGCAAACATACCTGCGAAGAGACAGAGAAGAAATCCTCAGACAAGTGCAGAGTCAGAAGTGCTTTCCACTTATAGAAATTGCCCAACTTTGAGAAAGAGCCCTAGTTGCAAATGTGTGCCCCCCCCCCCCGGAAATGAAACTGTTTTATGGATGGATTTACTTCCGCTTTAAGGACCGGGCCTATTTTTCAGACTTGGTGTTTACAAGTTAAAATAATTTTTTTTCGCTAGCAAATTACTTAGAACCATAAACATTATATATATATTTTTTCAGACACCCTAGAGAATAAAATGGCGGTCGTTGCAATACTTTATATCACACCGTATTTGCGCAGCGGTCTTACAAGCTCAATTTTTTTTTAATAAATACACTTTTTCGAATTATGAAATAAAACAACAGTAAAGTTAACCCAATATATTTTTATATTGTGAAAGATAATGTCACGCTTCAAAATTGTGCTCACTCGTGGAATGGCGACAAACGTTTAAAAATTTCTACAGGTTACCAGTTTTGAGTTACAGAGGAAGTCTAGTGCTAGAATTATTGTTCTTGCTCTAATGATCGCGCCGATACCTCACACGTGTGGTTTCGAACACCGTTTTCATATGCGGGCGCGACTTACATATGCGTTCACTTCTGTGCGAGAGCTCGACACAGGGTGCTTTCATTTATTTATTTATTTATTTTTATTATTTATTTTACTTTTTATTTTTTTATTTTTACATTGTCCTTTTTTTTAAAAAAAATGGGTCACTTTTATTCCTATTACAAGGAATGTAAACATTCCTTGTAATAGAAAAAAAGCATGACAGGACCTCTTAAATGTGAGGGGGTCAAAAAGACCTCAGATCTCACATTTACACTAAAATGCAATAAAGATAAAAAATAAATGTAAAAAATCGCCTTTAAGACCATTGAGCGGAAGTGACAATTGATGTCGCTTCCGCCATCCAGTGATATGGCGCCGAGTGGGGTCCATCTTTCCCTCACTTGGCTCCAGGCTGTTGAGGGGAGAGGACCCGATTGTCTCCACTGCCACCGACGGCTCCAGTAAGCGGAGCGCAGCGGGAGGGGGCCCTCTCCCGCCCCTGATAAAAGTGATCTTGCGAATCCGCCACAGAGACCACTTTTATCTGAAAGTAGACTGTCCGCTGTTGTAAAGGATACCGGGGTTTTGGTTACGGTATTCCACTTCAAACAGCCGACGTACAAGGGTGGCGGACGGTCCGCAAGCAGTTAATATATAGACACTTACCTGTCCAGGAGCCCACAATGTCAGCACCCCAGCCAATTTTCAAATCGGCTGTTGGTGCTGCTGCTGCCATTCATCGTAAGGGAAACCGGCAATGAAGCCTTTTGACTTCACAGCTGGTTCCCTACTGCACATGGGCAAAGCACACTGTGCTTTCTATTTGGCCCGGTGGCAGGGGAAGGAGGAGGGGGGCCGAAATTCAGAGGGATAGCGCCGTGGTGCCATCTCCCGGTAGTGGGAAAGGGTACCTGTCAAAAACAGGTACCCGCTCCGCCCTCCCCCCTGAAAGGTGCCAAATGTGGGGGGGAGGGGGGGGCAGATCAGCGGAAGTTCCACTTTTGGGTGAAACTCCACTTTAATTAGACATCGGGGGTCTAAAAGACCCCCGACGTCTCACCTTACCATAAAAAGGAACTAATGCAGTACAGATCGCACTGCATTCCTTTTTTCCTGAGAATAGTGGCTGGGGTAATTGACACTAGGACCCAGAAGTGATGTTTTTCACATCAGTAACAGGTAGGGCAGATCTGTGAAAGGATGTTCCTGATACCCCTCCCCTCTACCCGTAGGTACCCACCATGCTGGTCCTGATTCCACTGAGGGGCATGCAAAGCCTGAGGAACATGGTGGGGGCGTGCACAGGGAGGCGTGCACGGGGAGGTCCACAGTAGGGGGGCTGTGGAAGCGACCTGGTCGCTGGGCAGCCGCCAGGTCACTTCCATTTGACAGCCAACAAAAACCCCCAAAGCCACCAGTGTCACTGGCAGTTGAAGAGTTTAGGCATTCACCAAGCATTGTATTTAGAGGATTTGTGTGTTTTCAATGTTGTCCTCAAAGTATGATGTTTATTCAAATGTCTCTATTTAGACAGTAGTTTGCCTAATAGCCCTACACTTGGCCAGAATATAATAATAGGATTTGACCTTCATAGTCTTCAATGGGATTTTCAGCTACTGTAAGTTCGAGTATCCTGACTTTAAAGCAGAGCTCCACCCAAAAGTGGAACTTCTGCTTTAAGCACTCCTCTCCCCCTTACATGCCACATTTGGCATGTAATATTTTTTTGGGGGGGGAGTGGGTACCTAGTTTTGACAGGTACCCAGCTCCCACTTCCGCTTGGCCACCTAGGCGACTCCTCCTCTCCGCCTCCCTGCAATCTCCTGGGGCACGTCACAGGTCCCAGAAAATTGCTCGGTGTTCTGCCGAGAAAGTTCCGCTTGGCTGATAAGTTCCCCCTCTACTGCGCAGGCGCTGCGCCTGCGCAGTAGTATCCGGCGGAAATAGCCGAAGTGGAATAGCTGAAAATCAGCTGTACACGGCGCCTGTAAGAGGGCCCCTCGCGGGCTCGCTTCGCTCGCCATGCTTCGGGCACGGCCTCGCTTCGCTCAGCTCTTTTAGATTCCCCCTCTATGTCCACTTGGATGGTAGGGTAGGAATCTGGACCCAGAGCGCAAGCGCCGTGTACAGCTGATTGTCGATCTTGAGCTTTGGCTATCTCCGGCGGCTGTTAGTAGTTCTTACTGCGCAGGCGCTGCGCCTGCGCAGGCGCTGCGCCTGCGCAGTACAGGGGGAGAACTTATCCGCCGAAGGAACTTATTCGGCAAGACACCGGCCACTGAGAAGGCGCAGCACGACTCGCACATGTGCAGTGCTAAACCGGCTGTGAAGCTGCAAGCTGTCACAGCTGGGTGCCCACGCTTGCAATGATGGAGCCAGGAAAAGGGAGAGGAGCGAGGCTTCGGGCGGCCACATCGCTGGACCGTGAGACAGGTGAGTGTGTGTTTATTAAAAGTCAGCAGCTACACTTTTTGTAGCTGCTGACTGTTATTAAACCTAAAAACGACTGGAACTCCGCTTTAGAGATGTCTCTCCAATTGTATGCCTCCTAGGTGTGCATTCCTATTGGTAATTGAGTCACCTATTGTTTCTGTCTGTCTGCTCATCTCTTGGAGATGTGATTCATATTTTAAAAACATTACCTCGTTATTGAACCATTGTGGGATGTTATGTGTTTATGCTTATGATAACGTGTAATGTACTTTAAAACAGGATTCACCAAAGACTAGATGAATCTCACCCGGGCAGATTTACCCATACCTACGGAGTTCCTTCCACAATTCAAAAAGTAGTGAAAAATAAACTGGACCCTGCACTACTATGAGTATACACCTTTGCTGCGTGTCCAGACATGTATATAGTTTGATTTGATAATTAACCACTTCAGCCCCGGAAGGATTTACCCCCTTAATGATCGGGCCATTTTGTGCAATACAGCACTGCCTCCCTTTAACTGACAATTGCGCGGTCGTGCGATGCTGTACCCAAACAAAATTGATGTCCTTTTTTCCCCACAAATAGCGCTTTCTTTTGGTGGTATTTGATAACCACTGCGGTTTTTATTTTTTTTTTGCGCTAAAAACAAAAAAACAATAATTTTTTACTTTTTGCTATAATAAATACCCCCCAAAAATAAAAAAAATAAAACGTCTTCCTTAGTTTAGGCCAATATGTATTCTTCTACATCTACAAAATCGCAATAAATGTATATTGATTGGTTTGTGCAAAAGTTATCGCGTCTACAAAATAGGGGATAGACTTATGGCATTATTATTACATTTTTTACTAGTAATGGCGGTGATCAGTGATTTTTAGCTGGACTGTGACACAGATCGGACACTTTTGACACTTTTTTGGCACCAGTAACATTTATACAGAGATCAGTGCTATAAAAATGCACTGATTACTGTATAAATGACACTGGCGGGGAACTGGTTAACACTAGGGGGCGATCAAGGGGTTAAATGTGTTCCCCGGGAGGTGTTTCTAACTGTGGGTGGAGGGGAATGACTGGAGGAGGAGAGAGATCGCTGTTCCTGATCACTAGGAACAGACGATCTGTCTCTCCTCCCCTGTCAGAACCGAGTTCTGTCTGTTTACATTGACTGCCTGTTCTGGCTCTCTGAGGAGTGATAGCGGGTGGCCAGCTGACATTGCGGGCTCCGGCCACGCTCATCGTCTCTGGCGGCGTCTCTGGCGACGTCTCTGGCGACGTCTCTGGCGACTGCTATAGCCATTAAAGGGACCGCCGTACCGGTATGGCGACTCATGCAGCACCCCCCCCCACCAGCCCCCCCCCAATATTTACCTGAGCCCCACTTCGATCCAGTGATGAGTATGGGAGCAGCGCCTCTCCTGAGTCCCCTTTTCCTCATCGGCTCACACAGCCACAGGAGCCATTGGCCCCTGCTGTCACAGCTAGTGAGCCAATTAGAAGAGAGTGGGGGCGGGGCCAAGCCACATTCTGTGTGTGAATGGACACACAGAGCGCGGCTCTGGAGCGAGCCTGCTCAAGTGCCCCCATAGCAAGAGGCTTGCTATTGGGGGATACTCGGCGCGGGGAAGTGGGAAGGAGCCAGGACCGCCAGTGGGGGACCCAACAAGAAGAGGATCAGGGCTGCTTGAAGAGGATCCATGCGCCCAGCCCATAATCTACATGCGGGTGCCGGACGCATGGATCCAATGGGTTTATTTATTTTTATTTTATTTTTTTTAACCACTTCCATACCGCCGAACGTCATATGATGCCCTTGGCCTTCAGTGGAGATATCTGAATGATGCCTGTAGCTGCATATTGTTTTTTTAGAGCCAGCGATTCTGAGCACAATAAGAACGATCATAGCGGCTGTTCAGCTGCTTGATCGTTCTTAGCGGCGACGGGAGGGGACATGCGATTGGGAACCCAGGGAATTAACTGGCCGGCACAGAAAAAGAGACATAGAGATTCCGAGTTACAGATGGTCCCCAGCAATCTCTATGATCCTCGGAGGCCCGCGCGCAACGTTATGACTTCACGTCCAGGCCGCACAAGTAAACCAAGCCGAGATCTCAGCTGGAAAAGCATCAAATCGTCAATTTTTTTTTAGATCTGATGTTTTCCAGCCTGGAGGACAGATGTGGGGTCTTATAGACCCCACTTCTCTCCTTAAAGAGGACCTGTCATGCACCATTCCTATTACAAGAGATGTTTACATTTCTTGTAATAGGTTTAAAAGTGATAAAAAAAATTGTTAAAGGGAAAGTGTAAAAAAAAAATTAAAAAAAATTAAATAAACAACAAAAAAATTAAATAAAAATTAGTGCCCCCGTCCCTGCGAGCTTGCACGCAGAAGCGAACGCATACATAAGTCACGCCAGCATATGTAAATGACATCCAAACCACACATATCACCACAAACGTTAAAGTGAGAGCAATAATTCTAGCCCTAGACCTCCTCTGTAACTCTAAACAGGTAACCTGTAAAAACATTTAAAACGTCGCCTATGGAGATTTTTAAGTACCAAAGTTTGGGACCATACCACAAGTGTGCGCAATTTTAAAGCGTGACATGTTAGGTATCTATTTACTCAGCGTAACATCATCTGTCAGATTATACAAAAAAAAAGTGGGCTAACTTTACAGTTTTGTTTTTTTTTATTCATGAAAATGTTTTTTTTTCCAAACAATTGTGTTTAAAAAATTAGCACGTAAATACTGTGTGACATAAAAAGTTGCAATGACCGCCATTTTATTCCCTAGGGTGTCAGCTAAAAAAAAACAAAAACATATTTTATATATATATATATATATATATATATATATATATATATATATATATATATATATATATATATATATATATATATATATATATATATATATATATATATATATATATATATATATATATAATGTTTGGGGGTTCTGAGTAATTTTCTAGCAAAAAAAGCACATGATTAGAGCCGGAGGCTCCAATTGGTTTAAAAAAAGGGTGTTGTGTGACATTAGCAAATTAATATTTGCTATTGTCCTCCTGATTGTCCTCCCGGCCAATGAGGAAGTGGGTCCTGAGTCCCATTTGGCCAGGAGTGCTAAGACCCAGTTGGCCACGAGTCCTAACTCCTGAGTGGCTGGGAGGAGAAGTGACTGCCTGGACTAGGGTGGAGACACAGGGGGAGAAGCCACCACCTGGGTGGGGTAAGTGCAGGGGTTGGCGGGGGGTCTGGCAGGCAACAGGCGATTGATCGAGCGTCGGGGGGGGGGAGTGGTGATCGATGGAGCGCCGGAGGGGTGGGTGGAGTATGTGGTTGGCTGGCTGGCTGGCTAGGGGGGGGCATGGGCCGCCCCCCAAGAAAGTTGAGCACCAGCTGCCACTGGTGAAATGTTACATACTGACATTGGCCAACACATGGTGCAAGGTGGTTGATTGCCTTGCACTTCTCTGCGCTAGAAAAAAGTATGGCCTGCTGTACTTTTTCAGTGCATACCACAGCAGCATGTTGGTGTGAACTGTCCACAAAGCAGGGTTGCCAACCGCTAGTAAATTTACTGACAGTTTGTAAAAATCAGTGATTTTTTTACAACTGCCAGTAAATATTAGGGGCTGATCATTTCATGCTGTGTTGACTTTTTAAGTGTAAATCAAGCAAATTACTTTATTATAGGCATTGTCAGTGCATCCATATCATGTTTATGCTGTTCAAATATTCACTGCAATAGTTTTCAATAGGAGTTCTGTAATTTCTCAGGTTGGCAGTAAAAAATGTGCTCCGCCAGTAAATTTTCCATGTTGTGCAGGAAAAAATGCTACAGGAGTTGGCAACCCTGCCACAAAGCAAAAAAAGCATTTTGTTTTGTCTTGTGGTGGGACTGCACTGGAATGTCCAATTGTTTTTGCTGATAAATTAAAAAAAAAAGAAACTGCTACGCCTGTCAGAAACCATGTGAGTAATGATGTAATCATGAAGAAAGTTTTTAATAAAACATTTTTATTAGAATGTTGATGAACAGGGAGGGGGGTCCAGAAAGGAAATGATACACAAATTAAACCTCAGTATTAAAAGTGATGTAAACCCAGTTCCTGACATTTGAGCTGAGCACATATTGTATATCTGTAGCATTTTCTTATCTCTCTCCAAAGCACTGTGTCTCGTGTCTTTCGCCTGCTGCGTTCTTCTGTGATCAGCATGATAACTTCTGACAAGTTCTCCGTCACATATGATAAAACCAGGCTGAATTTATTGTCTGGGAGGTTGCTATAAATAGATTAGCAGAGAGCTTGCCATGTCACAGGAAAGCTCTGCAAGTCTCTGCTTGTCTCTGCCTATGTGTAGGGGGAATAAGGAGCCTGGTCCCCAACCAGGACTCACCAAGAGAAGAGAGGGGAGCAAGTGGACTATCTCGGTACAATGCAAAAAAGAATACAATTAAGTATGTAGACAATCATATAAAAATAGAAAAGTTTATTGATACATAATACATGACAAGTGATGTCAGTTGTAAATTAAAACATAGGTGACTTGGTCATGGACAGTGTTTCAACTAGTTTCGCAGACTGGGCCGCTTCATCAGGAAAAACATCTGCATTCTTGGATGATGGTACAACCCTTGTTTGAATATACATACTTATTGACATTGCTCTCAGAGGCCACCCATATTTTTCTATATGGAGGGGGGATGTGTGCCTTTCCTCAAATCAGCTGTCTTGGCTGTGTGCCCAAGCTTCACACTGCAGTGCTGAACAGGAAGAGAAAATCTCCTAACACGATCTGAACTTTCTAAAGAATATATAAAGATGAAGACAGCAGGTATACATGTAAAACTTATGTCGGGAGATGTATTTCATCCCTGTGTATCATCTGAGGCTGTTCACTTCACTGGGTATATGTGAGAGTTTACATCCACTTTAAAGTGTATGTAAGCCCTAAAAACAAATCTCTCTTGTTTGTTCTTCTTTAGCCTGGTAAACAAACCATTGCAAGCATTTCATTATGTAGCACCCCTCTAACACCCCAATGCAGGATAGCACCCCCAGAGGCATGGATTCCAGGGTTTTTTACTCCAGGGCTGAGTCAATGCCTGAAGTGGGGAAGATCAACAAAGGATATTGGGTGCCACTCCCTTTTTTCTTTCAAAAGATATTGCAGAACAGCTAAGGAGGTGAGGGTTAGGGATCCCAGATGCCGTAACAGATCACTTAAGACTCTCCAGATCCAGATCAATGTCCAGCTTCACACTGTCAGAATCTTTAAAGTGGTTGTACACCCTGTACAACCACTTTTACCTACAGGTAAGCCTATATTAAGGCTTATCTGTAGGTCCTTGAAATATCTCCTAAACCTCCACGGTTTAGGAGATATTTACTAAAAAGACGAGCGCTGATAACTATGGCGCATGCGCCAATGTCATCGGCACATGCTCCTTTATAAAGGGCACATCGTTCCATTTCTAACAGGGGTCATGCTGTGACTGGCAGCTCCCGCGTGCATGCGTGGGAGTGACATCACGTGACTCCGGCCAGTCACAGAGCCGGAGTTCGCGGCCCCTGAAGGAAGAGGGGCAGAGATGGATGCTCCCTGCTCGTGGGGACAACGGAGGCATCGTGGGCTTTGGTGTCAGGTAAGTGACACATAGTAACCCTTTATGCTTCACCTTTGCAGGGAAATAAAGAGGAAGTAAAACCCACCAGAGTTTACTTCCTCTTTAAAGTAGAACTATAGGCAAAACTTTTTTTTTTCATTGCGGAGATTTTCCTTCAGTTCCTGTCCCGTAGCCAAGCAAGGAGTTAGAAGAAATCCCTGGAAATCAAGGGAAATACCTTGGGGACCCCCAAGTCACCAACCAGAACTATTGTCCCCATTGGAAGATTTACCCTCTATTGCTTTTCTGGGGACAACTCACCATGATAATGGTAAGAGAGGGTGGATCTCCCTAACGGGGACACAGACAGCAATAAAAATTGACAAGCATTCTAATCCTTCTTTTGCCTTTAGTTATACTTTAAGCCAACCCGGCAACACTGTAAGCACGTTCCCAAACTTCATTGCGTCCTCCAAGTGAGTCCTTCTGAGAGACAATTCTTCTTCCTGGCTCTCTCCATCAAGGGCACTCCCCTGGGTCACCTGCTTGGCACAGCTTTCTCCAAACCAGGCAGGACAGCTTCAAGACCACTTTAACACACATTAGTCCCCAAAAGAGTCTATAGGGCCTAACAGCTCCATCCAGCAGCACCTCCCTAGGCCTCAGCCCAGGAAATGAGAGCGAGAGCACAGGGCCTCTCCCAACTATTTATATCCTCCCCCAGCATGCACCAGTGACATAGACCTCCTACTGGATTGGCTGAAGAAAATATAAATAGTCATAACTGGGTTATGTTTGTGAAATCTCATACTATGACCAGTGATTCCAGTGACATCTACTGGTGACAAGGAGAAATCACAAGCCAACTTAAAGTGATTGTAAAGGCTCATTTTTTTTTTAATAACAAACATGTTATACTTCCCTACTCCGTGCAGTTGGTTTTGCACAGAGCAGCTCGGATCCTCCTCTTCTCGGGTCCCTCTTTGCGGCTCCTGACCCCTCCCCGCTTTGAGTGCCCCTCAGCCAGCAGCTTGCTACGGGGGGCACCCAAGCCTAGTCACAGCTCCGTGTGTCCATTCAGACACGAAGCCCCGACCTGGCCCTGCCCCCTCTCTCCCCTGATTGGCTGAATGACTTTGATTGACAGCCGTGGGAGCCAATGGCGCTGCTGCTCTGTCTCAGCCAATCAGGAGGAGTGTCCTGGATGGCTGAGGCGATCGTGGACATCGCTGGAGAGAGAAGGGTCTCAGGTAAGTATTAGGGGGTGCTGGGGAGGCTGTTACACACAGAAGGTTTTTTATCTTAATGCATAGAATGCATTAAGATAAAAAACCTTCTGCCTTTACAACCCCTTTAAGTTTAGGGAAAAAAACTGGTAAAAACTATACAATCAGTTAGAGCTAACTACACCTAAGCCAAAAACTAAATTTACATAGTAGCCTCTGTTTAGGACAAGGGGGCTACACTTTTATCAATTCTATAAGTGAAAAAAAAAAAAACCTGTTGAAGCTGACAGAAATCCAGTAAGTTCACATGTTGCTATATACTCTGATTCTGGTGCCCTGAAATCTCTAGCAATGTTATCACCCCTGCCCAATTCACCTGTATGAACCACAGAACATTTACCTCTGTAGAGATGTGAGGGGCAGGGAAGGTGTTCTTTAGTCATAACACACTTCCTGTGCTAGGGTGACAACGCTGCTTCTCAGTATCGCAAATTAGAATCGTTACTCTAATATAGGACATACTGTATGTTACTAGCAAGATCACCAGGTTAAAAAAGAAAACTAATGCAACCATCGCATCTGGTAAGGTTAGATTTGTTACAATTTTAGATCTTGTTTTTAGATGCACTTTAGGTTAATACAAATCTTTAATTCTGTTTGATTGAAGTATATGTAGCACTCTCCTTGGCAGGTGCTAGGTTAGGTAAATTTTGCTACTGACTCACTGCAATCAGTTGAGCTGTGTGTGATTGTTTTGATCTGTTCCGTGTTTCCTGGCTGCAAGGATGACTTATTTCCCTTACTGTCTGGAAAGGTTCAAGATAGTGGGCTGGGAGAGTCAAATCAGCAGCTGAATATTTATGCAGCCCTGGCCAATCCATGGGGAGAGTTGCCCAGATGGTGGCTGGGAAAGAGCTTAAATATTTTGAGACCTGGAGCAGAGAGGTCTCTTTTCCCAAAGGAGGATATCCCAGCCCGTAGGGCTGCTGCCCTCCTGAGCATGGTTGCCACGTGTCTGCTCTTTATTGAGGCCTCAGCTAGGCTGGGGAGCCTATTCTGCTAAAAGCTGCCAGTGCTAATCGAGGAACTGTTGTCTGGGGATCTGGTCAGGTATCACTGGCAAAGGTGTCTGGAAGATATTGGAAAGGGGCAGTGGTGGCTAGTGCTCAAAGTTTCGGGGGGGCAGCACAAAACTAACATCGGACCCCCCCCCGAGAGACAAACGGCGGCGGTCATTCCTAGGACTCCCTGGCCAAGAGGGGCTTCCTGATAGACCAGGAGGAGGATCAGTGTGTTTATAGCGAATATTTATTCGCTACGGTCACACAAGTAGGTGCTCTGCGCCCCAAGCCCATCCTTTTTTGAAGCCTATTAGAGCATCAGGCTCTAATCATGTGCTTAAAAAAAAACCAAAAAAACATTGGAACAATGGAATCCATGCGTCCGGCGCCCTGCATGTAGATTAGGGGTCCGGACGCATGGATAGGGGAGGAGCCTGCACCCCTTACGGAGCGGCCGCCACTGGGAGGAGGTATCCAACTATCCAAGGACATTAGTGAGTACAGACTGGAAAGAGAGATCCTAGAGACTGTGTTGCTGCTATCTCTCATAGTGTTGGAGTCAGCGTTGCTCCAAAAGGGGACATTGTGCCTGGTGGCCTGGTATAGCTCAGTCCGATAACTGCTTGTGTAAGGACTCTGCTCACAATATTAGAAGGAAAATTGGTGTCCGCAGATTGCTACTAGAGTTACTGGAGTATCCCACAGTTACCCTACTGCTACCCAAGTTCAAGTGCTACAATAAAGCATCAGGAAAGCATTCCCCTAGTGTGTTCATTGAGCTAAAGGAGTGACTGTGACTGTGTGCCTGGTTGTGGGTGCAATTATGGGAAAAGACCCTAGGGACCCTAAACCCGTGGGGTCCTGCTGGAGTAAGAGCTACTTATATAGAGGCGCCATATTAGATGTGGGAAAAAATTCCCTTTGTTTCCGGACGTCCTGAGCGGATGTGCACCACTATACTCTACACTCATCCGTCTCAAGGTGAACAGAATTACCTATTTGAGCGCACTATTGGTGTCTATCACAGCCTTGTTTGTACAAAATAGGTGTAAAAATATATATAATTCAATTTTATATGGTAATATTAAACAAAACCGCTTCTATCCCAAATTAAAATGTGTATGCAAATACACATGAAAAGTATATTAAATAAATAATACACTAAGTGAATTGTGATCAACATATATTAGCCAGGAAAAAAACTTATATTGTGATATATATTCCCTCATAATGTTAAAATTATATGCCAAAAAATATAAATATGTAATATATAAATAAATATATTGTGTAGACTAAATGATAAATATTCATGGAAAAAAATTTCATGAACACATATTATGTAATTTACAGTGAATGTTGAATGTAAATCAACACAAAGAATTTTTATTCACCCTAAAAAATCATAAAAGAATATTTGGTGTTATAAATGTGTATAATGATAAGTGCTCCACCTGTTAGATCATCATGCTCCAAATCAGATATTATATGACATAAGTGTCAAAAACAGTATCATAACCAATGTCACATTTTATAAATCTTAGTGACAAGAAAAAGGGGGAAGGATAAAAGGCACCCGCATACTCATATCTCAGATCGAGTTCACAAACCCCAAAAAAAACAAATTTGATATAAATTTAAAAAAAATTTTAAGATTTTTTAGGGTGAATAAAAATTCTTTGTGTTGATTTACATTCAACATTCACTGTAAATTACATAATATGTATTCATACACCATTTTGGTTTGGGGTTTGATTAGACATACACATAGCACTTTATTTGTTCATGAAATTTTTTCCATGAATATTTATCATTTAGTCTACACAATATATTTATTTATATATTACATATTTATATTTTTTGGCATATAATTTTAACATTATGAGGGAATATATATCACAATATAAGTTTTTTTCCTGGCTAATATATGTTGATCACAATTCACTTAGTGTATTATTTATTTAATATACTTTTCATGTGTATTTGCATACACATTTTAATTTGGGATAGAAGCGGTTTTGTTTAATATTACCATATAAAATTTAATTATATATATTTTCACACCTATTTTGTACACACAAGGCTGTGATAGACACCAATAGTGCGCTCAAATAGGTAATTCTGTTCACCTTGAGACGGATGAGTGTAGAGTGTAGTGGTGCACATCCGCTCAGGACGTCCGGAAACTAAGGGAATTTTTTCCCACATCTAATATGGCGCCTGGATGCTCGTTACTCAGAACGAGGCTTGGCTCCCTTTATATTGTGGTGAGTCGCTGCGTTGCCCGTTCCCCATTGACAACGTCAGATGATGACGAAACGCGTCTGGGAAGGTACGCACTGACGTCACCACGCTTTCGGAGTGAGAGAACGGGCTCCGTTTGTTTGCATGCCGGCCGGCTTTTTTCGTATACACAACTTTGCTAACTTGAATGTAAGTGACTACTTGTTTTCTTTAATAAATATCTGGAGGATTTTATACTATGGCGAGTTCTTTTCTTCTTCTGGGTCATCCGGGTTTCTCGTGTTGAATGGCGATATGTGGACAACCTAAGGGAGCCTGGAGATTTACCCCCCATAGGAACACCGGGAGCGTCAGCAAGCTAAAAGGCCTTGGCTAGGCTAAAGCCACTTGCCCTTTTATGCTTGCCATCTGGTAAGCAGGCTCAACTACTAGGGTGGATTGTCACTACTGCTTAGAAGTGCACGGTGGTGGTGTTTTTACTTGAAAAGGATTTGGAGAAATCCCCTTCGATGCCATTTATATGGACTTTTATTAATTTTTAGCGCAGCTTTTTACAGGACTCTAGATTTTGGTGTAATCGCACTATATGCTGCTGCTTATTTTATTTTTGTGTTAGCGCGGTTCTCCCTATTTACATAATTATATAGAATAAATGGCTATCCTACACTAATTAATTTAATGTAATGCCTAAAACAATCCATCATTTCCTGATTTCTTAAGCTATAAATAATTGGATTAAGAAGAGGAATCACAACTGTGTATAACAAAGAGAGCACCTTGTTTATCTTTGGCAAATTTTGCTGAGAAGGAACCATATAAGTAATAAATACTGATCCACAATACATAGAGACAGAAGCTAGATGTGAACTGCATGTGGAAAAGGTTTTCTGTCGTCCAGACCGTGAGGAAATTCTCAGGATGGTGGAAAATATAGAGATATAGCTCACAATGATCAAGATAAATGGGATGATGCTCAGAAAGATGGTTATAAACAGAACTTCCATCTCTATCAATGATGTTTCTGAAGTAGACAGCTGTAGAAGTGGAGCCAGATCACAAAAGTGGTGGTCAATAGTATTCAAACCACAGAACTGTAGGTGGCAGATCGTAATTGTCAACGTGGACATCACTGTAAATCCAACCACCCAAGCCCAAGCCGCCAGGTGGTTGCGCGTGTTAATGTTCATGATGGAAGAGTATCTCAGAGGGTTGCAGATGGCCAAATGCCTGTCGTATGCCATAACCATTAAGAGAAGGCCCTCTACTGTACCTGATGAAGCTCCCAGGTAGTGTTGAGTGACACAACCATAAAATGACATGAAGCCACCATTCCCCCATAAAATGTAAAGCGTGTTTGGCATGATCGTAGTGGTAATAAATATTTCACAGACAGATAGGTTACAAATAAAAAAGTACATGGGAGTATGGAGTCTTGGACTGGTAGATATCAAGGTCATAATTAGCATGTTTCCTGTTATTGTGGTCAGATATACAATGAGAAACAAAACAAAGATAACATTTTTTATGTGTTGGAGATGGCCGAAGCCGACAAGAAAAAACTCCATCACCATTGTCTT
The DNA here is from genome assembly GCA_037952835.1 of Lithobates septentrionalis. NCBI lineage: Eukaryota > Metazoa > Chordata > Amphibia > Anura > Ranidae > Lithobates > Lithobates septentrionalis. The sequence goes on from JBBDGP010001745.1 coordinate 165,919, forward strand.
ATTCTGCCCACACATGACCTGTTGGAAGATTTTACAGGTAGCAACCATTAATATGTACAGAATAGAAAATAACCATTTAATAATGATAACAGACAACTATAATGAGTTTTATTATAGAATGAAAGAGGCAAGAAAGGTTTTGTTGTGTTTGTCACTTCCCAAATAAAATAGATACAGTTCCATTTATACAGTTCTTCAAGGAAATCATATTCTTAACCACTTGCTGACCACCAGCAGTACATTTTCTGCTAGTGGGCCCCATCCCAAGGCAATGCAACGTACCAGTACATCACAGTGCACATGCACACTGGTATGCCCCTGGCATACTGGTATGCCCAGATTGCATCTGTGCAATCCTGTGACTGTTGTGTCCGTTGGATCACAGTGCTCGGTACCAATCATAGCGATCACATATTAACATGTAAGCAAAACTGTCATGAATGGCTTTCATTCATGACAGATTGCTTACTATTGTGATGCTGTGATTGGCCAACAGCTATCACATGGTACCTGGGCAATTCAAAGCACCCTGTACTATGTGATTGGCTGTGGCCAATCACAGCATCACAATAGCAAAAAATAAGTCATGAATGAAAGCCATTCATTACACTTCAAATGATTGCTGTTACAGTGATCATCACGGTTATAAGCAATCATAGTGTAAAAAAAAAAAGAAATCCCTGATTACACCCCAAGAGTAGTACAGTGTCACTATGGTGATACTGAACTACTCTGATGACAGTATGTAAAATAAAAAAATCATGAAAAAATATTATGTTGATTCTTTTTTTTAACATACTGTCACCAGTCAAGTATCTCTGATCACTGCCACACCAGTCATATGATGATGCTGTACTACACTATGAAAATATTATTATTACAATGTCAGGCTCTGGATGGACAGTTGGATAAATGGTTCTATGTTTAGGATGCATCTGGTCTATAAACCAGAGGCTCTGGATGGACAGTTGGATAAATGGCTCTATATTTAGGATGTATCTGGTCTATAAACCTCAGGCTCTGGATGGACAGTTGGATAAATGGTTCTATGTTTAGGATGCATTTGGTCTATAAACCAGAGGCTCTGGATGGACAGTTGGATAAATGGTTCTATATTTAGGATGTATTTGGTCTATAAGCCAGAGGCTCTGGGTGGACAGTTGGATAAAGGGCTCTATATTTAGGATGTATCTGGTCTATAAACCAGAGGCTCTGGATGGACAGTTGGATAAATGGTTCCATATTTAGGATGTATCTGGTCTATAAACCAGAGGCTCTGGATGGACAGTTGGATAAATGGTTCTTTTTTTAGGATGTATCTGGTCTATAAAGCAAAGGCTCTGGATGGACAGTTGGATAAATGGCTCTTTATTTAGGATGTATCTGGTCTATAAACCAAAGGCTCTGGATGGACAGTTGGATAAACAACTCTATAATTAGCATGTGTTATTATGAAAACCAAATGGTTCCGGATGTACAGTTGGCCACTGCTGCATAAAAAAAAATGATCTGAATCGTTCTGCCCACTCTCTGAAGATGAGGAATTAAATTGGTATCTGCATACCAAGGATCAAAGTGGTCAAATCTAAATTAATACACTTATAAAGGCAAAAATAAAAAACCTTAAACTATAATACGCCATTCAAATGCAATTTGAAGTTCTTAAAAAGGTTGACTAGTCATAACAACAGAATAATAAAGACTAATTTTACATATAAATAAATCCACATTTTTATCAGGGTCTTTCAAATAACAGCTCAGCAGTGTAAGAAAACACGGGGTATAAACATACCATGCTGAAAATCTTAGCCCTTTAACTCTGTCTAGTCCATGATTTTCACACAACTGCTGGCCACAAGATGTAAAGACGCAAATAAACATAGACATGGTGTCAGCTGTCATTTAGTAAAAAGATGCACCAAGTTGTCACATTTTATAGTTTTTGACATGACATTATTTGACATTATGAAGCCGCAGGGAATATTCAATAGAGCTACAAATGTCCCCGGGGGCCAATTACAATCAAAATATTCTCTTTTTGAGGACTATGTTTTCAATATGTTACATGGACAAAACAAATACGAAATATAAAGAAAAAATAGGATTTTTTGTTACACACGTTAAAATCCCTTTCTCTTAGTTCATTGACGGACACTGCTCTTCTGATTCTTGACCATAGGGAATACCCAAAGTAGTGTCTCAAGAATGGGTGGCATACCAAACACAAAGAATCTTTAACAGCAGCCTGCAAAACCTTGCAGCCAAAACAAGCATTCGAAGATACAAACACATGAACATGGAAAATATATTGAAATACTTATATATTTTAAGGTGTGCATAGATGACCAGGAAGCCTCCTGCAAACCTGAGACACAGACGCCTGAGGTCTTAACGCCCAGAAGGCAGTAATTGAATGTAGTAAAGGCACAATGTTATTGTTCTCAAATGGAGGCTTCTGAGGGACCAAAAGAATCAAGTTCAAGACCCAAAGCAACAACGGAGGCCAAACGGAGGCTGGTCATGAAAGGGGGTAAAATCTTCAGAAGGTCAAGTGGTTAAAAAGTTAGTAGTTAATTTTGTTAATGACTTTCTAATAATACATGGAACAGTCAACCATTTTTTGATTTCTTAAACTATAAATAATTGGATTCAAAAGAGGCGTTACAACAGTGTAAAACAGAGCGGTGAACTTGTTTATCATTTTTATTTGCTGAGAAGGAACCAAATAAGTAACACATATTGATACACAGTACATAGAAACAGAAGCCAGATACGAACTGCATGTAGAGAAGGTTTTTTTTCTTCCGGACCAAGAGGAAGTTCTCAGGATGGTGGAAAATATGGAGATATAGCTGACTGTGACCAAGACAAATGGGACAACACCAAGAAAGATGGTTCTGAAGATTACTTCCATATCCCACAGAGATGTGTCTGAAGTAGACAGTTGCAAAAGTGGAGCTAGCTCATAAAAGAAATGGTCAATAGTGTTTGAACCACAGAACTGTAGGTAGCAAATCATAATTATCAACATGAACTTTACTGTAAATTCAGCCACCCAAGCCACCAGATGGTTGCGAGTGTTGATGTTCATGATGGAAGAGTATCTCAGAGGGTTGCAAATGGCCAAATGCCTCTTGCATGTCAGTTAAGATAAGAAATTCTACACTACCGGTTATGAATGTCAGGTAGTATTGGATGATACAACCATAGAATGATATGAAACCTCCATTCAACCATAAAATATAAACCATGTTAGGTATGAGTGTGGTGGTAACAAATATTTCACAGGCAGATAGGTTACTAAGAAAGAAGTACATGGGAAAATGAAGTCTGGTGCTCGTAGATATCAGTTATAATTAGAATGTTCCGTTATTGTGGCCAGATAAGCAATGAGAAACAAAACAAAAATAATATTTTTTTATGTGTTGGAGATGGCCGAACCCCCACAAGAAACATCTCCGCCACCGTTGTTTTTTTTCTGCCCACATGTGGCCTGGTGGAAAATATTACAGGCAGTAAACATTAGTACGTAGAACACACAATGTAAAATAATTAATGCACATCTGTCAACCGCTTGCGGACCACCCTCACGTACATCTACTGTGGCAGGGTGGCCGCTGGGCATGGATCATGTATCTGGTACATGATCAGCGCTTCCAGGTAATGCATGCGTGCATCCGCCCTGGCTGTGCTGTGGTTTGTTACAGCACAAACCGGTCAGCAGGTCCTGGCCAATGAATAATCGTCGAGACCCGCTGACTGACTCCGTCATTCATGAAAGAGAGGTCTGTGTTGTAAACAACACAAAGCTCTGTACACTGACAGGCGATCTTGCTGTTTTTTTTTATTCCCTGCAAAACAGGGAAAAAACAACAAGATTGCTTAGTAAAAGCAGCACGTACTGTATTACACACAATACACATTGTTAGGCACAGAGTTAACCCCTTGATTGCCCCTAGATGTTAACCCCTTTTCAGCCAGTGTCATTAGTACAGTTACAGCATATAGCAGGGGTCTCCTAACTTTCAAGGGCCAGTTTACTGTCCTTCAGCCATTAGTGTGCTGGACTGTGGCTATTGCGTGTAGAAAAGGTCCTGATGTCAGTGGGAAAACAATGCCCCACCTTTGGAGTCAGTGGAATGAATTGTTCCCCATCATTGACATCATTAGGTGGAATAGTGCCCCATAATTGGTGTCTAAGGGAGGAATTGGACCCCATTGTTGGTGTCATTGGGCTCCATTGTTGGTGCCAATGGGAGGAATTGGACCCCATTGTTGGTGTCATTCGGCCCCGTTGTTGGTGCCAATGGGAGGAATTGGGGCCCATCACTGGTGTCATTGGGAGAAATTGGACCTCATTATTTGTGTCATTGGGAGGGTTTGTGCACCTTCATTAGTGTCAGTGGGGGGAAATATGCCCCACTGTTTGTATCAGTGGATCAAATAGTGCCCCAAGGGTCGGATAGAAGCAAGCAAGGGGCCAAAGTTTGGAGACCCCTGTTGATATGTTATTATTGCTGATCACTGTATTAGTGTCACAGGTGATGTCAGTGTCAGTTAGTGTACCCCCCAGCCAGTGTCAGTTAGTATCAGATTGCCTGCCGCTATTACAGTCCCACTATAAGTCGTTGATCACCACCATTACTAGTTTAAAAAAAATTCCAGTGCATATATACCATAGTTTGTAGACTTTACTATGTATAACTTACACGCACACCAAATGTACATTTATTGGGATTTTTTTTTATCAAAGACATAGCAGAATACATTTTGGCCAGAATTTATGAAATCATTTTATTTTTTACATCATTTTTTATTGGATATATTTTACAGCAGAAAGTAAAAAGTATTGTTTTTTTTTTTGTTTAATTATATATATATATATATATATATATATATATATATATATATATATATACCATAGTCTGTAACTCTATAACTCTATAACTTATCAAACCAACTTTACAGAATGCAGTGCCTTTCATGGAGACACTTACCCTTCATCTTCGAACAACACCCCAAGACACCAGTCACATACTACTATGCTACAGACCACCAGGACCGAAGACTAATCTCCTTACACCCTTCACTGAATTCTTCTCAACATATACCCTGAAAACCAAAAACTTTCTGGGACTTGGGGACTTCAACCTCTGGGCAAACTCAACCGAAGACCCCATCGCCACTGCCTGCATTAACCAACTAGAAGAACTTGGTCTGCAGCTGATAAATACTGATAATACTCCCTAGAATGGTTCAGGACACATTCTGGACCTCATCTTCAAATGAAATATGGACATCAACCTATTCGACAATGTACCGCTACCATGGACAGACCACCACGCTATCAAATTTAAAATCACCACCAACACCACCATCCAAAAACCAAAACACGCAATAACAACACACTGGACCAGATCTCAGAAGAAACTACATTCTGAACACTTCAAAACCAGATTATCAACCAAAATAGCAATGCTAAATCCAAACCACTCAACGGAACAAACTCTCAACTCTGAACAAGACATTACTACAAAGAGCAGACGAAGTGGCTCCAAAACGTAGAAAACACATCCGCAAAAAGAACTCGGGATGGTTTAATGGCACTCTTACTTCACTGAAGCAGGAATGTAGAAAAGCCGAAAGAGCCTGGAGAAGAAATTCTACAAAGGAAAACCACACAAACTACAAAGCACTGACCGAGAAATATCAAATAGCAATCCTTAAAGCAAAAAAAGAACATTTCTCAAACACCATCTCAACAGCCTTAAACCGCCCTCGGGAACTTTTCAAAATAGTCGCACAGACTATGAACCCTACCTGCTTAGAGCCCCCAGCATACAAAACTCAAGAATTAAGTCATGAGTTATCAGGTTTTTTCATCGACAAAATCGACAACATTCCGGAAACAATTCAACAGAAAAAGCAACCGACCTCATTCAACCAAAGCAAAAAGAGGAAATTGACACAAACGTCACACAAGCACCGAACATCTCGCTGATCCCAATCACCACTGACACCACCAAAAAATCATCCCCACAAAGCAGATGATGGAAAATCTTGTCTCCTAGTACTGTTGGACCTCAGTGCAGTGTTCAACACAGTGGACCACAATACCCTACTCATCCGCCTCACAGAAGTAGCTGGAGTCTCAGATTCAGATCTACCATGGTTCACATCCATCCTACAAAATCGGTCACAGACTGTGAAACTAGGAGCCTTCACCTCTGAAACTCAGGCAATTTCTTGTGGAGTCCCTCAAGGTTCACCCTTATCACCAGTGCTCTTCAACATCTACATCCGTTCACTCCTCCAAATCATTAGAAAATCGAACCTCTGCTTCCACTCATACGCTGATGACACCCAACTCTACTTTCGCATCACCAACAAAAAGACCACTACCAGTGACTAGAAAAATGCCTTACATTGATAGATGACTGGATGACCATGAGCTCCCTCAAACTCAACGGATCCAAAACAGAGCTTCTTCTCCTCCACGCAAACCGTAATACAAAAACTAAGAACCCTTGGACACCACCCACCATCCTTGGACAGACCATCTCCCCAAGCACCAAAGCCAAAAGTCTCGGAGTCATCTTTGACTTAGAAATGTCGATGGATTCACAAATAGGATCGGTAGTCAGTGGATCTCACTATCTCCTTCGCCTACTATGTAAACCCATCCCCTTCATTCCAGAAGAAGACAAAGCAGCAGTAGTTGGAACAATCATCAATTCCCGGCTCAACTACGCAAACCTCTACTTAGGACTACCTAAATACCAGATTGCACGCCTACAAGTCATCCAAAACACTGCAGCAAGACTGGTAACAGGAAAAAAACCCTGGGAATTCATCTCCCCATCCCTGAGGAGCCTACATTGGCTAACCGTAAAGGACCGGATCACATTCAAGACCCTCTGCCTCACCCATAAATGCACTCAAGGAAACGCTCCACAATACCTATGCAAGAAAATAAAACACTACACACCTAAGCGCAGTCATCGATCAACTAACCAAAATCTCCTCCTCATTCCCAAGTCCCGCTACAAATCAAAGGGAGAACGAAGATTCGCAGTCCAAGGACCACAGTTATGGAATGCTCTACCCGTCAACATCCACATTGAAGAAAAGCATTAGGCCTTCAGAAAAAAACTCAAGACCTATCTCTTCTAAGAAACAGGACTAACAGCATGGATCAATCGCCTTGAGGCGATTCAGTTCGCATTTGCATCACTATACAAATCTTTCATTCATTCATATAACTTACCTACAGATTAAATTATATACACTGATTTGGGTTATTTTTTTTTATCAAAGAAATGTAGCAGAATACATTTTGTCCTAAATTTATGAAGAAAGGTTATATGTTTGCAAAATTTTATAACAGAAACTAAGAAAAAAATTAAATAATTAAAAAATAATTTTCAGTATTTTTTTTTATTTATATAGCAAAAAATTAAAAAAAATAGTAGTGATCAAATATCACCAAAATAAAGCAATATTTGTGTGAAAAAAATGATATAATTTTTTTTTGGGTACAGGGTTGCTTGACCGTGCAATTCTCAGTTAAAGTAGTGCAGTGTCGAAAAGCAAAAAATGGCCTGGTCATGAAGGGGGGTAAAATCTTCCGGAGTGCAAGTGGTTAATGATGATAGACAGAATACAATGACACAGGATCTTATGGGATGGAAGAGATGTGAAAGGCTTTGTTGTGTTTTACACATTAGGTTGGTCATTGATATTTTCCCAAATATATGTCTCATATCTCCAGCTCACCTTTTAACCATTTGCCGCCTGCCCACTGTACATTTACTGTGGGTGGGTGGCAGCTACAGGCTAGGCATCGTACGTGTACGCTGCCACCTATTTCTGGATTTTCGGGCATGCATGCTCCTGCGAACTTGTGCTGAGATTCGACACAGCACAAGTTTATCAGCAGGTTACAGCCAATGTTTTTGGCTGTATACCTGCTGATCCGCTGTAGCTAATCACAGCACAGAAATCTGTGTTTACAAACACACAGAACTCTGTATACAGAACAGAGATCTGGCTGTTTCTTCTCCCTGAAATCAACAATGAGTTCAGGGAGAAAAGGCAGCCAGATCTGTGAGTCAAAGCAGCACACATTACACTTGTCAGGCACTGTAAAGGAAATTTGTAAGTTCTGTATATAATTGTATTCTATTTTGTATGTATCGCACTCTGCCCTCACTGTGCACGCGGCACTAATAATGTTTTCAGTACATGTTTGCATTCTTTCGAGTCCTGATTAGAATTAGTCTGCCTATGTTACACCCCTTGTTACCATAAACGTACAATTGTAATATTTTTTTTTTTTTTAAATAGATTTTATTGAAAAGATGCATTGTACAGGGTATAACATCAAGGGTATCATATTATTTTGCACAAAACAAAAACATTAATCTGATATGTAATAGAAACATCAATCTGATATGTAATAGAAACACATAACAATAACAGATATAAGTTGCCTGAGGGTGGGGTAGTATGATCCCAGGGGTAGGGTGCAACAATTAGCATGTAGTAAAAAATTCCAGGGAATTAACCTTCTATTTGAGAAGGGAGAAACAACTGGATGGATCTAGGTAAGGGGGGGTTCCTAGAATTACCAGGAGGATATTGAGGTATGAGTCCAAAATAGGGTGGGGGGGGGGGGGGGGTGGGTGGAGAAAGTAATAAAACAAAATGCACAGAAAGGGGGGGGGGTAGGGAAGATTGAGCACCAAGTTCATGTTGTGGATGAACACTGTAGCCTGTGGGTAGACAGTGAAAAATAAAGCTATGGTTTTGATAATAGTAACATTAATCATAACGTTAACGGGGGGGGGGGGGGGGGGTGGAGATGGAGGGTTTATGGGCTGGAAGAGGTCCTGCATGATGTTGTGATACTTGGCATGAGTTGGATTCTTTGTGTTGCATATCTTTGGTTTGGGGGAAGCACTCCACCTAGGGGGTAGGGGAGGAGTCATGATATGAGAATGAGAGTTTCTCGAAATTCACTATATCCAAAGGAGTGAATGTTGAAGCCATGGAGGCATTCCATTTGTGGTATCAACGTAACTTGGTCTTTTCATGAGTTAGGTCCATGTTGAGTCTGTCTTTATAGAGTAGTTGTAGGAGATCTCTTTTGATTTGAGAGGTGTTTGGGGAGACGTTGGAGATCCAGTTTTTCAGGATGGCTCTTCTAGCGAGTAGGAGGCATATCACGGTCCAATCTTTGCAAGAGGGGGTAGAGTTGAGTGACCAGGGTAGTAGTTGGGAAGTAGATGAGAAGTAGAGGGTCTTTAGGTAATTTCAGCAGGGTCACCTTAAAAATGTAAGATAAGACTTGATCCCAGAAGGCGGAGATGTAAGTGCACGACCAGAAGCGATGGGCCAGCGAAGGCCTGGGGTGTTGACATAGGGGACATATGGGGGCGATTTGAGCTTGTGTATTCGAGAGGAAAGGTATAAAAGCGCGATGGACAATCTTTATTTGGGTTTCCCTCCAAGATTCGTTGGGCACCAATTTGTCTATGGTGTTGAGGCCTTGAAGAAGTTTGTCTACTAGATCGGTGTCTGGGAAGTCTTTTGCCCAGTTGGCTGCTGATGAGGACTCAAGAGGAGGAGTGGATTTCAGGAGAAGAGGCTGATAGATGTCTGATATTTTGTAAGAGCCCTTTAAGAGAAGAGAATCCGAGAAAGATGGCTTGAATCTTTTGTGTTCCTCTCTGCAAGCGTTTTTCAGAAAGCTGATGCATTGACCATAGTGGAAGATGTGGGACTGGGGAAGTTGAAACTTCTCAGCTAAGGATTGGAAAGGGATGGGGCGACCAGACTCAGAGTCACAAAGCGAAGAAAAGTTGGTGAGGCCTTTCCGCTGCCAGGTGGCGTACGGTTGTCGTTCCAGACCTGGGGGAAAACACGGGTTTCCTTGTATTGGAAGTTGGCTAGATATGAAAGGTGAGAGTTTAAGGCTTTTCCGGATTTCCCTCCAAGCTATGGCTGTGTCCCGTAGTAGGAGGTTGTGTTGAAGAGGCGGAGGAATGGATTTCCACTTGCAGCGAAGGAGAGCTACCAATCAGTATGAGTGAACCATTTCAGTTTCCAGGGGGAAGTTGGAGTAGCGAGATGTTTGAGCTACCCAGTCCAAACTTATCCTCAAAAGGCAGGCTAGATTGTAGGTTCTGACATTAGGGAGACTAATACCCCCTTCGCGCCTGGGAAGATATAGCTTCGTGAATGCAATGCGTGGTCGCTTGTTTCGCCACAGGAATTTGGAAATGGCATTATTGAGAATTTTTGTATCTTTATGTTGCAAGAGTAAGGGAATGGTTTGAAGTGGGTAGAGTAGGCGGGTGAAACTGACCATTTTCACTCGATGACATCTTTCCAAGAGCGAAAGAGGCAGATCCATCCAGTTGTCTAGTTCTTGAGAGATTTTTGTGAGCAGGGGGGGATAATTGAGGTGATAAAGAGAGGAGGGCAGTTTCCCTATTTTTATTCCTAAGTAGGTGATGTGGGATTTTGCCACTGAGAAAATGGAATTTGGAGTCCAAGAAGGGTTAGACAGAGTGCCTATGGGGAGGATTTCACTTTTGCTGTAATTTATGCGAAGGCCCGAGCATAGTCTAAATTGGTCAAAAACTGATTTGATCGTGAGCATGTCAGCAGAGGGGTTTGCTGAGAATATAAGGACATCATCCGCGAAGAGTGAGGTACGGAGCTCGTGTTTACCGACGGAAATGCCATGTAGTGGGGCTATGTGGGACAAATATCTAGACAGGGGTTCTAAAGCGATGTTGAAAAGGAGTGGGGATAGGGGGCAACCCTGCCGAGTGCCTTTGTGGAGGCGGAATTCCTCCGAGAGGAGGCCTGCCGCTACCAGTCTAGCTGCCGGGGCGGTGTACATGGTGTTTATAAGATGGGCGAAAGGGCCTGAGAATCCCATTTTAGTCATGACCATGGAAAGCCATTCGAAACTGACGTTATCGAAGGCTTTCTCCGCATCTAAGATAATGATAGCATAATTCCCCTTTGGGTTACATTTGGCATGTTCCAGGGCCATCATCACCTTTCTGATATTCATGGTGGCAGTTCTGCCTTTCACGAACCCTGATTGGGCAGGGTGTATCAGAGAGGGTATGATGTCTGCCAATCTAGTGGCAATAATTTTGGAGAGGATTTTGACATCAAGGTTTAGGAGTGAAATAGGTCTGTATGAGCCTGGCTCCTGAGAGTCTTTACCTTTTTTGGCCAGCAGTTTGATAATGGCTTGGTTACCCGCGGGTAGGTAAGAGCCCCCTGACCATATGTGATGATAGACTTTGTGAAGGGTGGGTTCTAAGAGTGTTTGTAGTGACTTGTAGAATTCACCCGTGAAGCCATCAGGGCCTGGGGCTTTGGAGGGGGCCAGGTTTTTGATAGCCAAGGAAATTTCAAGGAGGGAGATAGGTGCGTTTAGAGCTTCTAATTGAGAAGGAGAGATTTGAGAGAGGGTTACCTTCTCAAGAAAAGAATATGCTGTCGGTTTATCTATGGGGTCTGGCGCGTAGAGGGAGGAGTAGTATTGTAACATGGCTTCATTTATGCCTTTCTGAGTGGTTTTGATGTTACCCGATGTGTCTCGGAGGGATGTAATATGAGTCGGGCGGTTGGATCCTCTGCATAGTTTGGCCAGGAGTTTACCTGCCTTGTTGCCAAATTTGTGGAGGGTAGCATCCATGTATGCTTTTTTTGTCAGTTCCAGAGTTTCGGCCCAAGTGTCAAAAGATTGCTTTGCTGATTGCCATGTCTTCCTATTGTCCGTGGAATTGTCTATGTATAGTGATCATTGAGCTTGGTGCAGTCTGGAGCTGGCTAGTTTGTAATTTTTGAGTGTGTTTTTCCTAAAAGAGGCAGCATAGGAGATTACACGGCCTCTAAGGAAGGCTTTGCCTGCTTCCCAAAATAGATTAGGGTTGTCAGAGTGCACTGCATTGGTTGAGGTATATTCGGACCAAGCAATAGCCATATAATGTCGGAAGTCAGAGTTATTGTGGAGGTAAGATGGGAATCGCCATATTTTAGGATTTGGGTGTAGTTCAGGGTTGTCAATTGTGGTCGAGATAGGTGCGTGATCAGATATGGCAATGTCGTGAATGTCAGCGTCGGATATCAGTGAGATAAGATCGTCTGAGCAGAAGAGATAGTCGATTCTGGTGAAAACATTATGGGGGTTGGAGTAGAAAGTAAATTCTCTATCAGCTGGGTGTCGAAGTCGCCAGATGTCGTGTAGATGGAGGGACTCCATCGTGGAGGCTAGAAGAGTTTGCGTGTCATGGTCTGGAGGAGAGTATGGGCGTTTAGAAGTTGATCTGTCATCTATCAGATGGATCGTGGAAATAAAGTCTCCGCCGACTATGTGTGGGAGGTGTAGGTCATGAAGGAGCCATGTCGAGAGTTCACTAAAAAACTGTTTAGTGGGGTTATTAGGTGCGTAAATGTTGGAAACTATCAATTCTTTGGTTCCTAGTTGAATGTGGGCTGAAATAAGGCGTCCCTGAGAGTCTGATTGAACAGATAGAACCGTGCATGGGAGGTTTTTGTGTATGAGTATCAAAACTCCTGCTTTGCGGCCATTTGAATCTGATCCTAGGACCGTGCCTACCCATAATTTTTTCATGCGGTGGAAGTCTGAGGCGGGAAGGTGGGTTTCTTGGAGTAGGGCAATGTCAGTCTTGAGTCTTTTAAGGTGACGGAGGATTTTCATTCTCTTATTGGGGGAACAAAGCCCTTTGACATTCCAGGAGACTAATTTCATATAGGGGGGGTCACTGGGTGGGCATGTGCCGGTATTTCAGGATTTTCATATGTTAGTTTGAGGTGGTGTGTTGTAAGAACAGGCAGGGATATGGGGGTGTTTAGGCCTTCTGAACGAATGGGTTTAGACCCACTTGGAGTGTATGTAACATGAGATGGGTGTGCATAAGGGAGGGAGGGGTTAAGAAGGAGGGAGGTAGAAAAAAGAAACAATACAACATATTCCATAAACTTCACTTTTTTCCGCAAGGAGTCATCGTGTAGGCCAGCTCCCATTGCAAGACCCCTTGACTGCTGTACTTAAACCCATGGTTAAGGGGGTGCTGTATACTGGCAGCTTGGGTTGCGCATAGGAAAGGCGGAGTGGTCTACACAGGAGGGCCAGGGGAGATCCTAAGGTATAACAACAAATCAGGATAACAAGATAGCATTATGAATAACATTAGAAACACCTCAGCCTACCAGTAGTTGACGTGCCTGAGGAAGAGAAGATAGCGAAACTGAGCGAGAAATGGAAATTCTAGTGAGAGTCATCTCAGTTAGGGTCGAACTAACATGGTCGTTTGAGGCGAAGTGGTGAGTGAAACCATTGTGGAGCCGTGAAAGTGGGTGTGGAGCGATTATGGTCTGGGGCAGAGGCCCTAAACTGTTTTGGAGAGACTTTGCATGGGCTCCTCTGGTCTAGTGCACGGTTGACAGGGGCTGCTCTTGGCGAGGGGCTGAGGTGGGGGCCCGTGCGGAGTGATCTTAGGAAGGCCTCAGCTTCGGTAGGATTATGGAAGGAGAGCTGGTCACCATTAGGGGCTTTAAGTCGGAGGTTAGCCGGGAAAGCTAAGGTAAATTTGATTTGTTGGTGATGGAGGTCCGAGCAGATCTGTTGAAAGGCTTTCCTCCTCTTGGAAACCTCAATGGAGTAATCCGCGAAAAACAGGATTTTCACTCTGTCGATCTGTAGAGATCTGGTTTGCCTGAATTTCTGTAAAATGAGAGCTTTGTCTGAGTAGTTGAGGTACTTGGCGATAATGGGTCGGGGCGATTTGCGATCAGAGTTGAAGGTTCCCATACGGTGTGCACGTTCTACTGTGCACGGGCCTGGAAGGCCTAGTGTTTCGGGAATGCGCCTGGCGCATAAGTCTGTGAGAGCTGAAGGCTGCAGCAATTCAGGAATGCCCACAAATCGCAGGTTGCTCCTTCTGGATCTATTTTCCAAATCGTCCAGTTTCTCTAGAATGTATTTGTTCTGCTTCATTTAGCCTGGAGGTATGTTCCCCTAGCTGAGCCTGGAGCTGTTGCATGCCAGCGCTGACAGCCTTCTCCACAGAGGCTGTTATCATTGGGGAGAGAAGGGCTGCCACAGCCTGTGCTATCATCTCTGTGTTGTGGGTCTCTGTATGTTGGGCTGGTGTGTCAGCAGGTGAGGAGGGGGCCGCAGCGCCGCTTACCTCCATGGCGGGCTTTGTTTCTGTGTGGGGCTCCGTGTAGGCCGAAGCCGGGGCCTCGATTTGCGGCTGTGCCGGCCGCGCCGTCGCGGCCGCATACGATCGCGGGCCAGATTTTTCAACGAACCGGTCCATCTCGTGGCCGGGTGTATAGTGGAGATGGTGCCGGTGTAAATGGTGGGTTCGCGGGCTTTGTATGCCGGTTTTAGGAGTCGAGCTGCGGGAGCTGAGGTGAAGAGCAGGTACTCCATGCGGCGCCGGAAACGGAAGTTCCACAATTGTAATATTAATGCCATACCTACATAATCATGTGTATAAAAACCTTCAATTGCGTCATAATAAAGCAGAACAGTTATTTGGAAAGATGCGGAGTGTATCTTTTGTGTCTGTTCCCTGCTGAAGTAGTTATTAATAATTTGGAACCACTAATCAATATGAGGATAGGAGTTGCCTATCTATAAAATGTCCAGGTCAGGTACACATTTAACCCCTTGATTGCCCCTATATGTTAACATCTTCCCAGCCATGATAGTGTCAGTGTCAGTTAGTGTAACTCCCAGCCAGTGTCGGTTAGCAGCAGATTGTCCACCACACACTATCACAGTCACAGTATAAGTCGCTGATCACTGCTATTTTTAGTATAGTGTTTGTATGTATCAGTATCTTGATCACAGTCTGAACTCCACTAGTGTCCCCAAAAAGGCTGTTTGGTTTTTACCAAAGACATGGAGCAGAATACATTTTGGCTTAAATTATAAAGAAATGCCTACAGTTAGGGATTTTGTTTAGCAAGATAGATAGCCTGCCCAGGCTGGAAAGAGGTTAATTGGGGTTGTACTCCTTTCCCAGGCTTTTTTGCCCTGCTTTCTTTTCCTGTGCATATTTAAAGAGGGGGGAGGCCAGATCCCAAGGTCTGGAGCCGTTGCTGCACATGGAATACTAAAAAAGGAGCTACTGCGCTATTTGTAGTCCCATGAAAAACCGGAGCATCTGCCAAGCTGTTGGAGGACACCAAGTATGGACTTACACCTTTTAAGGTATGCCTGGACAGTCACAGCTAGATAGTTATAGACTGAACAGCATTTCAGTTGTTCGTACATAGCCATGAGAAGAGTTTCAGTAAAAGCTTTTAACCACTTGCCGACCGCCGCACACAGATGTACGTCGACAGGGCGGCACGGGCAGGCAAAAGGGCTTACCTGTACGTCCCTGCCTGCCCGCGGGTGGGGGGTCCGATCGGACCCCCCCCCGGTGCCTGCGGCGGTCGGCAAATCTTCCCCGGCGATCGGTGGTGAGGGGGAGGCCATCCAGGCCCCCCCCTCGCGATCGCTCCCAGCCAATGGGATCATTTCCCTGCCTCTGTATTGTACACAGAGGCAGAGGAAATGATGTCATCTCTCCTCGGCTCTGTATTTTCCGTTCCGGGCCGAGGAGAGAAGACTGGTATGTGAGTGCACAAACACAACACAACACAGTAGAACATGCCAGGCATACAAAACACCCCGATCCCCCCCCCGATCACCCCCCGATCGCCCCCCCAATCACCCCCCCCCCTGTCACAAACTGACACCAAGCAGGTTTTTTTTTTTCCTGATTACTGCATAGTGTCAGTTTGTGACAGTTACAGTGTTGGGACAATGAGTATTACCCCCCTTTAGGTCTAGGGTACCCCACTAACCCCCCCTAATAAAGTTTTAACCCCTTGATCACCCCCTGTCACCAGTGTCGCTAAGCGATCATTTTTCTGATCGCTGTATTAGTGTCGCTGGTGACGCTAGTTAGGGACGTAAATATTTAGGTTCGCCGTCAGCGTTTTATAGCGACAGGGACCCCCATATACTACCTAATAAATGTTTTAACCCCTTGATTGCCCCCTAGTTAACCCTTTCACCACTGATCACTGTATAACCGTTACGGGTGACGCTGGTTAGTTCGTTTATTTTTTATAGTGTCAGGGCACCCGCCGTTTATTACCGAATAAAGGTTTAGCCCCCTGATCGCCCGGCGGTGATATGCGTCGCCCCAGGCAGCGTCAGATTAGCGCCAGTACCGCTAACACCCACGCACGCATCATACGCCTCCCTTAGTGGTATAGTATCTGTACGGATCAATATCTGATCCAATCAGATCTATACTAGCGTCCCCAGCAGTTTAGGGTTCCCAAAAACGCAGTGTTAGCGGGATCAGCCCAGATACCTGTTAGCACCTGCGTTTTTCCCCTCCGCCCGGCCCAGCCCACCCAAGTGCAGTATCGATCGATCACTGTCACTTACAAAACACTAAACGCATAACTGAAGCGTTCAGAGTCAGGCCTGATCCCTGCGATCGCTAACAGTTTTCTTGGTAGCGTTTTGGTGAACTGGCAAGCACCAGCCCCAGGCAGCGTCAGGTTAGCGCCAGTACCGCTAACACCCACGCACGCACCGTACACCTCCCTTAGTGGTATAGTATCTGATCGGATCAATATCTGATCTGATCAGATCTATACTAGTGTCCCCAGCAGTTTAGGGTTCCCAAAAACGCAGTGTTAGCGGGATCAGCCCAGATACCTGCTAGCACCTGCGTTTTGCCCCTCCGCCCGGCCCAGCTCACCCAAGTGCAGTATCGATCGATCACTGTCACTTACAAAACACTAAACTAAAGAGTCAGGCCTGATCCTGCGATCGCTAACAGTTTTTTTGGTAGCGTTTTGGTGAACTGGCAAGCACCAGCGGCCTAGTACACCCCGGTCGTAGTCAAACCAGCACTGCAGTAACACTTGGTGACGTGACGAGTCCCATAAGTGCAGTTCAAGCTGGTGAGGTGGCAAGCACAAGTAGTGTCCCGCTGCCACCAAAAAGACAAACACAGGCCCGTCGTGCCCATAGTGCCCTTCCTGCTGCATTCGCCAATCCTAATTGGGAACCCACCGCTTCTGCAGCGCCCGTACTTCCCCCATTCACATCCCCAACCAAATGCAGTCGGCTGCATGAGAGGCATTTTCTTTATGTCCTCCCGAGTACCCCTACCCAGCGAACCCCCCCAAAAAAGATGTCATGTCTGCAGCAAGCGCGGATATAGGCGTGACACCCGCTATTATTGTCCCTCCTGTCCTGACAATCCTGGTCTTTGCATTGGTGAATGTTTTGAACGCTACCATTCACTAGTTGAGTATTAGCGTAGGGTACAGCATTCCACAGACTAGGCACACTTTCACAGGGTCTCCCAAGATGCCATCGCATTTTGAGAGACCCGAACCTGGAACCGGTTACAGTTATAAAAGTTACAGTTACAAAAAAAAGTGTAAAAAAAAAAACACATACAAAAATATAAAATAAAAAAAAATAGTTGTCGTTTTATTGTTCTCTCTCTCTCTATTCTCTCTATTGTTCTGCTCTTTTTTACTGTATTCTATTCTGCAATGTTTTATTGTTGTTATGTTTTATCATGTTTGCTTTTCAGGTATGCAATTTTTTATACTTTACCGCTTACTGTGCTTTATTGTTAACCATTTTTTTGTCTTCAGGTACGCCATTCACGACTTTGAGTGGTTATACCAGAATGATGCCTGCAGGTTTAGGTATCATCTTGGTATCATTCTTTTCAGCCAGCGGTCGGCTTTCATGCAAAAGCAATCCTAGCGGCTAATTAGCCTCTAGACTGCTTTTACAAGCCGTGGGAGGGAATGCCCCCCCCCCAACGTCTTCCGTGTTTTTCTCTGGCTCTCCTGTCTCAACAGGGAACCTGAAAATGCAGCCGGTGATTCAGCCAGCTGACCATAGAGCTGATCAGAGACCAGAGTGGCTCCAAACATCTCTATGGCCTAAGAAACCGGAAGCTACGAGCATTTTATGACTTAGATTTCGCCGGATGTAAACAGCGCCATTGGGAAATTGGGAAAGCATTTTATCACACCGATCTTGGTGTGGTCTGATGCTTTGAGGGCAGAGGAGAAATCTAGGGTCTAATAGACCCCATTTTTTTCAAAAAAGAGTACCTGTCACTACCTATTGCTATGATAGGGGATATTTACATTCCCTGAGATAACAATAAAAATGATTAAAAAAAAAAAATGAAAGGAACAGTTTAAAAATAAGATAAAAAAAATAAGAATAATAAAGAAAAAAAAAAAAAAAAAAAAAAAGCACCCCTGTCCCCCCTGCTCTCGCGCTAAGGCGAACGCAAGCGTCGGTCTGGCGTCAAATGTAAACAGCAATTGCACCATGCATGTGAGGTATCACCGCGAATGTCAGATCGAGGGCAGTAATTTTAGCAGTAGACCTCCTCTGTAAATCTAAAGTGGTAACCTGTAAAGGCTTTTAAAGGCTTTTAAAAATGTATTTAGTTTGTCGCCACTGCACGTTTGTGCGCAATTTTAAAGCATGTCATGTTTGGTATCCATGTACTCGGCCTAAGATCATCTTTTTTATTTCATCAAACATTTGGGCAATATAGTGTGTTTTAGTGCATTAAAATTTAAAAAAGTGTGTTTTTTCCCCAAAAAATGCGTTTGAAAAATCGCTGCGCAAATACTGTGTGAAAAAAAAAAAATGAAACACCCACCATTTTAATCTGTAGGGCATTTGCTTTAAAAAAATATATAATGTTTGGGGGTTCAAAGTAATTTTCTTGCAAAAAAAAATTATTTTTTTATGTAATCAAAAAGTGTCAGAAAGGGCTTTGTCTTCAAGTGGTTAGAAGAGTGGGTGATGTGTGACATAAGCTTCTAAATGTTGTGCATAAAATGCCAGGACAGTTCAAAACCCCTCCAAATGACCCCATTTTGGAAAGTAGACACCCCAAGCTATTTGCTGAGAGGCATGTCGAGTCCATGGAATATTTTATATTGTGACACAAGTTGCGGGAAAGAGACAATTTTTTATTTTTTTAATTTTTTTTTGCGCAAAGTTGTCACTAAATGATATATTGCTCAAACATGGGAATATGTGAAATTACACCCCAAAATACATTCTGTTGCTTCTCCTGAGTACAGGGATACCACATGTGTGAGACTTTTTGGGAGCCTAGCCGGGTACGGGACCCCGAAAACCAAGCACCGCCTTCAGGCTTTCTAAGGCCGTAAATTTTTGATTTCACTCTTCACTGCCTATCACAGTTTCGGAGGCCATGGAATGCCCAGGTGGCAAAAACCCCCCCAAATGACCCCATTTTGGAAAGTAAACACCCCAAGCTATTTGCTGAGAGGTACGGTGAGTATTTTGCAGACCTCACTTTTTGTCACAAAGTTTTGAAAATGGAAAAAATAAAAAATAAAATTTTTTTCTCGTCTTTCTTTATTTTCAAAAACAAATGAGAGCTGCAAAATACTCACCATGCCTCTCAGCAAATAGCTTGGGGTGTCTACTTTCCAAAATGGGGTCATTTGGGGGAGTTTTATGCCATCTGGGCATTTTATGGCCTTCAAAACTGTGATAGGTAGTGAGGAGTAAAATCAAAAAAGTACGCCCTTAGAAATCCTGAAGGCAGTGATTGGTTTTCGCGGCCCCGTACGCGGCTAGGCTCCCAAAAAGTCCCACACATGTGGTATCCCCATACTCAGGAGAAGCAGCTAAATGTATTTTGGGGTGCAATTCCACATATGCCCATGGCCTGTGTGAGCAATATATCATTTAGTGACAACTTTTTGTAATTTTTTTTTTTTTTTTTTTTTTAGTCATTATTCAATCACTTGGGACAAAAAAAAATGAATATTCAATGGGCTCAACATGCCTCTCAGCAATTTCCTTGGGGTGTCTACTTTCCAAAATTCCAAATGGGGTCATTTGTGGGGGTTTTGTACTGCCCTGCCATTTTAGCACCTCAAGAAACGACATAGGCAGTCATAAATTAAAGGCTGTGTAAATTCCAGAAAATGTACCCTAGTTTGTAGGCGCTATAACTTTTGCGCAAACCAATAAATATACACTTATTGACATTTTTTTTACCAAAGACATGTGGCCGAATACATTTTGGCCTAAATGTATGACTAAAATTGAGTTTATTGGATTTTTTTTAGAACAAAAAGTAGAAAATATCATTTTTTTTCAAAATTTTCGGTCTTTTTCCGTGTATAGCGCAAAAAATAAAAACGGCAGAGGTGATCAAATACCATCAAAAGAAAGCTCTATTTGTGGGAAGAAAAGGACGCAAATTTCGTTTGGGTACAGCATTGCATGACCGCGCAATTAGCAGTTAAAGCGACGCAGTGCCAAATTGTAAAAAGTGCTCTGGTCAGGAAGGGGGTAAATCCTTCCGGGGCTGAAGTGGTTAAAAAGATCTAGGGCTGGTCTGAAGTTATTGAAGGGGAGCATGGTAACATATGGTGTATCAGAAGAACAGGGCCTGTATAGCACATACGGGGTACAAAAATAAGTCCTCTATGAAAGGTGAAGTCAGCAGGAGAGTTGGAGTTAGAGAGCAATTGCTATGGGTAACCAAGATATGGGGGGAAATGTATAGCTTCTGGTCATAAAGTGTGGTACCTGGTGTAGTTGACAAGTCCTTTGGCAGCAAGAGGGTCAGTGTTCTGGCTCCCTCCCTACTGGTCGGTTCTCCAAACCGGCAGTACGGAGACCTTGTGTACCTGGCTGTATGGTACAGGGAAGATAAAGAGTTAAGTGAGAGCACACATGGGGTCCACACTAGGTGCTTGGTGTGGCCCCATTTTTTCACCGGGAGCGCGGTAGCAGAGGTACGCTGGACTGGTGGAGAGGGCACTGGCTCAGCAGGGTCCCTCCTAAATGCAGCATACACGAGGAAGGTGTGTAGTAATATGTGACTGTCATTTGAAGTATTATTCTCCACAATGTTTTTATTGTGCATTTAAAAAAGAAAAGAATTAAAATTAGACATGCTATCTGCCAATAGAACTTAACCAAAAAGTGCATTCCATGCATCCAAAAATATAAGAAATATACCAAATCAAATCATTCTTATTCAACCAAAAAATAAAATAAAAGCCTCTTGCATGTATCCTGCTTCTTAATATAAGAGATCAGCAATGCCAAGAGTTGGTGAAAGCAGGGGTCCGTCATCCGGCGATAATTCCGAAATCATCTGGATAATTCTCCTGGAGGCCCCGCAGCAAAGGCATATGACATAATTGGTCATGATTAATAAAGCAACCAATTTTTGTTCCAAGAACTCCACCTCCTCCTGTTCCTGGACTGGACTTGGTTCAAAGTAATAACTCCAAGGCCAATAAGAAACAACGCGTTATCTCCTCCGATTCTGCAACATGTCTGTTTGACGAACGGCCGTTCAGGAACAAACTGAAAAGCACAAAATGAAAAGTGCAAACTGAAAAGCGTGAAATGAAAAGTGCAAATCAACACTCTCCAAACTTCTACTAACACGAAATTAGCAGAAGGAGCCCAAAGGGTGGCGCTAAAGAGCTGAAAAAACGCGAAGTACGTCAGTACGCTTGTTGGCCGACAATTCCTTGCCATTTGTATGCAAGACAAAATCCGGACACACACCTTCGGACAAAAGTCAGAGGTTTTTTCTGCGGAAGATCTGATCATGTGTACGAGGCTTAAGACCTACTCTGCTTCTTCCTTCCTCCATTATATCCTAGGGATCAGAAGCCATTTCCAGTACATTCTGTCTGCTGGGGGAAGGCTTCACATCTATGTCCTCAAGGTGGGGCAATACAGCATTAACTTAATAAAGGCAAATAGGTTGTTTTACTTTTCAAAGGAATTTCTATTAGCTTAGTAAATGTGCAAGAAAAAAAAAGCAGTCATTTTTGTTTGCGCATGAATTTTCCTTGAAGGGCGACCAACAGGGTATGTCCATGCTTGGCAAAAGATGGCATGGGGTTAGCCACTAATGATGAGTATGCTGAGCAAAGGTTGGTTTGCTAGACATTTCCTGAAACCAGCAGGAAATCCATAAAACCCAAACACAGGTCCCAAGTCCCTTTTGAAGTCTATATTTGCTGAACCTTGTAATTTTTTCTGGCCATTTCAAGGCCAGTGTGCAAAATAACAGTAACAATAACCAACAGTACAAACAAACATCTACTGCCCTGACCTAAAACTGCCCTTAACAGCAAGGAGCACACGGAAGGATGACGCATTTCAAACAAAAACAAAGAAAAATTTCCCAGCTCAGCTTACTAACCAGCCTGCAACAAACCGAATTGTCCTGTCTAACAGTTCACATTTAGGGATGAGCTTCGTGTTCGAGTCGAACCCATGTTCGACTCGAACATCGGCTGTTCGACCGTCCGTCGAATTGCGAACGATATGGGCCGTTCGCGCCAAATTCGTGTGGCGCGTCACGGCCCATAATTCACTGCGGCATCGCAGTGCATTGCTGGCTGATGATTGGCCAAGCATGCACTATGACCCGCATGCTTGGCCAATCACAGCGCCGTCAGTAGAGAGAGCTGTAATTGGCCAAAGCCAGGGTGGCTTTGGCCAATTATGGCTCAGGGGATTTAGTACACGCCCCACACTATATAAGGCCGCCTGCACGGCGGCCCTGTGTAGTGTGTGTTCCGGTGTGCTGAGAGATAGAGAGAGAGAGAGACAGTGTCATTTGATTTGAGTTAGATAGATTAGGCAGAACAGTCAGTCAGTTAGCTGCACTTACAGTGTATTGTGTATATATATGCATCCCAGGTGTTGCATATATATATATATACACTGTATTCAGTTTAGCTAGATCCGTTCCCGTTATCTTCTATCTAGACTATTTACATTTAGTGCAGTGCGTCCTGCTCACAGTGTTCAGCTAGATCCGTTCCTGCTATTTACATTTAGTGCAGTGCGTCCTGCTCACAGTGTTCAGCTAGATCCGTTCCTGCTATTTACATTTAGTGCAGTGCGTCTTGCTCACAGTGTTCAGCTAGATCCGTTCCTGCTATTTACATTTAGTGCAGTGCGTCCTGCTCACAGTGTTCAGCTAGATCCGTTCCTGCTATTTACATTTAGTGCAGTGCGTCCTGCTCACAGTGTTCAGCTAGATCCGTTCCTGTTATTTACATTTAGTGCAGTGCGTCCTGCTCACAGTGTTCAGCTAGATCCGTTCCTGCTATTTACATTTAGTGCAGTGCGTCCTGCTCACAGTGTTCAGCTAGATCCGTTCCTGCTATTTACATTTAGTGCAGTGCGTCCTGCTCACAGTGTTCAGCTAGATCCGTTCCTGTTATTTACATTTAGTGCAGTGCGTCCTGCTCACAGTGTTCAGCTAGATCCGTTCCTGTTATTTACATTTAGTGCAGTGCGTCCTGCTCACAGTGTTCAGCTAGATCCGTTCCTGCTATTTACATTTAGTGCAGTGCGTCCTGCTCACAGTGTTCAGCTAGATCCGTTCCTGTTATTTACATTTAGTGCAGTGCGTCCTGCTCACAGTGTTCAGCTAGATCTGTTCCTGCTATTTACATTTAGTGCAGTGCGTCCTGCTCACAGTGTTCAGCTAGATCCGTTCCTGTTATTTACATTTAGTGCAGTGCGTCCTGCTCACAGTGTTCAGCTAGATCCGTTCCTGCTATTTACATTTAGTGCAGTGCGTCCTGCTCACAGTGTTCAGCTAGATCCGTTCCTGTTATTTACATTTAGTGCAGTGCGTCCTGCTCACAGTGTTCAGCTAGATCCGTTCCTGTTATTTACATTTAGTGCAGTGCGTCCTGCTCACAGTGTTCAGCTAGATCCGTTCCTGTTATCTTCCTACTGACAGGCAGGCTTGTCTGGTTACAGTATATAAAGCTACCTGAAGAAAATTACAGGTGTTCTATCCCAGCTTTGTGCAGCTACAGGCCATTAGTATGTCTGGAAGGCCAAGAAGGAGAGGCAGACAGTCACAAGCCAATAAGAGAGGGCAAGCAGGCTCTGTGTCTAGTGCTGGTCGTGGAGACGGTGCATCCTCATCAGCACGTGGCCATGGGACACGCTTGGCCTTTTTTTTCGGCAGCTGGCCGTGTTGAGCCGCAACATGCGGAAGACTTGGTCGAGTGGATGACCAAGCCGTCCTCATCCTCCTCATCCTCTCTCACCCATGCCCAGGGTGCTTTGTCTGGCAAAGCAGCGGCCTCTTCCCTCAGCTCAATGTCATCAGTGACTCCTTCCCTAGCTCCACCATGTCCTCCTGAGGATTCCCTCGAACTGTTTGACCACAGTGTTGGGTACATGCTCCAGGAGGATGCCCAGCGTTTGGAAGGCTCTGATGATGATACTGAGCTCGATGAAGGCAGTAACATGAGCACGGACAGAGGGGGTGCCCAAGAAGGACAGCAATCTGGCAGTCATGCTCCCCCTGCTGCAGCATACTGCCAGGTTTGCTCCAGTGATGAGGAGGGAGGGGATGATGAGGTCACTGACTCAACGTGGGTGCCTGATAGGAGAGAGGAGGAGGAGGAGGAGGAGGCGGCACATCACCAACGAGGCAGGATGCCCTCCAGGGGCCAGCCTAAGGGCAGCACATTGACTGCATCACACCCCAAAGCTCCACATGTGCAGGGCGCTGCAGTCTCTGCGCGTTATTCAAAAAGTTCTTTGGTGTGGGCCTTTTTTGAGACGAGTGCATCAGATCGCACCGCTGCTATTTGCAACATATGTCTCAAGCGTATCTCACGTGGCCAAAACATCTCCCGCTTGGGTACCACATGCTTGACCAGACATATGTTGACCTGCCATGCAGTTCGTTGGCAAGCGTATCTAAAAGACCCACACCAAAGAACAAAGAGGATCTCTCCTTGCTCCTCATCAGCTGAGATTTCCAACCCCACTAGACCTCCAGTCCTCTCTGAGACCTGCAGTGAGAGGAATGAAGGTGTAGAATTAGATGTGTCACAGCCAAGTACTTGTGGGCAATCTGCTTTTGGTACACCGACGTCAGATTGTACCAGGCAAATTTCCCTGCCCCAGCTGCTGCACCGCCGAAAGAAGTTTGCTCCCAGCCATCCACATGCCCAGCGGTTGAATGCTAGCTTGGCAAAATTGCTAGCACTTCAACTGCTGCCTTTTCAGTTGGTAGACTCTGCCCCCTTCCGTGAGTTTGTGGAATGTGCGGTTCCTCAGTGGCAGGTACCCAAACGCCACTTTTTCTCACGGAAGGCGATTCCGGCTCTCTACCGGCATGTGGAAGGCAATGTCCATGCCTCGCTGGACAGGGCGGTCAGCGGTAAGGTGCATATTACCGCTGACTCATGGTCCAGCAGGCATGGACAGGGACGTTACCTAAGTTTCACGGCGCATTGGGTGACTCTGCTGGCAGCTGGGAAGGATGCAGGACAAGGTGCAGTAGTGTTGGAGGTTGTTCCGCCACCACGCCTCCAAAATGCTGATTGTGACACACCTCTCTCCTCCACCCCCTCCTCTTCTTCTTCCTCCATGGCCTCTTCCTCGGAACCAGCGGTGCTCCGTAGGCGTTCAAGGGGCTACGCAAGTACGCAGACCAAAAGATGCCATGCGGTGCTTGAGCTGGTGTGCTTGGGGGACAGGAGCCACACTGGGGCAGAGGTTCTGTCAGCTCTGCAGGGGCAGGTTCAGAGGTGGTTGACGCCACGCCAACTTAAGGCAGGAATGGTGGTTTGCGACAATGGCACCAACCTCCTCTCTGCCCTCCGACAGGGACAAATGACCCATGTGCCCTGTTTGGCTCACGTCCTTAACTTGGTGGTGCAGCGGTTCTTGGGCAGGTACCCGGGCTTACAGGATGTCCTGAGGCAGGCCAGGAAAGTCTGTGTGCATTTCCGCCGGTCATATAATGCCAGTGCTCGGCTGACGGACCTCCAAAAGGAGTTTAACCTGCCCAAGAACCGCCTAATCTGTGACATGCCCACCAGGTGGAACTCAACGTTGGCCATGCTGCAGCGGCTGCACACGCAGCAGAGGGCCATCAATGAGTACCTGTGCGACTATGGCACCAGGACAGGGTCAGGGGAGCTTGGTTTTTTTTCCCCATGCCAGTGGGCCATGATCAGGGATGCATGCACTGTCCTGTCACCATTCGAGGAGGCCACGAGGATGGTGAGCACTGACAGTGCATGCATCAGTGACACTGTCCCCCTTGTCCACCTGTTGGAGCACATGCTGCGTGGAATAATGGACAGGGCACTTGAGGCAGAACAGAGGCAGGAAGATTAGGACTTCCTTAGCTCTCAAGGCCCCCTTTATCCAGACAGTGTTCCTGCGTGCCCGCCGATCACACAGGAAGAGGAGGAGGAGGAGGAGGAGGAGGAGGAAGATTGTGTCAGTATGGAGGTGGAGCCTGGCACTCAGCATCAGCAGCAGTCTTTAAGGGATCAGTCCCAAGGAACACATGGACTTGTACGTGGCTGGGAGGAGGTGGCTGCGGACGTTGTTGTCCTTAGTGACCCAGAGGACTCCGGACCGAATGCCTCAGCAAACCTACGCTGCATGGCCTCCCTGATCCTGCAAAGCCTGCGTAAGGATCCTCGTATTCGTGGTATCAAGGAGAAGGACCAATACTGGCTGGCAACCCTCCTTGATCCACGTTACAAGGGTAAGGTTGCGGACCTTATCTTGCCATCGCAGAGGGAGCAGAGGATGAAACATCTTCGGGAGGCCTTGCAGAAAGGTCTGTGCAACGCGTTCCCAGAGACTGGGAGGTTACAAACTCCTGTTTCTGGACAACGTGTTGCTGAGGCTTCGGTCAGTCAAAGAAGGAGCGGTGGAGAAGGTGGCCGTCTGACCGATGCGTTCAGACAATTTTTTGGTCCGCAGCCCCAAGGTATGATCGGTTCCAGCAACCATCGCCAGCGTCTGTTTTACATGGTGCAGGAATACCTAGGGGCAAGATCAGACTTGGACACCTTTCCCACCGAAAATCCTCTGGGTTACTGGGTCTTGAGGATGGATCACTGGCCAGAGCTTGCACAGTATGCAATTGAGCTACTGGCCTGTCCTGCATCCAGCGTTCTTTCGGAACGCACATTCAGTGCTGCTGGAGGCGTGGTAACCGATCACAGGGTGCGTCTGTCCACCGACTCGGTCGATCGGCTGACCTTCATAAAAATGAATCAGTCTTGGATCACCACCAGCTACCAAGCACCTGATGCTGATGTAACCGAAATCTCAGATCCCTTCAAAGACTGCCTATGCTGATGCTGAGTGACTATCCCTGAGTAATTATCCTCTTCCTCCTCAATCATCACGCTGATAGTTTGTAAGAACATTTTTGGTTCTGGGCGCCACCACCAGTGCCTAAGGCACAATTTTTCAGCCCCTGTTTAACAGGGGCGTGTAATTACAATTTTTGATGTAATACTTTGCAGCAGGGCTCGTTCCTGCATTCCAACTAGAGTGTCTGTGAGGGGTTGCAGTGTTGTGGCACCAGCACCAGTGCCTAAGGCCCAATTTTTCTGCCCCTGTCTAACAGGGGCGTGTAATTACAATTTTTGATGCAATACTTTGCAGCAGGGCTCGTTCCTGCGTTCCAACTAGAGTGTCTGTGAGGGGTTGCAGTGTTGTGGCACCAGCACCAGTGCCTAAGGCCCAATTTTTCTGCCCCTGTCTAACAGGGGCGTGTAATTACAATTTTTGAAGCAATACTTTGCAGCAGGGCTCGTTCCTGCGTTCCAACTAGAGTGTCTGTGAGGGGTTGCAGTGTTGTGGCACCAGCACCAGTGCCTAAGGCCTAATTTTTCAGCTCCTGTTCAACAGGGGCATGTAATTACAATTCTTGATCTAATATTTCACAGCAGGGCCCTGTGAGGGCTTACAGTGTTGTGGCCACAGCAACACCTAAGGCCCAAATTTCTGCTGAGTATATAGGGCAGGACCCTACTTTCAAACATCTAACTTACAAACGACTCCTACTTGCAAACGGAAGGAGACAACAGGAAGTGAGATGAAATCTACCCCTAGGAAGGGAAATTCTCTCCTGTAAGAGTTAATATGGGAAAACAATTTCTCCTTTCCACTGATGCTTTCCAATCCTTGTTCCACAAAAAAACCCAAATTTTCAAAAAACATTTTTCATTGGGACAAAAAAGTGAGGTGAAATCTTCTGAAGAGGAGGAAAGACAGCAAAACAAATGTCACAGGGGTGATAACCCTTCCCTATGTTTTCCAAAAAGCTTAGAAAAGATTTTTTGGCTGGAGCTAAACACGTTAAAAATGTTCAAAATTACAAACAGATTCTACTTAACAACAAACCTACAGTCCCTGTCTTGTTTGCACCGCCTGTATACTGCTGTTCAGAGTATATAGGGCCTGGGGGCCCCACACCTTTCCTTATTTTAATTTGGGTGCGGGGTTCCCCTTAATATCCATACAAGACCCAAAGGGCCTGGTAATGGACTGGGGGGTACCCATGCCGTTTGTCTCACTGATTTTCATCCATATTGCCATGACCCGACATGACATTAAACCCGCAAGCAGTTTTAAATGAGATTTTTTCCTTTAAAAATGACATTTGGTGCAGGGACTGTTCTAAACATGGGAAACACACGTCACTTTACAGGCATACTATAGACACCCCCCAGGTACGATATTTAAAGGAATATTTCACTTTTTTTTTTTACTTTAAGCATCATTAAAATCACTGCTCCCGAAAAAACGGCCGTTTTTAAAAGTTTTTTTTGCATTGATACATGTCCCCTGGGGTAGGACCCGGGTCCCCAAACCCTTTTTAGGACAATACCATGCAAATTAGCCTTTAAAATGATCACTTTTGATTTCGAACGTTCGAGTCCCATAGACGTCAATGGGGTTCTAACGTTCGTGCGAACTTTCGGTCCGTTCGCGGGTTCTGGTGTGAACCGAACCGGGGGGTGTTCGGCTCATCCCTATTCACATTGTTAGATAGGACAATTCCGTTTTGTTGCATGCTGGTTGGTAAGTTGAGCTGGGAAGTTTTCTTTGATTTTGGTTGTAATGGTAAAAATAAGGCCAATGCAAAAACATTTTGAAAAGTACTGTTCAGCAGGAAGTGGGTCATTTTAATAAGGCTTAAACAGCAACATGGGGATGCCATAAACCTTCTTATGAAGTGGTGTGACTGCAGAATGTACTAAAGCAAAAGCATGTTTTGATCCCTGGCCTACCTAAGCTGGCTGGGGAAATGTTCTATGCAGCAAGAGTGCAATGGGAGTGAATCATCAGAGTAAGTCATTGTGTTTTGTTTGAAAGGGTCATCGGTTATTGCTCATCGTGACTGATCATGGATCAACATCGCTGGACAACGAACATGGATCTACACTATAAACATTTTTTTTAAATAAAATACTTTTTCTAAGACATCTGTGTACTTATTTACTTTTCAACGTTTTTAGTGAATGAGTATTCAGAGGTACTATATCCTCTTAGGGACTGGATGCAGGGGTGGCTTTGCTGGCCCCCTATCAAGGCACCCTCCTAATGTTGAGGGTATGTAGCTTAAAATTGTGCAGAGGGGGGGGTGAATCCCATCTTTCACTTTTCTGGACAAAGGCAGCATGCCCAGAAAAAGGTATTAATTTGGGGGGGACTCCACATCAGCATCTGAATGTATAAAAACTGGCAGATGGTCCCACAATAACATCATTGCCTAAATATGGTAAAGAAGGCCCAAATCTGAACCTGGGATCTCTGCGGTGTCTGACTGTAGCTCGTCTTGCTGTACCACCTGAGATGCTGGGCAGCTCTTTGCCTAATCCCTTGGACACCCTTCCCTTGTATTTTGATTCTAGTGAACTCTTTACTGCTTCCATGAACTTCCTGATTTAAGCCATGGTTCTGCACTACCTGTATGCTAGATTATTGTGCTCTCTCCAGCCAATATCTTGTTCATTGCATATGTGCTGCAGTCCTTATTTTTGCTACCACTCGTTATCGATCCTTGGCTTGTTTATCAGCTATGCTTCCATCTGATTCCACCCAGTTGCTACTTGTACCAACCTTTGGCACTGACTATGCTTCTGCTTGATCCCTACCTGCTACACCTGCAGGATCACCCCACCAGGAGGTGAGCAAGCTGGGGTCCGGGTGGCAGGTGTAGCAGGTAGGGATCAAGCAGAAGCATAGTCAGTAAACAAGCCAAAGGTTGGTACAAGTAGCAGCTGGATGGAATCAGATGGAAGCCCCAGCTTGCTCTCCTCCTGGTGGAGTGATCCTGAGGACTGTGACCTGGTACTAGCACACGGCAAAACCCATCTCCACCATCAGGAGCTTTGGTGAACACTGGTTAGTGCTTAGACTCCGCACCTTGGGTGAGCCCATGTCATCCACTATGGGGATCTAAAAAAAAATCTACTTTCTCTCTCCCTCAAAAAAAAATGGCCCAAAAAGGCTACAAGCTTAGCAGAAAATCTGTCAATCTATCTTTATTCATTCTGTGAAAAAGGAAGTAAATTTTGTAGCAGCAAAAACAACCTCCCTCATAAATTGTGGCCAGTACTTTTAGTCCTCCAATATTTTGTGGTTACAAAATTTAGAAATGCTCTGCTCAAAAACAAAAACCCTGGTGATCTGCTTATCAAAAGCCCATTATGACTGTTGAATTATATAAAAAATGTGTACATGGATTATTAACTTTTAGTTCAATAAATGTTTTATTAAATAAAGAAGATAATACATAGAAAAAATTTTAAGTACAGCACATAGTTTGCAAGGTAAGTACAGAATGATTCATCATCACTTCAGGGAAGAATACACAAAACAAAAGTGCGTGACCTACATCAGGTAGTGGGGACTAAGCCTGGAAACGAGTACCTGGACAATATATAATATAACAAACATTTAAACAAAAGAATAAGAGTGAACAATACACAAAGAAAAAGATACAATAGTAGTGAGTGGTCCCCTGAGACCCCTGTAGGAGGGCCCACTCCTACACGAAAAAACTCCAGTGAGGGGACATTTTGTCTGAACTGAAACCAAACGAGAGAAGGTAGGTGGAGAGGGGAGGATTCGAGGGTTCAGAAGGAGTGGGAGAGACACAGAAAAAAGGGGGGGGGGGTATAAAAAAAAATGGAGGCGGAAATAAGAAAAGGGCATTTGGTAGAGGGGGTGGGAATTAGTGTCATCTGCCATACCCATCTCTGCCTGCAGACTCAAATCTAGGGAAACTATACCCATGACACTGAGGGAGCCATATGAGGGAAGGGATAGGAGGAAAGGGATAGAAGGGCCCACCCCTACACGGAAAACTGCAGTGAGGGGGCATATTGTCTGAACCAAAACCAATTTTTAACAAAATAATCAGAGTGAACAATACACAAAGAAACAGACACAATAGTAGTCCCCTGAGACCCAAGGCCTCCCCCCTGCTACGCACATATACCCCTGATGCCGAAGGAGCCATAGGAGGAAAGGAATAGGAGGCCCCACCCTTACATGGAAAAACTCCAATAAGGGGGCATTTTGTCTGAACTGAAACCAAAGTTGAGAAAGTAGGTGGGGAGGTTACGATTCAAGAGTTCAGGAGTGAGAGAAAAACAGGAAAAAAGAAAAAAGGGGGGGTGGTAGGAAAAAAAAGAGGGGGATGTAAAAATGAAAAGGGCATTGGGGAAAGGGAATGTGGAGTAGGGCCATCTGCCATCCCCATCTCCACCTGCACACTCTAATCTAGGGAAATTATACCTACGACACCAAGGGAGTCACAGGAGGGAAGAGATAGGAGGGAAAAGATAGGAGGGCCTGCCCCTTCATGGAAAACTTTCAGTTTTGTCTAAATTAAAAAAGGGGGGGGGTAGGGACAAAAAAGAAGAGGGAGGAGGAAAACAGAAGAGGGAATTGGGGAAAGGGGGTGCGGAGTAGTGCCATCCCCATCTCCGCTTGCAGACTCAAATCTTGGGAATCTATACCCATGACACAGAGGGAGCCATAGGAGGGAAGGGATAGGAGGGCAGAAATAAGAGGGTCCACCCCTACTTGGAAAACTCCAGTGAGGGGGCATTTTGTCTGTACCAAAACCAAAGCTGAGAAAGTAGGTGGGAAGGGGACGATTTAAGAGTTCAGAAAGATTGAGAGGAAAATGGGATAAAAGGAGAAAAAAAGGAGGGCTGGGAAAGAAAAGGGAAGAGGAAAAAAGAACAGGGCCAAAGGAAAAAAAAAGGGTGGAGTAAAAAAAAAAAGAAGAGGGACCAGAAAAAAAGAACACGGTATGGGGGGGGGGTGGAGTAGTGCCATCCCTATCTCCGCCTGCAGACTCAAATCTTGAGAATCTTTACCCATGACACCAAGGGAACCATAGGTGGGAAGGAATAGAAGGGTCTGCCCCTATATGGAAAACTCTAGTGAGGGGGCATTTTGTCTGAACCAAAACCAAAGGTGAGAAAGTAGGTGGGGAGGGGACAATTCGAGAGTTCAGAAAGAGTGAGAGAAAAACAAAAAAAAAAAACAGGAAAAATAAAAGAAAAGGGAGGAGGAAAAAAGAACACGGTATGGGGGGATGTGGAGTAGTGACATCTCCATCCCCACCTGCAGACTCACATCTAGGGAAACTCTACCAACAACACAGAGGGAGCAACATGAGGGAAGGGATAGGAGGGCCCGCCCCTACACAGAAAAAAACTCCAGTGAGGGAGCATTTGGTCTGAACCAAAACCAAAGGTGAGAAAGTAGGTGGGAAGGGAATGATTCAAGAGTTCAAAAGAAGTGAGAAAAAACCAGGAAAAAAGAAAAAAAAGTGGGGAGGGTGGGGAAAAAAAGAGGGAGGGGTAAAAACGAACAGGGCATTTGGGAGAGGGAATGGGAGTAGTGCCATTTGCCAACCTCAATTCCACCCACAGCCTCAAATCTAGAGAAACTGTACCCTCAATAGAGTAAGCAGCTGTAAAAATAAAAAGAGAGACCTAACAGCAGCTCAGGTGCCCTGCCAGGGTTCAGGTGCCCTCCCACAGGAGCCCTAGCTACAACATAGAATCCTGAAGAAAGGTCCAGGATGCTCAGGTATGAAAGAATTTAGAAATGTTGTCTCGTGATGTGTAGATCAGCTCCTTCATCTCTGCTATTCGAGCAATACGTTGAAGCCATTCCTGCATGGAAGGAGGACAAGTTGACTGCCAGCATACTGGGATGCAAAGCCTAGCAGCATTATTCAACGCATAGAAACAGATTTGTAATACTGTTGTTTAGGTATCCTAGAGAAATGAAGAAGGTTTTGCGCTGGCGTAAACCTTAGGGGCGATTATTAACTTTTATTAGTGAGTTTAAAATAGTTTCTAAAACAATCTATCATTTCCTGATTCCTTAAGCTATAAATAATTGGATTCAAAAGAGGAGTCAAAACAGTGTATGACAGAGGCAAAAACTTATGTAAGTCATTGTGCTGAGAAGGAACCATATAAGTAACACATATCGATCCACAGAACAAGCAAACAGAAGCTAGATGTGAACTGCATGTGGAGAAAGATTTTTGTCTTCCGGAACGTGAGGACATTTTCAGGATGGTGGAAAATATGGAGACATAGCTCACAATGATCAAGACAAATGGGACGATGTTCATAAATATGATTATGAAGAGAATTTCCATCTCTACCAATGATGTGTCTGAAGAAGACAGCTGCAGAAGTGGAGCTAGGTCACAAAAGAGGTGTTCAATAGTATTTAAACCACAGAACTGTAGGTGGCAGATCGTAATTACCAATGTGACCATCACTGTAAATCCAGCCACCCAAGCCCAAGCCGCCAGGTGGTTGCGAGTGTTCATGTTCATGATGGAAGAGTATCTCAGAGGGTTGCAAATGGCCAAATGTCTGTCGTACGCCATAACAGTTAAGAGAAGACATTCTATACTACCTGTTGCGGATCCTAGGTAGTATTGGATGATACAGCCATAGAATGACATGGAACCTCCATTCAGCCATGAAATGTACAGCATGTTAGGTATGATTGTGGTGGTATTCAATATTTCACAGGCAGATAGGTTGCTAAGAAAAAAGTACATGGGAGAATGGAGCTTCGGACTGGTGGATATCAAAGTTATAATTACCATGTTTCCTGTTACTGTGGCCAGATAAGCGATGAGGAGCAAAACAAAAATAACATTTTTTAGGTGTTGGAGATTCCCGAACCCTACAAGAAAAATCTCTGTCACCTTTGTTTCGTTCTGAGCACATGTGGCCTGGAGAGAAAATATTACAAGCAGTAAATATTGGGTAGAACACAGAATGAAAAATCTATTAATGCTTATAGACAAATATGACGAAGTAGGTTGTGCGAGAACTAGCTTCAAGTGGTAGCGTATTAAGGACACAGCAACTCACTGAATTTTTCTTTTTAAGGGCTGTTCTTGTCCATTTTTAATGAAAGAAACTTCAGTACAGTTCCAGAAATTAAACAAGTTTCCCTTGCAGGTTTTTTTTAGCATTTAACTTCTGTCCAAAGAACAAACAACATTAAGCCTCCTGGCCTTTAAATAGTTGTAAAGCCTGAAGGTTTTTACCTTCATACATTCTTTGCATGAATGTAAAAAACCTTCAGTATGTAGCTCTGCCTGCAGCCCCCCAAATACTTACCTGAGCCAGATCCTGATCCAGCATTGTTCATGAGACAAGCTGCTGTCCCGCCACTCTGCCTCCTCATTGGCTCCTGCTACTGTCAATCACAGCCAGTGAGGAGGGAATGGGGGGGGGGTCCCGTTCTGTGTGTTTTATAGACACACAGGGCGGGGCTTGGGAGCAAGCAAGCACAAGCCGCTTGCTATAGGGGCACTCGGCAGGAGGGAGGAGCCCAGAGCTCCATCAGGGGCCCTGAGAAGCGGAGGATTGGGGCTGCTCTGTGCAAAACCATTGCACAGAGCAGATAAGTATAACACATTTGTTACAGTATTTAAAAAAAAAAAAAGTAAGCCTTTAGTATCACTTTTAATCCCACAGACTGTGACATTATACCACTCAGTACCTCTTTCAAAAGCTTTGTGCATATACTCGGTAGCCCCTTACTACTTTGGCTCCTATCTGTTCTCCTTGACAGAAACCTCCTCTTTCTGCCGGGGTGGAGCCCATAACTCAAGTCAGGTCTCTCCTAAAAGCCCAGCACACACCTGCCCAATAAGTGTGCTTGTGGTTCTCAAAACACGGACCCAGGATTGGAGATTTCGTCCCTCCCAGGTCTCCATGAAATCTCCTGCCTCCAGGTCCCACATCAGAATTTACCAACTGTTGAGGAAACTGAAGAGTAAATGTCCTCTGAATGACGCAAGTTCTCTGGAGTCCTGCATGGATGAGAAGCCTGGGTCAAGTGGTTCTAAAGCCTAAAGTTTTTTTTTGTTAACCTTACTTCATTCTATTAAAGTTAAAAACCTTCTGTATAAACACCACTCTACGACCCTCTTATACTTACCTGAGCCCCATCCTGATCCAGCACGGTGCATGAGAGCAGCAGCACTCTCTCGGGTCTCTCTCTCCTCAAAGGCTTAGAAACAGCAGCTGGGACCGTTGGCTTGGCTCCTGCTGCTGTCAATCACAGCCAATGAGCTAGTAAGAAGAGAGTGGGGTGCGGGGCCAAGCCCTGCTCTGTGTCAATAGACACACGCAGCTCGGGAGCGAGCATGCACAAGTGCCCCCATATCAAGGTGCTTGCTATGAGGGGGCACTGGGATTGGGGAGGAGCCAGGCGTGCCAGCGGGGGACTCAAAAAGAGAAGAATCGGGGCTGCTCTGTGCAAAACCATTACACAGAGCAGGTAAGAATAACATGTTTATTTTTTTTTTTGTTTTAAAATCACTTTAACTCTTTTTTTTTTAATAATCAGTATTTATTTTATTAAAGAAAACACATAGCTAGACATGTCTAACAATCTTTGATAAGATATAAATTCTGACCTCGCAGGGTCTCTTATATTGTACTAATTCAATTAAATAGGTCGAACAGAGGTACTTATCACAATAGTAGACTTATTTGGTCTCATAAACAGTAACTGAGTGGCACGTACCGGTTGGGGGTTATTATGGGAGTGCAGGAATACTTGAGTCTAAAATCGTTGTGAGGAGTTTAGGTATAGGTGAGGTGTTGATCCGTCATGCCATGTAGGATATAGCCATGAGCAATGAGTCTAAAGGCTGGACATCTACCAAGGAGTTTGAGCGGATGGCTCTCCAGCATGCGATCAGGGCAGTGGGGGGGGGGGACTCTCACTTTAACTCTTTTAACACAGGTCACAGCACTCCCACAGTTTCTAAGGGAAGAAAGGGAATAAAAGATAAACTAAAGTATTTTTTTGTTTTTGTTTGCCACATTAGGTTGGTCAATAACTACTTCAACTCTTTGGACATACTACATTTAAAACAAGCTCATGGCTGACAAACACACGGTACTTAAGGACTGATGATGGCCTCTAGCAAGGGACATTATGTTCAAGTGTCAAAATGATGGCACTCTGGACTCAATGGTACAGGGATAACTATGCTGTTAGCCCCACATTAAACACACCTAAGGCTTATTTACACTTACACTCTAAAGTGGAGTTCCGCCTGCCCCTTTAAAAATGTAAAGTCAGCAGCTACACATACTTTAGCTGCTGACATAAAGATTTGAAACATGTTCCAAATCTAAAGTCCATCAGATTTTCAACAGAAACAGGCAATAAGCACCGATCGCAATTACATCTGCATCTGTGCTACTGTTTAGATAACCAACAAAATGGCTGCCCCCACTACCCTTTGGGAAAATGGCCGCTATGGTGTTTCCTTATTGATCTACAAGAAAATGGCCGCCGTATACTGATCAGGCCACAACTATTTAAGGACAGCATGTTGTGCCTCCTAGTATTCCCTGATGAAGTTACGAGGTACGTGACGTCACGCGTAGGGACGGGACAGGCACTTCTCACTGATTGACGCGTACGAGCCCGCTGCTCGTTGGTGTTATGCAAGTTCTGCTCTGTTTTATGTGAGTACCTATGCTACAATAAACTTCTGCTTTGGTTTACAAAATTACTACACTATGTGGCATCCCCTTCTTTTCATTTACGGCCACTGCACCCTTGGAGGGACTTAGATGTTTGGAGAACAAGAGTCGGGTCCAGGTTTATGAGAAGGAGCCAGTACCAGCATTGCTGCTAACGCTGTTACCTCAGTATTATGAGGTAAGGGGCCATTACTTAGTGTAGGATCTCTGTCACGAAGAGGAGCCACTGCTTTTTTCCTGGTTTATACACATCACGGTGTCCATCTACTCTATTGTATGCTCTGTGGAGAATCTTCTTGCTTTGTGTGAAGACACTGGATGTTATTTTAGCACAATATGGACTGGACCTCTGTCACTTGATTTATTGCACTAGGCACCTTTATTTATTTATTTATTTATCAATTTATTTGGCGTTTTACTATTGGGAGATATAGATTTGCGATTTGTCACTGTGTTTATTTGCACACTGGACACGCCGTTATTACAGTGTGCCCTTATGTGTGCATGACACACACATTACTGCATTATTTTGCACTGAATTGCTCTGCACTTTTTTCATTGTCTGAATTTATTATGCACCACTATTTGTTATGTACTAGTATTTTAAACCTATTGGCATATAATTTTACATTGCGTCCTTATGTGGGCATGACACACATAGTACTGTATTAGTTTGCACTGTACTTGCTCTGCACTTTGTCACTTTTTGAATATAAAATGCACCATTATCTGTAATGAGTATTTTAAATATATTGATATTTATTTTAATTGTACTATCTATACACCGCTGTTGCACTTTGCACTTTACTTGTGTTCACTAGCTTGACATTCAACTTTTTTTTTTCTGTGAAACATAATCAGCTTATGTATTTTCCCATTAGGGACTTCTATGCATACTGCTACCTTTAGCAGTACTGTTAGTTTATTGTTGGATTAGCGCAGCACCATACTGTTTACTGAGTTTTCTGTTAGTGTAGGGTTGACTTGGACCCTATTCGGTGCAAGCAGCTTTTCCATCCTTTGATATACCTGCACATGTTAGCGCAGGAATAACTATTTTCCATTCTTATATTTAGAATATATCTGGTCTATAAACCAGAGGCACTGGATGGAGAGTTGGATAAATGGTTCTGCATTGCATTGTTCTGTCCACTCTCCAAGTTTAAGAAATCAATCTGTTGTTTCTTATATGTAAGATATACGTGGTCAAAAGCGATTGCATGCATAATAAAATCGAATGCTATTCTAAAACCAATGGCAAAAATAAAATGAACATAATATGAAAATTATTTAAAATTTTTTTACCATTCCTAAAATGATTACTATGCATATAAATTAACGTATCTTTCTGTCTCATATTAAAAGCAGTGCAACTTTGTAGAAAAACAATGCCAGCTAGGCACATAACATGATGGTGATGAAGATAGGCCTTTTGCTGGGTCTTGCTCTGGTTCATGCATAACCTTCCCACCTCATAGCATAGGATGTGAGCACACAAACCCATTGAAGTGAGTTCTGGTGTCAGCTGTCATTTATTGAGAATTATAGATCAGCCGTAATATTTTATAGTTTATGATGTCTCATTATAGAGCCACAGGGAATTGGAATAGAGCTACAAATGATATTACATCTCAGGAGGCCAATTACGATAAAAAGAATCCTCCTCCCGTGGAATGTGTTTATGGAGAAGAAAAAGTAAAACAAGCAAATAAACAAACAAAAAGTCAATCACACATAGTATCTGGCAATGTTATATTGTGCTATAGTTTGTAAATCTAAGTTTGGGCAAAACAGTTGAATGCTATTCAGTAACAAAAATGGAAACTGAAGTGCCACACCAATGCTAAAAGGTCCAGATAAAACTTTATTCCTGTGAAAGTTGGGGATGATCCAAAAAGTAGCCGATGCATTTTGAGGGTTCAAGAGCACCCCTTTCATCAGGGCTTGATTGGCAACAATGTGAATAAACTAGAAGTAAACTGGTATTTAATGTTATTTTTTCCAGTGTGATTGCAAGCACAGGCGTTGTCAGCCGCTGGTTTGGCAGCAAGCCCTGCCTCCAATTTTGTTACATTACACTACAAGCCAATGGGACCATAGAGATCCTCTGGGGAGGGGAAGCTTCCTACCTGGAAACCAGATCATCTATCAATGCTAATACTTTAAGATAGCAATACCAGTGAGTTAACCCTATGGGGCTGTTTTACTAAAACTGGAGAGTGAAAAAATCTGGTGCAACTGTGCATGGTAGCCAATCAGCTTCTAACCTCAGCTTCAATTAACTTACTTATATGGCTCTCCTATGCAGACTCACGTATAGGTACATGATTTTGCACTTCTGGGTCTGGGGCACGCACGCGCACCGCTGGCGACCCACGCCCGCTGTGTTTGGACACAGCAAAAGGCGATCAGCAGGTCCCGCTGACACGATGTCCGCCAGGACCCGCCGATCGCTCACAAAAGAGGCAGGACAGCGGTCTGTTTATGTAAACAAGGCAGATCACTGTTTTGTCAGTAGAGAAGGTAGTGATCCTGTGTTTCTGCTAAGCATGAAAACAAATCTCTGCTTTCACGCAGTAAAAGCACCTCCCCCACAGTTAGCAAGCCCTCCCTAGGAAAACATTTAACCTTTTGACCGCTCCTGATGTTAACCCCTACCTTTCCAGTGTCATTAGTACAGTAACAGTGCATATTTTTAGCTGATACAGTATTGATACTGATACTGATCACAGTATTGGTGTCACTGGTCCCCCAAAAATGTCAAAACTGCCACTCGGGACAGACATGTCTGACTAGTGCTCCGCATCTACCGGGACTGACAGAGCCACGAAACACTGATTCCTGACACCCGCAACACAAACGGCAGCATTCACATACTCCCTAGACCCGGCGGACATTCCAACTATTGGTGCCAAGCTGAAAACAAAGCCAAAATCCATCAAGGAGGCGCTGACCAGGGCTTCCTACAAGATGGGGTTGCCACATTCCTTTAGATCTGTCAAACAGCACACGCTGTACTCACAGAAAGGGACAAGACTCCCAGCGACTGCAGCAAACGGTGAGTCTGACACAGAATACGATCTAACTCCCTTAGCCCTGCAGCGAGAGAATGCTCACCAGAGCTCTCAAAAACACCTCAGACACCATTACTGAGAAGCTGTGAAAACCATTATGTGGGCAGACGAACCACAGTCCTAGAACAAAGGGTGGGAGACTTAAACATTCTCACACACAACCATGCGGAGGACATGGAGACCCTCCGTGAGGAGAACCTTACCCTCCAAGCCTGCCTTGAGGACTTTGAAGAGCGGGGAGATCTAATGTTTGCATAAGAGGGATCCCTGAGACCATTGTAGATCTACCATCCAACATCACTGCGCTCTTTCAGGAGCTCACTCCATCCATCCCTATCAAATGGTTGGAGATGGACAGAATCTATAGATCCCTGGCTCCATGATCAGAAGGGTGCCCACCCCGTGACATAGTGGTAAAGCTCCACTATTTCCGCACCAAGGAGCAGCTAATGGTGGCAGCCCGCAACAAAGACACCCTGGCCTTCCAAGGACACCGTTATCAAATATTTCAGGATCTCTCCCAACTCACCCTCTCCAAATGTAATGCAATGAAACCCCCTC
Organism: Lithobates septentrionalis; assembly: GCA_037952835.1. Lineage (NCBI taxonomy): Eukaryota > Metazoa > Chordata > Amphibia > Anura > Ranidae > Lithobates > Lithobates septentrionalis. Next base: position 206,574 of record JBBDGP010001745.1, read on the forward strand.
CTGCTCATCCTGCAACAACATTGCATCACTTACAGATGGAACTTTTGCGGTCCGCTTCTCCTATAAGGGATCATCTCACCTCTGCAAATCTATGGAAGACCTCCAGGCTGCTATACTGTACATGACCTCCAGCTTACTCCCACTGAAGCCACCACCGAGGGATCCAGACGCCGTGTTGGTCATTACCAATTTCTAATATGCCTAACTATGGTAAGCTTGTGCACCCCTGATGCTGCAACCTCCGTCCCCCAGTATGAGACCATTCCAAGTATCCTACTCTCTTGGGTGGGCCCTGAACCTATGATCTCTCCTGAACACCAGGGATCCATGACTCTATAACCCCATAGATACCCTTACCCCCCTCTGCCTGATAAAAAGGCTGCAGGGGCCCGGGCAATCTACAATAGCTTAATGCTGTCCATGCTATGTTAGTCACCTACAAGTTTGCACCTATCAAAATTTTGTGTTGCATGATGCTAGCCTTTGCCTTTAACAGTGGTTCTAAATGCTAACTTTAACATTTACTCTAGCATTCTAATTGTCTCTGAGACCACCCCTGTAATCCATCATCCTTCATCTCACAACACGCTAGTCCCGATGGGTCTCCCCTTTGCTCAACCTGTAGGAAAAACACAAAACCCCCTTAGTGGGTGGGACTTTTTAAGTGACCAAAAACAATACTTAAATCATTTAAAATAGAAGTTTATTACAAAATATTATATTCAATAAAAAGACTTAAGTCATCAAGAACAAAAGAGTGCATTAACATTTGTATGGATTACAATATATATACAGACACATGTAGCCTTTATGGATGAACCCAACGTTTCCGGCTTGATGCCCTTGTTCAGGGATTTTTAACATATAGAGTCAGGTGTCTATTAGAGAAGCATATACTGTATGTCATTAAATAGGCATTAATACAAACAATATATATATATCTTGGAATCTTTCTCCCCTTTGCTTAACCTGTATGACAGCACATGCTATATATGTCCAGCAGTGACTCACCTACCTTGTATCAAAACCACTATCTCCTAATTAATGTTGAGAATCGTTTGTTTTTGATCTTCTATAGCACACCATCTTTGGCTGTTGCAGTCCCGGAGACTACTCACTGTTACCCCCTTAGTCCTAGGTTACACATATTTACCTTTTTTGGGGTACTCCTTGGACTCACCTTTGAGTCCCTTGGTTGGATGGCATCTCACCCTCCGCCAATCAGACTGCACCTCCTCTACAGTGCCACTCCAAACTACAACTACTCTTTCCACCCTCCCCTACTTTAACCCCAGGCCCCCACCCTCCCTAGAGAGGTATCTTACACCCTTACTAGTTGCGCTCGTAACCTTCTATCCCTTTTCCACATCCAAACATGGCAACCTTAAATGTTCTAACCTTAAACATACACAACCTGTCCCCCAGCTACATCAATAACCTAGTCTCAAAATACCAACCTAATCGTTCTCTTCGCTCCTCCCAAGACCTCCTGCTCTCAAACTACCTTGTCACCTCATCCCATGCTCACCTTCAGGACTTCTCCAGAGCCTCTCCCATCCTTCCTCTGGAATGCTCTACCCCAATCTGTCCGATTTTCTCCTACTTTATCCACTTTCAGACGATCCCTAAAAACTCATCTCTTCAGAGAAGCCTATCTGGCCCCCACCTAACAACTGTACATTTATCTTCTCAATCAGCACATTGCCCACAGTTATTACGTATTGTATCTCTTTACCTTCCCTCTTATATTGTAAGCTCTAAGGAGCAGGACCCTCTGATTCCTACTCTATTAAAGTGTATTGTATTTGTACTGTCTACCCTCAAGTTGTAAAGCACTACGTAAACTGTTGGCGCTACATAAATCCTGTACAATAATAGTAATAATAATAAACGTACAGGGCCTCAACTCTCCAACCAAACGCACCAAAGCCTTTTGTTCATTCTCCTCGCTCTCAGCCCATGTGGTTTGCCTTCAGGAGACGCATTTTTCTACCCACTCAATACCTAAATTATTTGACAAACAATACCCGCAAGTGTACACAGCCACGCCTTCTACTAAACAGCGTGGGGTACTGGTGGCATTCCACCCTAATACTCCATTCACACTCTTGGTGGAGACCAGAGTCCCAGAAGGTCGTTACATTATACTCACAAATCTGTTACACAATAGTCTCATATTACGCTCCCAATAAGAGACCCCTGTCATTTCTCTCCCACTTACTGTCTGTTGTGGCCTCACATACACAAGGAACTCTTCTAATATGTGAAGACTACAACCAGGTCCTCTACCCTCTCCTGGATAAGTCCCTGGTCCCATCCACCGCTCAACTCATCACCTATCAACAGCTCTTAAACCAGCACTCCCTACTTGACTTCTGGCAAGAACAGAATCCTGCTAAGCGACAATCACTCATTACTCCCATCCTCACAAACAATTCTCTTGCATTGACCACATCCTCGTCAACGTTGGCACTTCCCCTTTGGTCTTGACCTTGGATATGGAGCCCTGCGCCTGGTCAGACCACAATGCAGTCATTACCCCTTTCTCCTCTCTGGTCCCTAGACCAAATCACTCCTGGTACATCAATGGCTATTCAATAGCACTGGCTATTGAACTTCATTTTTCTCTGCTCGTCGTATGTGTTGTACGTCACTGCGTTCTTGACATTCGGAATTTCCGACCAACTTTGTGTGACTGTGTGAATGCAAGACAAGTTTGAGCCAACATCTGTCGGAAAAAATCCGATGGATTTTGTTGTCGGAATGTCCGATCGCGTGTTCAGGGCATTAGACCGACAGCATAGGTAGAGAGAGATGACCTACTTAATCTAGACAGTATAACTCAAAAAGAATATAGGGAAGATCATACCACAACAAGCTGGTAAAGGTGCATAAAGGCATGTATTGATAACAAATGCCTACTCACGTTTAAGTGTGCTATATGTCAGCATCAACATGTAGAGCTTGGTTTAGTGTAAATCAACACGCCTTTAGTGTAAATCCACTGCCCATGGGTTGGAAGCCAGCAAGACCGGAAATTACGCCAGTGAGAAGCGGACAAAAAGCCTCTATGCATTTCGTGTGATACACGTCATCACACAATATTTTCTTTGAATGATCTATATGGAATGATCACAATCTATATTTCTGAGGTAGCGGCACACCTTTTTTATTTTAAGTATTAATTATTAAGATATTGTGTATAAAAACCCGGGGGTCAGAGGCAGAGGACAGATGGCAATGTCATCACATCAGTGTAGAGGAAACTTGCAGGTACATTTTTTAATGTGGACAAAGGCTGTGTTTAAAGTTCTATTTTTGTTTCAGTGGCTTTGAGCTGGCTGTGATTGATTCCTTCTGGAACTTTAAACACAGCCTTTGTCTACATGAAAATATTTACCCGCAAGTTTCCTCTACACGGATGTGATGACATTGCCATCTGTCCTCTGCCTCTGACCGCTAGGTTTTTACACAAAATATCTTGGTATACTAGGTGGGTTTGGACAACCAATTTTGGATATTCTCCATCTTATCCCTTCTGTTTTCTTTCTTCATTTTCCCTTTTCTCCCCTTGTTTCCCCCCCCCCCCCTTTTTTCTTTTTTTCCCCCCTTTCAGTCCACTCCCCCCCTTCCCTTGCTTTCATTGCCCCTTTCCCCTTCTTCCTTTTTTCTCCCCTTTTCTTCTTCCTTTTCCCCGTGGCCCCCTCCCCCCCCTTTCCTTTCTTCCTTCCTTTCATACCTTCTGGATAGAGGTATTCCTATCAACTTTGTTTGATTCACCCCTTATACCTGATCCTGCAGTAGCACTTCTCAATAGCAAACCACAAGCCTTAACATTCCTTCAGTTTAAATTCCTACTCTTTGTCACAACAGCAGCTAAACAAACCATAGAAAAAGCATGGAAGTCCACTTCATTATGCATATTGGCGATGAAACATAGAATCACCCAAGCCATAATCCATGCCAAGACTGAAGCAGTCATACTGGATAAAGTGTCCAACTACGAAAGACTTTGGAGGCCCTGGATCACCCACTTTTTACCCCCGGACCTAGATGACTCCCTTCTACTTCCCTAGTGGTAATAATACACCCCACCCACCCAATACAACAATGTATACACGGTCGCGGTTAATGAGATCCTCTCGCTTCCACCCCCCCTTTTTTCCCATCTGCTGTTTCTTCACCCCCCTGTTCTCCTCCCCCCCCTTGCCCTTCAGGCTTATTTGATAAACCGGCACCTCCTAGTGCTCCACCAGAGGGCCTATACAGCCCCCCTATTCTGAGACCTAAGCGATATGAGATACAATACCAGCTTTCCTCTTTCCCTTCACTTTTTTACTTCTTCTTCAAAGCCAGTGGGATGGATGATGTGATGTGTCCACCCACTGACCTTCTCTCCATGGTATAATTTGGACATTACACCCCGGCTACCCTGTTCAGAGAAGCTCTTCAGAAATATTACTGTGAATGTTATCAGGACCAGTTTACTAACTGTTATTTAAAAGTTAACTCCATTTACAGTCCTTTACCGACCTTCTACTTTGGAAGCATGCCTCTTATTAGATAAAGGCCACCTAAGCCATTTCACTCCCCTTACTTGAAAGTAGTTGTAAACCCTTACAGACCACTTTCACCTACAGGTAAGCCTAGATTAAGGCTAACCTGTAGGTGCTTGAAATATCTCCTAAACCTACACAGTTTAGGAGATATTTACTATTTTCCCGAACTATGCTTTCATCTGCGCATGCGTCAATGTATTTGGCGCATGCGCACTCTTGAAAGGGCACGCTATGGGGTTCAAGCTGGGGTTATGCCGTGACTGGCGGCTCCCGCGCACATGCACGGTAGTGACGTCACGTGACTCCGGCCAATCACAGAGCCGGAGTTCGCGGCCCCAGAAGGAAGAGGGGTGAAGAATGGACGCTCACTGCCTGTGAGGAAATCGGGGACATCGCAGGCTCCTGTGTCAGGTAAGTGACACATAATGGGCTACTATGCAATGCAGAGGAAGTAAAACCCATCAGGGTTTACTTCCTCTTGAAGGTCATGTATTCTCCTGTTCTTTTATACAGACTGTCGTATGTTTTTGACTTGTTTTATTCAAAATGTAACACTCTTTCGATGTATTGTACTAATTTGTTCCAACAATAAAATACTTGAATCAAATGTTTCACTTAGTGTCCGATTTGTCAGTTGCAATGTCGCAGTCCCACTAAAAGCCGCTGATCGCCGCCATTACTAGTAAAGAAATATATAAATACAAATGCCATAAATCTATCCCATAGTTTGTAGACGCTATAACTTTTGCAGGATAAAAAAGAAGGCAGCTCTAAGTGCAGCAGCATTAAGACTTTATTAGCCAAAGGGTTAAAAAAACACTAGAGGTGGAAGTTAAAAGCTCATCATATGTGTAAAGGAGTCCAGCAGTGGGGGTAGTCCTGGGGAGGTCATGTTCGCAGCAAGGTGTTGTTAATCCCGGCTGTCCAGCAGAGGGAAACCGCGTGACAGGAGACCAGTGGAGAGATAGCTGTGTTATAGTAAACCAGAGCATCCGATAGGCTTCTTCTTCATGCCGATCGGCATGCAGACCTCTGATGGCTCCCTTGCAGACTCATGAACTTCTCGGAAGGGAGCCAGTAGGGTGTGCATGTCTGCATCAACAGGATGCACCACCTCCTGGTTCCTACAATGTGAGTGAATCATATCAAAATCTGCATGCTAAGGGCAAATATAGGCCTCCAAGGACAGTCCAAGCCAAGAGAAAGCAATCTTCTTTTCTTAGTGGTGTTCCCAGATCCCTTGCCCTGCATAATGACTTTCACATACCAGTTCGAGGAGGATTGATGTTCCCTGCTGAGAAGACAGACTGGATTAAAGGCCCTGGCTGGGTATGGAGCCACAGGCGCTTGTGACCTTTTGTAATAAGAGGTCCTATTGATCTGGTGAGCAAGCCTTTCAGCCATTGGTGGTGGTATCAACTCACACTTCCTACAGGTGTTGGATGGTGTTGGTGACTTATTGGAATCACTGACTACTTTCACTGGAATTCATATATTGTTTGGACTTTGCACTGAACTACATACCAATAATACATATTGTTTCACTCTATGCATTATTTTTCTACTTATATGTAATTTTCACTGTTTGAGCGTAACGGCTTCAGACAAGTCAACTTATAGTTACCGTATTTATTGGCGTATAACACGCGCCGGCGTATAACACACACCCCAAGTTTAGGAGGCAATTTTAAGGAAAAAACTTTTAGGAGTAAAGTTTAAGGAAGAAAAACTTACATTAAAATGCCCATCAATGCATCATTATTGTGTCCATCTGCAGCCTTGCTCCAGTGTTCATTGCAGTCTTGTCAGTGCAGCTTTGCCCCAGTGCAGCCTTGTCAGTGCAGCCTTGTCATTGCAGCTTTGCCCCAGTGCAGCCTTGTCATTGCAGCTTTGCCCCAGTGCAGCCTTGTCAGTGCAGTTTTGTCCCAGTGCAGCCTTGTCAGTGCAGCCTTGTGTGATCGCCGTGATCGCCGCCGACATACACAGCCATGTGTAAATTCAAATATGGCGCCGAGACTGCAGGGACTCGTCGGAGCCGAGATACACATACCCGAGCGTCCTCGGCTTTTCTCGGCGCCGCTCACAGTCACGCCCAGTCCCGCCCTATGATGGACATAACATAGGTCCAATGGTGGGACTGGGCGTGAAAAGCCGAGGACACTCGGGTATGTGTATCTCGGCTCCGACGAGTCCCTGCAGTCTCGACGCCATATTTGAATTTACACACAGCTGTGTATGTCGGCGGCGAACGCGGCAATCGCCGCGATCGCTCTGATCAACCAGAATTGGTGGGGATCGGCCTATAACACGCACCCACAATTTTCCCCTGATTTTAAGGGGAAAAAAGTGCGTGTTATATGCCGATAAATAAATTTTTTGAATCACATATTTATTTTTTAGCGCAGCTTATTTTTTAGTTTATATTTGTTACTGTGTCAGTATCTCACAGGAAAGTTGCTGTTGGGTCACATTTAGGATTAATAGCGCGGTTTTTACTTTTTCTATACATGTTAGAGATTATTATTAATAGTATATAGGATTTATATAGCGCAAACAGTTTATGCAGCACTTTAGAATATAAAAGGGAGACAATACAGTTACAATACAAGAGGATTAAGAAGGCCCTGCTCAGAAGAGCTTACAATATAACAGGGTGGGGCAGGTGGTACAAAAGGTTGTAACTGTGGGGAATGAGCTTATGGAAGTGGTAAAAGATTAGTTGGAGACGTGATAGGCTTTCCTGAAGAGATGAGTTTTCAGGGATCGCCTGAAGGTAGCAAGAGTAGGGGATAGCCGGATAGATGGAGGTAGCGAGTTCCAGAGGATGGGAGAGGCTCTGGAGAAATCCTGGAGATGAGCATGAGAGGAGGAGACGAGAGAGCTTGAGAGAAGGAGGTCTTGAGAGGAGCGGAGAGGACGGTTTGGGTGATATTTGGAGACAAGATTGGTGATGTAGCTCGGGGCAGAGTTGTGAATGGCTTTGTATGTTGTGAGATACAGGCGATTAAAAGCAAAATGGTGGATTTAGAAAACGCTGAAAGAGAAATAATCTGTAGTTGAGAGAAGTGGCTGAATCTATTGCACCAGCAGACCTTAGAAAATTCGTCGATAGTAGTTGTAGATCGAGCACATCGCCTGCCTAAACCCAAGCACTTGCCAGATAAGGTGCCACAAGAGGTCATAGCGCGCATTCACTTCTTTCATGTAAAAGAAGAACTGTTGAGATACACCAGAAAGAATTCGCCTCTACCTGACCCCTATGCGGACATTTCTGTGTACTCTGATATCTCGCAACACACCATGCAGGCCTGCAGAAACCTAGCCACACTGACGAAATTATTCCAAAACCATAAAAAACCTTGGGATTTCCAACAAAGATCATCATAACAAGGGATAACAAAACTTATGCCATTACCAGCTTGGAAAATGGTTTGAAACTGGCCAAACAATGGAAGCTTGTTCCAGATGAAGAAGAAGTCCCTATTGCTTCTCCCTCTCAAAAGATTTCCTCTGAGTGGCAAAAAGTCAAAAGTACTATGCATTTGGAATGTTCAACACCTCACACCCTTCTTTAATCTAATCAGGAATAGGCACTGGATCTCAGGGAGAACAGACCCCCCACTGTGCTGGAGCGAAAGTTTCCGCACATGGTGATATGTTTCACTTTTTTTTATATGTTCTTTTGTTTCTCTTCCCTTGTTTCTTTATGTTTTATATGTACGAGCAAACTTCTCCACTGGAATTTGCCTATGACTGCAGGATGGTCAGACCTGTACAGAATCTTCAGTCTCTCCAGCAATGCATCTCTTATCCTTTGCTGCCATCTTCAGGTAAAAGCAGGGAACTGCCCTTTCTTATCAAATATACTGAATCATATTTAGCACTGCCTCCACATATTAAAGTGGAGTTCCACCAAAAGTGGAACTTCCACTCATCGGATTTCTCCCCCCCTCCAGTGTCACAGTTGGCACCTTTCAGGGGGGAGGGGGGTGCAGATACCTGTATATTACAGGTATCTGTACCCACTTCCGGCATAGATAGCCGCAGAATCTGCGGTTATTTACGCCACTTGCTGCCCCCCCCCCCCCCCGCTGTATGCTGGGAAACACAAGGGTCCCAGAGACAGCAGGGACCATCCGTATTGCGCATGCACGACTCGCGCATGCGCAGTAGGGAACCGGGAAGTGAAGCCGCAAGCCTTCACTTCCTGACTCCCTTACCGAAGATGGAGGCGGCAGCACCCGAGGACGGAGAGACGGTTCGGCCTCGGGTGCCGACATCGCGTGTGCCCTGGACAGGTAAGTGTCCATGATTTAAAAGTCAGCAGCTGCAGTGTTTGTAGCTGCTGACTTTAAAAAAAAAAAATTTCGGCGGAGCTCCGCTTTAACTATGACCCTTAAAGTACTATCTCTTAATCTCCCTGACGGTAATCCCGAGTGTGGCTCGGGGTGGATTTTCAGTACCAAAAGCGGTAACCCTGAGCCAGGTTACCAGGATCCAGGTACAGCAAACTTACCTTGTCCCCTGGATCCTGCGATGTCCTCCCTGCACTGTGTGCGAGCCGTGTCTCCGCTCGATTCATCATAGAGCCGAGCTACGTTCCCTGCGAGACTTGAGACGCATGAGGACGGAGAACGGCGCCAAATTCAAAAAGTAAAAAACACACAATACATATACAGTACGCTGTAATCTTACAGATTACATTACTGTATGAAATCATTTCACCTCCCTTTTTTCCCTAGTGCTTTGTCCAGTGCCTTGCATGCAGTTTTATATTACCGTATTTATCGGCGTATAACACGCACCGGCGTATAACACGCACCCCAATTTAGGAGGGAATTTTAAGGAAAAAAAACACTTTTAGGAGGGAAGTTGAATTGAAAAAAAACTTACATTTAAATGCCCATCATTGCAGCCTTCTCAGTGCAGCCTTGCCCCAGTGCAGCCATGTCAGTGCAGCCTTGTCAGTGCAGTCTTGTCAGTGCAGCCATGTCAGTGCAGCCTTGTCAGTGCAGCCTTGTCAGTGCAGTCTTGTCAGTGCAGCCATGTCAGTGCAGCCTTGTCAGTGCAGCCATGTCAGTGCAGCCTTGTCAGTGCAGCCATGTCAGTGCAGTCTTGTCAGTGCAGCCATGTCAGTGCAGCCTTGTCAGTGCAGTCTTGTCAGTGCAGCCATGTCAGTGCAGCCTTGTCAGTGCAGCCATGTCAGTGCAGCCTTGTCAGTGCAGCCATGTCAGTGCAGCCTTGTCAGTGCAGTCTTGTCAGTGCAGCCATGTCAGTGCAGTCTTGTCAGTGCAGCCTTGTCAGTGCAGCCTTGTCAGTGCAGTCTTGTCAGTGCAGCCATGTCAGTGCAGCCTTGTCAGTGCAGCCTTGTCAGTGCAGTCTTCCCCAGTGCAGCCTTCCCCAGTGCAGCCTTCCCCAGTGCAGCCTTGTCAGTGCAGCCTTGTCAGTGCAGCCTTCCCCAGTGCAGCCTTGTCAGTGCAGCCTTCCCCAGTGCAGCCTTGTCAGTGCAGCCTTCCCCAGTGCAGCCTTGTCAGTGCAGCCTTCCCCAGTGCAGCCTTGTCAGTGCAGCCTTCCCCAGTGCAGCCTTGTCAGTGCAGCCTTCCCCAGTGCAGCCTTGTCAGTGCAGCCTTCCCCAGTGCAGCCTTGCCCCAGTGCAGCCTTCGACCCTCTATCCCTGCCATCCTAGGCTTCAAAATCGCCGACCGCGATTTGAAAATGGCGCCGCCGGCGCCGAAATACACAGAGCCGGTCCTCGGCTCTTCCCGGCGGCTCTCATTCACTTTCAGCTCCACTCGTAGTCCCGAGCGGAGCTATCCGAACCTAGCCGAGTAGGTTTTAAAAATCGCGGTCGGCGATTTTGAAGATGTGACAGCTCGGGATCGCAGGGGATCAGCGTATAACACGCACCTGCGATTTCCCCCTGATTTTAAGGGGAAAAAAGTGCGTGTTATACGCCGATAAATACAGTATATATATTGTTCTATCTACCTGGAAACTGGAGATTGTCCATAGCAACCAAAACCTTCCATTTACATCAGAAGTGTTTTTAGATCGGCTAGAAAACAGCGATAATAAATTAGAATCAAGTGCAGAATTGCGGGATAGTGATTTGTGGGGAGATCTGTCATCAAACACTGAGAGTAATGACAGCGACAATTCTGCAACTGAGCAAATTTCAGTGTTTTTGATTTGATTACATTATTGAATAATTTTTATTATTATTATATTATTATCCCTGCTGGGATTCATGAGCAACGTGCTATCCAAGCGATGATTGATGCATATATGTCTGGTACATAATACGTGTTATTATTTATGTTTGTTTTCTGTTATAATTTTGGATACGCCATACGGAAAAAATGAACATGTCATTTAAATAGTCCTGTGGCAGAGCTAACTACAGTGAGGTGGGTGCGGTTTTGTACTCTGAGGCACAGTTAGCTCCCTTTAGGGGTGGCGGGAGTGCAGTGGCAGCACCATTACCAAGAAGGAACCTATTGTGGTATGGCCACTTGACTTACTGTATTACTGAATTGATGAATCCTCTATGTTATATATCTACCTAACGGTACTAAGGCCTTTATTAATGGCTATCCAGATGTTTATTATGTTTTTGTTCTGTAACCTTTGTTGATTTACTGTTGAAAAATCAATAAAAACTATTTGAAACTATTGTTTCTTGGCTCTTTAGTGGTCACTTCCTCAGTAAAAGGTGTACAGTACAGTGGATGAAATACATAAAAATATTTAAAAAAATGTTTTAATGTGAATCCAATGGGTGGAAAATACTGTATAAACAATAAAAAAATATATGTGATTAAAAAAAATGGTGGCACCACTTTTTATCAATTTTTTTAATACATTGCTTTTTTCCTTGTTTTTTTTTTTTTTGCATGAGGGTTTGGGGGGGCATTTTCATTGTTTTGGGCGTCTTATCAAAAGATTTTAAGCACCAGCCGCCACTGGGTTTTATGAACTGCTAGATTGGTGGAGCATTGTACAGCAAGGCTCAGTGGTACCGTCTGAAAGTACAATATCATTAGTGTAACAGAGACAGCACAGATAGCAAGTTAACAGTGTCATTGCCGACCGGCTCATGGCGATATACGTCGGCAGAAAGGCACCGGTGCAATAGGCTCTAATAGGCATCAAAAAAGGTGACCTGCGAGCGCCATGCTTGGCGCTCGCAGTTCACCCAGGTGTGTTAGAAAATTAAAGGAATATTCGCTTTCCTAACACTGAACTGCCTCTCCGCCAATCAGGGGCTTGGGTCTGTTACCTGTCACCTGATTTGCTGAAATAACAGGCGCTGTGATTGGATGCCTATCAGGCGTCCAATCATAGGAGAGGACGGGAGGAGAGGATGGGAGAAGACATTGAGGAGATGGAGAAGCATGAAGGACACTTTTCGCCGCCGTCACCCGCTGCCCCACCGAGACAGGATAAATGCCGGGCAGACAGCGGGTGAGTGGGCGGGGGGGGGGGCACAGTGGCGGCATTTGATGGGCACAGTGGCAGCATTTGATGGCACAGTGGCTGCGTTTGATGGGGCACAGTAGCAGCGTTTGATGGGCACAGTGGCTGCGTTTGATGGGCACAGTGGCTGAATTTGATGTGGTATAGTGGCTGTGTTTGATGGGGCACAGTGGCTGCGTTTGATGGGGCACAGTGGCTGTGTTTGATGGGCACAGTGGCAGCATTTAATGTCACAGTGGCTGCATTTGATGGGCACAGTGGCTGCGTTTGATGGGCACAGTGGCTGCGTTTGATGGCACAGTGGCGGCAATTGATGGGCACAGTGGCTGCGTTTGATGGGCACAGTGGCTGCGTTTGATGGCACAGTGGCGGCAATTGATGGGCACAGTGGCTGCGTTTGATGGGCACAGTGGCTGCGTTTGATGGCACAGTGACTGCGTTTGATGGGCATAGTAAGGTTGCAATTGATGTTTTTTTTTTTTTCAGAATTTTTCAGTTTGTTTGTGCCCCTCCAAAAATTTTGAGCACCAGCCGCCATTGGGTTTCAGGAACTGCTAGATTGGTGAAGCATTGTACGGCAAGGCTCACTGGTACCGGCCTCTAAATGCTGCACACCAGGGAGTGGTGTCCTCTATGAATGTGAGTGTCTGATGGTACAGTGTCATTAGTGTAACAGGGTCAGCACAGATAGTAAGTTAACAGTGTCATTGCAGCTCGCTTCGAAGCCCGGAAGACCTGCTTAACCACTTGCCGACAGACTCACAGCGATATATGTTGACAGAATGGCAGCGCTGCACAAACCACCGTACCCGTACTGTGGCTCCTTTAAGAGCTGTAGCAGGGGCGCGCCGGCCACAAGTGATCACGGGCACGAGAGCCAGAATGGGGATTTATGTGTGTAAACACACAAAACCCTTGTTCTGACAGGGAAGGAGAGAGATCTATTCTGTTCCTACTAAGTAGGAACAACTATCTGGCTCCTTCTTCAGTCAGTCCAATCCCTCCACAGTTAGAAACACCTCCCTAGGTAACACATTTAACCCCTTGATCGCCCCATTATGTTAATCCCTTCCCTACCAGTGACATTTACACAGTAATCAGTGCATTTTTATAGCACTGATCGCTGTATAAATGTCAATGGTCCCAAAAAAGTGTCAAAAGTGTCCGATCTATCCGCTGCAATATTGCAGTCCCACTAAAAATCACAGATCACCGCCATTAATAGTAAAGAAAAAATAATAATAATAATAAAAATGCCATAAATCTATTCCCTATTTTGTAGACGCTATAACTTTAGCGAAAACAAATCAAAACACGCTTATTGCGATTTTTTTTTAACCAAAAAATATGTAGAAGAATACATATCGGCCTAAACTGATGAAGAAAAATTTTTTTCGAAAGAAAAGGTGGGATATTTATTATAGCAAAAAGTAAAAAATATTGCTTTTTTTTAAAATTGTCGGTCTTTTTTTGTTCATAGCGCAAAAAATTTAAACCGCAGAGGTGATCAAATACCACCAAAAGACAGCTCTATTTGTGGGAAAAAAAGGATGTCAATTTTGTTTGGGTACAGCGTTGCACGACCGTGCAATGGTCAGTTAAAGCGACACAGTGCTGTACCGCAAAAAATGGCCAGGTCAGAAAGAGGGTAAATACTTCCAGGGCTGAAGTGGTTAATGTTGACTGTCACATGACCACTCCCAGCCTGAAGTTCAGGCATTAGCGAGTGCAGTTCCACTTGTCTTGCTCCACATGGGCCTAAGCCCTGCCTGCACCCTGGCATACCATATGTTTGGTATGGCTACCATATGTTTAATATTATGAAAGAGCTCTTTTGACCTCCTTAATAAGAGGTCTCTTAATTTGGTAAGAGGTGTATTTTTAGTGGTGGTGGCGATGAAGATGTGTCCCAGATGGTGAATCACTGGGTGTTGGAAAACTTAAGTGGTTACAAGAAGTCATTATTACACAATATATAATTTTAGTGGACTACAAAAATATTTCACAATTATGTCTCGTACACATGGTCGGATTTTCCGACGGAAAATGTTCGATGGGAGCTTTTTGTCGGAAATTCCGACTTGACTACTGCAACTCCCTCCTCATTGGCTTACCTCTACATAGTCTATCCCCCCTTCAATCCATCATGAATGCTGCTGCCAGACTCATCCACCTTAGCAACCGCTCTGTGTCTGCTACTTCTCTCTGTCAATCCCTCCACTGGCTTCCGCTCACCCAACAAATTAAATTCAAAATACTAACAACTACCTACAAAGCCATCCACAACTCTGCCCCCAGCTACATCACTGACCTAGTCTCAAAATACCAACCCAATCATTCTCTTTGTTCTTCTCAAGACCTCTTGCTCTCTAGCTCCCTCATAACCTCCTCACATGCTCGCCTCCAGGACTTTTCCAGAGCCTCTCCAAATCTTTGGAACTCCTTACCCCAATCTGTCCGATTATCTCCCACTCTGTTAGCTTTTAGACGATCCATGAAAACCCTTATCTTTAGAGAAGCCTATCCTACCCACACCTAATAACTGTATTTTCATTTTCTCCATCTGATCATCCCCCACAGCTATTACCTTTTGTTCCACTTGATCCTCCCTTCTAGATTGTGAGCTCTAATGAGCAGGGCCCTCTGATATCTCCTGTTTTGAATTATATTGTAACTGTACTGTCTGCCCCCATGTTGTAAAGCGCTGCGCAAACTGTTGGTGCTATATAAATCCTGATATAAATCCTGAATAATAATAATAATAATTTGAAAATTGCAAATAGCACATTGCTTTATTTATATAGTGAACGACTAGCGCCTATTTTTTGCTAACATAGTTGGTAAGGTTGAATAAAGACACCAGTCCATCCAGTTCAACCTGTGTGTGTGTGTGTGTTCACGTCAAAATAAAAAATAAATCATATCCCATATCCCTGTATATTGTGCTTGCTAAGATGTCTATCATCTAATGCCGCATACACACGACCGGAATTTCCGGCAGAAAAGAACAAATCCGTCGGACATTCCGATCGTTTGTGGGCTTCATCTGACCTTTTCTGTCGAAAAATCTGACGGACCTTAGAAATAGAACATGTTTCAAATCTTTCCGATGGACTCGATCCCTATCGAAAAAAAACGTTCATCTGAATGCTAGTCCAACGGACCGAAAACAACGCAAGGGCAGCTATTGGCTACTGGCTATTGAACTTCCTTTTCTAGTCCAGTCGTACATCATCACGTTCGAAATGATCGGACTTTGGTGGGATCGTGTGTAGGCAAGTCTGTTTCATCGGAACTCTGACGGAACTCCATCGAAAAGTCCTTCAGAGTTCAGTCCGATGAGAAGTCCACTCGTGTGTACGTGGCATTAGAGTTTTTTGAAACTATCAAAGCTCCCCAATGACGCCACTGATTGTGGAAGTGAGTTCCACATCCTTACCTCCCTGACAGTGAAAACCTCCTACATAGTTTAAGGTTAAACTGCTTCTTGGCCATGGCCACACAATATTATTGTGTGGCCATGTGTCTTCTTACACTCCCTGAGACTGAACAATATATTCCCTATACTAGAATCACCATTGAGGTATTTGTATAATGCTACCATATCTCCTCTCAAACATCTCTTCTCCAGAGATAATAAATGTATTAATTTTTGTAGTTGTTCCTCGTAACTGATGTCCTCCAGTCCCCTTATTAACTTTGTTGTCCTTCTCTGGACTCTCTCCAGTTCCAGCACATCCTTCCTGAGGATTGATGACCAGAACTGGATGGAATACTCCAGATGTGGCCAAACGAGAGTTTATAAAGTGGCAGGATTATAGTTTTATCTTATGAGTAAATACCCTTTTTTATGCATGCTAATAGTCTGGTAACCTTGCTTGCTGCAGCTTGCCATTGCAAGCCGTTGCTGAGTCTGTCATCTACTAGCACCCCCAGATCTTTCTCCATCCTGGACTTCCTTAGTGGTTCTCCCCCTAGGGAGTAACTTGTTTATAAAATTGTGGAATGGCAGTGTGTGTATAGCCTGGTCTGGCCAATCCAATGGACAGACAGAAAGAGCCTAGTGCTCAGGGCACAGCATAACCCCACCGGATTGTGAGGACAGACCAGGGAAGTATTTAAAAATAATTTTATTGAAAAAGTGATTTGACAATAGAAACATTAAAATCAATATCAATACAAAATTGTGAACATAGCAGTGGCTGCCCTCTTAATATATGATGGGCTAGTACACGTAGCTGTTAAGGATGACACCTGACATGTTTCAGACTCATACGTCCTTCTTCATAGGCTCTATCATCTAAAGCATACATGTTCTATAATGTAAACATATTTAAGTATTAGTACAGTAATATAATCACATTAGAGATCGTTTTTAAATGGGGATTGAATGACCATCCACATAGTAAACATGGCAAAAAAAGAGTATACTCACGTGCCTGAGCTGTTCACTGCTAAATACAAAGGGGGAACGGCACCGCAAGTCAGCACAATTGCTGACTTGCGGTGCGGAACTAAGGATGGGTGGCTGAGGTGGTAAGCCACGAGTGAGGGAAGGAAGGGAGATTGCAAGAACTCCCACTGGTTGGAGTATCTACTCCATTCAGCATAGGTCGGCCAACAGATACAAAATTGGACTTAGGACTTCCCGTCTATGTAAAGACAAAAAGACAAACCATAGTAGTGAGTGTAATGATCTGAGTCAACGATTAATAATAAATATAAGGTAAAGGAGTAATCAAAAACAAAACTCACCACATGAGAGAGTATACACAGGTCAGTAGGTCCCAGCAGCAAGCACCAACAATGTAAGTGCCACTGCTGGTCGGAAGTATAAATAGCCAGTAAGGCTATTGTAAACAGCTGAGTGCAGGTTGCACTAAGCACCTGACGCAGCTGTGGTCGATGAGGCAGAGTGTTGCGCAAGAGATGGCAGCAACTGTCTGCCTCAGAGTTCCCTGGCAGAGCGGCGCGTGGTGCGGGCCCACCCACAGATAGGATGGGAGCCCTGTCACCGTCACCCCGTCACCGGCGCGCTCCAGGCTGGATCACAAACAGGAAGGGGAGCAGCCCGAAGGCTGGACTCCGAAGGGCAAAGGGACCCCGAGCCACCGCCAGACAGGCGGGGATAGGGAGTCTCCCGCGCGCCAGGCAATCAAGTGGGACACCCAAACCGAGCACCCCGCACTGGGATGTAACCATTGGGAAAAATGAAGGCATGTATTGCATGCAGATGTAACAATTAGGCATGTGCCCCCGAAGGGGGAAGTGTGCCACCCAGTGGTAAAGTGGTACATCACCATTTGGTACTGAGGAAGTATCTAGAACAGTGGTCTCAAAGTACCGGCCTGCGGACCGGTTCAAAATGCCCACAGGCAGGGCCGATCCAGGACTAGAGGTAGACCGATATTTGGCCATTAGGCCGATATATAGCACTGGCCGCCGTTCCTCCTCCCTTCTCCACACTCAGCGCTTGATGCTTGTGTGAAACTGACACATAACAGGAAGAGAGAGACAGAGGGATCTGTCAGATTTGAGGTTGATGTCAGGGGTGGGCGGGACCCGGCCAGGGTGGGCGGGACCCGGCCAATATCAAACACCAGCCAATGGGATCTGGGCGGCCGCTACGTGCATGTGGCCCGCCCCTTTTCTTAAGCAGCCCAATCATTGGCTGGTGTTTGATAGCTGCTGGTCCCGCCCACCTCAGCCGGGTCCCGCCCACCCCGACATCAACCTCAATTCTGACATATCCCTCTGTCTCTCTCCTCTGTGCTACATGTCAGCTTCACACAAGCATCAAGCGCTGAGTGTGGACAGCTCCTTGTCAGTTTCACACATGGTTACACTCCGCTCAGTGTGAAACCTGCCAGTGCCACCTGCCAGTGCTAATCAGTGCCATCTGTCAGTGCCATCTGTCAGTGCCATCTGTCAGTGCCAGCTGCCAGTGCCACCGCCAACCAGTGCCACCTGCCAGTGCCAACCAGTCTGCCATTGCCACCTGCCACCTCCAACCAGTACCACCTGCCAGTGCCACCTGCCACCACCTGCCAGTGCCACGCCAATCAGTGCCACCTGCCAGTGCTACGCCAATCAGTGCCACCTGCCAGTGCCAATAGTGCCACCTGCCAGTTCCAAACCAGTGCCACCTGCCAGTTCCAAACCAGTGCCACTTGCCAATGCCTGCCAGTGCCACCTTCCAGTGCCAACCAGTGCCACTGCCAATAAGTGCCACCTGCCAGTGCCATTGCCAATCAGTGCCACCTGCCAGTGACAGACAGTGCAACCTGCCAGTGCCACCTGCCTAAGCCAACCAGTGCCACCTGCCACAGCCAACCAGTGCCATCTGTACTGAGGACATCAAGTGTGTGGTAGAGTGACAGGAGCAAGCAGGGAGGAGTGGAGTGGGTGAGATTTTTTTTTTTTTCAAATCGGTCTAAAATATCGGCCACAAAAATCGTCATCATATATCGGCCATCGGCCTCCCCGATTTCTAAATATCGGCATAGGCCAGAGAAAAATCCATATCGGTCGACCTCTATCCAGGATGTCTTTTTGAACTGCACCCAGGCACCGCAGAGGGGGAGGCGCCAAAGAGCTTTACCTCTCCATCTCTTCTGTCCTCTCCGCTGCACACTGCTGAAGCCCAGAGAGAGAACAGGGCAGAGGAAGGAGCGGAGGAAGGATCCGCTCATCGATCTGCCCACCTAGGCTTGAACGATCGACCAGAGCCCCAAACCAGGGTCCTGCTGCCACCTCAGGGCGGGAGATTGTGTTCCCTGGGTCCCCTGTCACTAGGCCTGTATGGAGGCCAGGAGGAGAGGACTCGGGAGGCAGATGATCCTGACTGCCAGGAGAGGTGAGTGAGCCATCACACTGAGGCAAAGTCCTTAGTGGGGTGACTGGGGTAGAAATTTGTGCAGTGTGGGGGGTATTTTATGCAGTGTGGAGGGTGATTGTGCAGTGTGGGGGGTAATTGTGTAGTGCGGCAGTAATTATGGAGTGTGTGGGGTATTTTATGGAGTGTGGGGCTATTTGTGCAGTGTGGGAGGGGTAATGCTGGGGGTTAATAATGCGTTTGCTGACACCAATGCTGGGTTAATAATGCGTTTACTGACACCAGTGCTGGGTATAATGCGTTTGCTAACACCAGTGCTGGGGGTTAATAATGCGTTTGCTGACACCAGTGATGGGGGTTAATAATGCGTTTGCTGACACCAGTGCTGGCTATAGTATAGTATATTATTGCTGGTATAGTTTATTGCTTTTGAAGTTTTAAAAGTTTGCATGCGGCCCCCCATGGGATATGAAAACTTGTCATGTGGCCCTCAGGCAATTTGAGTTTGAGACCCCTGATCTAGAACAACAGAAAAACAACAATTAATGATGTACAAATTACAACACTGGACTACACATGGCTCAATCAGATACAAAGATAGTAAGCAGATTGAAAAGAATATAGGAAGCCAGCTTAGTCATAGTGTAAACACATGATGTATAATATATTAATAAAGCTGTACTGGTATGATGGGGCATGCAAGAGAATGTAGGATTTAAGCGCACAACGAGCCACCTCTAATTAGAGGTCCAATTCACAAACCCCAGATCGAAAGCCCTCCAGAAAGGGCTTAAATTAAATTAAAATCCTCATTGAGGCCTGGAGGTGCAGTGGCGTTGTGGTGGAATATCCACCTCAATTCGCTCTGTAAAAGTGCTTTATTGGAGTCACCCCCTCTAGGGCTGGTAGGAATGTGGTCCAAGGCCAAGAAGCGCACTTTAGGAGTGCAGTCAGTATGCACTATTCGGCAGTGTCGGCCAATGGGGAGACCTGGATCCTTTTTGTTAATACTTACAATATGTCGATAAATTTGTTGCCAGAAAGGTAGTTTGGTTTTACCTACATCAAAGCAACTGCATTCGCACTGCATTAAGTAAACCAACCCTCTGCAGTGCAACAGTTTACAAAGTATTTGGATCTGAATAACTTAATAATAGGGAGTAACTTGCGTCTATATTTTCAGCCCCCCCCCCCCCCCCCGGGGCATTACTTTACATTTTTGAACAATAAACCTCATTTGCTATGTAGTTTCCCCATTATGTTAATGAGGTCTTCTTGTAAAGTATCAATAACCTGCTGAGAAGTAGCTTTTTGTCATCAGCAAACACTGAGATTGAGCTATTTATTCCATCTTCTATAAAATTTATGAATAAATTAAACAGAATTGGTCCCAGGACAGAGCCCTGGGGTACACCACTTGCCACTCCATACTAGTCTGAGTACACGTTATTTATCACCACCCTTTGGACGCACACCTGTAACCAGTTTTCTATCCACGTCTTCCTGGAGTCAGTTCCCCGATGCCAGGGAGGTTGGTGACTGCTGACTTAATAACTCTGAAAAGATTGTAGATTATCATCAATATCTGGTTGCTCCTCATCCTACTCAGTAATGTTTGTTCTCAGATAATCCTTCAATTCCACGCTCTACTATCTAACGGAACAACTTATTACAAAGGTGACTATACCAGATATTTTACATTCTGTGACTTTTCTGTTGTATTTTTATTAAAAAATCTTTATTAATTTATAGTTTTGAAAAAATATAATGCCTAAAACAAGCTATCATTTCCTGGTTTCTTAAAGTATAAATAACTGGATTCAAAAGAGGAGTCACAACAATGTATGACATAGACAAAAACGTATTTATCTTCATCCCGTTTTGCTGAGAAGGAACCATATATGTAACACATATTGAACCAAAGAACAAGCAAACAGAAGCCAGATGTGAACTGCATGTGGAGAAAGCTTTCTGTCTTCCAGACCGTGAGGAAATTCTAAGGATTGCGGAAAATATGGAGACATAGCTGACTATGATCACGACAAATGGGACAAAACTCAGAAAGATGGTTATAAAGAGAACCTCCATCTCTACCAATGATGTGTCTGAAGTAGACAGCTGCAGAAGTGGAGCTAGGTCACAAAAGAAATGGTCAATAGTGTTCAAACCACAGAACTGTAAGTGGCAGATCGTAATTATTAATATGGCCATCGCTGTAAATCCAGCCACCCAAGCCCAAGCCACCAGATGGTTGCGAGTGTTGATGTTCATGATGGAAGAGTATCTCAGAGGGTTGCAAATGGCCAAATGCCTGTCGTATGCCATAACGGTTAAAAGAAGACATTCTATATTACCTGTTGAAGATCCTAGGTAGTATTGAATGATACAGCCAAAGAATGACACAAAACCTCCATTCAAACATAAAATAGACAGCATGTTAGGGATGATCATGGTGGTCATAAATATTTCACAGGCAGATAGGTTGCTAAGAAAAAAGTACATGGGAGAATGGAGTTTTGGACTGGTAGATATCAAGGTTAAAATTGACATGTTCCCTATCACTATTGCCAGATAAGCGACGAGGAACAAAACAAAAATAAAAAATTGTATGTGTTTAAGATGGCCGAACCCTACAAGAAATATCTCCGACACCATTGTTTTGTTCTGCCCACATGGGACCTGGTGGAAAAAATTACAGGCAGTAATATTAGTATGTAGAATACAGAATATAAAGTAACTTGTAAGCATCTGGTAATAATAACTGACAAATATGATGAAGCAGGTTCATATAGAATGAAGAGGTATAAAAGACTTTGTTGTGTTTGACACATTCAGTTGTTCATTAGACATGTGTGATTTGTTGTGTTACGAACTGAAATTCACACATTTTCATTATTCGTAGATTCGTATGTATCCAAATTTTTGAATCACAATAGTATCGAAGTTCAAGGAATCCAAAATGAATTATAGCAAAATAAATTACTGAAAAACTTAAAAAGGGGTCTGAAGGGTCTGGTATGGATTTTGAGGGGGGCCCCCACGCCATTTTTAAAAAAAAATTTGGCGCGGGGTTCCCTTAATATCCATACCGGACCTGAAGGGCCTGGTATGGATTTTCGGGGGAACCCCCACGCATTTAAAAAAAAAAAAATTGGTTCAGGGTTCCCCTGTGGGGAAATCCCATGCCGTTTTTATCAATGAACTTTTATGTGTATTGCCGGACTGACAATTCATTATAGCGGGCGCTAGCGATAGTACTTTTAAATGACTTTTTTTCCTTTAGAAATGTCATTTTGCACTCGGACTGTTCTAAACACGGGAAACATGCGCCACTTTACAAGCATACTATAGACACCCCCAGGTATGAAATTGAAAGGAATATTCCACTTTTATTGTTTCACTTTAAGCATTATTAAAATCACTGCTTCCGAAAAAACGGCCGTTTTTAAAACTTTTTTTTGCATTGATACATGTCCCCTGGGGCAGGACCCAGGTCCCCAAACACTTTTTATGACAATAACTTGCACATTAACCCCTAAAATTAGCACTTTTGATTTCTCCCATAGACAATTCACTATAGCTGACAATTCACTATAGCCGCTATTACTTCATGACTTTTTTTTCCCTTTAGAAATGTCATTTTGCTGTCAGACTATTCTAAACACGGAAAAAAAGCTCCACTTTACAGACATACTATAGACACCCCCCCCCCAGGTACGAAATTTAAAGGAATATTTCACTTTTATTGTTTCACTTTAGGCATTATTAAAATCACTGCTCCCGAAAAAACTGACGTTTTTAAAACTTTTTTTTGCATTGATACATGTCCCCTGGGGCAGGACCCGGGTCCCCAAACCACAATAACTTGCATATCAAATTAGCACTTTTGATTTCTCCCATAGACTTTTAAAGGGTGTTCCGCGGTTTTCGAATGAAGACCCCCCTTACACAGTTTAAGGTTAAATCGCTTCTCCTCCGGTCTCATTGTGTGCCCCTGTGTCCGTATACACTCCCTAGGACTGAATAGTTCATTCCTATGCTGGGATCCCCATTGAGATATTTGTAGATCGCTATCTTGTCTCCTCTCAAGCGGCTCATCTTCAGTGAGAATAAATGTAGTGTTTGCCGCCGTTCCTCGTAATTGAGGTCCTCCAGCCCCCTTATTAGTTTTGTTGCCCTTCTTTGGACTCTCTCCAGTTCCAGCACATCCCTTCAGAGGACTGGTGACCGGAACTGGACGTAAGACGCCATATGAGGCCTAACCAGAGTTTTATAAAGTGGCAGAATTATAGTTTTGTCCCTGGAGTACATCCCCTTTTTTATGCATGCTAATATTCTGCCAGCTTTGTTAGCTGCATCTTGGCACTTCAGGCTGTTGGTCAATCTGTCATCTGTTAGCACCCCTAGATCCTTCTCCATCCTTGAGTCTCTCAGTTGAATATTTTTGCATTTATGTTTTTTGCCCCAAGTGCATTATTTTACATTTCTCCATATTAAACCTCATTTGCCATTTGTCTGCCCACTCCTTTATTTTGTTCAGGTCATTCTGCAAAATTTCTATGTCCTGATGTGAGTTTATTACTCTGGTTATCTTTGTGTCATCCACAAAAACTGAGACTGAACTAGTTGTCCCACTATATCATTTATAAATATATTAAATATAATTGGTCCCAAGACAGATCCTTGGGGTACCCCACTCACCACTCCAGATCAGTCTGAGTACTTACTATTTATTCCCACCCTTTGGACCTGTCCCTGTAACCAGTTGTTAGGGATGGGCCGAACATCCCCGGTTCGGTTCGCATCCAGCACATGTGAACGGACCAAAAGTTTCACGAGAACATTCAAACACCATTAAAGTCTTTGGGACTCGAATGTGAGAAATCAAAAGTGCAAATTTTAAAGGCTAATATGCAAGTTATTGTCCTAAAAAGGGTTTGGGGACCTGGGTGCTGCCCCAGGGGACATGAATCAATGGAAAAAAAAGTTTCAAAACGGACATTTTTTTGGGAGCAGTGATTTTAATGATGCTTAAAGTGAAAAAATAAAAGTGAAATATTCCTTTAAATATCATACCTGGGGGGTGTCTATAGTATGCCTGTAAAGTGACACGTGTTTCCCGTGCTTAGAACAGTCACTGTACAAAATGACATTTCTAAAGGAATAAAAGTCATTTAAAACTGCTTGAGGCTTTAATGTAATGTCGGGCCCCGGCAATACAGATGAAAATCAGTGAGACAAACGGCATGGGTACCCCCCAGCCCATTACCAGGCCCTTTGGGACTTGTATGGATATTAAGGGGAACCCCGCACCCAAATTAAAAAAAGAAAAGGCGTTGGGCCCCCAGGCCCTATATACTCTGAACAGCAGTATACAGGCGATGCAAACAAGGCAGGGACTGTAGGTTTGTTCTTATGTAGAATCTGTTTGGCATTTGGAACAGGTACATTTTGTAAGTGTAGCTCCAGCCAAAAAATCTATTTTAAAGCTTTTTGGAAAACATAGGGAAGGGTTATCACCCCTGTAACATTTATTTTGCCGTCTGTGCCCCTGTTCAGAAGATTTCACCTCACTTTCTGTCCCAATGACAATTGGATTTTGAAAATTTGGGGTTTTTAAGGGAAACAAGGATTGGTGATAAATCAGTGGAGACACCTTTTTCCCATATTAACTCTTATGCCCCGTACACACGGTCGGACATTGATCGGACATTCCGACAACAAAATCCTAAGATTTTTTCCAACGGATGTTGGCTCAAACTTGTCTTGCATACACACGGTCACACAAAGTTGTCGGAAAATCCGATCATTCTGAACACGGTGACGTAAAACACATACGTCGGGACTATAAACGGGGCAGTAGCCAATAGCTTTCATCTCTTTATTTATTTTGAGCATGCGTGGCACTTTGTGGCACTGAGCATGCGTGGCACTTTGTGTGTCAGATTTGTGCACACACGATCGGAAATTCCGGATTTTGTTGTCGGAAAATTTTATAGCCTGCTCTCAAACTTTGTGTGTCAGAAAATCCGAATGAAAATGTGTGACACACGGTCGGAATTTCCGACAACAAGGTCCTATCACACATTTTCGGTCAGAAAATCTGACCGTGTGTACAGGGCATTACACTAGAGAATTTCCCTTCCTAGGGGTAGATTTCCTCTCACTTCCTGTTGTTTCCCTCCATTTGTAAGTAGGAGTCGTTTGTAAGTCGGATTTTTGAAAATAGGGGACCGCCTGTATATACTATATGGCCTGCCCTATGCACTCTGTGGAAAATTGGACCTTAGGTGTTGGTGGTACCAGAATACTGTAAGCCCTCACAGTCACTCTTGGTGGGCGCTGGAACGGGCCCTGCTGTGAAGTATTATATCAAGAATTGTAATTACATGCTCCTGTTAAACAGGGGCAGAAAAATTGGGCCTTAGGCGGTGGTGGTAGTGATGGTGGCGCAACACTGTAAAGCCTCACAGATACTTTTGTTGAGCGCAGGAACAGGCCCTTCTGTGAAATATTAGATCAAAAATTGTAATTACATGCCCCTGGGGCATAAAATTTGGGCCTTAGGCAGTGGTGGCAGTGCCACAACACTGCAACCCCTCACAGATACTCTTGTTGAGCGCAGGAACGAGCCCTGCTGCAAAATATAACAGCAAAAATTGTAATTGCACGCCCCTGTTAAACAGGGGCAGAAAAATTGGGCCTTAGCCACTGGTGGTGGTGCCCAGAACCAAAAATGTTCTTAGAAGCTATCAACATGAACATTGAGGAGGAATAGGCTACTCACTCAACATAAAAGGATAGTCACTCAGCATCAGCATAGGCAGTCTTGAAGGGATCTCACATTCATAAAAAAATTAATCAGCATCAGGTGCTTGGTAGCTAGTGATCCAAGACTGATTCATTTTTATGAAGGTGAGCCGATCAACCGAGTCGGTGGACAGACACACTCTGTGATCGGTTCCAGCAGCACTGAATGTGCATCCAGAAAGAATGCTGGATGCAGGACAGGCCAGTAGCTCAATTGCATACTGTGAAAGTTCTGGCCAGTGATCCATCCTCAAGACCCAGTAACCCAGTGAATTTTTGGTTGGAAAGGTCTCCAAGTCTGATCTTGCCCCTAGATATTCCTGCACCATGTACAACAGACGCTGGCGATGGTTGCTGGAACCGATCAGATCTTGGGGCTGCGGACTAAAAAATTGTCTGAACGCATCGGTCAGATGGCTCCTTCTGTGACTGACCGAAGCCTCAGCAACACGTTGTCCAAGAGTACCAGGAAATTGTAACCTCCCAGGCTCTGGAAACGCATTGCACAAACCTTTCTGCAAGGCCTCCAGAAGATGTTTCATCCTCTGCTCCCTCTGCGATGGCTGAATAAGTTCTGCCACCTTACCTTTGTAATGTGGATCAAGAAGGGTTGCCAGCCAGTCCTAATCCCTCTCCTTGATACCACAAATCTGAGGCTCCTTTCGCAGGCCATGCAGGATCAGGGAGGCCATGCAGCGTAGGTTTGCTGAGGCATTCGGTCCGGAGTCCTCTGGGTCACTAAGGATGACCTGATCCGCAGCCACCTCCTGACAGCCACGTACAAGTCCATTGGTTTCTGGGGATTGGAAACGATCCCTTGAAGACTGCTGCTGATGCTGAGTGCCAGGCTCCACTTTCATGCTGACACAATCCTCCTCCTCCTCTTCCTGTGTGATAGGCAGGCCTGTAGGAATACTGTCTGCATAAAGGGGGGCTTGAGAGGTAAGGAAGTCCTCCTCTTCCTCCCTCTGTTCTGCCTCAAGTGCCCTGTCCATTATTCCATGCAGCGTGTGCTCCAACAGGTAGACAAGAGGGACAGTATCACTGATGCATGCACTGTCACTGCTCACCATCCTTGTGGCCTCCTCAAATAGTGACAGGACAGTGCATGCATCCTTGATCATTAGCCACGTGGCGTGGCAAAAAAAAAGCCAAGCTCCCCTGACCCTTTCCTGGTGCCATACTCGCACAGGTACTCATTGGTACTCCAGGAATGGGCGACAGTCAGGTATAGGCTTGGTTAGACTATATATATATATATATATATATACAAGCATGTGTATATATATATATATAAAATGAACTGCAGCTCACTGAGTCACCTGCCTTAAAGTGTCTTTGAACACGTACTCTAGACTCTAGGATGGGCAGGAATGGCCTACAGTCAGGTATAGGCTTGGCTGGACTACAATGCAGTGGATATATATTTTATGAACTGCAGCTCAATGAGTCACCTTCCTGCCTGCCTGCCTGAAAGTGTCTTTGAACATGCACTCCAGGAATGGCCTACAGTCAGGTATAGGCTTCGTTAGACTATATATATATATATATATATATATATATATATATATATATATATATATATATATATATATATATATATATATATATATATATATATATATATATATATATATATATATATATATATATATATATATATATATATATATATATATATATATATATAAAGCCTGTGTATATATATATTATATAAAATAAACTGCAACTCACTGAGTCACCTGCCTGAAAGTGTCTTGTACAAGCCTGTATATATATATATATTAAATGCACTGCAGCTAGCTGAATCAACTGCCTGCCTGTAGTTTATTAGAAACAGTACACCAGGAAAAGTCTGCAGTGAGATGAAGCTAAACTGTATACAGTGTATGTATATATATATATATATATATATATATATATATATATATATATATATATATATACCGTATTTATCGGCATATAACACGCACAGGCGTATAACATGCACCTTTATTTTAAGAGGGAAGTTTCAGGGAAAAAAACTTAAATTTTAAATAAGGAACTTTGAAGCAAAATAAGGGTTTGTGCCCATCTGCAGCCTCACAAGTGCCATCAATGCAGCCTGATCAGTCCACATCAATGCAGCCTGATCAATGCCCATCTGGAGCCTCACAAGTGCCATCAATGCAGCCTGATCAGACCACATCAATGCAGCCTGATCAATGCCCATCCGGAGCCTCACAAGTGCCATCAATGCAGCCTCATCAGTCCACTTCAACGCAGCCTCACAATCGCCATCAATGCAGCAGCCTCACCATTGCCATCAATGCAGCAGCCTCACCATTGCCATCAGTGCAGCCCGATCGATGCCCATCTGCAGCCTAGAGGGGACAGGGAGGAAGGCGGGATGAGTGCCGACAGATTACATACAGTGAGAATCTCCTATGATAGACAGAACAGTGGTCCAATGGCAGCCCAGGAGATGGGACTTCCTATTACAGAGGCCGCCAAGTAAACAGGAGATTCTCACTGTATTTAATCTGACAGCGCTCGTCCCAACCCCCTCCCTGTCCCCTCCGAGGGAGCTAAAATTGAAGTATTGGCGTATAACACGCACACGCTATTTCCACACGATTTTCTTGGTGAAAAAGTGAGTGTTATACGCCAATAAATACAGTAGTTGCCTGCCTGCCTGAAAGTGTCTTTGAACACGCACTCCAGGAATGGCCTACAGTCAGGTATAGGCTTGGCTAGACTATATATATATATATATATATATATATATATATATATATATATATATATATATATATATATATATATATATATATATATATATATATATATACATATATACAAGCCTGTATATATATATATATATATATATTAAATGCACTGCAGCTAGCTGAATAAACTGCCTGCCTGAAGTTTATTAGAAACAGCACACTAGGAACAGTTGCACTTTTTATGACAATAACTTGCATATTAGCCTTTAAAATGAACACTTTTGATTTTTCATGTTAATGTCCCATAGACTTTAACGGTGTTCCGAATTTTCCCCGAACACCGCATATTGTTCAGTGTTCGCAGAACATCTGGACAACCGAAGTTCGGCCCGAACTTATGCTCGGGCCGAACCGTTCGCCCATCCCTATTGGTAAACCCTTCCTTTTTCTGTGTAAAAACTGTGGAGAAGAAGGTATTTAGTACAGTTGCCTTCTCTATGTCATCTGTAACCATCATCCTATCCTTTTATTAATTGTGCAATATGCTAGACCGGTGAACCTTCTGTCTGTTGTTTTTTATTGCTCCATGTGAAAAGACACCCACAGTCCTAGGAGGGTGGCAAGGCATTACTGCACCAGACCATAGGTTGGAAGAGTGGACAATATATCAAACTCTAAGCACCACATTCAAGCACAGGAGGTTGATTTTACTGACAACACTGCTCTGCCATACAATACAGTGAGCTTTGTCACACTAGTACAGGAAGTGTGTTAATGGCAGGATCCCTAGGTGAAAATGGAGGAAAAAAGCCTGAAAAAAAGGAAAACAAATACAACCTTTAAATCTAAGAACTTGTAAGTAGGGATGGGTGAATAGTTCGGCCTGAGCATGAGTTCGGGCCAAACATTTGCCCTTTCGGCTTTTCGCCCAACACCCGAATTTGAAGGGTGTTTGCCCTGATGAACACCCTGCAATGCACTGGTCGCTGCACATTTCATTCTGCACCCTGATTGGGCGAAGCTTTCTATGCTAGTTGTTAAGGAGCAGGGCCAGGAAGTCGGCTGTGGCATCCTTAACAACCAATGAGTCACCAGCTGTCAATGAGTTTCCCTGCTGACAGTTGAACAATAAAAAAAAGTGCCGGTTCAAAAATAAAGAAAAAAATCACGTGGGGTCCCCCCTGTCCATACCAGGCCCTTCAGGTCTGGTATGGATTTTGAGGGGTACCCCATGTTAAGATTTGAAAAAAGAAAATGGCGTGGGGTCCCTCCAAAATCCCTACCAGACCCTTATCAGGGCATGCAGCCTGGCAGGTCAGGAAAGGAC
Source organism: Lithobates septentrionalis (assembly GCA_037952835.1). Taxonomy (NCBI): domain Eukaryota; kingdom Metazoa; phylum Chordata; class Amphibia; order Anura; family Ranidae; genus Lithobates; species Lithobates septentrionalis. The sequence continues at coordinate 236,289 of JBBDGP010001745.1, forward strand.
CATACCAGGCCACATGCCCACAACATGGGGGGTGGGTGCTATGGGGCAGGGGGCTCTGCCCCCCATCCCAATGCATGTTGTACCCACGTTGATGGGGACAAGGGCCTCTTCCCGACAATCCGGGGCTGTGGTTGTGGGGGTCTGCAGGCGGGGTCTTATCGGAATCTGGAAGCCCCTTTTAGCAGGGGGGCCCCCAGGTCCCAGCCCCCCCTATGTGAATAAGTATCGGGTACATAGTGCCCCTACCAATTCAGCAAAAAGTGGCAAAGAGTAATAAAAACAAGAGACAAGGTTTTGACAAATTCTTTATTAAAAAATAAAAAAATAGTGTCCCTCGATGTAAATTCATCGTTATTCTCGCCGCCCGCCGACCTGAGAAATAAAAAATAGCAAAAACGCTCCCGCTGTATGCCTGCTCTCCGCTTTGATATTTCTTATATGGGTAATGGGTGGTCACCTAGCTACGTCACTCGGTGGCCCTGCCCCCACATGATGTCACATGCTCAGCATGCACCAGTCCGTGACGTCAGAAGGGGCAATGCCATTAGGTGACGTAGCTAAGTGGCCCCGCCCTTTACCTATATAAGAAATGTCAAAGAGCAGAGCAGGTAGTTGGCGGGAGGCCTTCCAGGAGGCAGAGCGTTTTTAATTTTTTTTTTTTTTCAGGTTGGCCGGCAGCATGATTGACGATGGATTTACATTGAGGAACTCTATTTTTTATTTTTTATTCTTAATAAAGGATTTGTCAAAAACTGTCTCTTGTGTTTATTGCTTTTTGCCACTTTTTTTGGTGAAGGGGTAGGGGTACTATGTACTTGTTAAAGGGGGCTTCCAGATTCCAATAAGCCTTAACGCCCGCACACCAACAACCATAGCCCAGGGTTATCGGGAAGAGGCCCTTGTCCCCATCAACATGGGAACAAGGCGTTTTGGCGGTGGGGGGGCCCCCTAGCACCTACCCTCATGTACAGGGCATGTGGCCTGGTATGGTTCAGGAGGGGGTGCTCGCTCATTCCCCCTCCTTTCATGACCTGCCAGGCTTCATGCCCAGATAAGGGTCTGGTATGGATTTTGGGGGGGGCCCACGCCATTTTTTTTTTAAATTTAGGTGTGGGGTTCCCATCCAAATCTATACCAGTCCTGAAGGGTCCACGCCATTTTTTCCTTTATTTTTTCAATAGCCAGGTGCCAGCAATTGCAACCGCAAGTCATTTTAAATGGGATTTGACTCGTTTTTTTTCTTTCGAAATTTCGTTTTTGCTGCAGAATGTTTTGCCTGCTACAGACGCGCCACTTTACAGGCACTTTAAGAGGACACCCACAGACATTATATTTAAAGGAATTTCTCATTTTTATTGTTGCACTTTAAGCATAAATTAAAATCACTGATCCTGCAAAAACGATTATTTAAAAAAAAAATAAAAAAATGTATTGATACATGTCCCCAGGGTAGTACCCAGACCCCCATACCTCTTTTATGGCCAATTACTTGCATATAAGTCTTCAAAATGGACACTTGATTTTTCCCGTTCGGCTCCCAAAGACTTCAATGGGGTTCACCGTTCAGGTTCGGGTGTTCTGCCCATCCTTACTGGTAAGCTATGATATATTACTGTTTTTTTGGGGCTAATTATGCTTTAATCACTCTTTCCTGTACATTACTTTTTAGTTCTCTAAGACTACGGCTCAACATAAGATAGTGGTTTTAAGGGATAATGATGCTTGCCCATTTGAAACAAAGAAACAAGATATTTTGATAGCTTGACCCCTCTGGTTTAATTTCCTTGCTTCCCTAATGCCCCATGGACCCCTTCAGAAACGGTATGAAATATCCAAAACATATTTGTATGGGTAAGTTTGTGATTCTCTCCTATTTCTCACAATGTAATTATGGTCTTGAGTGATGTCAGTTGTGGATGGAAGTAGGGGCCTTATTTCTGTGTAAGTTCTAACCCAAGCCAAGAGGAACCTACAATGGGATTTTTTTTTTCTTGCACCTCCACCAGTTGAAAATCTTCAATAGTTGAATTGGTGGGGAAAATTGGAGAGAGTAGGAATGAACAGTTGTAATAAATGGTTCTATACTGAGGCTGTGTTTTTTTTCTTATAAAACCGGCAGCTCTAGAAGTACAATCATACACTGGAATTTAAAAGTATCTATTATATTGTTCTTTTTTAATTTCCAAAACTTAGAAATTAAATGGTTGTTTATTATACAGTGCCTTGAAAAAAGTATTCATACCCCTTGAAATTTTCCACATTTTGTCATGTTACAACCAAAAACATAAATGTATTTTATTGAGATTTTATGTGATAGACCAACACAAAGTGGCACATAATAGTGAAGTGGAAGGAAAATAATAAATGTTTTTTACATTTTTTTACAAATAAATATGTGAAAAGTGTGACGTGCATTTGTATTTAGCCCCCTTTACTTTGATACCCCTAACTAAAATCTAGTGGAACCAATTGCCTTCAGAAGTCCCCTTATTAGTAAATAGAGTACACCTGTGTGTAATTTAATCTCAGTATAAATACAGCTGTTCTGTGAAGCCTTCATATGTTTGTTAGAGAACCTTAGTGAACAAACAGCATCATGAAGGTCAATGAAACATGGTGGTGGCAGCATCATGTTGTTTGGATGCTTTTCTTCAGCAGGGACAGGGAAGCTGGTCAGAGTTGATGGGAAGATGGATGGAACCAAACACAAGCAATCTTAGATGAAAACCTGTTAGAGTCTGCAAAAGACTTGAGACTGGGGTGGTGGTTCTCCTTCCAGCCAGGCAACGACCCTAAACATGCAGCCAGAGCTACAATGGAATGGTTTAGATCAAAGCATATTCATGTGTGGTCCAGTCAAAGTCCAGACCTAAATCCAATTGAAAATCTGTGGCAAGACTTGAAAATTGCTGTTCACGGACGCTCTTCATCAGCTCTGACAGAGCTTGAGCTATTTTGCAAACAAGAATGGGTAAAAATGTCACTCTCTAGAGCCAAAGCTAGTAGAGACATCCCCAAAAAGACTTGCATAGTAATTGCAGTGAATGGCGGTTCTACAAAGTTTAGTGCTATATAAAGTATGTGCTATATAAATATACATCACACTTTTCACATATTTATTTGTAGAAAAAATTGAAAACCGTTTATCATTTTACTTCCAACTTTGCATTGGTCTATCACATAAAATCCAAATGAAATATGTTTATGTTTTGGTTGTAATATGACAAAATGTGGAAAATTTCAAGGGGTATGAATACTTTTTCAAGGCACTGTTAGTAAGATTTAAGTAATTGCCTACATTATAAAATCTAATGTTGTTATAAAGTCTAAAGCAAAAAATATTTAACATAATGTTATATATATATATATATATATATATATATATATATATATATATATATATATATATATATATATATATATATATACAGTATCTCACAAAAGTGAGTACACCCCTCACATTTTTATAAATATTTTGTTATATCTTTCCATGTGACAACACTGAAGAAATGACACTTTGCTACAATGTAAAGTAGTGAGTGTACAGCTTGTATAACAGTGTAAGTTTGCTGTCCCCTCAGGATGACTCAACACACAGCCATTAATGTCTAAACCGCTGGCAACAAAAGTGAGTACACCCCTAAATGAAAATGTCCAAATTGGGCCCAAAGTGTCAATATTTTGCGTGGCCACCATTATTTTCCAGCACTGCCTTAACCTTCTTGGACATGGAGGTCACCAGAGCTTCACAGGTTGCCACTGGAGTCCTCTTCCACCCCTCCATGACGACATCACAGAGCTGGTGGATGTTAGAGACCTTGTGCTCCTCCACCTTCTGTTTGAGGATGCCCCACAGATGCTCAATAGGGTTTAGGTCTGGAGACATGCTTGGCCAGTCCATCACCTTTACCCTCAACTTCTTTCGCAAGGCAGTGGTCATCTTGGAGGTGTGTTTGGGGTCGTTATCATGTTGGAATACTGCCCTGCGGCCCAGTCTCTGAAGGGAGGGGATCATGCTCTGCTTCAGTATGTCACAGTACATGTTGGCATTTATGGTCCCTCAATGAACTGTAGCTCCCCAGTGCCGGCAGCACTCATGCAGCCCCAAACCATGACACTCCCACCACCATGCTTGACTGTAGGCAAGACACACTTGTCTTTGTACTCCTCACCTGGTAGCCACCACACGCTTGACACCATCTGAACCAAATTAGTTTATCTTGGTCTCATCAGACCACAGGACATGGTTCCAATAATCCATGTCCTTAGTCTGCTTGTCTTCAGCAAACTTTGCGGGCTTTCTTGTGCATCATCTTTAGAAGAAGCTTCCCTCTAGGACGACAGCCATGCAGACCAATTTGATGCAGTGTGTGGTGTATGGTCTGAGCACTGACAGGCTGACCCCCCACCCCTTCAACCTCTGCAGAAATGCTGGAAGCAATCATACCTCTATTTCCCAAAGACAACCTCTGGATATGACGCTGAGCATGTGCACTCAACTTCTTCGGTCGACCATGGCAAGGCCCGTGGAGTGGAACCTGTCCTATTAAACCGCTGTATGGTCTTGGCCACCGTGCTGTAGCTTAGTTCCAGGGTCTTGGCAATCTTCTTATAGCCTACGAGAAAGGGGGGAGTTTGGGACTTTAAATGAGGCACCTATATACATAGTGTGCCTCCATCCCTAATGCAGGAAATACAATGGAGGTTTGGGACTTTGAATGAGGCCGTAGACAGTGTGGAGGTAGATAGAAATGGAAGTACATATACTTTATTCATGAAACAGCGTACAAATATAATCTTATAGCCTAGGCCATCTTTATGTAGAGCAACAATTATTTTTTTCATATCCTTAGAGAGTTCTTTGCCATGAAGTGCTATGTTGAACTTCCAATGACCAGTATGAGAGAATGAGAGTGATAAACCCAAATTTAACACACCTGCTCCCAATTCACACCTGAGACCTTGTAACACCAACGAGTCATATGACACGGCGGAGAAAAAATGGCTAATTTGGCCCAATTTGGACATTTTAACTTAGGGGTGTACTCACTTTTGTTGCCAGCGGTTTAGACATTAATGGCTGTGTTTTGAGTTATTTTGAGGGGACAGCAAATTTACACTGTTATACAAGCTGTACACTCACTACTTTACATTTTAGTAAAGTTTCATTTCTTCAGTGTTGTCACATGAAAAGATAAAATAAATAATAATAAATAAATAATAAAATATTTACAAAAATGTGAGGGGTGTACTCACTTTTGTAAGATACTGTATATATATATATATATATATATATTTGAAATGCCTTTGTTAAAATGAGTGTTTTTGCATATAAATGAATGCACATTTCTGTCTCGGACCTCTTAAAGACAGAGCAGCTTTAAAAAAACAAATGCCAGCTATGCACATACCATGATGGTGATGATGATGAAGATAGGCTTTTTGCTGTATCTAGCCCTGTTTAGGTACAGAGTTCCAGCCTAATGGGCACATGATATAAGCACACAAATAACCATGGAAGTGCAGTCTGGCGGCATCTGTCATTTAAAGTGAATATTTGATGTTATCATATTTTATAGTTTTCGATGTCCCATTAAAAACCTACAAGGAATTGGAAAAGAGTTGCAAGTGTTATCACATCTCAGGGGGCCAATTAAGATAAAAAGGTTCCTCTTCCTGTAAAATGTGTTGATGGGGAAGAAAGTAAGTCAAACAAATATACAAAAATGTAATTCATACACAATATCTTGTAATGCTTTATTATGCTCTTTTCTGCAAATATAGCTAAGCAGTCCAAAGCCATTTCATTGCATAGCCGGAAATAAAAATACCAGAATGAAAACAGAATGGCAGCAGTACCTCTATATGAAACAACCCCCATAGAGGCAATCATTTTGAAAAAAACATATAGATATATTCCAATAAACAAGTGAAAAACATGACCAGGTCCAGAAGCAGAGACCAAACAACCGAAGCAGGAACAGGAAAATGACCAGGCCCCTACTTATTAGATTAGAAAATAAAAACTTATAGATAATTTAGAGCCACGATTCTCAACCTTTTTTCAGTTGCGACCCCCTTTCAAATGTTGCACAATTTCAAGGCACCTCATTCTAAAATGTAAAAAACTATACTAATAGTTTTACATAACACAGCAACATCCCCCCCTGTAGGGCACCCAATGTCAGAGATGATTTATTCTAGCAAAGCATATGTAGCGGACCGGGCCTGGGCATATGTAGCCTCCCGGGCCCCTTGAGGCCTAATGGTGATCTCCAGTGTTAGGGACAGCTGACATCTTTCTGTGTAGAGTGGGTTACAAGGCATGGTGGGTGTAATGCAAGATGAAATGGTGGGCGCCAGACACTTTTTGGATGCAAAGAGATTTATTGTCTCTTGAACAGAACTGTGGGAGGGAGGGTTAGGGCCAGGACACCCTTAAGTAGATGCGATGTTAATTGGTAGACTCTGAGACTTCTATAGGCAGACAGCTATACAGGTGAAGGCCTCCAGCTGGACACCACTTCTGTATAGGTAGGGCCGCTGTCTCCTATGGCAACAATCTTGTAGCAATTGCTAACAGTAGTTGTATTTAACTATTTGCAACAGTTCTCCGCTTCCAGAGTCACTCACTGTGGGCTTTTTCTCAACAAACTACGCGTCTTTCAGTAGACTTCAGATCCAATAGCCAATGGAACCCCGGAGCTCTTCCACTGTTAGCACTTATGCTGTGTACACAGGACCGGACTTTCTACGGACTGAATCACGTTGGACTTTTCAACGGACTTTTGACTGACTTTTCGATGGACTTCCGAATCGGACTTGTCTACACACCATCACACCAAAGTCCGACAGATTCGACCGTGATGACGTACGACCGGACTAGACTAAGGAAGTTGATAGCCAGTAGCCAATAGCTGCCCTAGTGTCGGTTTTCGTCCATCAGACTAGCATACAGACGAATGGATTTTTCGACCGGACTCGAGTCCGTCGGAAATATTTGAAACATGTTCTAAATCTAAAGTTTGTCACATTTTCGTCAGAAAAGGTCCGCTGCAGGTCCGATGAAGCCCACACACGGTCAAATTGTGCAACGGATTTGTTTCGTCAGACAAGTTTGGTCGAAAAGTCCGGCCGTGTGTACACGGCATTAGTATCTTCCTTAAGTGTCACCCCCGCTTTCCTGCTGGGTCCCTGGCTTGAGACTCACAGATACTCTTCAATGGTATTGACTGGTATTTCAGCGGCTCTCAAAAAAGGATACTGTGGAGGCACGTGATGTTGCCCTTAGCCACTGATGATGTCATTGGTTGTTAGGATGCTGGCATCTGGAAGGTTGTAATGATGTACAATGAAAACCTATGGCTTTGTGTAACTAAATGTCAGGCTTCATCTACCTTCTAGCTAGTATATATTTGCTGGGCAATTTTTAGACATTTTGCCAAGGCACACCTGAAAAAACCTGAAGGCACCCCATGGTGCCTAGGTACCCTGGTTAAAAAGGCTGATTTAGAGTACTAAGACACAGTATCAACAAGATGGGTAACGTAGGATATGTACTGCCCTTGCCCTTGCCTGCTGGTCTAAGTGTCCATGATGGTTTTATCAAAAGAAACAGCTGGCGCTGCCATCTAAGTGTAGTTTAATTTGAAACAATGTAAAGGAGTTAAAGTTGCACTCAAATTGTATAAAATTAAAAAGCATTACTAGTCCTCTGGTATCTGCAGAGCTAGGCAGGGCAGCGGACGGGTAGAGCAGAGTGACGTCTGGAAGAAACTGGGCTGCATATGGAGAACATGGGGTGAAAGCATGGCTGGAGATCGTAGAACCAGAACAGGAAGCGGTGATAACTGGGACCTTCGATGTGAGCCAGCATAGAGCGCACTGTCAGCCTCAAGCCAAGTTCTACTGCTCCAACTCTATGATCTCCAGCCATGCTTCCACCGCCTGCTCTGCAGATACAGCCCAGCTGCTTCCAGGTGTCACTCTGCTCCACCTGGCCAGTGCCCTGCCAAATTCAGCTTCAGGGCCAAGATAAACAGGAGGGGTTATAGCAGGGAGCCCTGTCCAGTGGCTCATTTGATCAGGGAAGGCACAAATTCAAAGCCATGATATTGAACAGATGCAGAAGGAGAGTGGTAGATTGCAATGACCTAGCACAGGAAATCATCACCAATGCCCCAACAATGTAAGCCACAGTTTTGATCAAGACAAGGTATCCAAAGCTTTGCACATTTCTAGCAAAAGCAACACTAATTCCTGGGATTTTTGAGGATCAAAATGGTTAAGAAGAATAATGTCAAACACTCGGCAAAGAGGAACAAAACCCACCTGGTTCCTGTGTATAAAATGGTTGAGAAGGGAGTTCAAATGTTGCACTAAGGGCCCTTTCACATGAGCATTTTTCAGGCGGACCTGATCACACCCTCTATTTTCCTCTATTGAGCAGCGGATGTAAACTGACTTGTGCTCGTGATTCATTCATGTCCCCAAGTGAAACCCAGGCTGCCGTCTACCTGTCCTCTGCCAGCAGTGGTTGCAGACTATCACAGATTCATCTTCCACTGGTCAGAAAAAAAAGGCCCACACAGCTGAGGTGCACGAAACCACCCTGGCTGCCTGGTGTGCATGACACCTCACATGTCTAAGTGCATGACACCTGCTGCCCAGTACTCCTGTTTGCCTTTGCAGGTGGGCCCCTTGAAGTAGGTTCCTTGGCTCTCTGAGCTGCTCTGAGCTTAAAGCGGAAGTAAACCCATCCATAAAACTGTTTCATTTCCGGCATGTGCCGGAAATGTAACACTCCCATTGGTTGTGCTCTCAACCAAACTGTCAAGCCATCCAATGGCTGGTGTCATAACTGAAGCATCATGGCAGTTGTAGAATAAACAAAGGCAAAGATGGCAGCTTCCTTGGCTGAAAACAATAGGAGGGTTTACTTACACTTTAAGATCATGGAACCTAGGTTCTGTCTCTCTCTTCTTTGCCTACAGAATCAAACACCAGATGGAACTTCTGCCTTCATCTTGCAGCTCCTAAAAAAGGCCTTTAAAGTTCTCACTGCTTCCCTGCTCCCAGAGTACCAGAGTCTATGGCTTTTGTTAGCTCCCCTTGCTCTTGAAGTTTCCCTCCTCCCATACCTGGCTAATCCTACACGATTAAATCCTAGGGATCAGAAGCCATTTCCAGGGGTATGGAGCCTGCCCTGTTATTCCTGGCTGCTTAGGTACAGTAATGATGGACCACTGGCTGTTTGTGTGCCTCTGATGAGAACAACTAAGGGCTAACCATCATTGTTCACTCTATTGCAGCCCGAGCCTACTGTTGATGCAACAATTGAAGATGCTATTTAGCCTCTGGGAGTTCCCTTGCAGTTTTTTTTATTTATTGTATTATTTTGATATATTTGTTTTCATTTCACTTTTATCCATATTTTTATTCTACTAGGTTAAAAAATTGGGTTGGGTTAAAGTTTTTCAGGGTGTATTTTTTGAGTAGAGGTATATTTTATTTAGCTAGTGTCCTTTTTATATTTGAGGGTGTGCAGCATAGAGTTGTTGCTAACACAGGCAAAGCTGCCTTTTTGTTTGAAGCATACCACCACATGTGCAGTAAATCAGCGTGCAGCAAAGCACAAATCTATTCAGTTTAGTCCAAACCCTTTATTAAAAATGTCAGGCAGGCCAAAAGTAAGAGGCAACGGTTCTGCACACAGAGGAGGTACAGTCGTAGCGGGGAGAGCAGGTTCTGTGGGACAAAATTGGCCGGGCCACGCAATTAAAAGGCAGGGCAAGTCTGCCTTTCCTATCACAGAGTGGCCATGGTATTCCACCACAGCATGTACTGACACTTGCACAGTATGTTCTGGAGCTTCCTACTCACCCTGTAGCAGTGTGCTGTCTGAGAGGGCCTTCAAAGCAAAAGGAGGTTTTGTTAATGGAAAAGAAAACCTGCTCATTCTCTGAAAGTGTGGAATTGCTCACTTTCATTGCAATGAACCAGGAAAACCCTAGCTGGTGATGCTACAGCCTAACATAATGTTTTTTGCAGCTGGACCCAACCTGCCAAATTTCCAGTGTTTGATGCAAGGGGAAACCTGCATTGTGCCTCAAAATTTGTGGCCTATTCCAGTGATCACTAAATCACTGTGCTCCAGTGATCACTGTTGACGTGCTACACAAAATTTCCGCAGCTGGGCCTCAGATGCCAAACTTCTAATATTTGCTGTGAGGTAAATCCTGCATTGCCCCACACAATTTGCAACCTATTTTAACCACTTCAGCCCCAGAAGGTTTTACCCCCTTCCTGACCAGGCCATTTTTTGAGATACGGCACTGCGTTGCTTTAACTGACAATTGCGCAGTCGTGCGATGTTGTACCCAAATAGAATTGATGTCCTTTTTTCCCCACAAATAGAGTTTTCTTTTGGTGGTATTTGATCATCTCTGCAGTTTTTATTTTTTGCGTTATAAACAAAAAAAGACCGGCAATTTTGAAAAAAAAAAAAAAAACAATATTTTTTACTTTCTGCTATAAAACATATCCTATAAAAATTAAAAAAATCTAATTTCTTCATCATTTTAGGTCAATATGTATTCTTCTACATGTTTTTGGTAAAAATAAAATCCCAAAAAGAATATATTGATTGGTTTGTGCAAAAGTTATAGCGTCTACAAACTATGTAATAGATTTCTGGAGTTTTTATTTTTTTATTGTTTTTACTAATAATGGCGGCGATCAGCAATTTTTAGCGGGACTGTGACATTGTGGCGGACAAATCTGACACTAAGTGACACTTTTTGGGGACCAGTAACAGCAATACAGTGATCAGTGCTAAAAAAAAAGACTGTCACTGTGTAAATGACACTGGCAGGGAAGGAGTTAACATTAGGGGCAATCAAAGGGTTATGTGTGCTTCTAGGGAGTGCTTTCTAACTGTGTGGGGGATGGACTGACTGGAGGAAGAAAGAGATCTGTGTTCCTGATAAGCACGAACACAAGATCTCTCTCTTCCTCTCTGACAGAATGGCAGTCTGCCTTGTTAACATAGTCAGACAGCCGTTCTGCCTCCCTGTGAATGATCATGGGTAGCCGGTGGCCATCGTGGCTGCCGGACCAGCTGATTGACGCACTAGTCTGAGAGCTGATCTGAGGAATTACATACAGGTACAAGATTTTGCACTTAACCACTTCAGCCCAGGAAGGTTTTACCCCCTTCCTGACCAGAGCACTTTTGACAATTTGGCACTGTGTCGCTTTAACTGCTAATTGCGCGGTCATGCAATGTTGTACCCAAACAAAATTTGCGTCCTTTTCTTCCCACTTCTTCCCACAGAGCTTTCTTTTGATGGTATTTGATCAAATCTGCGGTTTTTATTTTTTGCGCTATAAATGGAAAAAGACCGAAAAATTTGAAAAAAAATGATATTTTCAACTTTTTGTTATAAAAAAATCCAATAAACTCAATTTTAGTCATACATTTAGGCCAAAATGTATTCAGCCACATGTCTTTGGAAAAAAAAAGTAAATAAGCATATATTTACTGGTTTACGCAAAAAGTTATAACGTCTACAAACTAGGGTACATTTTCTGGAATTTACACACCTTTTAGTTTATGACTGCCTCTCATTTCTTGAGGTACAACCCCCCCCCCAAATGACCCCATTTTGGAAAGTAGACACCCCAAGGAAATTGCTGAGTGGCATGTTGAGCTCATTGAATTTTTTATTTTTTGTCCCAAGTGATTGAATAATGACAAAAAAAAAAAAATTACAAAAAGTTGTTACTAAATGATATATTGCTCACACATGTCATGGTTATATGCGGAATTGCACCCCAAAATACATTTTTCTGCTTCTCCTGAGTACAGGGATACCACATGTGTGGGACTTTTGAGAGCCTAGCCGTGTACGGGGCCCCGAAAACCAATCACCGCCTTCAGGAATTCTAAGGGCGTAAATGTTTGATTTCACTCCTCACTACCTATCACAGTTTTGAAGGCCATAAAAAGGTTAGATGGCACAAACCCCCCCAAAAGACCCCATTTTGGAAAGTAGGCACCCCAAGCTATTTGCTGAGAGGCATGTCGAGTCCATGGAATATTTTATATTTTGCCACAAGTTGCGGGAAAATGACAAACTTTTTTTTTTTTTGCACAAAGTTGTCACTAAATGATATATTGCTCAAACATGCCATGGGCATATGTGGAATTGCACAGCAAAATACATTCTGCTGCTTCTTCTGAGTATGGGGATACCACATGTGTGGGACTTTTTGGGAGCCTAGCCGCGTACGGGGCCCCCCCGAAAACCAAGCCCTGCCTTCAGGATTTCTAAGGGCGTAAATTTTTGATTTCACTCACTACCTATCACAGTTTTGAAGGCCATATAATGCTAAGACGGCATAAAACCCCCCCAAATGACCCCATTTTGGAAAGTAGACACCCCAAGCTATTTGCTGAGAGGCATGTTGAGTCCATGGAATATTTTATATTTTGCCACAAGTTGTGGGAAAATGACAAACTTTTTTTTTTTTTGCACAAAGTTGTCACTAAATAATATATTGCTCACACAGGCCATGGGCATATGTGGAATTGTACCCCAAAAAACATTCTGCTGCTTCTCCTGATGCTGAGAGGCATGGTGAGTATTTTGCAGCTCTCATTTGTTTTTGAAAGTGAAGAAAGAAAAGAAAAATTTATTTTTTTTCTTTTTTCAATTTTCAAAACTTTGTGACAAAAAGTGAGGTCTGCAAAATACTCACCATACCTCTCAGCAAATAGCTTGGGGTGTCTACTTTCCAAAATGGGGTCATGGGGGGGGGGGTGCCATCTGGGCATTCCATGGCCTCTGAAACTGTGAAAGGCAGTGAGGAGTGAAATCAAAAATTTACACCCTTAGAAACCCTGAAGACGGTGCTTGGTTTTCGGGGTCCCATACGCGGCTAGGCTCCCAAAAAGTCTCACACATGTGGTATCAGTGTACTCAGGAGAAGCAACAGAATGTATTTTGGGGTGTAATTTCACATATTCCCATGGCACGTTTGAGCAATATATCATTTATTGACAACTTTGTGCAAAAAAAAAAAAAATTGTCTTTTTCCCACAATTTGTGTCACAATATAAAAGACTCCATGGACTTGACATGCCTCTCAGCAAATAGCTTGGGGTGTCTACTTTCCAAAATGGGGTCATTTGGGGGGGGGGGTTGAACTGTCCTGGCATTTTATGCACAACATTTAGAAGCTTATGTCACACATCACCCACTCTTCTAACCACTTGAAGACAAAGCCCTTTCTGACACTATTTGTTTACATGAAAAAAAATGTTTTTTTTGCAAGAAAATTACTTTGAACCCCCAAACATTATATATTTTTTAAAGCAAAGGCCCTACAGATTAAAATGGTGGGTGTTTCATTTTTTTTCACACAGTATTTGCGCAGCGATTTTTCAAACGCATTTTTTTTGGAAAAAACAAACTTTTTTACATTTTAATGCACTAAAACACACTATATTGCCCAAATGTTTGATGAAATAAAAAATATGATATTAGGCCGAGTACATGGATACCAAACACGACATGCTTTAAAATTGCGCACAAACGTGCAGTGGCGTCAAACTACATATATTTTTAAAAGCCTTTAAAAGCCTTTACAGGTTACCACATAGATTTACAGAGGAGGTCTACTGATAAAATTACTTCCCTCGATCTGACCTTCGCGGTGATACCTCACATGCATGGTACAATTGCTGTTTACATTTGACGCCAGACCGACGCTTGCATTCGCCTTTGCGCCTTTGCGTTCACCTTTGCTTTTTTATCTTATTTTTAAACTATTTCTTTAATTTTTTTAAATCATTTTTATTGTTATCTCAGGCAATGTAATTATCCCCTATGATAGCAATAGGTAGTGACAGGTACTCTTTTTTGAAAAAATTTGGGTCTATTAGACCCTAGATCTCTCCTCTGCCCTCAAAGAATCTGACCACACCAAGATCGGTGTGATAAAATGCTTTCCCAATTTCCCAATGGCGCTGTTTACATCCGGTGAAATCTAAGTCATGAAATGCTCGTAGCTTCAGGTTTCTTAGGCCATAGAGATGATTGGAGCCATTCTGGTCTCTGATCAGCTCTATGGTCAGCTGGCCGAATCACCGACTGCATTGTCGGGTTCCCTGTTGGGACAGGAGAGCCAGAGAAAACCATGGAAGACGGTGGGAGGGGGGGGACATTCCCTCCCACTGCTTGTAAAAGCAGTCTAGAGGCTAATTAGCCACTAGGATTGCTTTTACATGAAAGCCGACCGCTGGCTGAAAAGAATGATACCAAGATAATACCTAAACCTGGAGGCATCATTCTGGTATAACCACTCAAAGTTCAGCAATAGGGATGAGCCGAACACCCCCCTGTTCGGTTCGCACCAGAACATGCGAACAGGAAAAAAGTTCGCTCGAACACGCGAACACCATTAAAGTCTATGGGACACGAACATGAATAATCAAAAGTGCTAATTTTAAAGGCTTATATGCAAGTTATTGTCATAAAAAGTGTTTGGGGACCCGGGTCCTGCCCCAGGGGACATGGATCAATGCAAAAAAAAGTTTTAAAAACGGCCGTTTTTTCAGGAGCAGTGATTTTAATAATGCTTAAAGTCAAACAATAAAAGTGTAATATCCCTTTAAATTTCGTACCTGGGGGGTGTCTATAGTATGCCTGTAAAGGGGCGCATGTTTCCTGTGTTTAGAACAGCCTGACAGCAAAATGACATTTGGAAGGAAAAAACTCATTTAAAACTACCCGCGGCTATTGCATTGCCGTCAATACACATAGAAGTTCATTGATAAAAACGGCATGGGAATTCCCCACAGGGAAACCCCGAACCAAAATTAAAAAAAAAAAAAAATGAAGTGGGAGTCCCCCTAAATTCCATACCAGGCCCTTCAGGTCTGGTATGGATATTAAGGGGAACCCCGGCCAAAATTTTAAAAAAAATGACGTGGGGTTCCCCCTAAATTCCATACCAGACCCTTCAGGTCTGGTATGGATTTTAAGGGGAACCCCGCGCCAAAAAAAAAACGGCGTGGGGTTCCCCCAAAAATCCATACCAGACCCTTATCCGAGCACGCAACCTGGCAGGCCGCAGGAAAAGAGGGGGGGACGAGAGTGCGCCCCCCCCCTCCTGAACCGTACCAGGCCACATGCCCTCAACATTGGGAGGGTGCTTTGGGGTAGCCCCCCAAAACACCTTGTCCCCATGTTGATGAGGACAAGGGCCTCATCCCCACAGCCGTGGCCGGTGGTTGTGGGGGTCTGCGGGCGGGGGGCTTATCGGAATCTGGAAGCCCCCTTTAACAAGGGGACCCCCAGATCCCGGACCCCCCCCTGTGTGAAATGGTAAGGGGGTACTTACCCCTACCATTTCACTAAAAAAGTGTCAAAATAGTTAAAAATGACAAGAGACAGTTTTTGACAATTCCTTTATTTAAATGCTTCTTCTTTCTTCCTTCATCTTCTTCTTCTTCCTGTTCTTCTGGCTCTTCTGGTTCTTCCTCCGGCGTTCTCGTCCAGCATCTCCTCCGCGGCGTCTTCTATCTTCTTCTCCTCGGGCCGCTCCGCACCCATGGCATTGGGGGGGAGGCTCCCGCTCTTCTCTTCATCTTCTTCTTCATCCTCTTCTCTTCTTCCTTCTTCTCTTCTTCTCTGTTTCTCTTCTTAATTTTCTTCTCCGGGCCGCTCCGCATTCATGCATGGAGGGAGGCTCCCGCTGTGTGACGGCGTCTCCTCATCTGACGGTTCTTAAATAACAGGGGGCGGGGCCACCCGGTGACCCCGCCCCCTCTGACGCACGGGACATGACGGGACTTCCCTGTGGCATTCCCCGTGACGTCACAGGGAAGTCCCGTCAAGTCACCGTGCGTCAGAGGGGGGCGGGGTCACCGGGTGGCCCCGCCCCCCGTTATTTAAGAACCGTCAGATGAGGAGACGCCGTCACACAGCGGGAGCCTCCCTCCATGCATGGATGCGGAGCGGCCCGGAGAAGAAAATTAAGAAGAGAAACAGAGAAGAAGGAAGAAGAGAAGAGGATGAAGAAGAAGATGAAGAGAAGAGCGGGAGCCTCCCCCCCAATGCCATGGGTGCGGAGTGGCCCGAGGAGAAGAAGATAGAAGACGCCGCGGAGGAGATGCTGGACGAGAACGCCGGAGGAAGAACCAGAAGAGCCAGAAGAACCAGAAGAAGAAGAAGATGAAGGAAGAAAGAAGAAGCATTTAAATAAAGGAATTGTCAAAAACTGTCTCTTGTCATTTTTAACTATTTTGACACTTTTTTAGTGAAATGGTAGGGATAAGTACCCCCTTACCATTTCACACAGGGGGGGGGCCGGGATCTGGGGGTCCCCTTGTTAAAGGGGGCTTCCAGATTCCGATAAGCCCCCCGCCCGCAGACCCCCACAACCACCGGCCACGGTTGTGGGGATGAGGCCCTTGTCCTCATCAACATGGGGACAAGGTGTTTTGGGGGGCTACCCCAAAGCACCCTCCCACTGTTGAGGGCATGTGGCCTGGTACGGTTCAGGAGGGGGGGTGGGGCCGCACTCTCGTCCCCCCTCTTTTCCTGCAGCCTGCCAGGTTGCGTGCTCGGATAAGGGTCTGGTATGGATTTTTGGGGGAACCCCACGCCGTTTATTTTTTTTTTTTTTGCGCGGGGTTCCCCTTAAAATCCATACCAGACCTGAAGGGTCTGGTATGGAATTTAGGGGGAACCCCACGTCATTTTTTTTTTTAAATTTTGGCCGGGGTTCCCCTTAATATCCATACCAGACCTGAAGGGCCTGGTATGGAATTTAGGGGGACTCCCACTTCATTTTTTTTTTTTTAATTTTGGTTCGGGGTTTCCCTGTGGGGAATTCCCATGCCGTTTTTATCAATGAACTTCTATGTGTATTGACGGCAATGCAATAGCCGCGGGTAGTTTTAAATGAGTTTTTTCCTTCCAAATGTCATTTTGCTGTCAGGCTGTTCTAAACACGGGAAACATGCGCCCCTTTACAGGCATACTATAGACACCCCCCAGGTACGAAATTTAAAGGGATATTACACTTTTATTGTTTGATTTTAAGCATTATTAAAATCACTGCTCCTGAAAAAACGGCCGTTTTTAAAACTTTTTTTTGCATTGATCCATGTCCCCTGGGGCAGGACCCAGGTCCCCAAACACTTTTTATGACAATAACTTGCATATAAGCCTTTAAAATTAGCACTTTTGATTTGTCCCATAGACTTTTAAAGGGTGTTCCGCGGCATTCGAATTTGCCGCGAACACCCCAAATTGTTCGGTGTTCGGCGAACTTGCGAACAGCCAATGTTCGAGTCGAACATGAGTTCGACTCGAACTCGAAGCTCATCCCTATTCAGCAACATACCAGTACGTTGCTGGTCCTTGTTGGGCATATATTGTAATCTTTTTTTTCATGCAGCCTGTGGACTGCATGAAAAAAAGAGATTGATCGGTGGGTATGCCCACTATTAGAATACCTCCCTTCCTCCACTCACTTCTAATGATGGGCATACATGCACCATTTATATATGCCAAAGCATGGGGGCATCCGCCCCAAAAGTTAGGAGCAAATCGCTCCTCCGCCCCTGCTGCCCCCATGCTTCGGCATATATGCTCTTTTTTTTAAATGTGGTGGTGAAATCAACTCCTACAGCGCTGGAGTCACAGCTTTATGTATTGTGGGAGCAAACGCTGTTGCTGTCAAGCTAAATAAATCTGCGCTGCAACTGAATGGCGTACCTGCTAAGCAAATGATGGTTAACAATAAAACAAAATAACATTACAGTATAACAGTAATGCCCCGTACACACGATCGGACATTGATCGGACATTCCGACAACAAAATTCTAGGATTTTTTCCGACGGATGTTGGCTCAAACTTGTTTTGCATACACACGGTCGCACAAAGTTGTCGGAATTTCCGATTGCCAAGAACGCGGTGACGTCAAGCACGTACGTCGAGACTAGAAAAGGCCATTTCAGAACCAAGCGCGGCACCCTTTGGGCTCCTTTTGCTAATCTCGTGTTAGTAAAAGTTTGGTGAAAGACGAGTCGCGCTTTTTCAGACTCGTGGTTTTCAGATCGTTTTCTGCCGTTCAGTTTGTGCTTGTGGGTTTGTATCTGCTCTTCAGAGCGTGCAAGCAAGTTCCGCGTGACTTTAAGTAGTCATTGTGTTCTTGTGCGTTCGTTACTGTTTTTAGGTCGCTCTTCACAGGCCTTGCTGTTCTTCAGTGCGTTCTGTTACTTCGTTCTGAGCAGCGGACCGTTTTCTAGCCATGTTGCGTATGCGTACTCCTCGTAGAGTTCGTGCTGTGCGGGGGCTTGGTGTTGGGGTCCTGACCTTGACACAAGTCCAGTCCATGAACAGGGTGGGGAGGAGTTCATGGACCAAGAATGGGTTGCTTCAGCGTGACCAGTTCTCTCATATGCCTTTGCTCCGTGAGATCCGTGAGAATAATCCTGATGATTTCAGGAACTTTCTCAGGATGACGGACCCCGTGTTTCACCGTCTGTTGGCTTCGCTGACCCCCTATATCAGCAGGCAGGATACCTGCATGAGGCAAGCCATCACTCCGGAGCAGAGGCTCGCCGCTACCCTGCGGTACTTGGCGACAGGGAGAAGCCTGCAGGACCTCAAGTTCTCGACAGCAGGCCCGGACTGGGACAAAAAATAGGCCCGGGCATTTTCGACTGAGCAGCCAACTTTTCCAGGGACCAGGGGGGGGGGGTCGGTAGACATTCGCGGGGACGGCTGGTGTCGGTCCTCCACACTGTAATGTGCAGGGACACTGTGATATAAAGGGAACTGCAGTATAAAGGGGCACTGCAATGATTACAGTGCAGTCCCCTTTATATTACAGTGTCCCGGTCCTATTGTGGCCACACAATGCCAGTACTGTCTGTCTCCTATTGTGCCCACACGGCCCAGTGACACTGACCTGCTCTCTCTCTGGTGATGCAGTACAGCGTGGCTCTCTCTGGTGGTGCGGTTACAGCGTGGCTCTCTCTCTCTGGTGGTGCGGGTACAGCGTGGCTCTCTCTCTCTGGTGGTGCGGGTACAGCGTTGCTCTCTCTCTCTGGTGGTTCGGGTACAGCGTGGCTCTCTTTCTCTGGTGGTGTGGGTACAGCGTGGCTCTCTTTCTCTGGTGGTGTGGGTACAGCGTGGCTGTCTTTCTCTGGTGGTGCGGGTAAAGCGTGGCTCTCTTTCTCTGGTGGTGCGGGTACAGCATGGCTCTCTCTGGTGGTGCGGGTAAAGCGTGGCAGTCTTTCTCTGGTGGTGCGGGTAAAGCATGGCTCTCTTTCTCTGGTGGTGCGGGTACAGCATGGCTCTCTCTGGTGGTGCGGGTAAAGCGTGGCTCCCTCTCTGGTGGTGTGGTACAGTGTGGCTCTCTCTGGTGGTGCGGGTACAGCGTGGCTCTCTCTGGTGGTGCAGGAACAGCGTGGCGCTCTCTCTCTGGTGGTGCAGGTACAGCGTGGCTCCCTCTCTGGTGGTGTGGTACAGTGTGGCTCTCTGGTGGTGCAGGAACAGCGTGGCTCTCTCTCTGGTGGTGCAGGAACAGCGTGGCTCTCTCTCTGGTGGTGCGGGTACAGCGTGGCTCCCTCTCTGGTGGCGTGGTACAGCGTGGCTCTCTCTGGTGGTGCGGGTACAGCGAGACTCTCTCTCTCTGGTTGTGCGGGTACAGTGTGGCTCTATCTGGTGGTGCTGGGGCTATTAGTTCCCCCAGCACAGTCCTCTCTTTCGTTTTCCATATATCCTGCTATAAGCACTCCTCAGCTTGTTTCCGGGTTTTCTCTTTCACCCCAGCAGAGTGCATGCTGGGGACTGTAGTCTGCTCCCTGCTGAGAACGATTGGGCCACCTAGCTCTGGGACTACATTTCCCATGATGCCCTTCTAGTTGATTCTGATTGGCCCTCCACTGTGGCCAATGGGGAGGAAAACGAACAGACAGGAAAGCCTTCTCTTCCCCTGCTGCCGACATGAGAAGGGGAAGGGGGGCGAGGGGGGAATATCATCACAGCAGCCTGCAGCTCTCCCCACCGTGCGGACACTTATGCCTGGAGAAGAAGAGCGGCTGCGGAACTGTCAGCGCGGCTCTGAGGCTGAGCTGTGTGTGAGAGAGACACACAGCTCAGCCCATGCAGCCGCCAGAGATGACACAGGTACGGCTGCATAGGGGTAGGCGAGCGGCGGCCGCGGCCTGTGTTACCCATGTTCAGGCCGCGGTAGCTGCTTACCTCCCGCTGTGCGGCCTGATCATCAACAGGCCACAGGGCGGGTGGTCCCGGCCCACCGGGCATATGCCCGGTCTGCCCTATGGCCAGTCCGGGCCTGCTCGACAGGCATCTCCCCCCAGGCTCTGGGGATCATTATCCCAGAGACCTGTTCTGCCATCATCCAGGTCTTGCAGAAGGAGTATATGAAGGTAATATTTTTATCCTTTAACATCACATTTTATTGTATTTAATGTTTGATAATATCTTGTATTTCTTTCCTCATTCCCTAATTACCATGATTGTAATATGCTGTGAATGTCCCCTTTGTTCTCATGCATGCTGTTTTATTATGTAATTATTTTTTAAGTTCTTCATACATATCTGCCTTCACTTACCTCCCCAATAGGGATGAGCTTCGAGTTCGAGTCGAACTCATGTTCGACTCGAACATTGGCTGTTCGCAGGTTCGCCGAACAGCGAACAATTTGGGGTGTTTGCGGCAAATTCGAATGCCGCGGAACACCCTTTAAAAGTCTATGGGAGAAATCAAAAGTGCTAATTTTAAAGGCTTATATGCAAGTTATTGTCATAAAAAAGTGTTTGGGGACCTGGGTCCTGCCCCAGGGGACATGGATCAATGCAAAAAAAGTTTTAAAAACGGCCATTTTTTCAGAAGCAGTGATTTTAATAATGCTTAAAGTCAAACAATAAAAGTGTGATATCCCTTTAAATTTCGTAGCTGGGTGGTGTCTATAGTATGCCTGTAAAGGGGCGCATGTTTCCTGTGTTTAGAACAGTCTGACAGCAAAATGACATTTCGAAGGAAAAAACCCATTTAAAACTACTCGCGGCTATTGCATTGCCGACAATACACATAGAAGTTTATTGATAAAAACGGCATGGGAATTCCCCACAGGGGAACCCCGAACCAAAATGTAAAAAAAAAATGACGTGGGGGTCCCCTTAAATTCCATACCAGGCCCTTCAGGTCTGGTATGGATATTAAGGGGAACCCCGGCCAAATTTTTTTTTAAAAATGACGTGGGGGTCCCCCTAAATTCCATACCAGACCCTTCAGGTCTGGTATGGATATTTAAGGGGAACCCCGCGCCAAAAAAAAAACGGCGTGGGGTCCCCCCAAAAATCCATACCAGACCCTTATCCGAGCACGCAACCTGGCAGGCCGCAGGAAAAGAGGGGGGGACAAGAGTGCACCCCCCCTCCTGAACCGTACCAGGCCACATGCCCTCAACAGTGGGAGGGTGCTTTGGGGTAGCCCCCAAAAACACCTTGTCCCCATGTTGATGAGGACAAGGCTTCATCCCCACAACCCTGGCCAGTGGTTGTGGGGGTCTGCGGGCGGGGGCTTATCAGAATCTGGAAGCCCCCTTTAACAAGGGGACCCCCAGATCCCGCCCCCCCCTGTGTGAAATGGTAAGGGGGTACTTACCCCTACCATTTCACTAAAAAACTGTCAAAAATGTTAAAAATGACAACAGACAGTTTTTGACAATTCCTTTATTTAAATGCTTCTTCTTTCTTCTATCTTCCTTCAACTTCTTCTTCTGGTTCTTGTGGCTCTTCTGGTTCTTCCTCCGGCGTTCTCGTCCAGCATCTCCTCCGCGGCGTCTTCTATCTTCTCCTCGGGCCGCACCCATGGCATGGGGGGAGGCTCCCGCTCTTCTCTTCATCTTCTTCATCTTCTCTTCTTCTTTTCTTCTCTTCTTCTCTTCTTAATTTTCTTCTCCGGGCCGCTCCGCATCCATGCTGGCATGGAGGGAGGCTCCCGCTGTGTGACGGCGTCTCCTCGTCTGACGGTTCTTAAATAATGGGGGCGGGGCCACCCGGTGACCCTGCCCCCCTCTGACGCACGGTGACTTGACGGGACTTCCCTGTGACATCACGGGGAATGCCACAGGGAAGTCCCGTCATGTCCCGTGCGTCAGAGGGGGGCGGGGTCACCTCGCCCCCCATTATTTAAGAACCGTCAGACGAGGAGACACCGTCACACAGCGGGAGCCTCCCTCCATGCCAGCATGGATGCGGAGCGGCCCAGAGAAGAAAATGAAGAAGAGAAGAAGAGAAGAAAAGAAGAAGAGAAGATGAAGAAGATGAAGAGAAGAGCGGGAGCCTCCCCCCCAATGCCATGGGTGCGGAGCGGCCCGAGGAGAAGAAGATAGAAGACGCCGCGGAGGAGATGCTGGACAAGAACGCCGGAGGAAGAACCAGAAGAGCCAGAAGAACCAGAAGAAGAAGATGAAGGAAGATAGAAGAAAGAAGAAGCATTTAAAAAAAGGAATTGTCAAAAACTGTCTCTTGTAATTTTTAACATTTTTGACAGTTTTTTAGTGAAATGGTAGGGGTAAATACTCCCTTACCATTTCACACAGGGGGGGCCGGGATCTGGGGGTCCCCTTGTTAAAGGGGGCTTCCAGATTCCGATAAGCCCCCCGCCCGCAGACCCCCACAACCACCGGCCAGGGTTGTGGGGATGAGGCCCTTGTCCTCATCAACATGGGGACAAGGTGTATTGGGGGCTACCCCAAAGCACCCTCCCAATGTTAAGGGCATGTGGCCTGGTACGGTTCAGGAGGGGGGGCGCACTCTCGTCCCTCCCCTCTTTTCCTGCGGCCTGCCAGGTTGCGTGCTCGGATAAGGGTCTGGTATGGATTTTTGGGGGGACCCCACGCCTTTTTTTTTTTTTTTTGCGCGGGGTTCCCCTTAAAATCCATACCAGTCCTGAAGGGTCTGGTATGGAATTTAGGGGGACCCCCACATCATTTTTTTTTAAATTTTGGCCAGGGTTCCCCTTAATATCCATACCAGACCTGAAGGGCCTGGTATGGAATTTAGGGGGACCCCCACGTCATTTTTTTAAAAAATTTTGGTTCGGGGTTCCCCTGTTTGGAATTCCCATGCCGTTTTTATCAATGAACTTCTATGTGTATTGTCGGCAATGCAATAGCCGCGAGTAGTTTTAAATGGGTTTTTTCCTTCGAAATGTCATTTTGCTGTCAGACTGTTCTAAACACAGGAAACATGCGCCCCTTTACAGGCATACTATAGACACCCCCCAAATTTAAAGGAATATTACACTTTTATTGTTTGACTTTAAGCATTATTAAAATCACTCCTCCTGAAAAAACGGCTGTTTTTAAAACTTTTTTTTGCATTGATCCATGTGCCCTGGGGCAGGACCCAGGTCCCCAAACACTTTTTATGACAATAACTTGCATATAAGCCTTTAAAATTAGCACTTTTGATTATTCATGTTCATGTCCCATAGACTTTAACGGTGTTCGCGTGTTCGAACGACATTTTTTCCTGTTCGCATGTTCTGGTGCGAACCGAACAGGGGGGTATTCGGCTCATCCTACTCCCCAACATGGTCTCCTGCCCCTATATTCACCTCATGTAGTCACTTAACAATGTATTTTATCAGCTCCATAGTAGTGCTTTACCCCAAACACCCCTAAAATGTTTGGAAATTAGATTTGTGCTTTAAATTCAGGCAGAGTGCCAGAGGCTTTTTTTTGCAGTGTCCCCAAATAATTTTTCTAAAACCTCCCCCCCCCAACTGCTAAGTCAGCTGATCACAATTCTCTATCGATCCTCAATCATCTATCTGCTGACTTTGCCAAGCCCATACACACTATACCCATCTCTTTACTGGTCAGATTTATGGATGAATTCCCCAAAGCATGTAGTGCAAGGGCCTGCCTGTATACTTTCAAATGGTAATGTTTAAAGTTTTTGGACTTGATTATTATCTTGATAGGTAATATCAGAATGTCCAAATGTCCTCAAATGTGTACAGTGTGTATTTATATCTTTGTATTATGACACCTCTTACCTGTCCAGTGGGCTGCCAATAGTGTAACTAAGGAGGGGCTGTTACAAGTAATACCCATTATTTAGGCATTCATCTCTCAATGAAGTGAAGAGGGTTACCTGTCCAATATCCCCCCCTATAATGTTAGAAATGACCCATGAGAGGGGGGGTTGAATATGATAGGTGTACTTTATACTTTGGTGTTAATTTCCCCTTAATAAATGCTATCTGGAGGTTGCCCAAGAATGTTTGTGCCTAATCTGCTTGCCATGTTTATGTGCAAAAATAGTAAATTATTTTTGTTTTCCTCAACAGTTTCCTTCCACGCCACAGGAATGGCAGACCGTGGCCTCCCACTTTGCCCAGCGGTGGGACTTTCCTAACTGCTGAGGGGCAATTGATGGGAAACACGTCCACATCGTCCCACCACCCAACTCGAGGTCGTACTATTTCAACTATAAGGGGTTCAATAGTATTGTGATGTTGGCGGTGGTGCCGGCTAATTACGACTTCTTGCATGTGGACGTGGGGAAGAATGGTCGGATGTCCGATGGTGGAGTCATCGCCCAGACGGAGTTCCACAGGCATCTCCAGAATGGCAGCTTGAACTTGCCACCTCCAGAGGACAATGTGGAAGGACTCCCATTCGTCTTCGTTGCGGATGAAGCATTTGCGCTGAGCGACCATCTTATGCGGCCATTCCCGATGAGGACCCTCACCCCGGAACAAAGTGTTTTTAATTACCGGCTGGCCAGAGCCAGAAAAATGGTGGAGAACACATTTGGAATCCTGGCCAGCCGGTTCTGCCTATTTCTGACACCCATCCATATGGCAGAGTATAAACTTAATCATCTAATCCTGGCGTGCTGTGTTCTACATAACTTTTTACGCAAACATTCTGCCAACTATGCTGGCTCAGTTGGGCCTGAGGCCGGAATTATACATGATCCAACCCTGACGGCGCTTGAAAATCCTGGCTTGCCCTCCCTGAGTGCCCATGATGTGCGGTTAAGATACCTTGAGTTATTTGCGGGTAGGGGGGCCATCAATATGCCAGACAATTTGTGAAGCATTTATCAAATAAAAAAAAAAAGCTAATGTTTGTTGACATTTACTGCTTGTGTTTGTTTTAGCTGACCATGACAGCAATGTGGGGAGTCCTGAAAATGGCGTGATTGTGTAACCGTATACAAAGCACTGTTGGGTGTTATTTACTAAAGGCCAAGACACTTTTTATACTACAAGTGCATTTGAAACTGCACTGAAACTGCACTTGTAGTGCAAAGAGGATTTGCCCTTAGGAAATAACCTCCATTTTCTCACAAAACAGCAATTACATCACCACAAAAGTGTTGTCGCGTTGAGACAATAATCCACACATTCTTGATTAACAATCTTTTTAATACCTGCACAATCACATGTGAATTTACCAAAGGTTTTTTAAAACAAACCAACATGTTTGTTGTATAACAATTTTTGGGGTGGCATTAGCAAAAATAGAAAGAAAGACAAAAATCTTGAACTTACAAAGTTCACATTTGGTAAAACTTGAAGGCAATATCAGACATGAGTATTTAGGAACTGTGTTTGATATTGCGTTCAGATGGGGTGAAGTCACGCCTTGAAAAGCCAAATTTGGAAGATGCACACCAATTTACAAATGTCAACACGTGCTATCTGCCATCACGGGGGATCAAGGGACGTGTTTTGTGGGAGCAAGCCCTTCCTCACCGCTGCTTTATTATTGAGGAAGGGGTTGCACCCCCAAAACGCGTCCATTGATCTCCCGTGATGGCAGATAGCACATGTTGGCGCACTGTGTGCATCCTCCAAATTTGTAATTTCAAAATATTGGTCTAAATTTTTTCCTATTATAGCACACAATAAAATAAAGTGATTTTGTGGGGTTTTAAATTCGCCCCAAAATATCAATGATGTTATTATTTTTTTGAATAACATCATTGATGTTTTTCTTGAGTTTTTCCAATTCAAAATTACACCCCATGATCTCCCCGATCAGGATCTGTGCACTTTCTGATGTGAAAGGATCTTGATCCATAACATCACGATCACCTAAAAAGAGAGAAACCAAACAAAAACAGGTATCAAAAATCTGCCAGCATCCATCTCTTACCTGAGCCTGTGGTCGCAGACACTCACCTGTTGTGGTGCCAATTTCCACCACATCTTCTTCCTCCTCCTGCTCAGCTTGTTTTTGGGGTATTTCCGCTTCTTCCAGAGGTGGGGGGTCTCTGGTCTCCTCGGATGAGGGGTGTCCTCCAAGTCTTTTCTCCCCTATGTTAAACAAAAATGGTATATTTAGCACACAGATATTTGATGGCAGAACTATAAATAGGAAACATTGCTTGGAATTGGGGTACAATTGTCAATTTTAGCAGAGTTCAAAGATGTAGCTTTTTTACTGGCCTTTGTCAATCTGCAATCCTTTACCTGTTTTGTACAAGCTTCACAGATGGAGACCCCCCTTTAGTATACACTGGAGCACCTGTGTGCCCCCCACTAATAAAAATTGTGTTCTTGTGTCCCACACTATAGTGCTCCAGTGTCCAGATGTGAAAACAGCTGCTGAGTGTCCTCTCCTTACACAGAATCTAGTTTGCATTTCATTCTAGTAACAAAGCCATCTACACAACCAAATTTTTTTCAGACAAGTAGGCCCTAAAAAATGTTGGAAAATGCATAGGGCCTAAACAATGGTGTTTTAGAGGCCGAAATAAAATAGTTTGATACGAACGATTCAAATGGTCCCATGAACATTAAAATTTCCATTTTAAACTGTACAATAGGGATGAGCTTCGAGTTCGAGTCGAACTCATGTTCGACTCGAACATTGGCTGTTCGCAAGTTCGCTGAACAGCGAACAATTTGGGGTGTTCGCGGCAAATTCGAATGCCGCGGAACACCCTTTAAAAGTCTATGGGAGAAATCAAAAGTGCTAATTTTAAAGGCTTATATGCAAGTTATTGTCATAAAAAGTGTTTGGGGACCTGGGTCCTGCCCCAGGGGACATGGATCAATGCAAAAAAAAGTTTTAAAAACGTCAGTTTTTTCAGGAGCAGTGATTTTAATAATGCTTAAAGTCAAACAATAAAAGTGTAATATCCCTTTAAATTTCGTAGCTAGGGGGTGTCTATAGTATGCCTGTAAAGGGGCGCATGTTTCCCGTGTTTAGAACAGTCTGACAGCAAAATGACATTTCGAAGGAAAAAACCCATTTAAAACTACCCACGGCAATTGAATTGCCGACAATACACATAGAAGTTCATTGATAAAAACGGCATGGGAATTCCCCACAGGGAAACCCCGAACCAAAATTTAAAAAAAAAATGACGTGGGAGTCCCCCTAAATTCCATACCAGACCCTTCAGGGCTGGTATGGATATTAAGGGGAACCCCGGCCAAAATTTAAAAAAAAAATGACGTGGGGCTCCCCCTAAATTCCATACCAGACCCTTCAGGTCTGGTATGGATTTTAAGGGAAACCCCGCGCCAAAAAAAAAAACAAAAAACGGCGTGGGGTCCCCCCAAAAATCCATACCAGACCCTTATCCGAGCACGCAACCTGGCAGGCCGCAGGAAAAGAGGGGGGATGAGAGTGCGCCCCCCCCTCCTGAACCATACCAGGCCACATGCCCTCAACATTGGGAGGGTGCTTTGGGGTAGCCCACCAAAACACCTTGTCCCCATGTTGATGAGGACAAGGGCCTCATCCCCACAACCCTGGCCGGTGGTTGTGGGGGTCTGCGGGCGGGGGGCTTATCGGAATCTGGAAGCCCCCTTTAACGAGGGGACCCCCAGATCCCAGCCCCCCCCCTGTGTGAAACGGTAAGGGGGTACTTCCCCCTACCATTTCACTAAAAAACTGTCAAAAATGTTAAAAATGACAACAGACAGTTTTTGACAATTCCTTTATTTAAATGCTTCTTCTTTCTTCTATGTTCCTTCATCTTCTGGTTCTTCTGGTTCTTCCTCCGGCGTTCTCGTCCAGCATCTCCTCCGTGGCGTCTTCTATCTTCTTCTCCTCGGGCCGTCCGCACCCATGGCATGGGGGGAGGCTCCCGCTCTTCTCTTCATCGTCTTCTTCATCTTCTTCTCTTCTTCCTTCTTCTCTTTTTCTCTTCTTCTCTTCTTCATTTTCTTCTCCGGGCCGCTCCGCACCCATGCTGGCATGGAGGGAGGCTCCCGCTGTGTGACGGCGTCTCCTCGTCTGACGGTTCTTAAAAAACGGGGGGGGCGGGGCCACCCGGTGACCCCGCCCCCCCTCTGACGCACGGGATATGATGGGACTTCCTTGTGGCATTCCCCGTGATGTCACAGGGAAGTCCCGTCAAGTCACCGTGCGTCAGAGGGGGGCGGGGTCACCGGGTGGCCCAGCCCCCCATTATTTAAGAACTGTCAGACGAGGAGACGCTGTCACACAGCGGGAGCCTCCCTCCATGCCAGCATGGGTGCGGAGCGGCCCGGAGAAGAAAATGAAGAAGAGAAGAAGAGAAGAAGAGAAGAAAAGAAGAAGAGAAGAGCGGGAGCCTCCCCCCCATGCCATGGGTGCGGAGCGGCCCGAGGAGAAGGAGATAGAAGACGCCGCGGAGGAGATGCTGGACGAGAACGCCGGAGGAAGAACCAGAAGAGCCAGAAGAACCAGAAGAACCAGAAGATGAAGGAAGATAGAAGAAAGAAGAAGCATTTACCGTATATACTCGAGTATAAGTCGTTCCGAGTATAAGTCGAGGCCCTAATTTACCACAAAAAAATGGGAAAAACTTATTGACCCGAGTATAAGACGAGGGTGAGAAATGCACAGCTACTGTAAGTGGAAAAGAGGGTCAACAATGCCCATTTGCAGCATCACTGTGCCCATTTGCAGCCATAGGTCCCCTGAACTTCAAACTCGGTAGTTAGGGGTTCCTAGATGCCCCCTAGCTGCAGCCAAAATTTGGGGTCTCTGAACCCAAAGGACCCAAAATGACATTGCTGCAGATAGACACAGTTTACCGAATTTGGGGCACCGTATCTCTGGGCCACTTAGTACTAAGAACCCCAAATTTGGTGTGCAAACCCAGTGGAACTAGCACCATAAAATTTCCAAAGCTGGGGTTTCTAGCACTAAGTGGCCCCAAGATACAGGGCCCCAAATATCAGTTCAGAAAATGTCAAGCACTTTTCTGCAGCAGAAAATGACATTTTCTGAACCAGTTTTGGGGCCCTGTATCTCAGGGCCACTTGGTGCTAGGAACCCCAGCTTTGGATATGTTATGGTACCATTTCCACTGGGTTTGCACACCAAATTTGGGGTTCCTAGCACCAAGTGGCCCTGAGATATGGGGCCCCAAAATCGGTTCAGAAAATGTCAAGCACTTTTCTGCACCAGAGAATGACATTTTCCGAACCGATTTTGGGGCCCCGTATCTCGGGGCCACTTAGTGCTAGGAACTTCCGCTTTGGATATGTTATAGTACTAGGTCCACTGGGTTTGCATACCAAATTTGGGGTTTCTAGCACCAAGTGGCCCTGAGATACAGGGCCCCAAAGTCGGTTCGGAAAATGAAATTTTTTTCTGCAGAAAAGTGCTTGACTCGAGTATAAGTCGAGGGGGGCACTTTCAGCACAAAAAAATGTGCTGAAAAATTCGACTTATACTCGAGTATATACGGTAAATAAAGGGATTGTCAAAAACTGTCTCTTGTCATTTTTAACATTTTTGACAGTTTTTTAGTGAAATGGTAGGGGTAAGTACCCCCTTACCATTTCACACAGGGGGGGGCCGGGATCTGGGGGTCCCCTTGTTAAAGGGGGCTTCCAGATTCCGATAAGCCCCTGCCTGCAGACCCCCACAACCACCGGCCAGGGTTGTGGGGATGAGGCCCTTATCCTCATCAACATGGGGACAAGGTGTTTTGGGGGGATACCCCAAAGCACCCTCCCAATGTTAAGGGCATGTGGCCTGGTACGGTTCAGGAGAAGGGGGCGCACTCTCATCCCCCCCTCTTTTCCTGCGGCCTGCCAGGTTGTGTGCTCGGATAAGGGTCTGGTATGGATTTTTGGGGGGACCCCACACCGTTTTTTGTTTTTTTTGGCGCGGGGTTCCCCTTAAAATCCATACCAGACCTGAAGGGTCTGGTATGGAATTTAGGGGGAACCCCACGTCATTTTTTAAAAAAATTTTGGCCGGGGTTCCCCTTAATATCCATACCAGACCTGAAGGGCCTGGTATGGAATTTAGAGGGACTCCCACGTCATTTTTTTTTTAAATTTTGGTTCGGGGTTCCCCTTTGGGGAATTCCCATGCCGTTTTTATCAATGAACTTCTATGTGTATTGTCGGCAATGCAATAGCCGCGGGTAGTTTTAAATGGGTTTTTTCCTTCAAAATGTCATTTTGCTGTCAGACTGTTCTAAACACAGGAAACATGCGACCCTTTACAGGCATACTATAGACACCCTCCAGGTACGAAATTTAAAGGGATATCACACTTTTATTGTTTGACTTTAAGCATTATTAAAATCACTGCTCCTGAAAAAACGGCCGTTTTTAAAACTTTTTTTTGCATTGATCCATGTCCCCTGGGGCAGGACCCAGGTCCCCAAACACTTTTTATGACAATAACTTGCATATTAGCCTTTAAAATTAGCACTTTTGATTATTCATGTTCGTGTCCCATAGACTTTAACGGTGTTCGCGTGTTCGAACAAACTTTTTTCCTGTTCGCATGTTCTGGTGCGAACCGAACAGGGGGGTGTTCGGCTCATCCCTACTGTACAACAATTAGGAAAACAATATGGAGCAGCACGAACGTAATAAAGACAAAAAGAATAGGAACACAGCACAAATACTTACTTTTTTGCAGCACTCTCCGGATCTTTCGGTACTGCTCGGGCTCTCTTAATTTGAGGTCTGACCACCGCTTCCTGAGCTGATCTTTCGATCGCCGTACCCCGAAATTCCGGTGCAGACTTTTGACCACTTTCACAATGATCTTGGCCTTTCTGATATTGGGGTTGCGGTAAGGCCCATACTTTCCATCATAGTCGGCCTTCTTCAGGATGTCCACCATCTCCAACATCTCCCCAAAGGACATATTTGTGGCCTTAAATCTGCTCCTTCTGGATCGGGACGTGTCCGGATCCGGGCTTTCCTCCTCCTCCTCCTCGTTCCTGTAATTAGCACGCACCTGCTGTGTCTCCGCCATGTGCTCTTCCCCCACTGCGCAGAACGAAAAGGGGCGGGGAATAGACTAGAAAGAACATCAGGGGCGGGCGGAGTTACACGCATGCGCAGTGTGTATAAAGCGTACCACACATGCATATTACGTACGATCTGTGAGCGGACGAAGGAGCATTGGACGCGCCGATCATAAGAACGAAGGTAAGAGACATACTTGTGCCTATACTGCTTCGAGATTGAGGCCTATATTGTAACAAGATTAGTACAGTTTGGTCTGACATTAGGCTTTGTCTTGTGTTGTGTCTTGCAGTGAACATGGATATCCTATTAAAAGATAATGACTTCATGTCAATAATTATTGACATGTTAAGGGAGCTGCCATGTCTGTGGGAGATCAACCACCCACATTACAGGAACCAAACAAAGAGGAAGGCAGCGCTGGATCAATTGTTGGAAATTGTGAAGCAGGTGATCCCCACGGCAGACATCACATATTTAAAGATCCTAATTGGTGGCCTGAGGAGCACATATGTAAGGGAGCGCCAGAAAGTCCAGGATTCGCAGAGATCCGGAGCAGCAGATGACATCTATGTCCCCAGGATGTGGTACTATGGCAGGCTGCATTTTCTGGCAGGCCAGACTGAACCCAGGTCATCCCTCTCCAGTCTTCCTTCCACGCTTCCTTCCCCTCCAGCTGAGGCTTCTGACGCCCAACCTGGGCCTTCCAGGCAACAACATGTGCAGGAGCCCAGATTGAGCCAGGTATAGCATTCCTCTAAATATTTCTGCTTGTCCAATCAATGATGTTAACTAGATGTTAGTTGGGAGTACTAATTTAGGATTGTGATTGATGAAGCAAAAACTAAAACCATGCCCCTTTTTCATACACAGGGAAGTCTCAGCCAGGAGGTGGCTGGGCCGAGCCGGCTACCTGATCTGCAGGTCCCTCCACTCCCCCTGGAAAGAGAAAGTGGCAGGAGGAGGAGTGCCCTAGAGGAGGCTGCCATAGGCCTCTTTTGGAGGGCTACAGAGGCCCTGGGAGCACCACAGACCGTGGAGGATGACTTCGCTGCCATCATTGCCTCAAAAATGCAGAAGATGGAGGAGGGACAACAACTCATGTGTGAGTCGCTCATATTGGAGGCTCTTAACAAAGGTATGAGGGGCCAAATTACATCTCAGACACACCTTTGCGAACTCACAGATGGTCCTCCTCCTCCTCCTGCAGGTCCTCCTCCTCCTCCTCCTTCAGGTCCTCCCAGTCCTCCTCCTCCTCCAGGTCCTACTCCTCCTCCTGCCACATCTCCACAGCGTGGAAGGAAGCGTGGAAGGAAGACCAGAAAGTGAGGACCCTGGTTTCAGTCTTGTCGGCCAAAAGATACAGCCTCTTGTGGTACCACAGCCTGGGGACACAGATGTCATCTGCTGCTTTCCGGCTCTCTGCAAATTCTGGACCAGACTGCCCTCCCTTACATATGGACTCCTCAGGCCACCAATTTTGATGTTCAAGAATTGTTATCTGCCCTGGGGGTCCCAGGCTTCGCTAATTTCTCCTGTTAATCCAGCGTTGCCTCCCTCTTTGTTTGTTTCTGAGCCCTTAATAAAGGATTTTGGGTTTGAATTATACTTGCCTATGTGTGTTTTACTTCAAAAAGGACAGTTGGTTTGTGAGGATTCAGGTACATTTCAAAAATACAATGTGAAATTAACAAGGGACACCAACAACAAACAATCTCCTTGAGATTAAATAATAAAAGATATCAATGGTGTGGTAACTTGACACACAAAACACACACAAAAATAGTCTGGAGTAAAAATAAAAATAAGATTAAACAAAGATCAGCCTTGGAAAAAATACAAACATAAAATCTAAAGGAAAAATGGCTTTAAAGCACAAAAAAAACTAAAAGAAAAAAAAAAAACACTATGTCAGATGTGACAAATAACAATATATTCAGGGAATCCCAAGAAAAAAACAACAAAATAAGTTTGTGAGAAGTGTGTGTGAATATGAGCAGCAAAACTACTTAATTCTTGTCACATTATAAAGAAGAAGAGAGTGCGCTGTATTAAACCTCTTTTAACATTGTACCGTGACGAAAGTGCTGTATCCATTGCGAACGCTCATTTTACCAGACCAAGCTGTTCCGTGTCGAAATTTCTTCTGAGCATGGGTGGCACTTTGTGCGTCGGAACAGGCCACACACGGTCGGAATTGACGCGATCGGATTTTGTTTTTGGAAAATTTTATCTCCTGCTCTCAAACTTGTGTGTCGGAAAATCCGATAGAAAATGTCCGATGGAGCCCACACACGGTCGGAATTTCTGACAACATGCTCCGATCGGACATTTTCCATCGGAAAATCCGACCGTGTGTACGGGGCATGAGACTTACCATACCTGCAAAGCAAATACAAAAAAAATAGTAAAAAAGAACACATTTTTTAATGCAACCTGTGCCTAAAATATATATATGCCGAAGCATGGGGGCATACTCCCACAAAAGGTAAGAGCAAATCGCTCCTCCGCCCGTGCTGCCCCCATGCTTCGGCATATATGCTGAAGTATCTAACTGTGGTGGTGAAATCACCTCCGACAGCGCTGGAGTCACGGCTTTATGTATCGTGGGAGCAAACGCTGTTGCTGTCAAGTTAAATAAATCCACGCTGCTTCTAAATTGCGTACCTGAAAACAAAAAAAATGGTTAACAATAAAACAGTATAAAAAGTATAAAAAAAAAAAATTGCATATCTGAAAAGCAAACATGATAAAACCTAATAACAATAAAACATTGCAGAATAGAATACAGTAAAAAAAGAGCAGAACAATAGAGAGAGAATAGAGAGAGAGAGAACAAGAAACGACAGCTATTTTTGTTTTTTTTATTTTATATTTTTTTGTGTTTTTTTACTTTATTTTTTACACTTTTTTTTGTAACTGTAACTTTTGTAACTGGTACCAGGTTCGGGTCTCTCAAAATGTGATGGCATCTTGGGAGACCCTGTGAAAGTGTGTCCTAGTCTGTGCAGTGCTGTACCCTACGCTAATACTCAACTAGTATATGGTAGCGTTCAAAACATTCACCAATGCAAAGACCAGGATTGTCAGGACAGGATGGACAATAATAGCGGGTGTCACGCCTATATCCGCGCTTTCTGCAGACACAACATTTTCTTTGGGGGGCTCGTTGGGTAGGGGTACGTGGGAGAACATAAGGAAAATGCCTCTCATGCAGCCGGCTTACTGCATTTGGATTGGGAAGGTGGGGTGGAGCACCGTCTGGAAACAGAAGGGCTCTGACGATCTCTTCCTGGAATTTAAGGAAGGATCCAGTCCGTCCTGAAGCTCTGTATAGCACATGAGCGTTCAGCAAAGCCAATTGAAATAAGTATACAGACACTTTTTTATACCAGCGTCTGGCCTTACGGGCAACTAGCTATGGCGCCAACAACTGGTCGTTGAGGTCCACCCCTCCCATATTGAGGTTATATTCATGGACACAGATGGGTTTCTCCACAACACCAGTCGCCGTAGTAATTTGGACTGTCGTGTCTGCATGAAGGGAGGTAAGAACGAAAACATTCTTCATATCCCTCCACTTCATAGCGAGCAAATTATTACACTGCAAGCAGGCTCTCTCCCCCAGCCTAAGACAGGAATCTACAAGTCGCTGGGGAAAGCCCCGGCGAGTAGGTCGCACGGTGCCACATGCTCCAATCTGATGATCAAAAAGGTTACTAAAAGTGGCACGCTCGTGTAATAATTGTCCACATATAAGGGTGACACCAAGTCCCACACAATCTTGCCAGCGCTTCCTATGTAGTCAGGGCAGTTTGTCGGCTCTACGTGACTATCTTTTCCCTCGTAAACCATAAAAACTACATGTATAGCCTGCGGCCCTGTCACAGAGCTTATACATCTTGACCTCGTATCTGGCATGCTTGCTGGGAAGGTACTGTTTGAATGACAAGCGGCCACAAAACTTAATCAGGGACTCATCAATGCAGACAACTTGATGGGGAGTAAACAAGTCTGCAAAACGTTGGTTGAAGTGGTTTACGAGGGGCCGAATTTTGTATATCAAGGGTCTCCACGAGGACAACAGAGTTCATTGTTGTTGAAGTGCATGAACCGCAAAATTATTATTATTATTATTATTATTTTTATACAGGATTTATATAGAGCTGACAGTTTACGCAGCGATTTACAACATTAGGGCAGACAGTACAAGTACAATACAATTCAATACAGGAGGAATCAGAGGGCCCTGCTCGTTAGAGCTTACAATCTAGGAGGGAGGGTCAAGTTATACAAAAGGGTAATAGCTGTGGGGGATGAGCTAATGGAAAAAATAGTGCAGTTGTTAGATGGAGGCAGGATAGGCTTCTCTGAAGAGGAAAGTTTTCAGGGATCGCCTAAAGGTGGATAAATTTGGAGACAGTCGGGCAGTTTGGGGTAGGGAATTCCAGAGGATGGGCGAGGCTCGGGAGAAGTCCTGGAGGCGGATATGGGAGGAGGCGATGAGGGAGCTAGAGAGCAGGAGGCCTTGGGAGGAACGGAGATGGCGATTAGGTTGGTATTTTGAGACTAGGTTAGTGATGTAGCTGGGGGCAAAGTTGTGGATAGCTTTGTAACTTATTGTTAGTTTTTTGAATTTAATTCGTTGGGTGAGTGGTAGCCAATGGAGGGATTGGCAGAGAGGGGTAGCTGGCCATGGAAGCAGAGAACACGGGCATATGGTGAATTGGGTCAGTGGATCAATATGACCGCAACTCACTCTTTTTGGTTATGCCCATGAGGGGGGAAAGGCCCAGAAAGACCATAAATTCAGAAACCGTAATTGGGAGGACTGGGGAATAGTGGCGATGTGTTGACCAGCGTACAAATTGCTTTGGTCCACAATAGATCTATAGAGAACTTCTGTGAAAAACAGCGAATAAAAATCAAGTGGCATAAAATCAACTTTTTCCACCTGAATGCCGGGTTGCCCAGTGAATGGGGGAAGTACGGGTGCTGCAGAAGTGGTGGGTTCCCAATTAGGATTGGTGAATGCAGCAGGAAGTGCACTATTAGCACGACGGGCCTGTGTTCGTCTTCTTGGTGACACTACTTGTGCTTGCCACCTCGCCAGCTTGAAGTCACCAAGTGTTACTGCAGTGCTGGATGTACGACCAGGGTGTACTAGGCCGCTGGTGCTTGCCAGTTCACCAGAAGGAATAGCGGCGCTAGTGCTTCTCTGCTCCATACGAGAGCCCTGCGGTTCTTGCACCTCAACAGCAGAAGAAGTTAGGGGTCTGGTACGCCTGACCTTGGTAGGGACCACAACTCCGTCATCAGAGCTATCTGTCATGGAGCCGCTGTCGTCTACCGGTTCTTACTCTGAGCCTGAATCTGACAAGTGAGTGACTTCCTCTTCACTATCTGTCATGCTCAGAAACATGTAGGCCTCTTCACTAGTGTATCTTCGATTTGCCATTTTTGGCTCTAAATTTAGTGGTACACTAGTGAGACTCACAGGCAAAAAAGCTCCTGGCTGTTGGCGACTGTATCAAAACGCTACCAAAAAACTGTTAGCGATCGCAGAGATCAGGCCTGACTCTGCGAACGCTGCAGTTATGTGTTTAGTGTTTTGTAAGTGACAGTAATCAATTGATAATGCACTTGGGTGGGCTGGGCAGGGCTGGGCCAAGGGGCAAAATGCAGGTGCTAGCAGGTATTTGGGCTGATCCCGCTAACACTGCGTTTTTGGGGACCCTAAACTGCTGGGGACGCTAGTATAGATCTGATCGGATCATATATTGATCCGTTCAGATACTATACCACTAAGGGAGGTGTATGCTGCATCACTGGAACTAACCTGACGCTGCCTGGGGTGACGCAGACCCTATCTGACCCTAAAACTTAACTTATATCACCGCCGGGCGATTAGGGGGTTAAACCTTTATTAGGTAATAAATAGCGGGTGCCCTGAAACTATAATAAACAAACTAACTAACCAGCGTCACCCGTAACACTTATATGGTGATCACTGGTGAAAGGGTTAACTAGGGGGCAATCAGGGGGTTAAAACCTTTATTAGGTATTATATAGGAGTCCCTGACGCTATAAAACGCTGACGGCGAACCTGTATACTTACCTCCCTAACTAGCGTCACCTGTGACACTAATACAGCGATTAGAAAAACGATCGCTTAGTGACACTGGCGATGGGGGGTGATCACAGGGTTAAAACTTTATTAGGGGGGGGTTAGGGGGGTACCCTAGACCTAAAGGGGCCTAACACTAACTGCCCTACCACTTATAACTGTCACAAACTGACACCAATGCAATAATCAGAAAAAAAAAACTGCTATTGGTGTCACTGTGACAGGGGGTACAGGGGGGTGATCAGGGGGTGACTGGGGGGTGATGGGGGGTGAAAAGTGTGCCTGCATGTTCTACTGGAAGTGTAGTGTTGGTGCAACTCACATTGATGTCTTCTCTCCTCGGCGCCGGAACGAAAAGACTGGCTCGAGGAGAGATGACATCACTTCCTCTGCTTCTGTTTACATTACAAAAGCCGAGGAAGCATTTCATTCGCCAGGAGCGATCGCGAGGGTGTGGCCACAAATGAGTGGCCTCCCCCTCACCTCTGAACGCCCCCGACTAGAATCCGACCGCCGCAGGCACCGGGGGGACCCTCCGCCCACAGGCAGGCAGGGACATACAGGTAAGCCCTTATGCCTGCCCGTGCCATTGTGCTGACGTACATCGGCGTGCGGCGGTCGGCAACTGGTTAAGGACCGCCCTGATGCAGTACAGTAGTGTAATTCCTGCATTGCAGTCTTAAAGTTTGTGGCCTATTCCAGTGCTCCATGTCTCAAATATATCTGTGCCTATTGTCTCTTAGATATTACTATCTTATGTTTACCTGCCTCGTTCTTATTCATTTACTGTGGCCTAACCAGGCTGTTTACATACTGTACTGTTCTGCCACTGTGCAATTTTTGTGGCTATTGTCTCTCACATATCATACTCTATTGTTTTTCTTTAAAATAAAACTTTCCTTGTACCTAGTAGGGGCAGGAAACAGAGATTCCTGCTGCAGCTCTCAGCGGCTAGATGCGACCACTGGCCCTGTTCACTATAATGACAGGTTGGTTGCAGCCACAGCTATTTGCAGCTATCTGCACAGCCAGTGATTACCTGCAATGATCGCTACTGGACGCACTTTGTGTGTGTCATTATAGTGAACAGAGCTGGCGGCTGCACTTAGCCACTACAGGAACTGCAGCTACAATTCACACCAGCCTCAATCGCTGGTGTGAATGTAGCCTAAATGACGGCTTAACCAAGCTGCTTACATACTATCCAGGTAGTTAAACACCTTCCTTTCTAGTTGCTGGTGCTGTGTCTTCTTACCAGATACTCTGTGTATGAGATTGTCTTGATTGCCTGTTGCTGGCGCAGATTGTCTGACACTGTTTTCGTCTCCAGTCCTGCTGCTGACTATGCCCATTGCTGTTAAATGCTTTGCCTACTGCTTTCATCTACCTCTGCTTGGACCTCAGGCTGTATCCTCAACAAATCAACTCTGTTCCTGTGACCCTTTGGTGGGGAAAACCTGTATGACACTACTTGTCAGTTTGTAGCAAAGTTGCCTGGGTTCACTAGTGTCATCAGTCCATCATCCATCCTTAAAGGGTGCTCTAGTGAAGAGTAGAAGAAGCTTCTACTTAAACTCCTTGCCAGAGGTGTGTTCCATAACACAAAAAAAAATAATCTTTTTACATACTTACTGCCCAGCCACTGGCCAATGTTTGTGGGTATTGTTTTTCAGATACAGTGCCTTGAAAAAGTATTCATACCCCTAGAAATTTTCCACATTTTGTCATGTTACAACCAAAATGTAAATGTATTTTATTGAGATTTTATGTAACAGACTAACACAAAGTGGCACATAATTGTGAAGTGGAAGTAAAATGATAAATGGATTTCAAAATGTTTTACAAATAAATATGTGAAAAGTGTGGGGTGCATTTGTATTCAGCCCCCTTTACTTTGATACCCCTAACTAAGACTTAGTGGAAGCAATTGCCTTCAGAAGTCACCTAACTAGTAAATAGAGTCCACCTGTGTGTCATTTTATCAGTATAAATAAGCTGTTCTGTGAAGCCCTCAGAGGTTTGTTAGAGAACCTTAGTGACCAAACCGTATCATGAAGGCCAATTAACACACCAGACAGGTCAGGGATAAAGTTGTGGAGAAGAATAAAGCAGGGTTAGGTTATTAAAAAATATCCCAAACTTTGAATATCTCATGGAGCAATGTTCAATCCATCATCCGAAAATGGAAAGAGTATGGCATAACTGCAAACCTACAGAGACATGGCTGTACACCTACAGTACCTGCCCGCGAGAATGTGTTTCCAGCGCGATCCCATCACGCTGGTTCTCCGTGACAGGGTACTGTACATCTCGCGCTGGCTGCAATAGGAAAAACACATTTTCCTATTGTAGCGAGCGCGAGAAAGAATTCCCCTCCAAAAGCATACCAGGCCCTTAGGTCTGGTATGGATTTTAAGGGGAACCCCCTACGCTGAAAAAACGACATGGGGGTCCCCCCCAAAGTCCATACCAGGCCCTTATCCAAGCACGCAGCCCGGCGGGTTAGGAAAGGGGGTGGGAACGAGCGAGCGCCCCTCCTCCTGAACCGTACCAGGCCGCATGCCCTCAACATGGGGGGTGGGTGCTTTGGGGAAGGGGGGCGCCCTGCGGCCCCCCCACCCCAAAGCGCCTTGTCCCCATGTTCATGAGGACAAGGGCCTCTTCCTGACAACCCTGGCCGTTGGTTGTCGGGGTCTGCGGGCGGGGGGCTTATCAGAATCTGGGAGTTCCCTTTAATAAGGAGGCCCCCAGATTCCAGCCCCCCACCCTATGTGAATGGGTTTGGGGGTACATCGTACCCCTACCCATTCACCTGAGGGCAAAAAATAAAAAACACACTAGATAGGTTTTTAAAGTAATTTTTTAGGCAGTTCCGGGGGTCTCTTTCGACTTCGGGGGTCTCTTCCAACTCCTCCACTCTCTTCGGCCTCTTCTCCCGCTCTCCGGTTCTTCTGCCGGGCTCCTCCTCTTTCTTCTGCTCTTTTGCTGCTCTTTTGCTAGCAGTGGCCCGGTCTTCTTCCCTCTTCTCTTCTTCCGATGTTGACACAACGCTCTCTCCTGCTGTAATGCCGTGTGCACAATGACTTATATAGGCATGGGGCGTGGTCACCGGCGTAGTGGGTTCCCCTTAAAATCCATACCAGACCTAAGGGCCTGGTATGCTCCTAGAGGGGAACCCATATCGTTTTTTTATTTAAAATTTGGTGTGGAGTTCCCCCTCATGATTCATACCAAATACATGTTAGCAATGCTTGTCGCTCATTGGGAAAGGAAAAAAAAAACATTTTTCCTTTCCCGATGAGCAAGCCAGCTCAGCGCTGGCTCCCGCGACAGGGCTCGCGGGTGTCAATCTCACCGATAACAGCGGCGAGATCAGAGAAGCAGCCAAGAGGCCCATGGTAACTCTGGGTCCTTCCACTGGGTAGGAACTAGCCGCTACCACTTTTGAGAGAAGTGAAGAATGTGAACTTTTTGATGACTCAACAGTGTGATCTTGTAATCAGTTTTTGGCTTTCTAGCCTGGCTGCTTAACATTTGAATTCCAGCCTCACGGTTACCTGCACAATTCCCTGGATTTGTTCTTGGAGCTCTTTGGATTCCCTGGATCGTTTTGGAAATCTGCTGATTGGGCTATCCTCGCTTGATTGACTCAATGTCGCTGATGTTCGAGTCCACTATTTCCGGTAAGAGTGTATACCCCTTATCTCTGGTGGTGGACACACTATCCCTGATGCTCTACATGCCTGCTGAGGCGTTTGTACCCCACTTCTGAGCAACAACTTCACCTTTCAGACTTTCTCACCTGTGTTTTTACTCATTATATACATGTTCTGTTTCTATTCATTATATTTGAGATTGATTTTTATCACAAAGTTTTTATTATTTACACACAATACTATTGTTCAATGTTTATTGTTTTATATTTTTAGCGCTACATTTTTTTGCACTGAGTTTTTGTCACATTGTTATGTAGCAGCTGTTCATTTTTCTTCACTGATTGAGTTAGCACAATAAAACCCCCTATCCACATTTTCCAGTGTGAGGGGCCCGCCAGCCCCCACCCGTCCGCCAGTTCGGTCCGCTGCACGGGGGGGCTTTTGTCCACTGATATCGTTGAGGGGAGAGAAGGCAGAGCTGAAACTGTGGACCACCCCGCCCCTATCCAGATAGCATGTAGGGAGGCGGGGGCGGTCACTAAAAAAAAAAGTCAGCTCAGCTGACACCAATCGAGTGAAGGGGAGGAGCTCTCTCCTCTGCGATTGCCAGGAGTCCCCATGAGGCAAAGGCATTCCTAGGCTGGAGGCACCGTGTGACAGAGG
This sequence comes from Lithobates septentrionalis, assembly GCA_037952835.1. Classification (NCBI taxonomy): domain Eukaryota; kingdom Metazoa; phylum Chordata; class Amphibia; order Anura; family Ranidae; genus Lithobates; species Lithobates septentrionalis. The sequence goes on from JBBDGP010001745.1 coordinate 278,035, forward strand.
AGGAATCAATTGCTTGAACTAAGTAAGTGACAAATTGTCAGTGCAATCGATCCCAACCTCCACCACCTCTGCTTCTTACTTATCCCATCCGCCCACCACCGCAGCTGCCACCCCCCCTCAACACCACCGCTGCCACCCCCACTCAACACCACCACCGCCGCTGCCACCCCCCCTCAGCACCACCACTGCTACCCCCCTCAACACCACCACTGCTACCCCCTCAACACCACCGCCGCTGCCACCCCCTCAACACCACTGCTGCCACCCCCCTCAACACCGCCGCTGCCACCCCCCTTAATACCACTGCTGCCACCCTCCTAAACACTACCACTGCCACCCCCCTCAACACCACTGCTACCACCCCCCTCAACACTACCACTGCCACCCCCCTCAATACCACCGCCACTGTCATACCCCCTCAGCACCACCTCTGCCACCCCCCCTCAGCACCACCACTGCTACCCCCCCTCAACACCACCATTGCTACCCCCCTCAACACCACCATTTCTACCCCCCCTCAACACCACCATTGCTACCCCCCCTCAACACCACCACTGCTACCCCCCCTCAACACCACCACAGCTGCCACCCCCCCTCAACACCACTGCTGCCACCCCCCCTCAACACCGCCGCTGCCACCCCCCTTAATACCACTGCTGCCACCCTCCTAACCACTACCACTGCCACCCCACTCAACACCACTGCTACCACCCCCTCAACACTACCACTGCCACCCCCCTAAACACTGCCACTCCCCCCTCAATACCACCGCCACTGTCGTACCCCCTCAACACCACCTCTGCCACCCCCCCTCAACACTATGACTGCCACCACTGCCACCTCCCATCAAAACCACCCTGCCACCCCCTCAACACCACCGCTGCCACCCCCCTCAACACCAACTCTGCCATCCCCGTTAATACCACCACTGCCACACCCCTCAAACTACCACTGCCAGCCCCCTCAACACCACCGCTGCCACCCCCCTCAACACCACAGCTGCTACCCCCTCAACACCACCACTGCCACCCGCCCTCAAAACTACCACTACCACCCCCCCTCAATGCAGCTGCTGCCACCCCCCCCTCAACACCACCACCGCTGCCACTGATGCCACCCCCCCTCAAAATCATGCTTTTTCGGGGGGGGGGGGGGTTGATTTCTTGCATCGGGCCCTGAAGTTTCTAGTTATGACTCTGAATGAACCCTTTATAGCGACAATCCCCATCCCTAATGTGAGGTAGGGATTAAGTTCAGAGAAGTGCAAAGAAGCTGATAGAGCAGAAATTAAACATTGGGAATAATCAGATTCTACTTGTTTTTTCCCCTGCCTGTAACTCTGTTACACGGTAGAACAGAGGCTGGAGGCAGCGTCCATCTTCACCCGTCTTCCTTCCGGTTCGCGGAAGGAAAATGCATGCCCCGATGACGTCATCGGCTGCATTTATAGTAAATATCTCCTAAACAGTGCACGCTTAGGAGATATTTACAGTACTTATAGGTAAGCCTTATTATAGGCTTATCTACAGGTACAAGCTATGCATGGGACTTCCTCTTTAAAAATAACCGTTTTTCAAATTTTAATGCAAGCTTTCTCTTTGGCAGGAAAAAGTAAATTCCTCAAAAAGCTTTACTGTCACTTAAAGTGTTTGTATGGCCTCTATTTTTACATTTTAGATAAAAACTGTCTAGCCTGCAGTTTTCTGTTTGTGAACTTCCTACCTACTTTATGTAGTGGTTCTGCTAGATCTGTGATTCCATTCACATGTGCTGCTTGCTTCTGTGTTCACCTATGGGTATGGCCTGATCTACTGTGGATTTATATCATTTTCTCTTCTATCACATCCTGGCCCACTTCCTAGTCCGCTTCCCTATAAATTGACTTGCTCAGTGCAGCCCAGGTTGCTGGAGCAACTTCCTAGTTTCTCTGTGCTCCTGGTTTGCCTGCCGCTCGCCATAACTTTCGCTCATGTACTGGATTCTCTTTGGTCTCTTCCTGCCACCACTTCCTACAACATGATAGAGTATACCAATCAAATCAAATGCAGAACATTAATGTACATGATACAACATCAGAAGGGTTGCAGCACAATAGGCTCTATGCATTTCATGAAACATCACTTCCCCAGGAGCAGGCGCAATCCATCTGTCTACAAAAATATATTTATTTATTTATTTGTAGACAGATGGATTGCGCCTGCACCTGAGGAAGTAATGTTTCATGAAACGCGTAGAGCCTTTTGTGCTGCAATCCTTTTAATGTTTTATCATGTACATTAATGTTCTGCATTTGATTTGTATACTCTATAATGTTGTATTAACTGACCCAATGAATTGTCTTAAACATGTTCCACACAGTCATTAATTTTTGATGGATAATTTAGTGTTTAGAGTTCAGTCTCCAAGTGTTGGATTTGGGCCTATTGGTGCATAGTCCGAAATCGTTTGGATTCAGATTTTGGCTTCCAGGATCACTATCAGGTCTCTCTGAGATACAAAAAGATAATCAATATGTGAGTATTTATCATGGGGTACAGAGTGGAACGTATAGGTGGAGAATACTCCATGAGTCTATTAGTTGTAGGGAATGTAGAAGGTTTTTGATTTTCTTAAGTATTTTATAGGTGACTCATGACTTTCTGGACAAGGTATCTACTAAAGAGTTAAAATCCCCTGCTAGGATAAGACAGCCCGAGGCGAACCCTGGTGGCTCCCGTACTATTCTTTGGCAAAACAGTATGTGCTTTGTGTTAGGAAAATAGACGTTCAGCGAGCCTCCATATGTGCCTTTTATGAAAACGAATCGCCCAGCTGTATCTGTCAGGCGGTCCGAAATAACAAATGGCCTCTTTGCTCATGAAGATCGAAACACCTTTTGATTTGGCTGTATCGTTGGTAGCATGCTATGCGTCAGTGGAGTAAGAGTCTGTCAGTCTGGGTACCTGGTGAGTTTTGAAATGCGCTTCCTGAAGGAATACAAAATGAGGCTTACCTTTCTTTAGTTCCCTCAATAGAGTGGTCCATTTTTCTGGGACATTCAGTCCTTTCACGTTATGTTAAATTACCATAGGGGACCTCCCCAGTGAGGAGTATGCCATCAGGAGGTTTCAGGAGGAATCGATTCACTTCTAAGGCTCTAGGAAAAGCTCAAGAATGGTAAAAAAAAATATTCTTGTTAGGTAATATCTGCATGTATTTAGAAGGAAGAGTTAACATGAGTAGAAAAAAGATAGAAGAGGAAAGAAAAGAGGCGTGAGACAATAGTAAGGAAAGACTGTAGAGGTATTATTAGTACACTTTAGTAAATGAGCCCAGATACTAAAGTACTAATGAAGCGTAACTTGAAGCCATGTAATGAACCCGGATTCAAGGTCACTTTGTGGTGACGTGGGTGAGCTATAACAGCGGTGTGTATGTTCTTGATGTAAAACCAAGAAGTCATATGAAATGTAACTATATCCGATAACTATATTCTATACTAAAACAGCTAGGCAAAGGGAGAAAACGCAATTTCTGTAACTGTAAACTGTGTCATTTAAACTAAATCAACCCTGTGGGGGAACTGCAACAAACATCTTTAATCAGCCTTAGGCAGGCAACCTTCGGTATTAGGGTGGTGGGTTATCCATTTTGTTAAGACTACTGTCCCGACTATACGGTGGATCTAGTGTCTGTTGCCCGTGAATGAAGGATAAGCAGGTGTACTGAAAGTGGAGGGGAACAAACGGACAGTGAGAGCAGAAGTCTCCCTGTGGTGAGTATGTGATCATCAATAAATTCCAAGTGAACAACAAGAGTAGGCTCTAACCACAGTCAAACTCAGGATCGGGCTACTGTAGATAATTTTTGGCACTAGATAGCAAGGGATCCTCTTTGGGCAGAGCTTCTGGGTTCAGTGAATGTTTCTGAAACCTATGCAATTGAGTCAGCCGTTGGTAGCCCTCTCAGCTAGGAAGGAGAGCATAACAAAGGATTGCCTCATGTGTGGACAAAAAGGGAAAGTTTGTTCTTCCATCATGAATGTAAAGTCACAAGCGATCATTGTGGGAGTGGGGTGAAATTGGAGAAAATGAGCAATGTACATTTACCCATCTTCCTGGGCCCTCGAGGGAGTCGGTCTCGGATTGGGTGTTCCCATGTTGGAGTGTGTCCCCCCCCCCCAATTATTTTTCATTTTTTTTGAGGAGTGCTTCTCTGGTGAAGGAAACGGAAATTTTGGCGGGCTTCTTTCTCCCATTGGCAGGGCAAATTCCTGATACCAGTCTGGGAGGGCAATCATGTCTAGGTTCAGTGCTTCACAGAAATCCGGTAAATCAGCTGGTGTGCGAAGGGTGTGCTGCTTGCCCCCATGTGTAACAATCAGTGCTAAGGGAAAGCGCCACGTGTATCTCATCTCTTTTTCTCTCAACGTCTCCAGCAACGGGTGCAGAGCTCTGCGGTTTCTCAGGGTGATTTGCGATAAGTCTTGAAAAAGCATAATGGATTCCACATTGAAAATTATACATTCATTACTTCTGGCCTTGAGCATTATGTCCTCCTTAAGCAGGAAAGACAGCAGATAATGTCCCTGGGGGGAGCAGTATCCGGGCCCCTTGCCCTGAGAGATCTGTGTGCACGTACAAAGTCGTTGAAGACTCTCTGTAGTGCTGGAATGAATTGTTCTGTGTACACAGACTCAGGGATCCCCCTCACCCTGATATTATTTCTTCTCCCCTTATTATCCAGGTCTTCTAGATGCCTGTTCATTGCTATGAAATGAGAAGAGTGGGCCACCGCAACTTTCTGCAGCTTGTAAATCGCCCTGTCTCTATGCTTTCCGGTCACCTCCACCGCTGCCAGCTTCTCTGTGAGAACCAGTAGGTTTGATTTGAGATCGGTGATGGCTGCAGAGAAGGTGGATTTTATGTCTGCTGCAAAGCCAAACATATCTGCATAGGTAAGGGGCTTTGCTGAGTGTTTATAACCCCTACCTGTGTCCTCTGCCGCGGATTGGGAGTCCTCGCTGAAGTCCTCCTCTTCCCTCTGTTTCCCTCATTTTGTTCCTGGCCATGTTGCTCCTTGTGACAGATTGTGCCTTGAATATGTCTGATATGTTCCTGGCCAAGGTGATCGCTGTACCACGGCAGGATCTCGATTGCGGGTTCTGGTGTAGTTGTTTGCCCATTTCCAGCTTCAACCAAGCAGGGTGTCAGGCTTTAGGCTGTGCTTCTCCGCAGAGCTCAGCTAGTGTGCTTCCATCTCCGCTGGGCGCCAAGCCACGCCCCCTGTTGAAGGATAATTGAATAAAGATTGTCCTGAATATGTATATACTTTTGCATATTAATTTCTACCAGGGTTATGTTCACTACATCGACTGTTGGGTACACACCTCATTCAAAGTTCCAAACCTCTCCCTTTTGCCATCTGTACTCTGCACACACGAGCGGTCTCCACATTGTCATATGGGGGCCGCAGCCAGTTTCCAGTTTGCTGCAAGTCCATTAGGGACCCTGGTGAAGAACCACACTGGAGCTTAGACTCCCTTCCCCGGGGAACCCCTAGTTGGTTTTCTACAGGAGCTCACTACCAAAAAAACCTGACAATAGTGGAGGATTAGAGATCCCACCAGGTTTTATTTCTGTCTGTGTCCCCACTGGGAAGACTCCCTCTTTCTTTTTGAGATTTCCTCTCACTTCCTGATGACTCTACAGGTATGTGAAAAAAAATCATGTACTTGCCTCTATCTAAAGCACTGAGTGTGATTTCTCTTGGTTGCCTCGTTCCTCTTTATTTGCATGTGTCACTTCTAACAGGTTTCCTCTTTTATCTGCATTAGTCACTCCTGACAGGTTTTCCTGACACCAAGAGCTAAAAAAGTGATGGGGAGGAAAGCTCCAGTACACAGCTTGTGACTGACAGCCTTGGCTCTGCATGTTCTCTATGTACTGTGAGGAGGGGCTTTGTCACTTCCCTGCAATCAGGGCTCAGAGCTGTCATCACTGAGATGTGTACAGGGGGACTTCAGCTCCCTGCCCCCTGCTTTTCAGAGCTGAGAGATCCTGTGTAAATTCTGGACTTTGAATGGCTGTAGAGAACAGATTGCTGCAGATAATTGGGTACAACTTATGTTGGATGATTTGCTTCAATTCTGTGTACGATCCAAAACTAGTCACTTCACTGAGTATATGTAAGGTTTTACAGCCACTTACATTTTTCACTTTTTTCATGTTTAATCTAATCTAATAGGACTATTTCTAGTGCTCTCTAATATTGTGGGTGCAAAACTCAAACATTCTGCTCAAACTAAAAACCATCCTCCTTATTGTGACCTGGGTATTAAAACCATCTATTCTGAGACTATGACGGCTTATTGAATTGCATGCATAAAAAAAAAAAAAAAATGTACACATCGATTGTTACCTTTTATTGAGTTTAAAATAATACTTAAAACTATCTATCATTTCCCGATTCCTTAAACTATAAATAATTGGATTCAAAAGCGGAATTACAACAGTGTACAACACAGAGGAAAACTTGTTTATCTTCATCACGTTTTTCTGAGAAGGAACCATGTAAGTAATGCATGTTGATACACAGTACATGGAAACAGAAGCTAGATGTGAACTGCATGTGGAGAAAGTTTTTTGTCTTCCGGATCGTGAGGAAATTTTTAGGATGGTAGAAAATATGGAGACATAGCTGACTATGATCAAGACAAAAGTGATGACGCCAAGAAAGATGGTTATGAAGATTACTTCCATATCCACCAGAGATGTGTCCGAAGTAGACAGCTGCAGAAGTGGAGCTAGATCACAATAGAAATGGTCAATAGTGTTTAAACCACAAAACTGTAGGTGGTAAATCGTAATTATCAACATGAACATTACTGTAAATCCAACCCCCCAAGCCCAAGCCGCCAGATGGTTGCGAGTGTTGATGTTCATGATAGAAGAGTATCTTAGAGGGTTGCAGATGGCCAAATGCCTGTCATATGCCATAACGGTTAAAAGAAGTAATTCTACACTACCGGTTGAAGATGCCAGGTAGTATTGGATGATACAACCATAGAACGATACGAAACCTCCATTCAACCATAAAATGTACAGCATGTTAGGTATGATCGTGGTGATCATAAATATTTCACAGGAAGATAGGTTGCTAAGAAAAAAGTACATGGGAGACTGGAGACTTGGACTGGCAGATATCAAGGTTATAATGAACATGTTTCCTGTTACTGTGGCCAGATAAACAATGAGGAACAAAACAAAAATAAAATTTTTTATGTGTTGCAGACGCCCGAACCCCACAAGAAACATTTCCGTCACCATTGTTTTATTCTGTCCACATGTGGCCTGGTGGCAAAAAACAGTAAACATTATGTAGAAGACAAAATGTAAAATAATTATTAAGCATCTGATAATGATGACAGACACAAATGATTAAGAGGCTTGTTACAAGAAGAAAGAGAGGGAAAGATAAATTAAAGGCTTTGTTGTGTTTTCAACATTAGGTCAGTCATAATTAGTTTCCTCAATGTTCTCTCATATCTCTCACTCACCTTTAACCCTCATTCTTTTATTGATCTTCTGAAATAAGTTTAAGATGTGAATGGTAGTAGTGCTGGACTCCAGAGTTGATGAGAATCAGTGGTCCAAAATCCTAAACATTTTGGAGGCAGCTCTCCCTTAAAAGGGATATCACCATGGGTTCCTGGAGAGCTCTAACAGTGTATTGGAGAGATAAGACCTCCACAACAAAAGAAGTCCAGTAGAGGGTTTTTTTGTGACATGATGCAAAAGTAGAAAAACCAATATGTTTTGAGGTTGAAGACTCCCCCTTTTCAGGGCTGAGAAACAAGAAACTATCAAATTGAACAGTGCCAATGAATGGGGAATTTTGAGCTCCTGAAACACATTGGCTTTCTACTTTTGTAACATGTTAAATAAAATCCTCTACTTGATGTATTCGGCTATTGTGGTGCTCTTTCCTTTATGGGTTACATTTTCAGCTCAAAGCTCTGAATTTCTCTGTACTGCAATACCTTTAGATCAGCCTTGAACCCAAGGGGGCTGCAAAACCAAAGCTCATATCTATTGCACAATTGCTTTGACTTTAGTGAAGGGCTTTTTGGTTGGCTTTGGTCTACTTTTACGTAATTTCCAAATTCCCTTATACAAGATGGAGACATTTTATATGTGTGCTATAAAATACAATAAAACAGTTGGATAAATGGTTCTATATTGAGGAAGTATCTGGTCTATTGAACTGGTGGTTCTGGATGGACATGTGGATAAATTGCTCTACTGTATATTTAGGCATATCTGTGCCTGTTATGAACATACCATGCTGGTGAAGATGTTTGGCCATTAGCTGTGTCTAGCCCTGGTTCAGGTATAAGCTTTCCACCTCTTGGGCACAAGATGTCATAACATAAATAACCATGAAAGTTAATTCAAGTGTCAGCTGTCATTTAGTGCTAGTATTCGATCAGTCGCCATATTTTATAGTTTATGATGTCTCATTATAGAAGGGATACAGGGAATTGGAATAGTGCTACAAGTGATACTAAACTCCCAGGGGGGCAATTGCTATATAAAGATCCTTCTACTGGGGATTTCTTCATTAATTGCAACATGTTTATGGAGAGAAAAGTAAAACTAGCAAACAAAGAAACAAAACAAAAAACAAAACAAATAAATTAACAACCTAATTCATATGCATATCTTCTGGTGTTATATGGTGCTATTTTCTGTAATTCAACATTTGGACAGAACAGTCAAATGCCATCTAGTTACATAGTATGTCAGGTTGAAAATGACATTTGTAGATAATTACCAGAATGCAAACAGAATTCAACACCGCTACATGACCCAATACCTACTGATTCAATCATTAATATGAAATTATAGATAAATTGAAGTAACAGAGAAGTGACAGGCCACAGCACCTAAATGACTAGATCCCTGGGTGATTTACAGGTGGCAGAAACAATAGTGCACTGCTGTATCATCTGAGGTCCTGTCATTTATGACAAGAGTTTGTTAGACATTGTTCAGTGGCAGCGCAGTTTTCATTAGGCAGTAGAGGGACAGCCTTTCCAAATTACTGGGAAATTTCTTACTGCCTGCAAAAGAAGGCCAATTAGCTTACCACTTACACGCACATGAACTTTAATGACATCCCAGTCTTAGTACGTAGGATTCAATATTGAGCTGGCCCACCCTTTGCAGCTATAACAGCTTCAACTCTTTTGGGAAGGCTGTCCACAAGGTTTAGGAATGTGTCTATATGAAATATTTGACCATTCTTCCAGAAGCACATTTGTGAGGTCAGACACAGATGTTGGATCAGAAGGCCTGGCTCGCACTCTCCACTCTAATTCATCCCAAAGATGTTCTATCAGGTTGAGATCAGGACTCTGTGCAGGCCAGTCAAGTTCCTCCACCCCAAATTCACTCATCCATGTCTTTATGGACCTTGCTTTGTGCACTGGTGCGCAGTCATGTTGGAACAGGATGGGCTATCCCCAAACTGTTCCCACAAAGTTGGGAGCAAAAAATTGTCCAAAATGTCTTGGTATGCTGACGCCTTAAGAGTTCCCTAGCCCAACCCCTGAAAACAACCCCACAGGATAATCCCCCCTCCACCAAATTTGGGGTGGAGGAACTTGGCTCATGCTATTACAAGGGATATTGTTCATCCCTTGTGATAGCAATAACAACACCCATTATAAATTCCCCTTAATGTGTTGTGCGTTTTTAAATGATGAATCACTACACTTTTAACCAAAAACGAATGGCCAACTCAATATGTAATCGTGCCCAAATATGAACAATTTCTACCTCGGTAAAGGAATCTTTTGAAAAATCTATTTTTGCATATTTCACACCATAACAAGAAAATTCTTGCCAAGGAGAGGATCGACCCTGACCAAACATTGCACGTTTTGTGCTACCGTCACATGGCATCAATAATATTGGTTGATGAGTGTCGGTGGTGCCTAAATACCATAAACCCAACAGAACAAATCTTGCAGAGCACAGGATGGACCCTGCTTTAACAAACTATTACCATATCTGCAACTGTGACACAGATGTGAAAAAATTGGGTTTTGGGTGTTGGTGGTGCTCAACCACTGTAAGCCCACACAAAAATTCCTGCAAAGCACAGGATGGACCCTGCTTTAACAATTACCTAGATGCATCTGTTACATAGTTGCAATAAAAAATTAAAAAAAGGTTTTAGGTGTGAATGGTGCCCAAACTCCACAAAAAAAACTTTCAGAGCACAGGATAGACCCAATTTTAATTTTTAACAAAATTCACAGCATTTGCAACTGTGAAACAGCTGCTAAAAATGTTGGGTTCCACAACAAAAATGCTGTTGCAGAGAACAGCAGGTATTGCCCCAATTGTAAACTGTAATGGTAGCAGGCCTACAACAATGTTAGGAGATGTTAACAGTGGCATATAGTGAGATATACTAATGGAGGCTGGGTGTGCTCAGAGAGACCGGACATGGAAATGGTGGCAGCATGTAAGATATTTTTTTATGGCCTGCTACATTGAAAGGAGCAGCTTTGGATGAAGCAAAAAATAAAAAACTGTAAAATGGCAGGATCACCCAAAAAAAAAAAATGAATGCAACAGGAACCTGGTAGCTGCTGCTGATCCAAGGCTGGTCCACTTTGACGAATGTCAGCCAGTCAACGATGTCCATGGACAGAAGCACTCTTTGTTTCTGTCATAAAGCCCCAGAGAACATGTTGGCTCAATTGTGAAACTGTGCAATCTCTGACCAGTGGCCTGTCCTCATAACCCACTAGTATAGGGGCTCATCCATTCAGAATGTCTTTGTGTCCACTTTTCCCCCCAAATAATCAGCCACCATGTGATGCAGCAGCTGCTGATAGGTACTAGCAGCAGTCAACACTGAAGAATACAATGTTTTTTAAAGGAGTTTCTCAGGCAACCACCCCCCACTTCTGCTCCTCCTTTTACTGACAGAAGACTCTGAGACACCTTTTCCATGACACTTTATCCTGACAGCCTCTGGAAATGAGGGACAGACAATATTCTGTAGTATATCCTCCAGATGTTTCATCCTCTGCTCCCTCTGTAAAGGCAGGATGAGCTTTGGAACTTTCCCCTTTTATCATGGATCAAGCATGGTTACTGACCAGTAATGGTTCCTCTCCTTAATACCATGAATCCTAGGGTAATTTCATAGGCTCTAGAGCAGTGGTTCTCAACCTTTATAGTGCCATGACCCTTTGATAAAATTTCCCAAGTTGTGGGGACCCCTAACATTAAAATTATTTTCGTAGCGTGGGTTGTCAGCTCCCAAGGCAAGACAAGTAATTTGCGCCCCTAACCCACAGACATTTAGCGTACTCGTACAGTATTAAAACCCCTTATGGTACATTTTAGGATGTACCACTCTCTTTGTTCTCCTTTCTTTCCCTTTTATCTCTAGCTATCCTAATTTCTTGTCCCCCCCCCATCCCTCTCTCTAGCCGTCTTTCTTGTTCTTTCTCTTATTCTTTTTCTCCCTTTTTCTTTGTTCCTCCCCCTTTTCATCTCCCTTCCATATATTCTCTATTTTTATTCCTTTTCTTACTCCTTGGTGGGGGGAATGGGATGAGTGGCAGTGCTGGCGGGGGTTCTGATCAGCCAACTTAGGTGCTCTTGATCAGAGTCAACTGCTGATCTGAGAACTGTAGTGGGAACTTTTAATGGCAACTATAAGCACAGGTAGTGTTACTGTGTCTCCGACTTTGTGGTGTCTCGCAGCAGTGACACCTATGCCGAAATCAGGAGATAGGGTCTCCTCCAGCCCCACCCACTTCATTCCTCACCAGTAAGCTGACCTCTAGTCTCTGCCCCCCAGCCATACTGTGAACTGAATGGGCGGCTGCGAAGAGGCTGAGTGGGCTGCGGGCTCCAGGAACAGCCCAGCTGGGTGGCCACAGGCTCCAGGGACAGCTCTTCTGGGCAGCCACGAAAAGGCTGGGAGAGTGGCACGGGCTTCACGAACAGCCCAGGATTTGGTGACCCCTGGCAAATTGTCATTTGACCCCCAGGTTGAGAACCACTGCTCTAGAGCATGAGAGAGCCCATGTGCTGCAAATTAGTAGTCAGAGAAACCTGAGTCCTCATGTTTGCTGAGAATGATGTTATCCTCAGCTACCCCCCCCAAGGCACATACAACTTCTGGGCTTCGGGGCATGAAACCCACCCCTGGAAGACTGCCTCATTTAGTCTTCAGGATCAATGTACCCATGACAATTATACCCCCCTCCTCCTCCTGTGCATGATGTGGCTCACTTTCATGAAAATTAACCTGTCTTGGATTACCAATGTCTACAAGACTTCTGCTGCTTATACTACAGCCTAAACTTAAATGACACAATGTTTATGCAGCTGTACCTCAGCTGCCAAATTTATAATGTTTGCTGCAGGGGAAATCCTGACTTGAGCCTCAAAATTTGTAACCTATTCCAATGTGCCATCACTGTAAAGGTGCAATGCAGAGGGGGTGATTTACTAAGAAGAAGTCACTGCACCAGTTCATACATTAATTGGTGCGCCGGAAAAGTCATTAATCGAACGTGTGAACCGGCGCACAAAGTACTGCACCCACAAACGGACAGTCTCTTAAAGCGTTTGTTAACCCGTCCCCAAAAAATGTAGGTTCTGGTCCCTTAAAGCAGATTACACAGCACAGCGCTTGTGCTATGTAATCTGCCCCCCCTCTAAACTGTAAAAAAAAACTAAACCTTCCACTTCCTGTATTCCCTCTCTAATCAGACCACGATAACCAGGGCAGCTGCACCCTGATCACCGTGGTCAAAGTGCCTCCCTCTGTGATAGGTTGCCTGCTCTCTGCTCTCCTCTCTCCCCCTCACTCCCTCCTTCCTCCTTGTCAGTGCCCTCTCTGTCTGTCTCCGGGTTGGCCCCACCCCCCGCCGCTATTTTTTTAATATTAAAATATAAATTTTGTCACTGCCAGCCTCTCTATTAGAGGCTGGCATAGCACACTGTGTATGTTTTATATAATAACGAGCACAGTAAATACTGTATATCAGCTGTCTTCAGGCTGGTCAGGTGACTTGCGGCTGCTTTCCAGCTCCGATGGGTGTCTTCTGCAGTGGAGACGAGCGGCCCACGTGATCTTCCTCTGACGTCAGAGGGAGATCACGGCCCCTCCCACAGAAGACATCTATCAGAGCTGGAAAGCGGCCGCGAGTCACGTGACCGGCCTGAAGACAGCTGATATCAGTGGCGTAGCGTGGGTTGTCAGCACCCGGGGCAAGGCAAGTAATTTGCGCCCCCCCCTAACCTGCGGACTTTTATCACTCCCCGAGTCCCTTCAAATACAATAGTACTGACCTACCTGATTCCTATACTGACCATTACACACTACACTGACCACTATACTATACTGTCCACTACACTAAGAACTACACTGACCACTACACTACACTGACCACTATACTGTCCACTACACTGACCACTACACTATGCTGTCCACTACACTAAGAACTACACTGACCACTATACTGTCCACTACACTACACTGACCATTATACTGTCCACTACACTACACTGACCACTACACTGAGAACTACACTGTCCACTACACTATACAATACTGACCACTATACTACACTGACCACTATACTGTCCACTACACTACACTGACCACTATACTGACCACTACTCTGAGAACTACACTGACCACTACACTAACCACTACACTATACTGACCACTACACTGAGAACTACACTACATTGACCACTATACTGTCTACTACACTACACTGACCACTATACTACACTGACCACTATACTACACTGTACTGTCCACTACACTATACTGACCACAATACTACACTGACCACTACACTATACTGACCACAATACTACACTGACCACAATACTACACTGACCACTACACTGTACTGACCACTACACTGTACTGACCACTACACTATGCTGTCCACTACACTAAGAACTACACTGACCACTATACTGTCCACTACACTACACTGACCACTATACTGACCACTACACTGAGAACGACACTGTCCACTACACTATACAATACTGACCACTATACTGTCCACTACACTACACTGACCACTATACTGACCACTACACTGAGAACTACACTAACCACTATACTGTCCACTATACTATACTGACCACTACACTGAGAACTACACTACATTGACCACTATACTGTCTACTACACTACACTGACCACTATACTACACTGACCACTATACTACACTGTCCACTATACTACACTGTCCACTATACTACACTGTCCACTATACTACACTGTCCACTATACTACACTGTCCACTACACTACACTGTCCACTACACTATACTGACCACAATACTACACTGTCCACTACACTGTACTGACCACTACACTACACTGCCCACTACACTACACTGCCCACTACACTACACTACACTGACCACTACACTGTCCACTACACTACACTGTCCACTACACTATACTGACCACTACACTATACTGACCACTATACTGACCACTACACTATACTGTCCACTACACTACACTGTCCACTACACTACACTGTACTGACCACAATACTACACTGTCCACTACACTACACTGACCACTATACTACACTGACCACAATACTACACTGTCCACAATACTACACTGACCACAATACTACACTGTCCACTACACTACACTGTCCACTACACTACACTGTCCACTACACTACACTGTCCACTACACTACACTGTCCACTACACTACACTGTCCACTACACTACACTGTCCACAATACTACACTGTCCACTACACTATACTGACCACTATACTACACTGACCACAATACTACACTGTCCACTACACTATACTGACCACTATACTACACTGACCACAATACTACACTGACCACTACACTGTACTGACCACTACACTGTACTGACCACAATACTACCCTGTCCACACCACTATACTGACCACTACACTATACTACACTGTCCACTATACTATACTGACCACTACACTGAGAACTACACTACATTGACCACTATACTGTCTACTACACTACACTGACCACTATACTACACTGTCCACTATACTACACTGACCACTACACTGACCACTACACTGTCCACTACACTACACTGTCCACTACACTATACTGACCACTACACTACACTGACCACTACACTACACTGTCCACTACACTATACTGACCACTATACTACACTGACCACTATACTACACTGACCACTACACTACACTGTCCACTACACTACACTGTCCACTACACTATACTGACCACAATACTACACTGTCCACTACACTGTACTGACCACAATACTACACTGACCACTACACTGTACTGACCACTACACTACACTGTCCACTACACTATACTGACCACTACACTGTACTGACCACTACACTGACCACAATACTACACTGTCCACTACACTACACTGACCACTATACTACACTGACCACTATACTACACTGACCACTACACTACACTATACTGACCACTATACTGACCACTACACTACACTGTCCACTACACTACACTGTCCACTACACTGTACTGACCACTATACTACACTGTCCACTACACTGTACTGACCACTACACTACACTGTCCACTACACTATACTGACCACAATACTACACTGTCCACTACACTACACTGACCACTATACTACACTGACCACAATACTACACTGTCCACTACACTACACTGTCCACTACACTATACTGTCCACTACACTATACTGACCACTACACTATACTGACCACTACACTACACTGACCACAATACTACACTGTCCACTACACTACACTGTCCACTACACTACACTGACCACTATACTACACTGACCACAATACTACACTGACCACTACACTGTACTGACCACAATACTACACTGTCCACACCACTATACTGACCACTACACTATACTACACTGTCCACTACACTATACACTATACTGTCCTGCCTAGTCTTCCTATACTGACACTACATATACGGCGCCTGTCTCTTCTCCCCCCCCCCCCCCCGTGTTTATCTATTTCTTACCTTATTGTGTTGCATCGGTCTGGAGGATGAGAAGACATCTGCCCCGGCGCTCCCACTCTCGTCTTCCCTGCGCTCCGGCCGCCATATTCATTTTTCCCGGCGCACTGTGATTGGGCGAATGGGGGTCATGTGCGGAGGCGGGACTTCAGGAGCGACTGTGATCGCGGATAGGCCAGCCCCACGCCGCACATGACCCCCATGCGCCCAATCACAGGGCGCAAAACACTAGACATGGCGGCGGAGCGCGGGGGACACAGGAAAAGAAATTAGGAGGAGGCAGCCAGTAGTGACACTACTGGCACGAAATTGCGCCCCCCTAAATTTCGCGCCCGGGGCCACGGCACCCCCCGCACCCCCCACGCTACGCCACTGGCTGATATACAGTATTTACAGCGCTCATTTTTAAATAAAACATACACACTGTGCTATGCCAGCCTCTAATAGAGGGGCTGGTATAGACTTATATAGATGCCTTAATAAACACTTTAAGGATTTAAACATTTATTAGTCACAACATCTTGAGGAAGATTTTGCAAAATAATGCAGCACAGACAATTAAATCAAAGTGAAACTAAACCTACAAACAACAAACATTGACAAAATCAAAAATATTTCAGTGAAAAATATACACACACACACACAATTAAATTACTAACCCAAAAAACACACTCTCTGAGCATGCTCAGAAACATCCAAGTGCTGTTCACACACAAAAAGCACAAATAAAACCGAAGTCCCTGAGCATGCCCAGAACAACCTAAATGCATTTCACATACCAGAATCCACAGCAAAAAACCAAAGTCCCTGAGAATGACCAGAACAACCCAAATGTAGCTAGCACAAAAAAGCCACCCCCCTGTCCAAAATTAAGCACATCATCCAGCATGCTACAAAATTACAGATGGGACAAATATCCCCCGGTCCAGGGGGCAAACAAAGAGCCTAACATCGGCAAAAATTATACAACAAATACAATTGCAGTCTATGAATACTGACTTGTTAATTTTGCTAGTCTGCACTTGGCTGGCTTATATTCTAGTTATTGTCCTTAAAATGGGTATGGGGACCCCCAGGGACCACCCTAAGGGACATATCAATGTCACCAATTTGGACAACCCCAAAAACGAAACAAGGATAAGTGCCTTTAAAAATGCAAAATTGCTTAAAAGCTAGTAAATTGGGGGGGGGGGGGGGCTTACTCTGCCTGTAAAGTGGTACATCTGTAGCATGTATCCAAAATGCTGCTTCAAAGATGTACGGCTTTAGAGAACAAATCTACATAGAACAAATCTACATTACAGCTGCAACATTTTAACCGAAAACAAAAAATAGCCTGCCCCCCAATACATACAAGGCCATTTGGGTCTGTTAAGGCTTAAAATGAGAACCCCCACGTGAAAAATACCAACACAAACTAAAAAAATATTGTGCCCCTCCCACACACTAACAAACCCCTAGCCAAACACACAGCAAGCCAGCCCATAAAAGGGGGAGGGTGGATGCTTGAGGGCAGGAGGGGCTTGGGCACCCCAAAAGTCAACCACCTTGTTCCCATATTCAGGGGACAAGGGCCTCTTCCACACAACCCTAGGCTGGGGTTGTGGGGGGCTGCAGACGGGGGCTTTACAGAAAGTGGAAAGCCCCTTTAATCTAGTGGGTACAAGGTGCTTTGTGGTTGGTATTGGGCTGAGCCCAACATGCCCCAAAGGCAGCCAGCTATGCTGAGTGCATGTGGCCTTGTATGGTTCGGGGGGGTTGGACGATCTCTCTTCTCGCCCCTTTCCTAGCTGGCCCTGTTATATACTCTGAAAAAGAATGTGGTTTGGATTGGTGAAGGCAGCTCACAGCCTTTTGAGAATGGAGTGGAGTGTGTAGTTCCCCTTTAAAAGCAAAAGTTAGCCCATGGAAATCCAAGGGATTAGAGGGGGAGACAAGAGCATTGGAGAATGGAGTGTGGAGTTCCCCTTTAAAAGCAAAAGTTAGCCCATGGAAATCCAAGGGATTAGAGGGGGAGACAAGAGCTCTGGAGAATGGAGTGTGGAGTTCCCCTTTAAAAGCAAAAGTTAGCCCATGGAAATCCAAGCGTTTCAAGGGGGGAGACAAGAGCATTGGAGAATGAAGTGTGGAGTTCCCCTTTAAAAGCAAAAAGGTTAAATGTCCTTTTAGGAGGAGCTAGAGGAGCGAGAGTCTTTTTACATAATTTTAACAAGGTGCATATCACATGTTGGCAACGTAACCTGCTAACATGACCTGTGTGCAAATCTCCTTAAAAAAATACATAAAGGCGAACCAGCATTAAAAAAAAAAAATTGTCAAGTTTAGAGGTGTGCCCGTTCAACTTGTGCAATTGCATGTATGTTGCTTAACATTTATTAACATTTTGGTCGCGCAGTGAACAAACTCATGTGAACGAGCGCAAGAGCCGCTTGCGCATACGCACTGCTTACATTGATCTCACGCAGTTCTAAACGTACTTGCGGGCACAGCAGGCTTTCTCTGAAAAAGTTACTTTCTCATTCAATTTTGGGCATATTTGTTACTTGGGCAGTTGTTACTAACCTTCCTCACATCACCTCACCTCACCCCATAATGTTGGCACCTCCATCTTCTGTCAATATTGAATTGGAGGTGCCGTGCGCCATGTCCATAGTGGCGCACAGATTGCATTCTCCCGTGCGCTGAGATCACTATAGTAAATGGGGTATTCGAGCTCTATTTCGCAAATCACCTAGTTACGTGACCCCGCCCCCCTCTGACAACACGGGGAAAGCCTCAGGGAAGTCCCGTGAATTCCCCGTGTGTCAGAGGAGGCCCTGCCCTCCGTTATATAAGTAATGTCAGAAGAAGCGAAGCGTCACACAGCTGAAGACTCCCACTGAGGCGGATCGTGTGGACGGAGCAGAGAAGAAGCCTGGAGGAAGATGCGTGATGAGAAGAGCGGAAGAAGAAGATGGAGAAGAAGATAAAGAAGATGGAGGAAGAAGCAGAACACCAAAAGAACACCAGAAGAAAGAAGATGGAAGAAGCCAAAAGTAGAAATTAATAAAGGACTTGTCAAAAACCGTCCCTTGTGTTTTTTAACCTTTTTAAAACTTTTTTGTGAAATGGTAGGGGTACATTTGTACCCCATTACCAATTCACACGGGGGGGCTGGTATCTGGGGGTCCCCTTGTTAAAGGGGGCTTCCAGATTCCGATAAGCCCCCCGCCCGCAGACCCCCACAACCACCGGGCAAGGGTTGTGGGGATGAGACCCTTCTCCCTATCAACATGGGGACAAGGTGCTTTGGGGGCTACCTCAAAGCACCCTCCCAATGTTGAGGGCATGTGGTCTGATAAGGTTCAGGAGGCGCTCTCTCATCCCCCCTCTTTTCCTGCGGCCTGCCAGGTTGCGTGCTCAGATAAGGGTCTGGTATGGATTTTTGGGGGGACCCCACGCCATTTTTTTTAAATTTTGGTGCTGGGTTCCCCTTAATATCCATACCAGACCTGAAGGGCCTGGTATGGAATTTAGGGGGACCCCCACACCATTTTTTTTATTTTGGCGTGGGGTTCCCCTTAAAATAATTTAGGGGGACCCCCACGCATTTTTTTAAAATTCTGGTTCAGGGTTCCTCTGTGGGGAAATCCCATGCCATTTTTATCAATTAACTTTCATGTGTATTATCGAACCGACAATTCATTATTGCCGTGGGTAGTTTTAAATGACTTTTTTTCCTTTGAAATGTCATTTTGCTGTCAGACTGTTCTAAACACGGGAAACATGTGCCCCTTTACAGGCATACTATAGACACCCCCCAAGTATGAAATTTAAAGGAATATTACACTTTTATAGTTTCACTTTAAGCATTGTTAAAATCACTGCTCCCGAAAAAGCGGACGTTTTTAAAACTTCTTTTTGCATTGATACATGTCCCTTGGGCCAGGTCCCCAAACACTTTTTATGACAATACCATGCATATAAGCCTTTAAAATTAGTACTTTTGATTTCTCCCATAGACTTTTAAAGGGTGTTCCGCAGCTTTCGAATTTGCCGCAAACACCCCAAATTGTTCACTGTTCGGCGAACTGGCGAACAGCCGATGTTTGAGTCGAACTCATGTTCGACTCAAACTCGAAGCTCATCCCTACTTCTTATATACTGTCCAGCCACTGTTCAGTATTTTATGGGTACTGTTTTTCATAAAGTACATTCCATTAATAATATTAGCATTATTTCGATAGAGCCCACACTTTACACAGTGGATTACCAATGTCCACAAAACTCCTGCTGCTGATGCTACATTTACATTGCAGCATTATCAAGCTGCTTATACTGTATACTGTCCAGCCACTGTACAATATTTTATGGCCATTGTCTCTCACTTTCATATAATACATTCTACTATTTTTATTACAGGTATTTGTACATTCACATCAGTTCCTGCCATCAAGGAGCTTACAATCTAAGGTCCCTAGCTCATCTGCATACATATACCTACTAGGGCAAATTTAAAAAGGAGACAATTATCCAGCATGTCTGTGGGAGTCTGACAGAAAACTGGAGTACCCAGAGGAAACCCATGCAAGCACAGGGAGAACATACAAACTTTTTGCAGGTAGTATACTGACTGGTATTGGAACCAGAGTCCTAACCACTAAACCAATGTTATGCCCTACATTCTGATGCTCATTGGAATGGATGAGGAGTCTGTATCTGCTAGGTACAGGTCAGTCTTGGAATAGGTAGCTGTAGAGGCTGTGT
Source organism: Lithobates septentrionalis (assembly GCA_037952835.1). Lineage (NCBI taxonomy): Eukaryota > Metazoa > Chordata > Amphibia > Anura > Ranidae > Lithobates > Lithobates septentrionalis. The sequence goes on from JBBDGP010001745.1 coordinate 298,866, forward strand.
GGAGATGCAGGACTCAGAGAAGTATTTGTTACCTAAGAGTTCCCAAGGAACACAGAGCATAGGAGTGCCTGGATCACAAGAACACAGGTCGTGGCAGATCATTGGCAAATCTGGCAGACAGGATTGCAAGAATTCATTGAAAGTTGAAAGGGCACACAGGTGCTGAGGTGCAGGGACCTCTCTAGAAGTACACAGACTCACAGGTGCAGGAGCACTGGAGCTTTCTAGATGTACACACGGATTCTGAAACCTTGAAACCAACAAGGGAAATTCAGGGTGCACAAGAATGAGAGAGAAACTTTGGAAGACACAGGCTGCCTCACCAATTTCTACCCAATACAAACCCAATATTTTGTTTTTTTGGGGAGAATAATTGGTGATACAGCAGGGGTGGCCCGTGCATTGTGGACGCATGGGCGCCGCCCCTCTAACACCTCCGCTGCCCTCCCTATCCATGTGTCTGACCCCTTTCAGGACACCAGGCACATTTCTATGGCGGGTGTGTGTTTTTTGAAGCACCTGATTAGAGCCAGAGGCTCTAATAGGCTTCAAAATAGGGTGGGATCGGGTCGCAGAGAGTGCGCCCCGATCCCACCGAATTGTGTGACCATAGTGAATGAATTTTCGCCATTTTCACACTACAGTTACTCCCCGCCAATTAGGAGGCAGGTCAGTGAGACCTGTTTCTTGATTGGCCAAATCTCAAGGCGATCCTATTGGATGCCTAGCGCTGTGCAAAAGGAGACGCACTGGAGCCCCTGCCTGGAGGGCACAGGAGGAGATGAAGACATGGTAGGAGAGGAGAGGAGGACACAGTCCGCTGCATAGCAAGTGCCGGACCTCCTGGGCAGGAAGGGGGTGCTGGCTGAGAGTGCCACAAGCCTTGCGCCCAGCCCAGGTGCGGGGGGATACATCAGTGTCGTGCCGCCCGAAGGGGGGTAGTGCTGGTTGTTTGCCACCCCCCCAGAAGAAAAGCCCACCAGTTGACACTGTGATACAGGGATGGGTCGGGGTTCAGGGAATGTGAACTATTTTCTTTTTTTGCACTCTACTTTGACTTTGCCTTATTAAACTTGCTAAAAACTTTAAACGCTAAGTCTACCTTTTAGATATAAATAAAAATAAATGATTACCGCACTCATGTTCCATTGAGAACTACAAGGACTTGGAGTTTATTAATTCACAGATCTCTGTGAATGGTTGATGTGGCTGTGAGGGTAGAACTGCGTCAAATCCAAAAGTGAAAACTGCTGTTGGGGAGAAGAACTCCTGCATGCTGTCACGGGGGGACAGTTTGGAGGTGGGGGTCCTAAATACGGGTGTAACATGTGACTTAGTGCAAAAGGTCGAGTTAGCCTAAATGAAACACTGGGGAGTGTCAGATTTTCCATGTTTTATTACTGCCTTTAACTCTGTTATGTAGTAGAACATTTGTCTAGGGCGGAATTGGTATGTTTACATTAGCATTGTTTTATGTATTTATTTTTTTGGTTCTGATGACAGGGTCTTAAAAATAAAAGTTTTTTCATTTTATTGCAAGCTTTCTCTTTATTAGGGAAAAAATAAAGTCGTCAAAGAGCTTTACTGTTACTTAAAATGTATGAGGGGTCTCCTTGTTAAATTTTGGATAAACAGAGAAGGATTAGTGACCCATACCCATATGTTTTTGTTGCTGTATGTGCCCCCACTGGGAAGATTCCACTTTTCTCTTTGTAGAGATTTCCTCTTCCTTCCAGATGGGTCTATGTGAAGGAAAAACCTTTGGGCATAGTTATACAGTAGATGGTAAGCTTTAAACTGGCAGTGGTTTCAACCCTTTCAAACTACGTCAAAGGCTAAAAATAGAATGTAGAGACACCTCCCTCTGTCCTAGATGTAAAGGGGACCTGAAAATTTATTACACATGTTATGGAGATGCCCCAAACTCCACCGTTATTGGCAGGGGGTAGTTGAGAACATTAATGGTTTGTTCGGAACAAAACCGTCGAAAGATCCAAGCATTTGCCTGTTAGATATGATAGAGGAATCTAGGATTATGGATTTTGCTTATATAGCAATATTAAGGAGTCTTTTTCAAGCTCGTACGTTAATAGCATAAAAGTGGATGTCAACGTACCCTCCCTCCCTAGCGGAATGGAAAATACAAATAAAGGAAAGTATCATAAAAGAAAAGTATACTTTTTTAAATAGAGGTTGCCCAGGGAAATTTGAGAATATCTGGAAGAGATGGTTGGATGCTCTTTATTCCGATATGGGAAGAGATTCATAAAATATGGGAAAGAATGTAGAGAGGGAAGATTGGTTTAGATGATTTATTATTATTATTATTATTATTGTTGAAATTTTTTCTTTTTTTTGTGTGTCATTTTTTTTTATTTCTTTTTTTAGGATTTTTATCATGTGCTTGGGGTGTTGGTATGTAATGTTTGTTAATTTTTTAATTATAAAATTATAAAGAGATACTGGATTTAAAAAAATAAACAAATTGAATGTTTTGGCTAATCATAAAAATTAACCACTTCCAGTCCGGGCCTTTTCTGGCACTTTTTGTTCACATGTAACAATCAGTATTTTTTGCTAAAAAAAAATGACTTAGAACCCCAAAACATTATATATTTTGTTAAAGCAGAGGTCCTGGAGAATAAATTGGTGGGTTTTTAATTTTTTTTATGTCACACGGTATTAGCGCAGCAGTTTTTCAAACACAATTTTTCAGGGAAAAATAAAATTTTTTAATTGTAATGCAAAAAAAAACACAATACATAACCCACATTTTTTGTAAAATATAAAAGATGAAGTTACGCTGAGTAAATAGATACCAAACATGTCATGCTTTAAAATTGCACACGCCCGTGCCACGGTGACAAACGTTGTAAATTTTACTATCCATAGGCGATGCTTTAAAAGCCTTTACAGGTTACCACTTTAGATTTACAGAGGAGGTCTGGTGCTAGAATTGCTGCCCATGATCTGACGTTTGCAGTAATACCTCACATGTGTGGGATGATCACTGCATGTGTGCAGGACCAAAGCACACAAATTTGACCTTTGTGCGCAATCAAGGGAGGACGGGGGCACCTTAATTTATTTTTTATATTTTTTTATTTTTACACTGTTCCTTTCATTTTTATTTATTTATTTATTTTTTTTAGCCCTTTTATTGCTGTCACCAGGAATGTAAACATCCTGGTGACAGCAATAGGCATGTGACAGGTCATCTATAACAGTGGTTCTCGCAATCCTCAAGTACCCCCAACAGGCCATGTTTGCAGGTACCATATTTATCGGCGTATAACACGCACTTTTTTCCCCTTAAAATCAGGGGAAAATCATGGGTGCGTGTTATATGCCGATCCCCTCCGATCCCCGCCAATCCCCCGCTGATTGTGAGCGGAGGAGCGAGCGCCGCCGATATACATACATAGCCAAGTGTACTCGGCTAGGCTTGGCTCCTCTCAGCTCCGCTCACAGTCCCGCCCAGTCCCGCCCTATGATGGACATAACACAGGGACTGGGCGTGACTGTGAGCGGAGGAGCCAAGCCTAGCCGAGTACACTCAGCTATGTATGTATATCGGCGACACTCGACTTCTCTTGGCTCCGCTCACAGTCATGCCCAGTCCCACCATTGGACCTGTGTTATGTCCATCATAGGGCGGGACTGCGAGAGGAGCTGAGAGGAGCCGAGATACACAGGACCGGCTCTGTGTATCTCAGCGGAGCCATATTTAAACTGCAGTGACACCGACAAAGCTGCAATGTCACTGGGCAAGGCTGCAAATGACACTGGACAAGGCTGCAAATGACACTGGACAAGGCTGCAAATGACACTGGACAAGGCTGCAGATGGACACTGATAAGGCTGCATTGATGGGCATTTAAATGTAAGTTTTTTTCCTTAAAAAGTTTTTAACCTTAAAATTCCCTCGTAAACTTGGGGTGCGTGTTATACGCCGGCACGTGTAATACGCCGATAAATACGGTATTCCTTTATCTTGCACAGGTGCTTTAAATCAGAGTCAATGGCTTGGAATTTTGGACGGGTATTTTATCTAAGGTCCCTTTCACATGGGTGCTCCGATCAGGTCCTCCTGTCAGTTTTTCAGGCGGACCTGATTGGTAGCTCTATGCTCCTCTATGGAGCGGCAGATGTCAGCGGTGACATGTCCACTGACATCCGCCGGTACCCGATCCAATCCTGCCTGTGAAATCCAGACGGATGGAGACCCTATTTTCCAGCCATCTGGAGGATCGGATAAAAACAGACAGGCAGTCCATTTTCATCCGATATCCCATAGAGAAGAGCGGGGCTCTGATAGGTCCATCTCTGCACAGTGAGTGGAGACAGACCTGTCATCCGCCTGCTCTGCGGTGATCAACAGATCGATCCCCCGCTGAGCAAAACAGAGTCCGTCGGGGGGAAAGACCGCGTGAAAGGGGCCTAGGAGAAATTCCCAAAAAATGGCCTGTTGGGGGTACTTAAGGACTGAGGTTGAAAACCACTGCTCTATAAGACCCAAAATCCCTCCTCTGCACATAAAAGCATTCAAAACACCAAGATCTGCGTTTATTAATGCTTTTGATTTTCAAAAAATGCCGCTCATAGTTTCAGAGTAAACCGGAAGTGATGTTGTGTCATTGCTTCTGGGTTACTATTGCGAACAGCTGATCAAAGAGAATCCCGGCTTTGTTTGGCTGTCCAGCCAGCTGGTGGACGTCAGGGCAGGACTTAGGGTGGTGGGGGCCCCTGGGCTTGAGTCACTTTCGGACCCCACCTTCTATACATTACCTTAAATCTTTAGTTTTCTTTTAAGCGCACCACTCTGATACCGTTTGTCCGCCGTTACATCACTGTCTAATGCAGACAGGTTTTCTCAACGGCAGTAAACGAGGCACTACGTAACTGCCAATAACCAATCAGAAAACCTCAAGATAAGAGTTTAAGGAATTTTAAGGAAAAAAACTATTTAAGGAAAAAAACTTACATTTAAATGCTCATCAATGCAGCCGTGCACAGTGTCCATCTGCATGCTTGTCCAGTGTCATTTGCAGCCTTGTCAGTGTAATTTGTAGCCTTGCCCAGTGACATTGCAGCTTTGTCAGTGTCATTTGCAGCCTTGCAGCCTTGTCAGTGTCATCTGCAGCCTTGCAGCCTTGTCAGTGTCATCTGCAGCCTCGCAGCCTTGTCTGTGTCATTTGCAGCCTTGCAGCCTTGTCTGTGTCATTTGCAGCCTTGCAGCCTCCATCTGCAGCCTTATCAGTGTCCATCTGCAGCCTTGTCCATATCATTTGCAGCCTTGCCTAGGCTGCAGTTAAACTGCAGTGACTTGTCAGTGTCAGTGTTATGATGGACATAACACAGGTCCAATGACGGGACTGGGCGTGACTGTAAGCGGAGCCGAGCGCCGACATATATAGTCGAGTGTACTCGGCTAGCTCCACTCACAGTCACGCCCAGTCCCTGTGTTATGTCCATCATAGGGCGGGACTAGGCGTGACTGTGAGCGGAACTAGCTGAGTATAGCCAAGTACACTCGGCTGGGGCCCGCGGGGCCCCCTATTGGGTGGGGCCCATGGGCTTGAGCCCAGTCAAGCCCAATGATAAAACCGGCCATGGCGGACGCTGTGGGACAGGAGAGCCCGAGAGAGCCACGGAAGGCGGCTTGTGGGGGACATCCCCACCCGCTGCTTCTAATAGCAATTCTAATAGCAATTGAGGGTCTGGTGAGCCACTCTGACTGCTATTACAAGAGAGCCGACCGCTGGCTCTAAAACATGATACTGGGTTGATGGCATCACCTCAGTATAACCACTGAAAATCAAGCAATATACGGGTACGTCGTTGGACGGGAAGTGGTTAAGGCGTCTTTTTTTCACACAAGATTTACATAACTTTCACCCAGGATTCAAGCATGTTTCCAATAAATGTAACCACTTCCCGCCCAACGATGTCATATGATTTTACAGATTTGAGTGGAGATATCTGAACGATGGGTGCAGCTGCAGGCATCATCCAGATATAAAAAAAATTCTGCTGGCGATTCCCTGCACCGTAAAAACAATCATAGCAGCTATGCAGCCGCTTGCTTGTTTTTACAGGCGGTGCGATTGTACATCCCCCCCCTTCCACCACCCTCCGGTGCTTCTGACCGGCTCACCCCTGCAATTGGCAAGCCGGAGAATGAATCGGCCAGTGGCGGCCATTTACCATAGAGCTGACTAAGGACCAGATGGCCCCCGGTCATCTCTATGACCTTCGGAAGCCCGGTGTGACGTTATGACGTCAAGCCCGGCCCTGGCAGTTGTAAACGCTGCCGTTGTCTCAGCTATGAAAGAAATCATTTTTTTCTTTTATTAGGCTTTCCAGCCTGGAAGAGAGATGTGGGGACTTATAGACCCCAGATCTTGCTGTAAAGAGGACCTGTCATGCCCTATTCCTATTACAAGGGATGTTTATATTCCTTGTAATAGGAATCAAAGTGATCAAAACATTTTTTTTTAAAAAAGTGTCAAATTAGAAAATTTTAAGTAAAATTAACAATAAAAAAAAAATTAAAATGCCCCTGTCCCCGCATGATCGCTTGTGGAATTGAACACATACATACGCCGCGCCTGCATATGTAAACCTCGTTCAAACCACACATGTGATGTATTGCTGTGAACGCTAGAGCAAGAGCAATAATTGTAGCCCAAGACCTCCTCTTTAACTCTAAAAATGTAACCTGTAAAAATGTTTAAGCGTTGCCTATGAAGATTTTTAAGTATCAAAGTTTGGCGCCATTCCACAAGTGTCAGCAATTTTAAAGTGTGACATGTTAGGTATCCATTTACCCGGCCTAACATCATCTTTTACATTATGCAAAAAAATTGGGCTAACTTTCGTGTTTTTTTTTTTAATTCATAAAACAGTGTTTTTTCAAGAAAAAACACGTTTGAAAAATTGCTGCACAAATGCCATAGGACATAAAAAGTTGCAATGACCACCATTTTATTCCCTAGGGTCTCTGATAAAAAAAACTTATACAATGTTTGGGGGTTCTGAGTAATTTTCTAGCAAAAAAATGATGATTTTTACATGTAGGAGAGAAGTGTCAGAATTGGCCTGGGTGGCAAGGTGAATCTTGTGTGAAAATTGTAAAAATACTAAGCAAAAAATTATTGAATACCATAATACCCAAATTTCACAGTTTTTTCATTTTATTAATTAGTTGAAAGTTATGCCTAAAACTATCTATAATTTCCTGATTCCTTAAACTATAAATAATTGGATTCAAAAGAGGAATTACAACAGTGTATAACACAGAGGAAAACTTGTTTATCTTCATCACGTTTTGCTGAGAAGGAACCATGTAAGTAATACATATTGATCCAAAGTACATGGAAACAGAAGCCAGATGTGAACTGCATGTGGAGAAGGTTTTTTGTCTTCCGGATCGTGAGGAAATTTTCAGGATGGTGGAAAATATGGAGATATAGCTGACTACGATCAAGACAAAAGTGATGACGCCAAGAAAAAGGACAATGAAGATTTGTTCCATATCCACCAGAGATGTGTCCGAAGTAGACAGCCGCAGAAGTGGAGCTAGATCACAATAGAAATGATCAATAGTATTTGAACCACAGAACTGTAGGTGATAGATTGTAATGATCAACAGGAACATCACTGTAAATCCAACCATCCATGTCCAAGAAACCAGATGGTTGCGAGTGTTGATGTTCATAATGGAAGAATATCTCAGAGGGTTGCAAATAGCCAAATACCTGTCATACGCCATAACAGTTAGGAGAAGACATTCTGCACTACCTGTTGAGGATGCCAGATAGTATTGGATGATACAACCATAGAATGATACGAAACCTCCATTTGACCATAAAATGTACAGCATGTTAGGTATGATCGTGGTGGTCATAAATACTTCACAGGCAGATAGATTGCTAAGAAAAAAATACATGGGAGACTGGAGATTTGTACTTGTAGATATCAAGGTTATAATTATAATGTTCCCTGTTATTGTGGCCATATAAGTGATGAGGAACAAAACAAAAATACAATTTTTTATCTGATGGAGATTCCCGAACCCTAGAAGAAACATCTCCGTCACCATTGTTTTGTTCTGACCACATGTGGCCTGGTGGAAAATAATACATTGTATTAATACATAATACAATAATAAAAGCAGTAAACATTAGTTTGTAAACCGCAGAATGTAAAATAAATTTTAAAGGAATCTAAAGGTTGTAATAGTAAAAAAAAACAAAAAACTTGTTATACCTACCTCCTCTGTGCAATGGTTTTGTATTGGGCACCTCCCCCCTTTGCAAAGTTTCCTCAAAATTTGGAAAATCTGAATGTTTTTATTTGGTGTTACCAAAGCTATTGTCAAAAATGAGGCATAGAAAGCAAGGCCATAGGGGATATAAACCAAAAGCAAAGTTAAAGAAAACAAAACCTATATCATGGAGAGGGTCTTTTTAATGAGGTTTCAAGGATTACATTAAAGATACAAACACACATTAGGTGTGTGAAGGTTCTTTTTATCTAGGTAATGGTATAGCTAGTAAGTGGTTAGTGACATTCAAATATTGAAGACATTTCATAGGTTATTCAAGCCACTTCTTCAGTTTCAATGAGTGTCAAGAAATTACCGAAATTACCCCAGCATTTATATCCACACTTTAAGACTCCTTCATCCAATCAAAATGGCATACGTAGATGATGATTGTCCAAGAACAGGATTAGAGGTCTGAAAGTTAGGGAACCACCCTGTTCTATTTACAAAATTCCCTTGTTGGTACCAGAATGTCTGCACAGGTGTTGGTTCTACAATCAGGCCAAGATGGTGACAACAGAGTATCCACAAACAAGGATAACAGATGTCTCAAGCATGTTTGGAATGTTTGTGGCTACCCAGACTGGGCCTTTGTTAAAATATCCCCAAGGTATTCCCCCTCAAGCAAAAATACTGGATCATCAAACAGAGGGGAGAAGTATAACACGTAATAAAGTCACCCTAAATGTAGCTGGAATGTTGGGAAAAGTCAGAAGGATTAAAGCGGTTGTATACCCCGCTTGCACATTTTTGCCTACAGGTAAGCCTATAATAAGGCTTACCTGTAGGTAAAATGAATATCTCCTAAACCTGGAGATATTTACCTTGCATGCAGCTGCTGATGTCAGCGGTGCATGCGCCCTGAAGGTCCGGCATGCGTCATCGCGGCATCCGGCCACTCGCAACGCCGGAGCCACAAACCTGGAAGAAATGCCAGGGAACATGTCAGCTCCCTCAGCGGTGACCGGGGGCGGTGCGGGCGCTTCGCTGTAAGGTAAGTATTTTATAATGAGCTAGCAGGCCAAACAGTACACTAAGATAGAAGCTTGTACACCCTAAACACAAGCAAAGTAACTTAGTATTTGCAGTGTGGTGATAAATGCAAAGAGCCGTACGTTAAGGAGACAAAAAAGAAAATACTCTCCACAAACAAATGGTTCAACATTGGATGTCAATTTCTACTGGCAAAGACTTAACAGTCTTCCTACTTCTTAAAAATATGGATTTTTTTTTAAAGACAACGGGTACAAATTCTGGACAAAAAGCACAACTGGTTTGCAAGAGCGACATCTAGGTCAAAACAGAGCAGCCATTACTAAACTGGGTGGAGATTCTGGACACCTTGTCTTCCACATATAATACCATTTTAGCATCTCTAGCCCAGTGATTTGACAATGATTTACACCTTTAGCCACATGAATCGAGGAGCTAAAGGTGTAACAACAAGATTATGTTACAAGAAGATTGCCATGATTTTCACACCTCCCATCCTCTTCATGCATCAAGATGTACACATTCCATGATGATTGTAATAAAGTGTTTTAAGGTGTGGATATAAAGGCTGCATTCTTCCACATTAAAGAATAAGTCAAGTTGCATGTGACTTACTACATCTTAACCACAAATCCTTTAAATTGCAGGTTTGGGGGATGTGTTAAAGCTGTCTTTGGTGTTATAAAACAACACAAGTGTCATAAAGGGGTTGTTTTTCTAAAACTGGAGAGTGCTAAATCTGGCGCAGCTGTGCAGGTTAGCCAATCAACTTCTAACTTCGGCTTGTTCAATTAAGCTTTGGCAATAAAACCTGGAAGCTGATTGGTTTATATGCAGAGCTGCACCAGAATTTGCCCTCTCCCAAAGTGTCTAATGCCCCCGTACACACGGTCGGATTTTCCGACGGAAAATGTGTGAGAGGACCTTGTTGTCGGAAATTCCGACCGTGTGTAGGCTCCATCACACATTTTCCATCGGATTTTCCGACACACAAAGTTTGAGAGCAGGATATAAAATTTTCCGACAACAAAATCCGTTGTGGGAAATTCCGATCGTGTGTACACAAATCCGACGGACAAAGTGCCACGCATGCTCAGAATAAATAAAGAGATGAAAGCTATTGGCCACTGCCCCGTTTATAGTCCCTACGTACGTGTTTTACGTCACCGTGTTCAGAACGATCAGATTTTCCGACAACTTTGTGTGACCGTGTGTATGCAAGGCAAGTTTGAGCCAACATCCGTCGGAAAAAATCCTAGGATTTTGTTGTCGGAATGTCCGAACAAAGTCCGACCGTGTGTACGGGGCATTAGAGAGGAGGAGGGTGCAAAAGGAACGCTGGCTCCTGCTGTAGCTGGAGGAGCAATGATTGTTTACTTTTGTCTGCTCAGGGCAGCACTGGCTGGGAGTTTGATTGCTTCCCCCTACCTCTAGAAGAAGTTTCTAGAGTTTAGAGAGGGAGAATTTAAATGACCGGCTGGAATATTGAACGGGGCCCAGCCAATTCTTGGGGAGATGTGACCAATCAGTGGCTGGGAGAACTGTTAAATAGTATAGAGTCCTGAGGAGATTGTATCTTCTCCCTCTGAGGAGATAGATTGCTGAGATGAGGATTACAGGGGTTGCTTGCCTCTAAGGCTTCGGAACTGGACGCTGGATTGCTCTTCAGGGGGCTGCCCCTATGGACTGATCCTATACCAGAACTCTCAGAACTGTGAGTAAAGTCTCCTTTCTGTGCTGCACCTTAAAACTACTTCAGCTGTGAACTTTACTAGCTATACCTGTTCTGCATCCTACATAATGTTCCCCTGCTGTGAGGGAATAGACTGTTTAGTATTTACATTCACTTTAGGAGAAGATTGTCCTCAAACTGTTATTTGTCACTTTGGAGTATCTCATTTTACCCATAATCCTCTACCAAGTTTCTATTAGCAAATAAACTACAAAAAGAGAAACCCTTGGACTGTTCAATGAGCTGGAATGAATGGACTGTTGCTGTAAGCCTGCTTGCCTCTGCAATGTGTGCGGGAAAGAACCAGTGAATCATGATGGCTCCTTTGGAGGTGGGGCTACATGCAGAAGGTTTTTTGCATATAAACGAATGTACACTATACTACCAAAAGTATTGGGACACCCGCCTTTACACATACATAAACTTTATTGGCATCCCAGTCTGAGTTCAATATTGAGTTGGCCCACCCTTTGCAGCTATAACAGCTTCAACTCTTCTGGGAATGCTGTCCACAAGGTTTAGGAGTGTGTCTATGGGAATGCTTGACCATTCTTCCAGAAACGCATTTGTGAGGTCAGGCACTGATGTGGACGAGAAGGCCTTGCTCACAGTTTCCGCTCTAATTCACCCCAAAGGTGTTCTATGCAAGTTGAGATCAGGACCTCCACCCCAAACTCACTCAGTTATGTCTTGGGCTTGGCCCACTTAGTTCCAGTGAAGGGAATCCTAATGCCCTGTACACACGATAGGATTTTCCGACAACAAATGTTAGATGTGAGCTGGTTGTCGGAAAGTCCGACCGTGTGTATGCTGCATAGAACATTTGTTGGTGGAATTTCCGCCAACAAATGTTTGAGAGCAGGTTCTCAAATTTCTCAAAATTCCGATCGTGTGTACATAAGTCCAACGCACAAAAGTCCACGCATGCTCGGAATAAAGCAGAAGAGCCGCACTGGCTATTGAACTTCATTTTTCTCGGCTCATCGTATGAGTTGTACGTCACCGCGTTCTTGACGTTCAGAATTTCTGACATTTGTGTGACTGTGTGAATGCAAGACACGTTTGAGCCAATGTCCTTCGGAAAAAAATCCACGGTTTTGTTGTTGGAAAATCCTATCGTGTGTACAGGGCATTAAGGCGTCAGCATACTAAGACATTTTGGACAATTTCATGCTCCCAACTTTGTGGGGACAGTTTGGATGGCCCTCTCCTGTTCCAACATTATGGTGGTGCACTGCACAAACAAGGTCCATACCAAACCTGAAGCCCAACCCCTGAAAAACAACCCCACACCACACCCCCCCCTTCCCCCCCACACCAAATGATTTGGACCAGTGCACAAAGCAAGGTCCATAAAGACATGGATGAGCAAGTATGGGGGGGAGCAACTTCACTGGCCAGCACAGAGTCCTGACCTCAACCCCATAGAACATCTTTGGGATGAATTAGAGCAGAGATTGCAAGCCAGGCCTTCTTGTCCACATCGGTGCCTGACCTCACAAATGCACTTCTGGAAGAATGGTCACTCATAAACCTTGTGGACAGCCTGCCCAGAAGAGTTGAATCTGTTATAGCTGCGAAGGGTGGGCCAAGTCAATATTGAACCCTATGGACCAAGACTGGGAAGCCATTAAAGTTCATGTGCGTGTAAAAGCAGGTGTCCCAATACTTTTGGCAATATAGTGTATGTTTCCTCTTAAAAGTATCACAGCTTTGTAAGAAAATGCCAGATATGCACATACCATGCTGGCGATGATGTTAGGCCATTTGCTGTGTCTAGCCCAGGTTCATCTACAAACTTCCCACCTCCTGGGATCAGGATCTAAGCACACAAATAATGTTAAACATTAATTCAAGTGTCCGCTCTCATTTAGTCTGAATATTAGATCATTTGTCATATTTTATAGTTTATGATGTCTCATTATAGAGCTCAAGGGAATTGGACTACAGTTACAAATGATACCATCTCTCAGGGAGTAATTACAATATAAGGTAAAACAAAGAAACAAACACTTAATTCATACACAGTATATTGCAATGTTATATGGTGCCATTTTCTATAATTCTAAATAAATAAAAAAAACAGTCTAATCCAATCCAGGTACATATTATGTAAGGTTGAAATGAAAAAGCAGATATTTATACATAATTGTAAGTGGGACACAGATTGACTTTTAAAACCCATATCAATAAAATGATATGTTTATTAAAAAACCCTTAAAAATATTTCAGTACCATAAAATATAACAAAGACTGATATAATAATACAGCACACCATCAAACACAGAAACAATTGCTCAATGATGAGTCCACAAACATCATAGTTACATAGATACATAGTTACATAGTAGGTGAGGTTGAAAAAAGACACAAGTCCATCAAGTCCAACCTATGTGTGTGATTATATGTCAGTATTACATTGTATATCCCTGTATGTTGTGGTTGTTCAGGTGCTTATCTAATAGTTTCTTGAAACTATCAATGCCCCCCCCCCGCTGAGACCACCGCCTGTGGAAGGGAATTCCACATTCTTGCCGTTCTTACAGTAAAGAACCCTCTACGTAGTTTAAGGGTAAACCTCTTTTCTTCTAATTTTAATGAGTGGCCGCGAGTCTTGTTAAACTCCCTTCTGCGAAAAAGTTTTATCCCTATTGTGGGGTCACCAGTATGGTATTTGTAAATTGAAATCATATCCCCTCTCAAGCCTCTCTTCTCCAGAGAGAATAAGTTCAGTGCTCGCAACCTTTCTTCATAACTAATATCCTCCAGACCCTTTATTAGCTTTGTTGCCCTTCTTTGTACTCGCTCCATTTCCAGTACATCCTTCCTGGGGACTGGTGCCCATCATTCATTTTATTTATTTTCCAAAAAATTTGGAAAAAAATGCAAACTTCAACAATATCACCATGCCTCTTACTAAATACTTTGCACTGTCTACTTTCCAAAAAGGGGTCATTTGGGGTTATTTGTACTGTCCTGACATTTTGGGGCCTCAGGAAATGAGATTGAGGCTGTCAGTACATCAGGTTTGATCAATTTACCAATATACTGTATATGTATACGGTCTATATATCTGTATACAGTCATTAAATATCTGTATACACTTTATATATCTGTATACAGTCATTAAATATCTGTATACACTTTTTATATCTGTATACAGTTTGTATTTGTATGCATTCTATGTGTCTATATACGGTCTATAAATATATATATATATGGTCTATGTATCTGTATATAGTTGGAATAAATCTTTATACAGTCTATATATCTGTATACAGTCTGCATATCTGTATACAGTTGGCATATATTTGTATACAGTTTATATATATCTTTATACTTCTTATATATCCATATATGGCTGGTTTATATCTGTATACAGTCTTTATATCTGTTTACGGTCTGTATATATCTGTACACGGTCTCTATATATTTATATACATTCCATATATCTGTATACAGTCTATATATCTGTGTATGCTCTGGTTGGTATATGTCTGTATATGGTGAGTATATACAGTATATGGTCGGTATATATCTGTATACGGTGAGTATATACATTATATGGTCGGTATAGTGTTGCAGGAAGTAAAAGGAACGGCAGGGGGTGCTGGCAGGAGAAGTATTTTGGGTAGAGTATCGTATAGGTGAATGGTCGGGTGGGAATGATGATGTGTGTAGATGGAGGATTACGGGGATGTGGATTATAATAGAGGAGAAATGAGGGCTCTGTAGGATAGAGAAGGATGATGGAGGCGAGATGATCCCTGTGATAGGATTGTATTATGGAGGATGGCGGAGATATAGAGTGGATAGAGGATTGTGTGCAGGAATCATACAGAAGAAGCTCCCAGGCCTATCAGTGCCTCCTCATCAGTGCAGCCTATCAATCCCTGGTCATCAGTGCCCAACAGTGCAGCCTGTCAGAAACCATGAATCAGACTGAGATAGAAGTACAGTTAAATCACACTTGTTTAATAATAATAAAAAAAGGTAAACAGAGTAAACGTAGTCAAAACATATCCAGAGTTCAGGAGCCACAATGGATAGTCAGACAAGCCAATACGTCAGGGAGCCAGAGATGAGCGTAGTAGAACAGCAAGCAGGATCTGGAGCCAGAAGGAATGTCAGCCAGACAAGTCTTTAACAGGAACACAGGAGAGCATTTCTAGAGATGTGACCAAGGCGAAGGCAGAGATTATCTGGGCTGGATGGCTTAAGTCGGCAGGACTGACGAGCAGGATATCATCAACAGGTGAGTCACTGTGGAGAGATAGGAGCTGGCAATTAGCCGACAGCTGAGTGGCCAGCTTGGAGAATGAAGGGCTGAGCCCAGCCTTGACTGTACCCCCTCCCCAATGACCACTCCCCCTCAGAGGACCACCAGGCTTGAGGGGAAAACGTCTATGAAAATCAAGGAGGAGGACAGGGGCATGTATGTCCGAGGATGAGAAATAAAAAATGTGCTGCAATTAAGTAAATGAGCCCTTGCTTTTGGGGAATGGAATGTCCTGATAAATCTGAGACCCACTGCTTTATACATAGGGCATTATATGACTGCCATACCATCCATTCCAGAATGGATGGTTCTAATTGGATATTTTAACTGACCACTGCACTCTATATATTGGGCTGTATATATTGTTACATAGTTAATCTTGTTAAAAAAAAGTCCATCCAGTTCAACCAACAGAGGTAAAAAAAGAAATCCAACACACATAAATAGAAACCCTCCTATCACGTACCTGGTAGAAGAGCCTGAATGGACGAGCAAGGCCTCCCTTACCACTCTGACTTAGGGCCCCTGATAGAGCAAACAGAAGGCACCAAAGTACAGAGTCGCACGAGTGCCAGAAAGTCTTTGGTGGTGGCAGGGTAGCGGGTCCAGTTGTACTGAAGAGACACAGAGAAGCTTCCGCAGGAGACTAGCAGATGGCAGCAGGTGCAGATGACAACGACCAGCAGCAGGGTCAGACAGGCAGGGTCATACACGGCAGATCAAATCGGGTACTAGGTGCAGGCAGGATCGTAGTCAGGAACAAGCCGGGTCAAACCAGATCAGCAGTGCAGGTGCCAGGGAGAAAGCAGAAGATTAGTCACAGGACAAGCCGGGGTCGGTACAGGCAGAGTTCAAGGGAAGGTAACAAGACAGGCCAGGAATCAGGATACAGGTTCACAGGGTACTGGACACTCAGAAGCTGAAGACAAGGCAGCACCGGGCCAAGCACCAGCTGGACTTAAATAGATCGTTTGGCGCCAACGTGAACGAGCGCTAGTGCGCGTGTTAGATACGTACGGAAGTGTGCAGGTGCTGATCGTTGCTCAGGAATGCGTGACGGCCACTGTTTGCGCTCTTGTTCACGCATGCGCACGTCTAAATGCCAAAGCCCGGTTTCTGTGTGCAGCAGGAATGTGTCTTCTTCTGTGCCTTAGACATCTTTGAGGCTGTCTGCTGATGGGTGTATCCTGACATTGCCCCCCTCCAATGGGCAGCCTCCGGATGCCCAACTGAGCTAGTCTCTCCGGGTGGTTTTGACAGAATGCTTGGACAAGTCTGTTGGCATGGATATTGCCCTCTGGTTCCCATGAATTTTCCTCAGGTCCGTACCCTTTCCATTTGACTAAGTACTGGACCTGATTCTGTCTCTTCCTGCAATCCATGATCGCCTCGACCTCGTACTCCTCTTTCCCATCTACCATTACAGGTGCAGGAGGATTACTACTTCGTTCGGGAAATGGATCTGGACTAGCAGGCTTCAGTAGAGATATATGGAAGACTGGGTGGATTCTGAAGGAATCCGGGAGTGCCAACTCATAAGCCATGTTATTGATCCTTTTCTTCACCCTGAAGGGTCCCACAAACCTAGGGCCCAGTTTTCTAGATGGGCAGGCTAATTTCAGATTAGTCGTAGCTAACCAGACCGGATCACCAGGTTCCAAAATCAACTCTCCCCGCTTCTTTTTGTCAAAGGATTTTTTATAGTCTTCCTGGGCCTTGGTCATCGTCTTCTGTAATAACTGATTGTTGGTCCTGAAAAAGTTTATTATGTCCTGAACTGCCGGAACAGGGCATTCTGGAGCGGAGGCAGTCAAAAATGAGGGGTGGAACCCATAGTTGGCGAAGAATGGGGCTTGTTTGATGGCAGAATGCTCTGAATTATTATACGCAAACTCCGCCAGAGGTAATAATGCCACCCAGTCATCCTGCGAGAAGGAAGAGAAACAGTGTAAGTATTGTTCTAACGTCTGGTTGGTCCTTTCCGTTTGACCATTGGTCTGGGGGTGGTAAGCTGAGGAAAAGGATAGTTCGATTTTCAAGGATTTACACAAGGCTCTCCAAAATCTGGATGTGAATTGTACCCCGCGGTCCGACACGATATTGGCAGGAAGTCCATGTAGTCTCACAATTTCTTTAATAAAGACCTGCGCTGTCTCAGAAGCAGACGGGGTACCCTTCATGGGTAGGAAATGTGCCATCTTCGACAACCGATCTATGACTACAAAGATGGTAAAGTAACCTTCGCAAGGAGGGAGCTCAGTGATAAAATCCATAGAAATCATCTGCCAGGGTCTATCTGGAACTGGTAAGGGTCTCAACAATCCCCAGGATCTTGTTCAGCTATATTTGTTTCTGGCGCAGGTAGGGCAGGTTTCAATGTACTTCTTGCAGTCTTCTTTTAAACAAGGCCACCAAAAGGTACGCTGTAAAAGTTCAGTTGTCTTGTGGACTCCAAAGTGTCCTGCAAGGGCATGGTCATGGCAGAGACCCAAGGTGGAGACTCGTAGACCTTCAGGCACAAAGATCTTGTTGTTGTGCCATAAAAGGCCATCTTTAGCTTGTAGCGTCATCCCAGGAGATGGTGAGACATCAATAGTGGCCTGTCTAATCTGTGACAACAAATCTTCCTGTAATAAAAGGAAATTTCCGGGAGGAAGAATGGTATCCGGAGAAACTGGTTCTTCTGTCGTGCCAAACATTCGGGACAGAGCATCCGACTTAATGTTCTTAGATCCTGGCCTGTAGGTAATATGGAAAATTAATCTGGTAAAAAAGAGTGCCCACCTGGCCTGCCGGGGTTTTAAGCGCTTTGCGACTCGCAGATACTCTAAGTTTCGATGGTCGGTGTAGATCAGGATCGGATGAGCTGCACCTTCCAGTAGGTATCTCCACTCTTCGAGAGCAGTTTTAATTGCCAGAAGCTCACGGTCTCCTACGTTTTCTCTGCCGGGGACAACTTGCGAGAAAAGAATGCCACAGGATGTAGTAGGGACTTGACCCCTTGGCGTTGAGACAGAACTGCCCCTACTGCCGTCTCTGATGCGTCTACCTCTAGGACGAACGGCAGAGCAGGATCTGGATGACGTAATATAGGTGCAGCTGTGAAAAGACCTTTCAGAGTTTCAAATGCGGTTTGCGCCTCGGAAGACCACT
Source organism: Lithobates septentrionalis (assembly GCA_037952835.1). NCBI lineage: Eukaryota > Metazoa > Chordata > Amphibia > Anura > Ranidae > Lithobates > Lithobates septentrionalis. The sequence goes on from JBBDGP010001745.1 coordinate 317,352, forward strand.
GGAACCGTTGAGATTGTCTTGTCAGTTGAGTTATGGGAGAAATTATTGCGGAAAACCCCTTGATAAACTTTCTATAGAAGTTCGCAAATCCTACGAACCGTTGCACCCCTTTCTTGTCCGTAGGAGCCGGCCAGTCCAGGATGGCCAAGACCTTCTGGGGATCCATCTTAATGCCACCTGTGGAAAGAACAAGGCCCAGGAACTGGATGCTTTGGCATTCAAATTCGCACTTTTCTACTTTTGCAAATAAGCCGTGCTGTCTGAGTCGAACCAAAACTTTTCTGACATGTTCTCGATGAGCTTCTAAAGAAGGGGAGAAAATCAAGATATCGTCAAGATATACAATAACAAATAAGTCTAAAAAGTCCCGGAAAACATCATTAATAAAGTGCTGGAACGTTGCTGGGGCATTACATAGCCCAAAGGGCATCACCAAGTATTCGAAATGTCCAAACCTGGTACGAAAGGCCGTCTTCCATTCGTCACCTTCACGAATACGTACCAGGTTATATGCCCCTCGCAAGTCTAACTTTGTGAAGATGACAGCAGAATGGAGTCTCTGAAACAACTCTGGTACTAGAGGCAAGGGGTATCGTTTTTTAATCGTGATTTTATTTAAGTCCCGGTAATCCACGCACGGGCGAAGGGAAAGATCCTTTTTCTCAACAAAGAAAATCCCAGCTCCGGCTGGGGATGTAGAGGGACGGATAAATCCCTTTCTTAGGCTGTCATCAATATAGATTTTCAAGGCGGCAAGTTCAGGTTCAGTCAAGGGAAAGATTCGCCCAAAAGGTATCTCGGCCCCAGGGAGGAGCTTGATGGGGCAGTCGTATGGTCTATGTGGAGGTAGAATCTCAGCTCCCTTCTTACTGAACACATCGGCAAAGTCTTGGTAGGGTGCTGGAATGGAAGAACGGGTTTCATCATCTGAGTCCATGCACAGCAAGGGGGATGGATGACAGAATGGTCTGGAGAAGCAATGTTGCTGGCAGTAGAGAGAGGGAAACTCGACTTTTCCGACATCCCAATGGATAGAGGGATTATGTGCCTGGAGCCATGGCATACCCAAAATGATAGGGAACAGTGGTGAAGCTATGGCATCCAGACGTAACAGTTCTCTGTGGTCACCAGAAATAGTGGCTAATAACGGAACAGTCTCCTGGGTAACCGGACCGGATTTAATATGTGACCCGTCTGCCAGGTGGATAGAGAGTCCATGAGCTTTGGGTTGCAGAGGAATCTTATGTTGAAGAGCAAAAGTCAAATCAATGAAGCAACTGCAAGCCCCTGAATCTACAATAGCAGGTACTTGGATCACTCTTTCTGAAAGTTGTAGTGAAATCTGTACGGCCAGGTAAGAAGACTTGGGAGGCCGGGAGGACTGGCTGGCAGGGAGAAAGGTCAGACATTTCCGAATCTTGGCAGGACAGGAACTCACATAATGGCCATCCTTTCCTCAATACAGACACAAGTGGTTCTGACGACGGTACAGACGTTCCTCTGGAGAGAGGGAGGGATGGAACCTGCTGGGTTGAGCTGGACTAGATGGACCAGGTTCTTGTGGTAGCAACCCTAGAGGCTGGAATCGTTCAGCTGATCTCTCTGCACTGCGTTCTCTCAGACGTCTGTCAATTTGAATTGTCAGGTCGATGAGTGCTTCTAAGGATTCAGGTACTCCAACACGAGCTAGTTCATCTTTTAGGGGTTCGGATAGTCCTAGTCGAAATTGGTAACAGAGAGCAGCACTGTTCCATTCGACGTCTGCGCTCCAGCATCTAAAGTCCGTTACATAGTCCTCAGCGGCTCGATGGCCTTGCTGGAGCGCATGCAGAGCAGACTCGGCCGTGGCAGTTCGCAGAGGGTCCTCGTAGATTCGAGCCATGGATGCAAAGAAAGTGGTCAGGCTTGTCAGACAGGGATTGTCCTGTTCCATTAAACGGTGAGCCCAGCACTGTGGTTCACCCTGCAGGAGGGAGATTACAAACCCTACTTTGGTGATCTCCTGAGAGAAGGTCTGGGGCTGTAATGAAAAATACAGGATACAGGCATTCTGAAAAGTCCTGAACTTGCCACGGTTGCCAGAAAACTTCTCTGGAATAGGAACCCGTGGTTCCGGTGACTGCATTATTAAAGCAGGTGTTGGAGAAAGTTCATGAATCCGTTCTTCCAGCTGGCTGTAACTTGCTTGCAGACTCTTGACTGTTTGGGTAAATGCAGTTAGGTGATGACACAGCTGCTCTAAGGAGGAGGTTGCTCGTTCAGGCTCAGTCATGGCTGCCTTGTACTATCACGTACCTGGTAGAAGAGCCTGAATGGACGAGCAAGGCCTCCCTTACCACTCTGACTTAGGGCCCCTGATAGAGCAAACAGAAGGCACCAAAGTACAGAGTCGCACGAGTGCCAGAAAGTCTTTGGTGGTGGCAGGGTAGCGGGTCCGGTCGTACTGAAGAGACACAGAGAAGCTTCCGCAGGAGACTAGAAGATGGCAGCAGGTGCAGATGACAACGACAAGCAGCAGGGTCAGACAGGCAGGGTCATACACGGCAGATCAAATCGGGTACTAGGTGCAGGCAGGATCGTAGTCAGGAACAAGTCGGGTCAAACCAGATCAGCAGTGCAGGTGCCAGGGAGAAAGCAGAAGATTAGTCACAGGACAAGCCGGGGTCGGTACAGGCAGAGTTCAAGGGAAGGTAACAAGACAGGCCAGGAATCAGGATACAGGTTCACAGGGTACTGGACACTCAGAAGCTGAAGACAAGGCAGCACCAGGCCAAGCACCAGCTGGACTTAAATAGATCGTTTGGCGCCAACGTGAACGAGCGCTAGTGCGCGCGTTAGATACGTACGGAAGTGTGCAGGTGCCGATCGTTGCTCAGGAATGCGTGACGGCCACTGTTTGCGCTCTTGTTCGCGCATGCACACGTCTAAATGCCAAAGCCCGGTTTCTGTGTGCAGCAGGAATGTGTCTTCTTCTGTGCCTTAGACATCTTCGAGGCTGTCTGCTGATGGGTGTATTCTGACACCTCCATATACACTATCCAAAACCCACAGTTGATCCAGGGGAAAGCAAAAGAAATCCAATAAAGCATGACCCAATTTGCCCCAGTGGGGAAAAAAAATTCTTCCTGATCCCCCAAGAGGCAGTTGGATATTCCCTGGATCAACTTTACCTATAAATATTAGTATCCAGTTATATGTCATAATACTGACCACTGCATTCCGTACACTGGGTTTTATATGATATACTCCTGACCACTGCATTCTGTACACTGGGTTGTATATTCTATACTCCTGACCACTGCATTCTGTACACTGGGTTGTATATGCTATACTCCTGACCACTGCATTCTGTACACTGGGTTGTATATGCTATACTCCTAACCACTGCATTCTGTACACTGGGTTGTATATGCTATACTCCTGACCACTGCATTCTGTACACTGGGTTGTATATTCTATATTCCTGACTACTGCATTCTGTACACTGGGTTGTATATTATATACTCTTGACCACTGCACTCTGTACACTGCGTTGTATATGATATACTACTGACTACTGCATTTTGTACACTGGGTTGTATATTCTATGCTCCTGACCACTGCATTCTGTACATTGGGTTGTATATGCTATACTCCTGACTACTGCATTCTGTATACTGGGTTGCATATTCTATACTCCTGACCACTGCATTCTGTACACTGGGTTGTATATGATATACTTCTGACTACTGCATTCTATACACTGGGTTGTATATTATATACTCCTGACCACTGCATTCTGTACACTGGGTTGTATATTCTATACTCCTGACCACTGCATTCTGTACACTGGGTTGTATATGCTATACTCCTGACCACTGCATTCTGTACACTGGGTTGTATATGCTATACTCCTGACCACTGCATTCTGTACACTGGGTTGTATATGCTATACTCCTGATCACTGCATTCTGTACACTGGGTTGTATATGCTATACTCCTGACCACTGCATTCTGTACACTGGGTTGTATATTCTATATTCCTGACTACTGCATTCTGTACACTGGGTTGTATATTCTATACTCCTGACTACTGCATTCTGTACACTGGGTTGTATATTATATACTCCTGACCACTGCACTCTGTACACTGCGTTGTATATGATATACTCCTGACTACTGCATTTTGTACACTGGGTTGTATATGCTATACTCCTGACTACTGCATTCTGTATACTGGGTTGCATATTCTATACTTCTGACCACTGCATTCTGTACACTGGGTTGTATATGACATACTTCTGACTACTGCATTCTATACACTGGGTTGTATATTATATACTCCTGACCACTGCATTCTGTACACTGGGTTGTATATTCTATACTCCTGACTACTGCATTCTGTACACTGGGTCGGGTCGTATATTCTATACTCCTGACTACTGCATTCTGTACACTAGGTTGTATATGATATACTCCTGACCACTGCATTCTGTACACTGGGTTGTATATTATATACTCCTGACTATTGCAGTCTGTACACTAGGTTGTATATGATATACTCCTGACTATTGCATTCTTTACATTGGGTTGTATATGACATACTCCTGACCACTGCACTCCATACACTGGGTTATATTCTTTCTATTGTTTTTTTTTTCTATTCTATTATTTTCTATTTTATTTTTTTATGTTCTATTCTATTTTGTTCTGCTTTACTCTATTCTTATTTATTCTTTTCTGTTCTTTTACTTTGTATTCTATTCTTTTTCCATTATGTTCTATTCTTTTATTTTCTATTCTTTCGGTTCTATTTTACGCTATTCTATTCTATTTTTGTTTTTTAATTTTATTTCAAATTAATTTCAATTAAAAATTTGAATTCAATATTCAGTTCTATTCTATAAACTCTATTCTGTTATATGCCCTTATATTTTATTCTGTTTTATTCTATTGTTTTTTTTCTATCCTATTGTGTTCTGTTTTATTTTATTATTTTCTGTTTTATTCTATTCTTTTTAAATTCTATTCCTTTATTTTCTATTATATTTGATTATATTCTTGTATTTTATTCTGTTTTGTTTTACTCTGGTCTATTTTTGTTTTTGAATTTTATTTCAAATTAATTTTAGATTTCCAATTTGAATTCCGGCTGAATTTTTTTTTTGTTATTTTGAATTGGTTTAAATTTATTACTATTGTAATTTGGAAATTTGGACACATACGATTTTTAATTCAGAACAAAATGAACTGCAGGTGTCTACTTTGCATTTGTCCATCTACACAACCCAAAAATAGTTTGGCTGTTTCACCTTTTCCTAAGTTCAGATTTCAACTTGTTTCATAAATGTTTTATAATTCCGCATAGTCTATTATATTAATTTTCATAAATCCCTATGCATTTTCTTTTTAAGTCTCCATTTATATTCCCCTTAGGTTTTTGTTCTGTTAATTTTTTTTTTTTTTTTTTAATAAATATAAATGCAGATCACTCCTACTGCTCTGTATGGAGTCCAGTATTGTGTTTTAGAGATATACAGTAAATACCCTATTATATATGACAATTTAGCATTGATCGGTTTAGATTTAACTGAAGTACCTTTTACTTTTTTCAATTTTTTTACATCATGGTAAGTTTAGATGCCTCTTTTGTTAGTCCCCAACTTCTTCTGTAAATGCTAGCTGGCTTCTCAACGTACCGATCCTCTGGCTTCACCTTTTATTGAGCTTGTAAATTTGAAAGTACTGATCTGCATTCTAGTTCTAGGTTTCCGATGATACAGTGAGGGAAAAAAAGTATTTGATCCCCTGCTGATTTTGTAAATTTGCCCACTGACAAAGAAATGATCAGTCTATCATTTTAATGGTCGGTTTATTTTAACAGTGAGAGACAGAATAATAAAAAAAATATCCAGAAAAACACATTTTAAAAAAGTTATAAATTGATTTGCATTTCAATTAGTGAAATAAGTATTTGACCCCTTCGCAAAACATGACTTAGTACTTGGTGGCAAAACCCTTGTTGGCAATCACAGAGGTCAGACGTTTCTTGTACTTGTCCACCAGGTTTGCACACATCTCAGAAGGGATTTTGATCCACTCCCCTTTGCTGATCCTCTCCAAGCCATTAAGGTTTTGATTCTGACGTTTGGTAACTCGAACCTTCAGCTCCCTGCACATATTTTCTATGGGATTAAGGTCTGGAGACTGGCTAGGCTATGCCAGGATCTTAATGTGCTTCTTTTTGAGCCACCGCTTTGTTGTCTTGGCCGTGTGTTTTGGGCCATTGTCATGCTGAAATATACATCCACGACTCGTGGTGATGGTGTTCTTGGGGTCATAGGCAGCATTCCTCCTGCTCCAAACACGACGAGTTGAGTTGCTGCCAAAGAGCTCGATTTTGGTCTCATCTGACCACAACACTTTCACCCAGTTCTCCTCTGAAACATTCAGATGTTCATTAGCAAACTTCAGACGGGTACATGTGCTTTCTTGAGCAGGGGGACCTTGCGGGCGCTGCAGAATTTTAGCTCTTCGCGACGTAGTGTGTTACCAATTGTTTTCTTGTTGACCATGATCCCAGCTACCTTGAGATCATTGATAAGATTCTCCCGTGTAGTTCTGGGTTTGATTCCTCACCGTTCTCATGATCATTAAAACTGCACGAGATAAGATCTTGCATGGAGCCCCAGACCAAGGGAAAATTACAGTTATTTTGTTTTTTTTTTCAATTGGAAAAAACTGTCTCTTGTCATTTTTGACAGTTTTTTAGTGAAATGGTAGGGGTAAGTACCCCCTTACCATTTCACACAGGGGGGGGGGCCGGGATCTGGGGGTCCCCTTGTTAAAGGGGGCTTCCAGATTCCGATAAGCCCCCCGCCCGCAGACCCCCACAACCACCGGCCAGGGTTGTGGAGATGAGGCCCTTGTCCTCATCAACATGGGGACAAGGTGTTTTGGGGGGCTACCCCAAAGCACCCTCCCAATGTTGAGGGCCTGGTACGGTTCAGGAGGGGGGGGGCGCACTCTCGTCCCCCCTCTTTTCCTGCGGCCTGCCAGGTTGCGTGCTCGGATAAGGGTCTGGTATGGATTTTTGGGGGGACCCCACGCCGTTTTTTTTGGGTTTTTTGGCGCGGGGTTCCCCTTAAAATCCATACCAGACCTGAAGGGTCTGGTATGGAATTTAGGGGGACCCCCACGTCATTTTTTTTTTAAATTTTGGTCGGCGTTCCCCTTAATATCCATACCAGACCTGAAGGGCCTGGTATGGAATTTAGGGGGACCCCCAAGTAATTTTTTTTTTAAATTTTGGTTCGGGGTTCCCCTGTGGGGAATTCCCATGCCGTTTTTATCAATGAACTTCTATGTGTATTGTCGGACCGGCAATGCAATAGCCGCGAGTTTTAAATGGGTTTTTTCCTTTGAAATGTCATTTTGCTGTCAGACTGTTCTAAACACAGGAAACATGTGCCCCTTTACAGGCATACTATAGACACCCCCCAGCTACGAAATTTAAAGGGATATTACACTTTTATTGTTTGACTTTAAGCATTATTAAAATCACTGCTCCTGAAAAAACGGCCGTTTTTAAAACTTTTTTTTGCATTGATCCATGTCCCCTGGGGCAGGACCCAGGTCCCCAAACACTTTTTTTGACAATAACTTGCATATAAGCCTTTAAAATTAGCACTTTTGATTATTCATGTTCGTGTCCCATAGACTTTAACGGTGTTCGCGTGTTCGAACAAACTTTTTTCCTGTTCGCATGTTCTGGTGCGAACCGAACAGGGGGGTGTTCGGCTCATCCCTAGTTGCTAGTCACTTACCTAATATGATTTTTTTTAATGGCTGGAATACCAGTAGTAAATGTTTCCTAGTAATCCTGCCAAGAATTCTAAATTTGTATAGATATTCTAGTAATCCAGAAAAACTAAATTGCCTGGCAGAATTACAGTAAATAAGCATAGGAATCTCATTGTAGGTATTGTTTTAATTTTTCACATTTTTTATAGTTTTCTAAGGCTAGTATTTTTATACTCTGAAACCTATGGATAGAAGATTCTTGTATTCAACTATATTACTGTGTATAACACTGACATATCCCATAGTGCCAGAGGACACATTATATACAGTAGGTAACGTTTCCTAGTAATCCTACAAATAATTCTGGATTTTTTTTTTAGATATTCTGTTAATCCAGAAGAAAAGTGTCTGGCAGAATTAAATTTAAAAAAAGCATGGAGACCTCATTGTGAGTATTTTCTATTTTTTCACATTTTTTATGACTTTCCAAGGCTAATATTTTTATACTCTGAAACCTATGAATAGAATGGTCATGTATTTAACTAATTTACAGTGGATATAAAGAGTCTACACACCCCTGTTAAAATGTCAGGTTATATAAAATAAAAAAATATTAAAAAAAAGAGACAAAGATAAATAATTTCAGAACTTTTTCCACCTTTAATGTGACCTATAAACTGTACAACATAATGTGGTTGCATAAGTGTGCACACCCTCTTATAACTGGGGATGTAGCTGTGTTCAGAATTAAGCAAACACATTCCAACTTATGTTAAATAGGAGTCAGTACACACGTGCCATCATTTAAAGTGCCTCTGATTAACCCCAAATGAAGTTCAGCTGTTCTCGTAGGTCTTTCCTGACATTTTCTTAGTCACATCCTACAGCAAAAGCCTACAGTCCTCAGAGATCTTCCAAAGCATCAGAGGGATCTCATTGTTAAAAGGTATCAGTTAGGAGAAGGGTACAAAAGAATTTCCAAAGCATTATATATACCATGGAACACAGTGAAGACAGTCATCATCAAGTGGAGAAAATATGGCAACACAACAGTGACATTACCAAGAACTGGACATCCCTCCAAAATTGATGAAAAGACGAGAAGAAAACTGGTTAGGGAGGCTGCCAAGAGGCCTACAGCAACATTAGGAGCTGCAAAAATATCTGGCAAGTACTGGCTGTGTGGTACATGTGACAACAATCTCCCTTATTCTTCATATGTCTGGGCTATGGGGTAGAGCAGCAAGACGGAAGCCTTTTCTTACCAAGAAAAGCATCCAAGCCTGGCTAAATTTAGCAAAAACACATATAAAGTCTCCCAAAAGCATGTGGGAAAATGTGTTCTGGTCTGATGAAACCAAGGTTGAGCTTTTTGGTCATAATTCCAAAAGATATGTTTGGCACAAAAACAACACTGCACATCACCAAAAGAACACCATACCCACCGTGAAGCATGGCGGTGGCAGCATCATGCCTTGGGGCTGTTTTTCTTCAGCTGGAACAGGGGCCTTAGTCAAGGTAGAGGGAATTATGAACAGTTCCAAATACCAGTCAATATTGGCACAAAACCTTCAGATTTCTGCTAGAAAGCTGAACATGAAGAGGAACTTCATCTTTCAGCTTGTCAACAACCCAAAGCTTACATCCAAATCAAAACAGGAATGGCTTCACCAGAAGAAGATTAAAGTTTTGGAATGGCCCAGCCAGAGCCCAGACCTGAATCCATTTGAAAATCTGTGGGGTAATCTGAAGAGGGCTGTGCACAGGCGAAGCCCTCGCAATCTGACAGATTTGGAGTGTTTTTGCAAAGAAGAGTGGGCAAATATTGCCAAGTCAAGATGTACCATGCTGATAGACTCATACCCAAAAAGACTGAGTGATGTAATAAAATCAAAAGGTGCTTCAACAAAGTATTCGTTTAACCAATTCCAGACCAGCCGCCGCAGTTTTACTGTGGCAGGTTGACTCGACAGGGAAAATCGACGTTACCTTACGTCGCTTTTCCTTTTGGCCATTAGGGTCGCGCGTGCACCCGCAGCATATACCCGGAGCCGATACGAGTGCCCGGCGGGTACAATGACTGCTGGGCACCCGCGATCGCTCGAGACAGAGCAAGAACTGGGATATGTGTGTGTAAACAGACAAATCCCGATTCTTTCAGGGGAGTAGAGACAGATTGTGCCTTCATACTAAGTAGACAGTCCCATCCCCCCCTACTGTTTGAACACAGTGAGGGAACACAGTTAACCCCTTGATCGCCCCCTAGTGTTAACCCCTTCCCTACCAGTGACATTTACACAGTAATCAGTGCATTTTTATAGCACTGATCGCTGTATAATTGTCAATGGTCTCAAAAATGTGTGAAAAGTGTCCAATTTGTCCGCCGCAATATCGCAGTCCCAATAAAAACCGCAGATCGCCGCCATTAGCAGTTAAAAAAAAAAATAATAAAAATGCCATAAATCTATCCTCTATTTTGTAGACGCTATAACTTTTGCGCAAACCAATCAATGTATTGCGTTTTTTTTTTTACCAAAAATATGTAGAATACATATCGGTCTAAACTGAGGAAAAAAATTGTTTTTTTGAAAAAAATGTGGGATATTTATTATGGTAAAAAGTATTTTTTCAAAATTGTCGCTCTTCTTTTGTTTATAGCACAAAAAATAAAAACCGCAGAGGTGATCAAGTACCACCAATATATTTCAAGCATTTCTTCAGATAATTACATAAGAAAATAAATAATAACAAAAAAAAAAGATTTGGCACGGCAGCGGCTAAGATGGCCACCGGCTGCTAGAGCTCCGCTCCACCGCTACCCCTCGTTCGCCACCACAGCGTCCTGAGCGAACCCCCAGGCACACAACAGGGACATACAGGTGGGGGAAGCCCCCGGGAGCATAATCATCAAAACGGCGCTGGCCAGGAGAAACCTTATGGACCAGATGACGGTGGCGCAGCTCCGGCCAGTTATGCCAAGATGGCGGCGGTCCCACGAGGCTCTCTCCTCAACACAGGAGGACAGGAGGAATCCATAGCGGATCAGGACAATCAGACCCCATCCTCCCCAGGTATGGACTTTCCCCCACTGCCTCAGACCTCTTCTCCCACATCAACAGAATCTTTGCTGGGACGGATGGGTGCTGGCTATCCCTCTACCCCTATGACAGACCCACATACAGGGATGCTGTTAACAGTAACAGAAGCATCTGCAAACATCCCTGCCCCCACAGACTTCCCCTCCATAATGGAGGCTTTCACACAATTACTTTCTAAAAGCCTGGCCCAGAACGCTGTTCAGATAACTTCCTCCATACATGCTGACTTACAGCAATTGGGGCAGAGGATTGATCACATTGAGAAGAAAGCTGACCAGGCAGCATCTCGCATCAACCAAAACTCAGCCAGAATACAGGACCTGCAGGACCAACTTGAATCTGCCTTCTCTAAAATCGACGACCTCGAGAATAGATCAAGACGGTACAATTTTTCGTATTAGGGGTCTCCCAGAGACCGAAAAGGACACTCATGCTGCTGTCAAACGCCTGCTAAGAGACCTTATCCCTGACATCTCAGATCATCGTCTTGAGATTGACAGAGCGCACAGAGCTCTACAGCCCCCACGTACAGATGGTCTACCTCGCGATATAATCGTGAAACCTCATTTTTACTCAGTTAAGGAGGAGGTCATGAGGAAATCCAGGGGCTCAGCCGACCTCAAGTTGCTAGGCCACAGGATTCAAATTTTTGCGGACTTATACCCATATACGGTCCAGAAAAGGCTTTCTCTTAAACCGTTGATTCAATATTTGATCGAGAAAGAAATTTCTTACCGTTGGTCCTTTCCCCTGCGCCTCAATTTTGCATATAAAAACAAGAACTTTGGCTTCTCTACCCTCCCTGAAGGAGAACATCTGTTCCTACACTTGGGTCTAATTTCTCACGATCCGTCATCCCAAACGCAAAGCAGAAGCACACCCGCTTCCACGAAACGTCCACCACCAGCAAGCCCACTACAACCCTCCTGGCTGAAGCAAGGGTACAAACGATCCAAAGAAAACTTCCCAACTTGATGTCGCATAAATAGCAGGATCAGGGACCTGATCCGGTTTCTCTCTTTTGGCCTCACCGGCCTGGTTCGAACTCACAGACTCTTATTATCCCTTCTCCCATCACGGGTCCTAATTCTGGGGGCCTTTACCAAAACAGGAACTCTGATATATTCCCCTCCCCTCGAGGATACATCTCCCGTCTTTGATCGTGAACTTCGGCACTTCGGATCTGCGGATGCTTCCAGGATCTCCGTATCTTAGCTGAACTCTGGCCCTCAGGACCAGCATCGGTCATCACGGCCTACTTGGGACTTTTATTTCTCAGTCTCATATTTACAGTTTGTCGGGGGTGGGGAGCGTCTGCCCCGGCTCACAGGGTGATAGGGGTCCAACCCCCTGGCACCCTGGGACTCAGGGTAACGACTTATTAGGGCTACTGCCCATCATTGGGGTTTTGGGGGAGGGGTACGGTTCATAGGATGGAGGTCCAGTTAGTTGGTGAATAATTTGGTATTAGCTGCTAATAAAGGGGACCTTTTTTTTTTTTTCAGCCCCCTTGAGATTACGCTACTAAGGGTATTTGTTTTACTTCCTCCTTATTCTTCTCAGATATTTTTATTTTTATCTTTATTTTTAATAGGTACTTCACTGGTTCGCTCCAACAGTTATAGCGAGGAGGGATTTCAGTTTACTTCCTCCTCCAATATAGTTTGTTTTTCAAGGTGGCGGGGTAGAGGTGGCAACATTGCGCCTCCCCTAGGAACCAAAGGCAACTTTTTTGCCATTGGCTCTCTTACCGGTGCATCCAGGAATGGTTCCCCGGTCCTCTCTGGATTTAGGGGTAAGGGGGAGTCTCCCATCTTACCCTGGGACAAGGGGGATGCCTAGAGCCCCCCCCAAGTTGTATACATTGTTTGTTGTACATTCAATTACCTAGTATTTTGAAGATTAAACTAACGCTTGTGTTTTCTTTCCTACTATTACTCATCTCTTTTCTACTCTTCTCCCTCTTCCTGTTCCCCCACTTTCACAGATGCAGAGTCCAGTCTTGGTCGCTCCTCCCAGGACTTAACAGGACAGCCTTGCGCTCGCTCTATTACTTGGATCCCCCGGGCACTCGTCAGTCCGGTAAGACATTTACCTACAGAGTACACCACATGACCCCACTGGATGGCTAACTCTACTCTAGGGTCGAATACCCTTAAGATCATCTCTCACAACACACAGGGCCTCAACTCCCCCACAAAACGTAGAAAGCTTTTTCAGCTCTACAAGACCATGCACGCAGATATCCTCTTCCTACAAGAGACTCACTTCCCTTCCTCTTACAAACCCTCTTTCATTCATCATCAATTCCCTCAATTTTTCCTTGCCTCTGCCACAAACAAAACGAAGGGTGTTGCAATATGTTTTGCAAAACACATTAACTTAGCTGACTCGGAAGTTGTGTTGGACCCCCTGGGTCGTTACATTTTAGTCTCCGGGACAATAGATGGGGTGTTATACACCTTTGTCTCATATTACGCCCCTAACAAGGGCCAGAAAGCCTTTTTGGTCGCCCTGCTGGATAAGATACAACCACATTTGAAGGGCACAATTTTTATTGGTGGGGACTCCAACACAGCTTTCGACTTCGCACTGGACAAGTCAAGTTCCGGTATACCTAGATCCAAACGCCCGTCCAAGCAAAGTTCTAAAATTGCAAAACTCCTGCATGATAAGGGTTTGATAGACATCTGGAGGGAATTGAATCCACATTCTAAAGATTACACTCATTTTTCAGCCCCCCATAGCTCCTATGCCAGGATAGACCACATATTTACCAGCCCACACACGATCCCGCTGGTCTTAAAATCCAAGATCGTGGACACCCCCCTGTCGGACCACTCACTGGTCACCCTAAACACTAAAAGAGCTTCGGAACGTTCTAACTCCCCAAGATGGAGACTACAGGGATCCATCTTAAGTGACCCCATACAATGCACCATAGATGGAGCCATTAAGGAATATTTTGCCATAAATGCCACGAACGAGGTCTCCCCCGAGACTGTCTGGGTGGCACACAAAACAGTGCTTAGGGGGAAAATAATTCAAATCACATCCCAGTTACGGTCAGAACATAAAGCAGACACGCGAAAATTCACAGCAGAATTCCAGGCTCTCTCAAGAGCTCACAAATTAAATCCGTCCCCTGAATTGTTAGACAAATTAGATAAGGCTCGAGCTCGGTTGAACATGACCCTAACTACGTCAGCAGAGAAACAACTTAGATGGTCGGGGGCCAAGTTATATTCCCAAAAAGACAAAATAGGCTCCAAACTGGCAATTAAGCTTAGCCCCAAACCCAGATCTCTAGCATTCCCCAAAATAAAAGTTCAGTCCGGGGACCTATCTCAGAACCCCGTTAAAATAATGGAGGCCTTTCTCCAATACTATGCGGACTTATATCAACCGCACCCTCCTCATATCACAAAAACACAACAGGAATTCCTGAATTCCATAGGTTTACCCTCCATCTTGAAAGAACATAGCGATCTGATGGAGAGCCCCTTCTCCCAGACAGAAGTCTTAGACACAATCAAAGCTTTGAAACTAGGCTCCGCCCCGGGTCCGGATGGTTTTTCCACGGGATACTATAAAAAATTTGCTCCAACTCTAGCCCCGCACCTTTCAAAATTCTTTAATTCCCTTAGGAAGGGTACCCCATTAGGCTCAGATCTAAATACAGCCTGTATTTCAATGATCCCCAAACCAGATAAAGACCCCAGTGAGGTGGGTAATTATCGCCCAATATCATTAATCAATAATGACATTAAGATTCTTACAAAAATTATGGCAAACAGGTTATCAAGCTTTATCCCCTCATACATTTATAGGGATCAGGTGGGGTTTATTCCTAGACGACAGGGAACGGATCAGATCAGACGGACAATAGACATTATCTCACTGTTAAAGTCACACTGGGATGGACGTCCTCCCCAATCCGGTTTCCTTTTATCGATAGACCTACATAAGGCTTTTGATTCCATAGACTGGAATTATCTATTTGATACTTTACATAAATGGGGCTTTGGTCCAAATTGTCTGAATCTGATTCGCTCCCTGTATTCACACCCGTCGGCGCAGGTTCGCCTGATGGGCAGGTACTCCACCTCGTTCCCCATAGGCAGGGGCACCAGACAAGGATGTCCCCTTTCCCCTCTCCTTTTTGCGATAGCGATCGAAACCCTAGCCATAGCTATTAGGTCAAATCCAGACATTAAGGGGGTTCAGTGTGGAGATCAGGAACACAAATGTGCCCTCTACGCAGACGACCTTATTGTATATGTCACTTCCCCTCTCATCTCCGTTCTGGAAATATACAAAACCCTCAACGCATTTAGCGCGGTATCAGGCTTAAAGGTCAATATGGGCAAATCCACGGCGCTAAACATTTCGGTCCCGGCCAGTATTCTCCCCCAACTCGCGAGCACTTTTGACTTCCCGTGGGCTCCGAAATTCATTCGTTATTTGGGAGTCAATCTCATAGCGGACATCGGGGATCTGTTCAAAATGAATTATATACCTATGTTCAGTAAATGCAGGGGTGAACTAGATAAATGGGCAAAGTGTGGTCTATCCTGGCTGGGAAGGGTCCATGCAGTCAAAATGGCACTTCTCCCGTGACTCCTGTACTTGTTCCGCTCCCTTCCCATCCCAATCAAGAAAAATTTTCTACGAAAATTACAGTCGGAAATAATAAGTTTTGTTTGGGGTAGTAGAGGATATAGATGCCCATCCAGTATCCTATTACGTCTAAAATCCCAGGGCGGATTGGGGTTACCTGATCTCTGGGCATATTATCAAGCGGCACAAATGGCTCAATTGTCTATGTTATTCTCCCAAGGTCCAAAACCAGATTGGCTCGCTATCGAGAGAAGAGCGACGCCTCTTCACACCTTAGACTACCTCTAGTGGTGAGACCCCAAAGTCAAACTAGTAATCATGTCCCCCACTCTATCTCATTCCATCTCTCTCAGTACTAGATTGCTCAAGCAGTCGTCTATGGCCTCTCCAATGAAACCCCTCGCACACATTTTCCATAATGCTGAATTCCCTCCGGGAGTACATATTAAAGCATTCAAATGGTGGACAGATAAAGGACTCTACTGCATAGGACACTTTCTCACTGCAACAGGTCCAATTACCTTAGCTTACTGCCAGAACACTCTTGAGATGCCTGAATCCGAGAAATTCAGGTTCACACAAATCTCACATTTCCTTCATTCAATCTGGCGCAACAATTTAAATTCTTTATCCATCACTCCTTACGAACACTGGTGTGCTAATATCCAGGACCAGAAAGGGGGCATCTCCCTGATCTATTCTGCATTGATGACAAAATCGGACAAACCAGCCTACACAAGATCCTGGGAGGAGGAGACCGACCAGACGAGGACAGCGGTAGATTGGTATAAATATTGGATTTGCTCCTTTAAAGGTATATGCAACATATCTCTCATAGAAGCCAGCATTAAGGTCATTTCTAGGTGGTATTATGTTCCCGCCAGACTGGCGGCGATGTTTCAGGGAACATCCCCCTTATGTTTCAGGGGATGTGAACTGGAGGGTTCAATGATACATATCTGGTGGACTTGTCCCCGAATTAGATCCTTCTGGAGAAGAATTTTCAACATGATTAGGTCCTTATTTAAATTACCGGTATACCCCAATGTTCATTATGCCCTTCTCAATCAACATATACCAGGGTTATCAAAACAAGCGCAAGGCCTCTCATTCTTTATCTTATTAGGAGCTAAAATCACCTTAGCTAAAAGTTGGAAAAAACCTTCGGTTTCCTTCAGGAGTTGTATTAATAAAATTTCATGGATTATGTCTCAAGAGCATCTTGTAGCTAAACTTAATGATAAAGTGGGGAGATTTTTGTCCACTTGGGAACCGTGGGCTACTTTCCAGAACATCAACCTCATACCAGGTATGACAGGAGGAGGAACCCACCCCCCCTTCCCTCTGTACTTAACTCTCTTTAACCCACCTCCCCCCACTCTTGCTCCCTTTCTCCGGTCTCTTCGTTTTCCTTTTCACCCCTCTTTTGGACTCTCTTGTCCCTAATTCTTTGTTTGCAAGCAGGACTATGAACTCCTTTTCTTAAGGAACTCCCCGGTGGACTCCACTCGCCCACCGGAGGGTCATCACTCATTATTGAAAATTTTGGTTTATATTTCCTACTACGGAAAGGTTTAGGTTCATAAGGGCCCCTCCTGTATTGACCCCAACATTTTTCCACTCACCAGACCCTAGAACCTGGGGTTTGGAATCGGGGAGCACTACGCACACTTCCACAGAAAGTTCCCAGTGGGGTGAGGTGTGCGTGGCGTCCCGGATAGTTTTCCTTGATTGACTGGAGAGCAGGAGGACCATACAGGATTGGCCCTATCCCCAGAACAGGTTCATTCCTTTTAGCTATAATCCGGTCTCTGTCTAAATGAGCTTGAGTCATAGATTTTTGTTTCTATTGAATATGTTATTTCAAGGACCAAAAACATGTTTTGTTTCCCTCATGACGCCTTTCCTCGATATTTGTACCTTGGTAATACTCTGTCACTTTTTATGGATTCATGGTCTGCTTTTACATGATTGTAAAATACTCTCTATTCAAAATTAATAAAAATATTTAAATACAAAAAAAAAAAAAAATTTTAATACAGAAATGTTGGCTTATTGAAAAGTATGTCCATGTACAGTATAGTATGCACTCAATACTTGGTCATGGCTCCTTTTGCTTGAATTACTGGATCAATGCAGCGGGGCATGGAGGTGATCAGCCTGTGGCACTGCTGAGGTGTTATGGAAGCCCAGGTTGCTTCCAGGTCTGGTGTCTCTCATCTTCCTCTTGACAATACCCCACAGATTCTCTATCGGGTTTAGGTCAGGTGAGTTTGCTGGCCAAGCAAGCAAAGTGATATCTTGATAGTTAAAACCAGGTATTGGTACTTTTGGCGGTGTGGGCAGGTGCCAAGTCCTGCTGAAAAATGAAATCAGCATCTCCATAAAGCTGGTCAGCAGAGGGAAGCATGAAGTGCTCTAGAATTTCCTGGTAGAGGGCTGCGCTGACTTTTGACTTGATAAAACACAGTGGAACAACACCAGCAGATTACATGGCTCCCCAAATCATCACTGACTGTGTAAACTTCACACTGGACCTCATGCAACTTGGATTCTGTGCCTCTCTACTCTTCCTCCAGACTCTGGGACCTTGATTTCCAAATTAAATGCAACATTTTTCACAGTCAGTGATGATTTGAGGAGCCATGTCATCTGCTGGTTTTCTCAACTCAGAACACTATTCTGAAGCCCCTCACATATGTGAGACCCCTGTGTAGCAGGATGAAAGATCAGTCCAAGGGGTCAACAGGCCAAGGTCAGTGCAGATAAAAGGTAGAAATAGACAGTAGTCAGAGGCATAGTCAATACAGTCCGGGGTCAGTTCACATGGAAGGCAGTGATATGGTTGATTGAGGCACCAGGGAAATATTCAGCACAGGAATTGAAAACGTGGAAATGACGGTCTATTAGAAATATGGACTAACAGTTTACGAGAGTGTGATAGCGTCTGAAGCATTCTCAGATGCAAAGGCCAGGTTGGGAGGGACATTGAGGACAATGGAAACTGGTGTCTTTCCTAACTCCTCTTTTGGTGCACACGGACACTGCTGAAAGATTCATAGTGGGTGAGGTTGAAAAAAAAACACAAGTCCATCAAGTCCAACTTATGTGTGTGATTATATGTCAGTATTACATTGTATATCCCTGTATGTTGTGGTCGTTCAGGTACTTATCTAATAGTTTTTTTTAAACTAACGATGCTCCCTGCTGAGTCCACCGCCTGTGGAAGGGAATTCCACATCCTTGCCATTCTTACTGTAAAGAACCCCCTATGTAGGTTAAGGTTAAACCTCTTTTCTTCTAATTTTAATAAGTGGCCACGTGTCTTGTTAAACTCCCTTCCGTGAAAAAGATTTATCCCTATTGTGGGGTCACCAGTATGGTTTTTGTAAATCGTAATCATATCCCCTCTCAATATCCCCTCTCTTCTATAGAGAGAATAAGTTCAGTGCTCGCAACCTTTCCTCATAACTAACATCCTCCAGACCCTTTATTATCTTTGTTGCCCTTCTCTGCACTTGCTCCAACTCCAGTAAATCCTTCCTTAGGACTGGTGCCCAGAACTGGACAGCATACTCCAGGTGAGACCGGGCCAGAGTCTTTTAGAGTGGGAGAGTTATCGTTTTATCTCTGGAGTTAATCCCTTTTTTAATGCATGCCAATATTCTGTTTGCTTTGTTAGCAGCAGCTTGGCATTGCATGCCATTGCTGAGCCTATCATCTACTAGGACCCCCAGGTCCTTTTCCATCCTAGATTCCCCCACAGGTTCTCCCCACAGTGAGTAGATTGCATTCATATTTTTACCACCCAAATGCATTATTTTACATTTTTCTACATTAAACCTCATTTGCCATGTAGTTTCCCACCCCATTAACCACTTCACATCCGCGCTATGGCCTAATGACGGCCACAGCACGGACCTGAATTCCCGGGAGGCCGTCATATGACGGCCTCCCCTGTGCACGCGCCGAGCAGGGCGCGCGCCGAGCACGATGTGATCACTGAGTCACTGAGACTCGGGTGATCACCGATCCAAGTAAGGGGCCGGTCCTGGCCCCTTACTATGTGATCAGGTGTCAGCCAATGACAGCTGATCACATGATGTAAACAAAAGATCAGTAATCTTTCTTTTTTCTACTCACGCTGACAGTGTGAGTAGAAAAAAAAGCTGATCACCGGCTCGAATGTGAGGGACATCGGTCCCGAAGTAGAAGAGGCACATCTGCCTCATCAGTACCACCTAATAGTGCCACCTAACAGTGCCCACAGTGCCACCTAACAGTGCCCACAGTGCCACCTATCAGTGCCCACAAGTGCCACCTATCAATGCCCACAAGTGCCAGCTATCAATGCCCACCTGTAGTGCCAATCAGTGCCACCTAGCAGTGCTGCCTATCAGTGTAACTAATCAGTGCCCATCACTGCCACCCATCAGTGCCCATCACTGCCGCCTATCAGTGCCCATCAATGCCACCTCATCAGCGTACATCAATGAAGGAGAAAAATTACCTGTTTTAAATTTTTTATAACAAAATATAAAAAAAAATATATTTTTTTTGTTTAAATTCAGTTTTTTACATTTTTTTAACAAAAACTAAAAACTGCAGAGGTGATCAAATACCACCAAAAGAAAGCTCTATTTATGGTGAAAAAATGATAAAAATTTCATTTGGGAACAGTGTTATATGACTGCACAATTGTCATTCAAAGTGCATCAGCACTGAAAGCTGAAAATTTGTCTGGATAGGAGGGGGGTTTAAGTGCCCAGTAAGCAAGTGGTTAATTTGGTCAGATGTTCTTGCAAGGTTTCCACATCCCACAGCTTGGCATTGATTCAACCTTTTAGAAAGCTTTTATGATATATTATGAGTAGACTAGACAAATGTTGTTTGGAGCTTAGCTAAAAAAAATTACTTATGGTTTTTGAAGAAAAAAGTAATGCCAATTTTCTGAATACAAAATAGATAAAACTTTTTGTGTCTCTTTCACACTTGGATAATGCTAATTCATCAAATTAATTTGAAATTTTCAACCAAAGCCCAAAAATAGTTTCTAAATCTGCATTTTTATATATTTTTAAATATATTTATTGCATTATATTTGACAAACTACAAAGTAACTCACATTTCTATTTTTTTACTACTTTTTTATTAGCAAAAGATGGTGTTTGTTTTAAATATTCAGAAGATTATAAAAGTTATACAAGCTCATAAATAGTTTTGAATTCTGTGTGGTGTATACTGAATTCTTTTCACTTTCCCACCAGACTATGTGTGGGCAGAACAAGACAGTGGTGATGAAGTTATTTCTCCTGGGATTTGGTGATCTCCAAAACATGAGGACTTTTATTTTTCTTTTGTTCCTCCTCGTTTATCTTACCACGGTAATAGGTAACATCTTAATTATAGCCTTGATAGCTATCAGTCCAAGACTCCATTCACCCATGTACTTTTTTATTTGCAATCTATCTGCCTGTGAGATGTTTTTTATCACCATAATTATGCCAAACCTGCTGTATGTCTTATGGTGGAATGGCGGTTACATGTCATTCTATGGATGTATCACCCAACTTTATGTGGGGTCAGCAACAGGTAGTGCAGAATGTCTCCTCTTAACAGTTATGGCGTATGACAGACACTTGGCCATATGCAACCCTTTAAGGTACACTTCCATCATGAACATTAACACTCGAAACCGTCTAGTAGTTTGGGCTTGGATGACTGGATTCATAGTTCTGGTGTCATCGACAATTATAATCTGCAACCTACAGTTCTGTGGTTTGAGCACCATGGACCATCTGTTTTGTGATCTGGCTCCAATTCTGTGGCTGTCTACTTCAGATACTTCAGTGGTGGAAACAGAAGTTTTTTTAATAATTGTTATTCTGAGCCTCTTACCATTTGTCTTGATTATTTTGAGCTATGCCACCATATTTTACACCATCCTGGGAATTTCTTCCAAAACAGGAAGACAAAAAACATTTTCTACATGTAGTTCCCATTTAGCTTCTGTCTGTATCTACTTTGGGACAATATTCATCATTTATTTAGTTCCTTCACAACAAAACTTTATAAAAATTAACAAGTTGCTTTCTCTGTTGTATGTTGTTGTGACGCCTCTTCTCAATCCAATTATTTATAGTCTAAGAAATAAGGAAATGTTGGATTGCTTTAGATATTACTTTGCTCTTGTTATTGTAAGGTAATATATAGCCAAGGATTACACCTTTACCTACCAGTATAATATAAATATATATGTAATCAAGCAATAAATCTTATATCATGAATAAACGTGCCAAGTCTCTGATTTCTTTTACTTATTGCAGCAGCGCTAAGTGTCCGATGTTATAAAACACTTTATATAGGACCAATGTTGGAGAAAAAAGGAAAGTTCATAATGAAGCTGTGGTCTGTGGGTATGTAGAAATACGTAGAAATCCTTCCACCAAGAGTGATCACCGCGTGAGGGGGTCACCCCCCGTGAGATTGCACTCACCACAATTCCAGTAACCACAAGCCTTTGAATAGTTATCTTTAAAACTCTCCGTCTCCTTAGTTCAACCACCAGGTGGCGCAAAACACTCTCGGTTAGTGTGACATAGGGAGAAAATAAAATACCATATAGCGTAATATTGATTAAGGATTTTTATTTAATATTTAAGAAAAAACTCCCCCCTTCATAAAATATGCGTACCAGATGTACTATATAATTGAGCATTTGAAAAAAGTGCACTGTGCCTGTATTTTTCGTCCCCCGGGAGGTGTTCCGGAATGCGCGCTGTGTACAGCTAGTCGTTCGCCTCCTAGTTACCTTCCGGTGCGTGGAGCGCACACGTCACTTCCGTTAGATTACGTTCCTGACGCGTTTCGTCACTTCCGGACGTCGTCTGAGGGCGTAATCTACCATTCATTGGGCCGGCTTAAATACCAGTGACAGGTTTGAGCAGCGAATGAGGGAGGACAATCAGCCAGCCACTCCCACTCAATGATGAATGCTCCCAGAGCTGTCAGCAAAGGAAGACTAAGACACCATTGCCTATAATGTGCTGAATTTGTTTTAAACCTGATACTGCCGACTTTACAAGGAAAATGTGACTCATATGTCTTGTTCAAGCATACATCTTATAGACATTTTACCTTTCACATAAATACACCTATATCATATATAATGTTATGTGCAATATGTGCATTTTCTACGCATTAATGAGGTAAAATAAAACGGACATATGTATATTCATATTGATGGAATAAAAGCATCCTCCCATGTATTTACCCTGTTCTGTTTCAATCTGCTGTCACCCACCAAGGGTGAGAGCCCTCAACGTAGATATGAAATGACATGAGTAATTGAACAAGGAGTAATATTAAATTAAATTAGGTTAAATATCTACATAATTTAATTAATTAATCTGATCTCTGAATAAATTGAATTAAATTATACATGAAGGATGCGATACAATGGCATTATACACATTTGATAAAATAAGAATTAAAAAATTACACCTATTAATGTGCGACCAGAAAACGAATATGATCTAATATTAATAAAATTCTAAAAACTATATATATAAAAATATATATATAGTAATTATATAATAATAGATGTCCAAAGATATAAAGTTATGGAAATAAATAATTAAAATTAAATTCATTAATAATGTGATATTATTAAAAATATATTGAACAGGGACTGTATGGATATAAAATTGAAGATAAAATAGTATATGTTATGTGTCACTAATAAAACAATTTATATCCAGCTCTATATTGAGGCCTCTGGGGGAAAGAACATCCACGGAATAAATCCACCGAGTTTCTTGTTTAGATAATTCTCGGATACGGTTAATGCCTCTCCAATGGGTTTGGAGATGTTCCACACCCCAGAATTTCAACCCCTTGGGGTCTCTGTTGTGCTTCAACCTGAAATGTAGGGACACATTATGGTCTTTGTAACCAATTTTAATGTTATTAATGTGCTCTGCAATCCTAATCCTTAACAATCTTTTAGTACGGGCCTATATAAATCAGGCCGCAGGGACACCTTAGAGCGTAGACCACATAAGTGCTATTGCACGTGATAAATTGCTTTATATCAAAAGAGCGATTGTTTACTGGAGATATAAAGTTGTCAATGCCCCTCAGGGGTCTAGCGACTTCTCTGCATGCTTTGCACTTTCTGCACGCAAAGAAACCGTTTCGATCCCAAAACGTCTGTGGTCGTTTGGGGGGATCTATGACTTTTTTAACTATTTTATCACCGAAATTCGTGGACTTTCTATAAATAAACTGAGGTACAGGTGGAAGGACATTTGTCAGTTTTTTATCCATCAGAAGGATATGCCAGTGTTCTCTAAAGATATCCTCAACCTCTTTATACTGGGAATGAAATTGTGAAATGAATCCCCATTCGTTATTCCGTTCATTTCCTTTCTTAGAGGGCATTTCCTGGCATGGTTCTTGTAGGCATTCTGCTCTGGGTAGAGCTGCCACTTCTTCTACCACTTTCTGTAGCATCTCTGATTTGTATCCTCTAGCTTCAAATCTTTCCATGAGAATTTTTGATTGTAGAAAGAATTCGGTTTCTTCTGAACAATTTCTTTTCACCCTCATGAAAACGGTGGATTTATTCCGTGGATGTTCTTTCCCCCAGAGGCCTCAATATAGAGCTGGATATAAATTGTTTTATTAGTGACACATAACATATACTATTTTATCTTCAATTTTATATCCTTAAAGTCCCTGTTCGATATATTTTTAATAATATCACATTATTAATGAATTTAATTTTAATTATTTATTTCCATAACTTTATATCTTTGGACATCTATTATTATATAATTACTATATATATATTTTTATATATATATTTTTTAGAATTTTATTAATATTAGATCATATTCGTTTTCTGGTCGCACATTAATAGGTGTAATTTTTTCATTCTTATTTTATCAAATGTGTATAATGCCATTGTATCGCATCCTCCATGTATAATTTAATTCAATTTATTCAGAGATCAGATTAATTAATTAAATTATGTAGATATTTAACCTAATTTAATTTAATATTACTCCTTGTTCAATTACTCATGTCATTTCATATCTACGTTGAGGGCTCTCACCCTTGGTGGGTGACAGCAGATTGAAACAGAACAGGGTAAATACATGGGAGGATGCTTTTATTCCATCAATATGAATATACATATGTCCGTTTTATTTTACCTCATTAATGCGTAGAAAATGCACATAACATTATATATGATATAGGTGTATTTATGTGAAAGGTAAAATGTCTATAAGATGTATGCTTGAACAAGACATATGAGTCACATTTTCCTTGTAAAGTCGGCAGTATCGGGTTTAAAACAAATTCAGCACATTATAGGCAATGGTGTCTTAGTCTTCCTTTGCTGACAGCTCTGGGAGCATTCATCATTGAGTGGGAGTGGCTGGCTGATCGTCCTCCCTCATTCGCTGCTCAAACCTGGTCACTGGTATTTAAGCCGGCCCAATGAATGGTAGATTACGCCCTGAGACAACGTCCGGAAGTGACGAAACGCGTCAGGAACGTAATCTAACGGAAGTGACGTGTGCGCTCCACGCACAGGAAGGTAACTAGGAGGCGAACGACTAGCTGTACACAGCGCGCATTCCGGAACACCTCCCGGGGGACGAAAAATACAGGCACAGTGCACTTTTTTCAAATGCTCAATTATATAGTACATCTGGTACGCATATTTTATGAAGGGGGGAGTTTTTTCTTAAATATTAAATAAAAATCCTTAAGCAATATTACGCTATATGGTATTTTATTTTCTCCCTATGTCACACTAACCGAGAGTGTTTTGCGCCACCTGGTGGTTGAACTAAGGAGACAGAGAGTTTTAAAGATAACTATTCAAAGGCTTGTGGTTACTGGAATTGTGGTGAGTGCAATCTCACGGGGGGTGACCCCCTCACGCGGTGATCACTCTTGGTGGAAGGATTTCTATGTATTTCTCCATACCCACAGACCATAGCTTCAGTATGAACTTTCCTTTTTTCTCCAACATTGGTCCTATATAAAGTGTTTTATAACATCGGACACTTAGCGCTGCTGCAATAAGTAAAAGAAATCAGAGACTTGGCACGTTTATTCATGATTTAAGATTTATTGCTTGATTACATGTCTATTATTTAAAGTAGCTGCTTTAGTCTACTACAGCAGATTATGGAGTAATTTTGAGGCGCAGATTAATGTGAGGTAGAGGCGGTGTATATTGTCCACACATTTCTTGCATACAATATAAATATATAGATTATGATTAGCCAAACCACCCTAATTTATAGCTCTAAAAAGCAGATCACAAAATGGAAATGAGTTGTTTATTAGGTGGGTGTGTTCCAAAAATCATGAAAAGACCACTTGCATATCTTTTTTTTATAACTGTTATTTTGTGGAAGAAGTCTATCACTGTAACACAGATCAAACCAGTAAATACTGAAGAAATTGTTCACTAGACATGTGCAATTCGTGTCTTTACAAATTCGTTTCTTAACGAATTTCGACAAATTCCTTAATTCGGAAACATCCGAATTAATGAAAACCTGTTTAACAAATTTTTCTTAATATTCATAAATTTGAATAGTCTAAAATTTGTAAACTACTAAATTTGAAAATTCGTAAATTCGTACATCAGAAATTTGAAAATCAGAAAACCTGAAAATTTGAAAATCTGAAATAATAACTAACTATTAAAGTATAGGTATTGGAATTTCCTTTCAAATTTGGCTGTTAGTGAATTTATAGAATACAAATTCATCCGAAGTTAAGAATTATCCAAAATAACAAATGCCGTAGCTAAACAAATGGAACATAACAAAAATATTAATAATAAATAACAATAAGAATAATAACAACTCTTTTTTCTAATATTATTTATTATTAATTTGTTCCGTTCCATTTGTTTAGATGCGGAATTCGTTATTTTGGATAATTCGTGACTTCGGATAAATTCGTATTCGTTATGCTCACTAACAGCCAAATTTGAAAGGAAATTCCAATACCTATAATTTATTAGTCAGTTATAGTTAGTTAGTTAGTTAGTTAGTTAGTTAGTTAGTATTTAGAATTTTTGGATTTTGGTTCTTTCGAGTCTTCAGATTTTCTTTCTTATTTTTGGATTTTCGAATTTACGAATTTACAAATTTTTTAATTTAGGAATTTAGGAATTTTAGAATTTATGAATTTTCAAATTTACGAATTTATGAAAGTTCAAATTTACGAATTTAGGAATTTACCAATTTTAGAATTTACAAATGTACGAATTTTTGCATTTTTAAATTTACAAATTTACGAATTTTCGAATTTACGAATTTACAAATTGCGATCACAAAGAATGACCTGAAAAAAAAATATGAATGAAAAGAGAATGAATAAATTTTTCGGCAGTGCACATGTCTATTGGTCACAGTGTAAGAAATGTACGATGCAAGATATACATGTTCACTGGCCACTTTATTAGGTTTAATTGCTTGGTAAAACAAATTGCTAATCTGCCCGTGACATGGTAGTGACTCAATGCATTTAGGCATCTAAATGTGGTGAAGACAACTTGCTGAAATTCAAACCAGAGGGAAAACTCTGGGAAACTACATGGCAAATGAGGTTTAATGTAGAAAAATGTCAAATAATGCATTTGGGTGGCAAAAATATGAATGCAATCTACTCACTGGGGGGAGAACCTCTGGGAGAATCTAGGATGGAAAAGGACCTGGGGGTCCTAGTAGATGATAGGCTCAGCAATGGCATGCAATGCCAAGCTGCTGCAAACAAAGCAAACAGAATATTGGCATGTATTAAAAAGGGATCAACTCCAGAGATAAAACGATAATT
Source organism: Lithobates septentrionalis (assembly GCA_037952835.1). Lineage (NCBI taxonomy): Eukaryota > Metazoa > Chordata > Amphibia > Anura > Ranidae > Lithobates > Lithobates septentrionalis. Next base: position 344,723 of record JBBDGP010001745.1, read on the forward strand.
CTCCCACTCTACAAGACTCTAGTCCGGCCGCACCTGGAGTATGCTGTCCAGTTCTGGGCACCAGTCCTCAGGAAGGATGTACTGGAAAAGGAGCGAGTACAAAGAAGGGCAACAAAACTAATAAAGGGTCTGGAGGATCTTAGTTATGAGGAAAGGTTGCGAGCACTGAACTTATTCTCTCTGGAGAAGAGACGCTTGAGAGGGGATATGATTTCAATATATAAATACCGTACTGGTGACCCCACACTAGAAATAAAACTTTTTAGCAGAAGGGAGTTTAACAAGACTCATGGCCACTCATTAAAATTAGAAGAAAAGAGGTTTAACCCTAAACTACGTAGAGGGTTCTTTACTGTAAGAGCGGCAAGGATGTGGAACTCCCTTCCACAGGCGTTGGTCTCAGCGGGGGCATCGTTAGCTTCAAGAAACTATTAGATAAGCACCTGAACGACCACAACATACAGGGATATACAATGTAATACTGACATAAAAGCACACACAGGTTGGACTTGATCAGCTTGTGTCTTTTTTCAACCTCACCTACTATGTAACTATTTAACTATATGATGATCTCTTCATATATGGTCAGAAAAAGAGACAATATCCAGTGAGCAACAGTTGTGTGGACAAAAATGCCTAGTTGTTGTCAGAGAAAGATGGGCAGACTGGTTCCAGATGACAGAAAGGCAACAGTAACTCAAATAACCCCTTGTTACAACCAAGGTATGCATCAAAGCTTGAAACAGATGGGCTACAGCAGCAGAAGACCACACTGGGTGCCACTCCTGCTAAGAACAGGAAACTGAGGCTGCAATTTGCACAGGCTCACCAAAATTGGACAATAGAAGACTGGAAAAACATTGCCTGGTCTGATGAGTCTGGATTTAGGCTGAAACATTCAGATGGTAGGGTCAGAATTTGGCATAAACATGAAAGCATGGATCCATCCTGCCTTGTATCACTGGTTCAGGCTGGTGGTGGTGGTGGTGTAATGGTGTGGGGGATATTTTCTTGGCACACTTTGGGTCCCTTAGTACCAATTGAGCATCGTTTAAACGCCACGGCCTACGCCGCGGAGTATTGTTGCTGACCATGTCCATCCCTTTATGACTACATTGTCCCCATCTTCTGATGGCTCCTTCCAGCAGGATAATGCACCATGTCACAAAGCTCAAATCATCTAACTCAGCTATAAAACAAATGCAATATAAAAATTAAAAAAATTGTATTTCTTCATTAATTAAGGCCAATATGTATTCTGCTACATGTTTTTGGTAAAAAAAAAATCCCAATAGGTGTATATTGATTGGTTTGCGCAAAAGTTATAGCGTCTACAAAATAGGGGATAGATTTATTTATTTATTAGTGATCAGTGCTAAAAAAAAATTATGCACTGTCACTGTACTAATGACACTGGCTGGGATCAAGGGGTTAACTCGCTGCCTAGCTAGTGATTTTGTGTACTATGAGGGAGGTGCTTTTACTTGGGGGAGTCATAGATCCATGTCCTTACTTTGCAGAAACACACGATCAATGCCTTCCCTACTGAAAGAACGGCAATCTGCCTTGTTTACATAGGCAGAGCACCGTGTACTAAATAATCAGCGCGTGCTGGCGGACATCTAGCCTGTGGTACCCACCGCTGGGCTCCTGCTGTGATCTTCCGGCAGCGCGCATGCACATGCCCTACCTAAAACAGTCAGATCATGTACCGTATATATAGGTGATCTGGTGCACAGGTGCCGCCCTATAGCAGTAAAACTGGAGGTCCTGGTCTCGTTGTTCACTTTTGGGAGTTGGATCTGGTGACGTATACTGTGCTGTCAAATATATCTCCCTGAGGAAGCCCAAGGTGGTGAAACATGTCGGGATAACACCATTACTGTCATCTCTATACCATAAGATACTCCCACATTTATGGCAATTTTCAAAAACAAGCTATATTGATGTACATGCTTGTCTGTTTTTTAACAACAAACTTTTCATATATTGTGTATATGTATTAATAAAAGTTATCTTTTTTATTATAAGCGTTGTTCCCAATTTTTCAGCACCTGAAAAGTCCCCCCTAAAAAAAACCCTCCATGTAAATATGTTTTTATTATGTTGTATGTTTGTAAGATTTCTAATCTTTAATAAACATTGACTAACAACTGCATGCTCAGCCCTAAAAACATTTTTATTTTTTTAAAAATAACTTTTTAAAGAGGGAGTCCACCCAAAAAAAAAATATTAAAAGCCAGCAGCTACAAATACTGCAGCTGCTGACTTTTAATACATGGCCACTTACCTGTCCCAGGGTCCAGCGATGTCGGCAGCCGACGCCGATGAATCGCTCGACTCTCGGCAGCTGCCGCCGCCATCCTACATGAGGGAATCAGGAAGTGAAGCGTTGCGGCTTCACTTCCCGGTTCCCTACTGCGCATGCGCGAGTCGCGCTGCGCGTTGTATCTGGTCCCTGCTATCTCCTGGGACCTGTGTGTTTCCCAGGAGACAGCGCGGAGGGACAGGAAGAAGCATAGACTCCCGTGGGAGTCTATGCCGGAAGTGGGTGCAAATACCTGTATTAGACAGATATCTGCACCCCCCTCCCCCCTGAAAGGTGCCAAATGTGACACCGGAGGGGGGGAGGGTTCCGAAAAGCGGAAGTTCCATTTTTGTGTGGAACTCCGCTTTAAAATGGAACTTCAGACAGTCTTATGATCTGGGCTTCCCGGCTAAACAGAAGAAGCAGGTGTCTATCCTCCAGATCAGTTCAGCAGTACATCTTTATCAAGGCCCACTTACTGCCTGCTGATTGGACAATACATGTACTTTTTTTTAATTAATCATTTGTTTCTATCTGTAATAAAGGAGCAGCAGCACACTGACTATCTCTGAAATTCATTATTAGATAGTGTGATGTGAAATGATATGTGGTGCTGACATCCCAGTATTTAATCCGAATAAAAAAAGGAGGGACTTTAACGGCACCATATAAAACACAAATCCTTTGTGTGATTTGCTGCATTCGCCTGCGTTCGGGTATAATCCCTATGCATTAAACTGTGAAACGCTCATAGGATCTCTGCACTGGAATTGGCTCCTATCCGGACCACCATAGGAATGCACCGAATGGCGTGTTTTTAAAATATATTTCTGCAGGATGATTATTACAAATTCCCCCATCATTGTTATCCAATGCATTGCCCCCTGAGGAAGTGCAAGACTTGAAATGCACTGGGCATTTTAGATAACACTCTTTGCTATGTTAACCACTTGCCACCCAGGGCAGTAGTCGGAGCCAGGCTCGGCGATTTACTGGTGCGTCGCTGAGCACGTGGGCACTGGCGCTCCCCCTGTGGCGCGCGTCAGCGTGATCCCGTGACCGCTGTGTCCACTGGGCCGTGAGCGGCCAGGGTATCATGTGTTTACCATGACCAATCATAGTTACATAGTTACATAGTAGGTGAGGTAAAAAAAAGACAAATCCAACCTATGTGTGTGATTATATGTCAGTATAGTGATCACATGATTACAATGTAAGCAAAACATGTCTTCCAATCATGACTGTTGCTTACTATTGATTGGCCCACAGCTATCACATGATACCTGGCACCCTGTACCATGTGATTAGCTGTGAACAGTAAGCAAGCTGTCATGAATGGAAAGCCATGCATGGCAGTTTACTATTGCTTATAACAGTGATCATCACTCTGATAAGCAATATTCGTTTAAAAAAATAAAATAAAATTCCTGATCACCGTATTCCTGATCCACCTATCCCTGAGTAGTCCAGTGTCACTGGCGACAGCATGTAAAAAAAAAATGTACAAAAAATAATAATTTCTTAATTTTCCAAAAAAAAAGAACAAAAACTTCAAAAAACTTGCTGTCTCTTACTAAATACCTCAGGCTGTCTACTTTCCAAAAATCGGCCATTTAGGGGGTATTTGTACTGTCCTGGTGTTTTTTGGGCCTCAAGAAATTAGATCAGCCGTGAGTACATCAGGATTGATCAATTTTCAAATAGATCCCATAGTTTGTGGACTGAAGCCTCTGCGGTGTGCAGTACTGCATTTGGCCAGAGGTGCGGGGGCGCCGGTGACACTCAGAGCCATTCGGAGCGGCTCGGAAATACTTGGAAACAGTCGAAAATACTCTGAAATATTCTGTTTCAGAGTGTTTCTGAGACTTTCCGAGGGTTTCCGAAAGCATCTGAGCGGTCTCCGAGTATTTCCGAGGCTCTCCGGCGCCACCCCCACCTCAGACCACATGCAATAGAAGTCAATATGGAACGAATTATCTTCGTTTCCATTGACTTCTGTGGGGAAACTCGCTTTGATACACGAGTGCTTTGGATTACAAGCATTCTCCTGGAATGGATTATGCTTGTAATCCAAGGTTCCACTGTATAGGCAGAAAAAAAAAACAGCAGTAATTACATATCAACAAAGAAAGCTCTATTTGTATGAAAGAAATGATAAACATTTAATTTGGGTACAGTGTTGCATGACCAAGCAATTGCCAGTTAAAGTAGCACAGGGCTGAACATCAAAAAATTCCCTGGTCATGAAGGGGGGTAAAACCTTTCGGTGGTCACGTGGCAAAGGATGTTCTTGACAAATATGCTCTGATAATTGTTTATATGCAAACATATTGATTCTGATGAGGACAATAGAGGGTGACGATTCATCATTCAGCCTGTGCTTTTTTACTGTATTCTATCCTATTTATCTATTTTATTTAATATATTTTATTTATTTTATTATGATATGAATAAAGTTGTGTTCATTTTATTTATTTGTTTAATATTTAGTTAAATAATACATTTTTTTTTCTGATCTGAACAAAGTTTTGTTAATTTTATTTATTTATTTATTTGATATTTTGTTAAATAATAAAAAATTATTATTATTTTTTTTCTGATAGGAATAAAGTTGTGTTCATATTATTTATTTATTTATTATTTAGTTAAATAATAATAAAAATAATTAAAAACATTTTTTTTCTCATATGAATAAAATGTTACTAATTTTATTTATGTGATTGTGGCACTGGTAAAGTCCCTCACACCCAATGCTTTTCTTCCTATTTGTAGTGACCCTCTCTAAGCTCTCTCCTCCTATCAACAAACAGCAGTGCAGTGACTGGTCATCTGCTGCCACACTTTTCAGCCTAATTGGCTGCCTGCGGTCTCTCCCCATTCCCAGACTGGGTCCTGCTTTGCAGCCTAATTGGCTATCTTCGGCCCGTACCACCCCCGAGTTGGTCCCGCTTTGCAGCCTAATTGCCCCTCCCATTCTCAGTGTGAGCCCTGCATTGCAGCTGCTTACCAGAAGAGATTATAAAGTCACTTATACTATAACTATTTACAAATACACAATTATTTTATAATCAATACATACACTATATTGCCAAAAGTATTGGTATACCTGCCTTTACACGCACATGAACTTTAATGGCATGCCAGTCTTAGTCCGTAGGGTTCAACATTGAGTTGGCCCACCCTTTGCAGCTATAACAGCTTCAACTCTTCTGGGAAGGCTGTCCACAAGGTTTAGGAGTGTGTCTATGGGAATGTTTGACCATTCTTCCAGAAGTGCATTTGTGAGGTCAGGTACTGATGTTGGACGAGAAAGGCCTGGCTCACAGTCTCCACTCTAATTCATTGCAAAGGTGTTCTATCGGGTTGAGGTGCAGGCCAGTCAAGTTCCTCCACCCCAAACTCATCCATGTCTTTATGGACATTGCTTTGTCAGTGGGTAAACAAACAAAATCAGCAGGGGATCAAATACTGTTTTCCCCCTCACTGTATATGTGATTGATTGTTGAAAGAGTATACAGTATCTCACAAAAGTGAGTACACCTCTCACATTTTTTGTAAATATTTTATTAATCTTTTCATGTGACACCACCAAAGAAATGACACTTTGCTACAATGTAAAGTAGTGAGTGTACAGCTTGTATAACAGTGTAAATTTGCTGTCCCCTCAAAATAACTCAACACACAGCCATTAATGTCTAAGCCACTGGCAAAAAAAAAAATGAGTACACACCTAAGTGAAAATGTGCAAATTGGGCCTAAAGTGTCAATATTTTGTGTGGCCACCATTTTTTCCAGCACTGCCTTAACCCTCTTGGGCATGGAGTTCACCAGAGCTTCACAGGTGGCCACTGGAGTCCTCTTCCACTCCTCCATGACGACATCACAGAGCTGGTGGATGTTAGAGACCTTGCGCTCCTCCACCTTCCGTTTGAGGATGTCCCACAGATGATCAATAGGGTTTAGGTCTGGAGACATGCTTGGCCAGTCCATCACCTTTACCCCCAGCTTCTTTAGCAAAGCAGTGGTCGTCTTGGAGGTGTGTTTGGGGTTGTTTTGCTGGAATACTAATTTTAACAGTGAGAGACAGAATAACAACAAAAATATCCATAAAAAAGATTTAATTTCAATTTCAAAAAGTTATAAATTGATTTGCATTTTAGTGAGTGAAATAAGTATTTGACCCCTTCGCAAAATATGACTTAGTACTTGGTGACAAAACCCTTGTTGGCAATCACAGAGGTCAGATGTTTCTGGTAGTTCTCCACCAGGTTTGCACACATCTCAGGAGGGATTTTTCCCCACTCCTCTTTGCAGATCCTCTCCAAGTCATTAAGGTTTCGAGGCTGTCCTATGGTAACTCGAACCTTCAGCTTCCTCCACATATTTTCTATGGGATTAAGGTCTGGAGACTGGCTAGGCCACTCCAGGACCTTAATGTACTTCTTCTTGAGCCACACCTTTGTTGCCTTGGCCGTGTGATTTGGGTCATTGTCATGCTGGAATACCCATCCACAACCCATTTTCAATGCCCTGGCTGAGGGAAGGAGGTTCCCATCCAAGATTTGACAGTACATGGCCTTGTCCCTTTGATGAGGTGAAGTTGTCCTGTCCCCTTAGCAGAAAAACACCCTCAAAGCATACTGTTTCCACCTCCATGTTTGACGGCGGGGATGGTGTTCTTGGGGTCATAGGCAGCATTCCTTTTCCTTCTAACAGGAGGAGCTTGATTTTGGTCTCATCTGCCCAAAAATCTTTCACCCAGTTCTCTTATGTATCATTCAGATGTTCATTAGCAAACTTTAGATGGGCCTGTACATGTGCTTTCCTGAGGGGGGGGGGGGGGCGCTGCAGGATTTCAGTCCTTCGCGGTGTAGTGTGTTACCAATTGTTTTCTTGGTGACTATGGTCCCAGTTGCCTTGAGATCATTGGCAAGATCCTCCCGTGTAGTTCTGGGCTGATTCCTCACTGTTCTCATGATCATTAAATCTCCACAAGGTGAAGACTAGCATTGAGCCCCAGACCGAGGGTGATTGACGATTATTTTGTGTTTCTTCCATTTGCCAATAATCGCACCAACTGTTGTCACCCTCTCACCAAGCTGCTTGGCGATGGTCTTGTAGCCCAATCCAGTCTTGTGTAGGTCTACAATCTTGTCCCTGACATCCTTGGACAGCTCTTTGGTCTTGGCCATGGTGGAGAGATTGGAGTCTGATTGATTGATTCCTTCTGTGGACAGATGTCTTCTATACAGGTAACAAGCTGAGATTAGGAGCACGCCCTTTAAGAGAATGCTCATAATCTCAGCTTGTTACCTGTATAGAAGACACCTGGGAGCCAGAAATCTTGCCGATTGATAGGAATCAAATATTTATTTTACTTAAAATGCAAATCAATTTATAACTTTTTTGAAATGTATTTTTCTGGATATTTTTGTTGCTATTCTGTCTCTCACTGTTAAAATAAACCTACCGTTAAAATTATAGACTGATCATTTCTTTGTCAATGGGCAAACGTACAAAATCAGCAGGGGATCAAATACTTTTTTCCCTCATATGTATAACTTTAGATGACTTTAGATTTTCCAATGAACTTAGCATTATCATCATTGTTATAAATGCATAGAGCTTTTCTAGTCAAATCCACAATCAGCTTCTGAAACCATAAATTGAGAAATGTTGTTGTTTTTATCGTAGTGCTATTATTATTTGTATATCTTACATGTATCCTATCGTTTTAAACTTAAAGTGGTTCTAAAGGCTCAAAGTTTTTTTTTTTTTTTACTGTAAAAAACCTTCTGTGTGCAGCTGCCCCCCCTTATACTTACTTGAGCTCCATCTCAAAACAGCGATGTGCGTTAGAGCAGCGGCTTTCTCTCTCTCTTTATAGGCTCACACGACAGTGGGAGCCATTGGCTCCTGCTGCTGATAATTACAGCCAGTGAGCCAGTGAGGAGAGAGCGGGGGGCGGGGCTGAGCCATGCTCTGTGTGTGATTGGACACACAGAGTGTGGCTTGGGAGCAAGAGGCTTGCTACTGGGGGCACTCGGCAGAAGGGAGGGGCCAAAAAGAAGAGATTCGGGGCTGCTTTGTGCAAAAAAAATGTACAGAGCAGGCACAGGTGTAACATGTTTGTTGTTATATATATACTTTTTTAATCTTTGCTTTAGAATAATTTTAATCCATTTTATCTCTTGTTACTTTTCTGACCTTTTATAATTACTGCCTACGTGAAATCTGCTCTGGCCCTGTACATACGGATGTATAGATGTATACTTCCTAATTTAGTCCCACAACAAATACTAACTGTACACTGCTTGTGTTTTTTATCTTTATCTTTGTTGTTACCCTGAAGAAGGGGAAGACTGTTCCCTCGAAATGTGTTGGCTCGACTTGTAAATTTTTTACTTTCAAAGATTGTTTTCTTCCTATCGAATGTGGTATTACTCTGGACATTGGGCACTCCCTTTTCCCCATATATATATAGCTTTGTCATTGAAGTGACAGTGCAGTATTACCAGTAAGTACAAACAAGAATATACATTTTGGCACAGACAAATGCTAATGCACCATCCACATGAGTCAGCCTCTACCCCCTAGATAAATGTAAAGATATGCTTGTGTAGCATAGGTAGTTCATAAAATGTCCATAAGGAGTTCATACAAATCCCATAAGAAGGGTTATATACCTCAGTAGGCAACTCTATCTGAGGTGGGAACAAATCTCTGAAATTACAAAAGAGGAACGCAAGGGGGCGCCAGCTAAGTGCAGCATCAATGGGTTAATTATGATTAAAAAGCCAAATGCAAACTCACAGAAATATAAAATTGCGTTTCGGAACTCCTGTTGGCTCCTTTTTCATTCCATTCATGGTTTGAAAAAGGAGCCAGTAGAATTTCTGAAACGTGTTACCGGAGGAACCAGCCCGTCCCCAGGTGTGATATCACATCCTGGCTTGTGTCACACATTAGCTCTCCTTACTTCCTGGAACATTGGACTTGGTTTCCTCACTGACTACACGCTGTTGGCTATCACAAGCGGCTCTTCTGGTGAACGGCTTCCATCCAATGTGGCACCGCTGCAGATAAGCTCTTTGATTTTATATCTCTGTGAGTTTGCATTTGGCTTTTTAATCAAAATAAACCCATTGATGCTGCACTTAGCTGGTGCCCCCTTGTGTTCCTCTTTTGTAGTACTGGTAAGCAGGGGCGTTGCTAGGTCTACAAAAGATCTGGGGCTAGAGCCCATAGCAGCAAAGTAAAGACAGTTATATGCTTGGACGGGCATACACACGTATATAATATAGGCGTGTGTGTGTGTATATATATATATATATATTACATTATAACATCAGGGTCCCCAGAGAGCCCCCTTACATCAGGGTCCCCAGAGAGCCCCCCTTACATCAGAGTCCCCGGAGAGACTCAGTCTTGCATCAGGGTCCCCAGAGAGCCTCCCCCCTACATCAGAGTCCCCAGAGAGCCTCCGTCTTGCATCAGGGTCCCCAGAGAGCTTCCCCCTTACATCAGGATCCCCAGAGAGCCCCAGTCTTGCATCAGGGTCCCCAGAGAGCCTCCTCCTTACATCAGAGTCCCCAGAGAGCCTCAGTCTTGCATCAGGGTCCCCCGAGAGCCTCCCCCTTACATCAGGATCCCCAGAGAGCCTCAGTCTTGCATCAGGGTCCCCAGAGAGCCTCCTCCTTACATCAGGGTCCCCAGAGAGCCCACCTTATATCAGGGTCCCCAGAGAGCCCCTCCTTACATAAGGCTCCCCAATGAGCCCCCCTTACATCAGAGTCCCCAGAGAGCCCCCCTTTACATCAGAGTCCCCAGAAGTTGAAATCAGTGCCAGGACCATCACCAGGAGAGTATGGAGGCTTACCAGAGTTTAATGGCCTGAAATGGCATACGCCATACAGGTCAAAAAAGCTTGATGACCAGCAGGTCTAGGTAGCTTGTCTGGTCAGATGTCATCTCCTCTCGGTAAGAAGGAAAATCAGCACGGCTTCCACATCAATAGATACACCACCATAGGCCAAATTCTTATTGCATAGGAGAAGTAAAAATACTCACATAGCGTGATAACGTTTAACTTGGATTTATTAAAAAGTAATTAAAAAACAGACTCACATTTTCAGAAGATATGAAACAGCGTAAAAATCATATAGCGGCAGTCGTGAGGGGTCCACCCGACATGTTTCAACTAAACAGTCATCATCTGGGGTGTGGAACCCTCTCACCCCACTGCTCTATAAACAGATAATGACCCCCACTGGGAGTGTCCGAATACCGGAAGCACATCAAATGACCATTACTTCCGGTTGTAGGGGCCATACATCGCTATGGCATTTGTACTTAAAACTGTGTATACTATAGGGATAAATCTTTATTTATTAATCCTCATAGTTTAGTAATGGTCACAAGTTATATTTTCGTGTAATTTAATAGGCATTGGTCCGGCTCGCCCGTCCGGAAACCAAGCCTCTTTATCAATATCCCTGTGTGTAAGTGGGTGTGAGCGCAACGATGACGCCGCGCTCCACACACGGATCCAAGCCCCGCCTCCTTATGGCACAGTGACGTCATTGTCATGTCTCAAGAGCGGAGGCGATGCGCTCTAACTCTTGAGCCGAGCCTCACTCTCAGGCAGCTGTCCATCATGTCCTATAGGGACACCACTGCACTTCAGGAAGTAGAAGCAATCCTCAGTAAGGGGCCGGCCACAAAAACTGAAGTGTCAGCAGAGGTGGACAGCAGCAGGAGCGGAGATGGAAAGATGTATGGGGACTAGGATTGCTCACATTATTAAAAATACATTAATTAAGGGAATAAGGAGTATAAACTATTAGAAATAAAAGGTTGCATTAGTAAAAGAAATATGGAATACAAAAGATATTCCAAAGGGATGAGCTTATATGGGGGAACGTCCTCCCAGAATTCCCTGGTACAAATTGTAAACTCAATACCGGACACTGCCAGTGAAGGGCATCCATACATTTATAGGAAATTAGCAAGCAAGGCGGCCCAAATCGCATGTAAAATGCATGTATTTAGTTCGAAAACCATAAAGATGACCAATCATGTATAATAACTTTATAAAAAATCATGCCAATATTTGGGCTAAGTTATATTACACATAACTATGCTTAATTTAAGAATGAGAGATCATATCCATAACTAAGCCTGATTAATAAAAGAGTTGATGTCCCATTCAACGTTGATACCCTGTGGAAAATGGGACCCCAACTCATATATCCAGTATGTCTCCAAACGGGAGACACCCCTAAGAGTCGACCCCCCCCCCCCCCGCCAAGGGGCCACGTATCTATCTATGACAAGAAACTGAGTGCCTGCAGGATTTCGATCGTGAAATTCCCTATAATGCCTAGGGACAGTATGCTTGGTACTGCCTGCTTTGATGAGATTGATGTGCTCCGAAACTCGTACCGTAAATGATTTAATAGTATGGCCCACATACTGTTTGCCACAAGGGCAAGTTAAAAGGTACACTATCCCCATGGTGGCGCAAGTACAAAATTGTTTAATCGCATATGTTCGGCCAGTGACAGTGGAGAAAAAACTATGACTTGCCCTTCTACCGCAGGTGTTAAATTGGCAAACCAAACATTTTTTGCAGGGATAGAAACCAGTCCAGTCATGAAAAAAGGAAAGTTTTCTTGGTGGATCAATGACATTAGGTGCCAACTTATTCCTGAGGGATGGAACACCCCTAAAAACCACCTTAGGGGTCTCAGGCAGCAGGGGTCCCAAAACTTTGTCAGTTTTTAAAACATCCCAATGGTGCTCAAAGATCTTTTAACATGCTTATATTGCATAGAGAAGGACGTCAAAAAAGACCATTTGAATTCATCATTTGGTTGTTTGGGTCTGTCCTGCAATAATACCTGGCGGTCCATCTTACAGGCATTCTCAATCTCTTTGTCCAGGTCGGACAGGTTATAGCCCTTCTCTGCGAACCTATTTTTTAGAATGCTGGCCTGAGCATTAAAAGTGTCACGATCAGTGCAGTTCCTACATAGCCGCACAAACTGGCTCCTAGGAACTGATCTGATCCAAGAGCTGTGGTGACAACTATCAGTCGGTATTTACCCATTTCTATCGGTAGATTTGAAATAGGTACTAAATGTAAATGCACGTTCCTTTCTTTCAATAGTCAGATCAAGAAAATGAACTGAGGTTGTACTAGCCTCAAATGTTAAAGAAATACCTCTATCATTAATGTTCAAAGTCGCAATAAAGTCAACCAAGTCATCATGGTCACCTGTCCACAGGAGGAGGATGTCGTCTATGTACCGAGCCCACAACAGAAGGTGTGGGTTCCCTATGGCATAGACGACATCCTCCTCCCATTTGGCCATGAACAGGTTGGCCAGGCTGGGAGCAAATTTTGCTCCCATTGCCACCCCTTATGTTGGCGATAAAATCTGCCATCGAACCAGAAATAATTGTGTTGCGTTGCAAACTTAATTAAATCGATAATAAAATTAATCTGGGGTAAGGCAAGAGAGGCATCCCTATTCAGAAAGCATTGTACTGCATCCACATCCTCACGGTGCGGAATGCAGGTGTAAAGGGACACCACGTCCGCAGTGGCCATGATAAGATCACCAGAATAGGAAACATTCGATAATAATCTAATCACGTCTTTGGTATCCTTTAAATGGGACGGCATCTTAAGTACAGACGGCTGGAGAAAAAAGTCTATGTATTTCCCGATTCTAGAAGTAACCGAATCGATACCACTAATTATGGGTCAACCTGGAGGATGAAGGGGGTCCTTGTGGACTTTGGGCAAATAATATATAACTGGAATACGCGGGGCAAAAGGAACTAAAAATGATCTCTCCTTTTTATTCAAAATACAAGAATCAAAACCTTTGGTTACTAATTTCTTCAATTCCTTTTTATACTCATATGTAGGATTGTTCGGTAGTTCTATATAAGTCTCACGATCTCCTAAAATGCGATGCATTTCATCCATGTAGTCTGATTTGTTCAATAAAACAATGCCACCGCCTTTATCGACGGGGCGTATGACCAAGTTTTTGTTATCACATAGGGTTTTTAGGCCCACTGAAGGTAAAGGGTTATAGAATTTGTGTTTAAGCGGGATATTAGCCAAATCTCTCAACACTAATTCTTTAAACAGGTTGATAGTTGGCGGAAGTTGTGTTGGGGGACTGAAGAGGGAAGGATTGGATAGGCCAGAATGTACCGTGCCGGACGTTGCCGCCCTGGCTATATTTCTGGTAGGGTTCGAGATGATATATCTTTGGACATTGATTTTTCTGATGAACTTTTGAATATCAATAAACGTGTTGAACTTATTACGTTTATGTGGGGGGGCAAACTTAAGACCTTTATTTAAAACACTCTCATCCTGCGTGAGCACAGTGTCACTCAAGTTAAATACCCCCTCGCATGTTAAGTTCTTTTTCGTTTTTCGTCTCTGGACCCTGCTCCCTCCTCTGGACCCTCTCTTGTTTCCGGGCCTCTTTTTTTGTTCAGGTTGTCCTCGCGAAAACCCAGAGTGGTCCGTGAATCAGGGTAAGGTTGTTTGTAGGGGGGTAGATCATACCCTAAATTCCCACCAGTAGTAAATTTGCGCTTACTCCAAATAATCAAAAAGTAATAAGCTGCTAACACCGCAACTAGAATAATTGCCCAACAAATTAATAATAAACAGAAAAGTGTAGCGCTAAGTCGACCAGGCACCTTAAAACTATTAGGTTAAGAGACCTATGCCTTATACGTAATACATATAAATGTTTCACATTTAGAAAACTCAAAATGGAAGCAAAAGTGATTAAAATGAACAGTCAGTGAGTTGAAACTGAATGGGTCACCACCCAAAAGTGAAGTAAGGAGCACCTTCACCAGCATACAACATAAAGTCTTTAGAGATGATGGTGTGCAGTCACTCAAAAAAAGTCCCACATCGCTATATTGAATAATGCATATATGGACCAACTTCAAATGTCACACCACAGTGTCCTCACAAACAAGCAGTGCACTCAGATGGTACAGATGGGGGCTTACCGGAGGGTTTGAACCCAAAACAGCGTATACTGTGAGGGTCAAACCGGCTTTTATTGCTCCCTGGCAATAGTGAGAAGACCTTGGCAGCCTGAAGACATTGAGGGGGGCTCCAGCTGGAGCGAGGCTGAATGGGGGCACGAGGAAGGAGAAACACACAGTACCTGGACTGCAGCCGATACAAGAAGAAGAAGACTTATTAAACTTGGAGTCTCAAAGATCACCCAGGTGGATTTCCAACCTCAAGAAGTAGTTTCTTACTCCAAGGAGACACAGACGCCGATCACTACACATCAGGCAGAAGTCCTTTCTGTACCCTTTATGAACCATACGCGGGGAGATCCATTATTATGTTTGGAGAAGATACGTCTTCAGAAAAGCCCCCCTCAATGTCTTCAGGCTGCCAAGGTCTTCTCACTATTGCCAGGGAGCAATAAAAGCCGGTTTGACCCTCACAGTATACGCTGTTTTGGGTTCAAACCCTCCGGTAAGCCCCCATCTGTACCATCTGAGTGCACTGCTTGTTTGTGAAGACACTGTGGTGTGACATTTGAAGTTGGTCCATATATGCATTATTCAATATAGCGATGTGGGACTTTTTTTGAGTGACTGCACACCATCATCTCTAAAGACTTTATGTTGTATGCTGGTGAAGGTGCTCCTTACTTCACTTTTGGGTGGTGACCCATTCAGTTTCAACTCACTGACTGTTCATTTTAATCACTTTTGCTTCCATTTTGAGTTTTCTAAATGTGAAACATTTATATGTATTACGTATAAGGCATAGGTCTCTTAACCTAATAGTTTTAAGGTGCCTGGTCGACTTAGCGCTACACTTTTCTGTTTATTAGTAGATCATACCCTGCATTAGGGAACGGACAAACGTTCTCATTATAATGATCTCGTAGCGGAGAATATCTATTGTGTGTAGAAATTGGGGGGTGTCTGTAATATGATGAATTAGGGTAATATGAGTGATGAGGGGAATCATAGTGGCGAACCGGGGAACCCCGATGATAGGAGCTCTCCCGTTCACGGTATGGATAATTGTCATAACCATGCTGGTCACCCCTATTACCACCTCTACCCCTACCCCTGGAGTGATGCCCTCTACCCCTATGTTGGTTGTTAGGGGCATGGACATTCAGCTGACGTCCCATATGTGGAGGAAGACCTCCACCTTGAGGTCGCCCTTTATCCCCAGCAGATTTGGGGCGAACTGAAGGTTCACTTGAGGAGGCCGAAGCTACCTCAATCTGAACATTGGTCTCCATTGGGGCCTGCAAAGTAGGCCCTGCGATGGATTTCTGCCATCCAAACACTTTACCCGCCTTGTAGTCCCCAATGTCTCGGGAGTATTTTTTATGCTTCTTGATTTTTTGTTCCTTATCCTCCTTTACAAGGTGTGCCTGCAGACTAGAGGACAGGGTATTATATTCGACAGAATTTTTATAGGCAAGAAGTTTATCCTTCAATTCCCTGATCTCCTGATCTAAAACAGAAAGACGATTACACTTTCTATTGATAAGAAAATCAAGGAATTTGATACCAGCGTCGTTGAAATATGTAAACCAAGAGTCAAGTTCAACCTCTCCCTGTTGGGGGTGAACATCCCATCTGAGACTACGTGGGATCATACCTTCTGTGACATATTGTTCCAAGAAGGCTAGATCCCATTGCAGATGGAGTTCTGAGACCATAACGTTCTTTAGCCTCATAAATAATCCACCAATCTCTGTATCATTAGAGGTGGCAACAAATACACCCTCGGTATTGACTACTCGGGATGCACGGTAGTCGAAAATATCCATAATGAATGGATTGATATGCGCTGCAGCTATACTAGGTGTCAATTGTATTCAAAAAGCTGATGGAAGGGATGAGTACAGCGCTGCGCTAAAGAAGGGAGAGCACCAGAGCAGCAGCCAACACACCCATAGACTCAGCGTGAAAAAACAGCAAAAGATTAAAAGTGTAGCGCTATAAGCTCAATAGATGTGTACAATAAATTAATATATCAAAATGGTGTAAGAAATGGATAACCTTATACAGTTATTACACCTACTAAGTTAGACTGTAGTGCACCAAATAAACAAATATAACAGTGACTGGTAAAAGAAGCAGTAACACTTATGTGCATATAACACCTCAAACAGTTTCAAAAGATAAAGTAGTCCATATCAGATAAGTGGTCATCAAGCTTTTTTGACCTGTATGGCGTATGCCATTTCAGGCCATTAAACTCTGGTAAGCCTCCATACTCTCCTGGTGATGGTCCTGGCACTAATTTCAACTTTTCGTGCACCTTCGGTTTTTCCACGGTCCACTTACCTGCCAGATTGGGCTTAATCATCCCCCTGTGCGTTTGGGAGGCATTCGCCAATCATCGTTTATGCACTACCACCATAGACTTTTTTGACCTTTTTCACTTATCTGATATGGACTACTTTATCTTTTGAAACTGTTTGAGGTGTTATATGCACATAAGTGTTACTGCTTCTTTTACCAGTCACTGTTATATTTGTTTATTTGGTGCACTATAGTCTCACTTAGTAGGTGTAATAACTGTATAAGGTTATCCATTTCTTACACCATTTTAATATATTAATTTATTGTACACATCTATTGAGCTTATAGCGCTACACTTTTAATCTTTTGTTGTTTTTTCACCCTGAGTCTACGGGTGTGTTGGCTGCTGCTCTGGTGCTCTCCCTTCTTTAGCGCAGCGCTGTACTCATCCCTTCCATCAAATTTCTGCTCTCTTGCCCGCCCGGCTCTCCCAAGCTGCCTGCCTGATCCCCAGCTCTCCCGTGCTGCCCACCGCATGGCTGCAAACAGGCCACGGCCCAGTAGTGGGCAGCGGCCCTGTGGTTGGGGACCCCTGGGACTCGGGGCCATGGGCCCCAGATTCGGGGCTATAGCCCCAAAAGCCACCCCCTAGCGACACCACTGCTGGTAAGTAGCAGCCTACACCTCCAAGTTTAGTCAAACACTGAAATTTATCAGAAAAACAACCTAATATGGAATAACAACAACCTACTCATTCCAGCGCAGCCCTCAGTTCCAACAAACCACATAATAAAATGTGAAGGATATTTGGCCACTAGTAGGAGTGTAATATTCTCAATTATTTTAAAAACTGCATTTTTAGGACTTTCAAGAAACATCAAGTCATGTATCTTCTTTATTAGCAGGCAAGAATAACTCAGGTGACACTTCTCGGATTTGGCAACCTTTTACACATGAAAAATCTACTTTTTCTTGTGTTTTTAATAATCTATATTTTTAACCTTTTTAGGAACATATTGATTATTAGTTTGGTTATCATTCATTTCAGATGCCACTATTCCATGTACTTTTTTCTCTGCAACCTCTCTGTCTGTGAAACCTTGTTCACCACTTTTGTCATGCCCAACATCCTCTACATCAGTGGTTCTCAACTCCAGTCCTCAGGACCCACCAACAGGCCAGGTTTGCAAGATAGCTGAAATACATCACAGGTGATATCACTTGCTGCTCAGTGATTGCAGTATTCTAGTCTGCATCTCCCCAAGGTAATACATGAAATCTGGCCTGTTGGTGGGTCCCGAGGACTGGAGTTGAGAACCACTGCTCTACATGATATAAGGCAATGGTGGACGTGTGTCACTTTTCCATTGCATTGGACTATTTTATTTGTGTGCTTCAACTGGACCTACAGAGGTCCTCCTCCTCACCATAATGGCTTTTGACAGGTACTTAGCCATTTTCTATACTTTAACATATCCATCACTGATGAATACTGGGACTTATCTGGTGACTGTTGCTTGGACCTCATGATTCATAGTGATGTCCATCAGTACAGTATAACACAATTGACCATTTATTTTGTGATATTGAGCCTATTTTACAGTTGTCTTCTATGGATACCTACCTTGTTGAAATTGAAGCATTGGTCATAACAATATTTTTTTGTCTAGTTCCATTTATTTTAATCTTGGTGAGTTATGTGCTCATATTTAGTGCCATTATGGCCATTTCCTCCAAGAATGGGAGAATGAAAATTTTTCTACTTGTAGCTCCCATCTATCCTCTGCCTGTATGTACTTTGGGGCTTTGTTTTTTATTTATCTGGTGCCTTCTAAGCTGTACTCTATGAAATTGAATAAAATTATCTCCCTGGCATACACAGGACTGACTCCGCTATTCAATCCACTCATGTATAGCCTGAGGAATCTGGAATTGAGAGCATTCTTGATGTCTTTTTGCTGATAAGATATTTGTTCATATTTCCTACTGTGTCTCTAAAACAGAGAGTGAAGGTAAATATCCCCAACAGAACGTAGACAGAAAAACAAACTAATGGGGTCTAAACGATTCTCTACGCTGCCAAAACTAAAATAAATTAATTAATTTGGCTATATACACACACAAAACTTTCCCATTGACTCTGATGCATTTTGCCAAACTGCAAAATTTTGCCAAAATCTTGCAGATTTCTGATTAAATTGCTGCTGATTTTCTTCAACCCTAGCCACAGGATGGCGCTCAGCCAGAGGAGGGGCAAATTCACACATAGGAGTAAGAATGTAAAAATTAGGAATATGTAGATACTGGTGAGACCTTGACTGTCTTGGGTTCTTACAATGCAGATGCCCATATGTGCTTTGGCAATCATACAGGTGCATCTCATAAAATTTGAATATCATCAAAAAGTTAATTTATTTCATTAATTCATTTCAAAAAGTGAAACTCATATATTTTATATAGATGCGCTACACACAGAGTGATATATTTCAAGCATTTCTTTCTTTTAATTTGGAAGAATATGGCTTACAATTAGTAAAAACCCAAAATGTTGTATCTCATAAAATTACAATATTACATAAGACCAATAAAAAAGAGATTTTTAATACAGGAGATGTACAGCTTTATGGAGATGATGATTTCATTTTCCAGCAGGACTTGGCACCTGCCTACACAGCCAAAAGTACCAATATCTGGGTGCCACAGGCTGATCTCCTCCATGCCACGCCACATTGATGCCTTAATTCATGCAAAAGGAGCCTTGACCAAGTATTGCGTGCATACTATACTGCACATCTACATACTTTTCAGTAAGCCAACATTTCATTATTAAAAATGCTTTTTTCATTAGTCTTATGTAATATTCTAATTTTCTGAGATACTGAATTTTGGGTTTTCACAAGTTATAAGCCATAATCATAATAATTAAAAGAAATACATTCTTGAAATATATCACTCTGTGTGTAACGTATCTATATAAGATATATGAGTTTTACTTTTTTAAACGAATTACTGAAATAAATTAACTTTTTGATGATATTCTAATTTCATGAGATGCACCGGTATATCTATTTGTCCGCTCACACTGGACATGTCTTCAGATTGTTTACAGTCCTCCTTCTTGACTACAACATGACACTGTAAATGTGATTGATCATTTTGAAACCTTTAACTTACATTAACTATACATTTAAAATTGAACATTCATGTTTTTGATGTAAAATAAGCTACTATGCAGGACTTTATTTCTCGATTTCGTAGACTGTAAACTATAGGATTTAGAAGTGGATTCCCAACAGAGTAGAGCAAAGACAGAATCTTGTTCAATCTGACTGAATGCTGCTGAGAAGGAACTAAGTAAATAAGGATGATTGTTCCAAAATACATGAAAACAGATGCTAGATGTGAACTGCAAGTGGAGAAAGATTTCTGTCTGCCGGTCTGAGAGGGAATTCTCAATATAGTGAAAAATATGGAGACATAGCTCAAAATTATCAGTGTAAGTGGGAGAAGACTGAAAAGAATGGTGACTATTAAACCTCCAATTTCAACTAAGTAAGTATCAGTAGAAGACAACTGCAAAAATGAACCCAGGTCACAAAAAAAATGGTCAATAGTATTGACCCCACAGTACTGTAAGTTACAAATGGCGAAAATTAAGAAGACCATTGCTAGAAATCCAGAGATCCAGGACAACAAAGATAGTTCATTTTGCATCTTGATATTCATGATGGTTGAATACCTCAATGGGTGGCAAATAGCCAAAAATCGGTCGTAGGCCATTACTGTAAGGAAAAGACACTCAGCGCTTCCAATCGATGCTGCCAAGTAAAGCTGAGTAATACAACCATAAAAAGAAATGAACCCGCCATTTCCCCAGATAATAAACAACATTTTTGGCATAATTATAGTGGTCATAAAGATCTCACAAGTAGATAAATTGCACAAGAAAAAGTACATGGGTGAATGGAGTCTTTTATTTGTAGTTATTAAACTAATTACCAGGAAGTTCCCTAACAGAATGGTAACATAAAACATTAGAAACAAGACAAAAATGAAATCTTTCAGATGTTGGAGGTTCCCAAACCCCAGAAGAACTAACTCCATCATTTTTGTTTTATTGTTTTTACAAGTGACCTGAGGATTGGAGATTTTGGTAAAAAAGTGTAAAATGCATTTTTTTTTGTTTCATTAAAAAAAAAGTATGTATGGTAAGACAACCCAGTACATCAACAATGACAGATAGAGCATTACACAAGGATATAAGCTTAGCTCTAAAATAAATGATCACTCATATATCCAGTCATCTTTCAAGAATAGAACCAACTGAAGACATACACGAAAGGGACCAATATTAGATGATATCTTATGCAGTAGCCGATCATCGCTTTCAGGAAAATATCAATTATTTGTTTAGAATCTGGATTGGCTAAATATTCGAGAAATAAAAGGGTTTTAGGCAGAACATTAAGGGGTCAGTGAGAAATCCAGGAGATGAAAGAAGAAAAGAGAAAGAAAAAGGAGAAAAAGAAGTTGGAATGTGGGGTGTGGGGGGGCAGCAAAATGGGAAGAAAGGATTGGAGGTAGAGAGGGTGGGCAGGGGGCTTATCTCTGGATACTCTTCCGCCACCACCCATACTGTTGTGTTCCAGAACGCACCTTCATACCATCATAAGTTGGCCATTGGTTGCAATAGACAATCCAGTCTGCTGATCCTGCCCTTATAGCAGAGATTCAAATGTCTAATGGTAGGATAGGTAAGTTGCTGACTTTTTAAAAAATGATTTAACAGTACCATATGGTTGTGCAATTGGTAATCCTATCTTGGGAGATATGAATCAATTCCTCCATCTCTTGCATCCTGTTTATGGAATATAGCTGGAATTCCAGTGACAGGGGATACATTGTCTAGCTGGGTTAACCATGAACATTGCCAATGATTTGAGATACAGTATCTCACAAAAGTGAGTACACCCCTCACATTTTTGTAAATATTTTATTATATCTTTTCATGTGACAACACTGAAGAAATTACACTTTGCTACAATGTAAAGTAGTGAGTGTACAGCTTGTATAACAGTGTAAATTTGCTGTCCCCTCAAAATAACTTAACACACAGCCATTAATATCTAAACCGCTGGCAACAAAAGTGAGTACACCCCTAAGTGAAAATGTCCAAATTGGGCCCAAAGTGTCAATATTTTGTGTGATCACCATTATTTTCCAGGACTGCCTTGACCCTCTTGGGCATGGAGTTCACCAGAGCTTCACAGGTTGCCACTGGAGTCCTCTTCTACTCCTCCTTTTGCTTCATTTAAAGTCCCACTTTGCTCTCCTTTTAATACATTACCAGGGATGGAGGCAGATGAATCTAAACATTCATTGCCTTACTCAAAGTCCCAAATTCCCCTCCACCCTCTTCTTTGACTCCTCCATGACAACATCACGGAGCTGGTGGATGTTAGAGACCTTGCGCTTCTCCACCTTCCGTTTGAGGATGCCCCACAGATGCTAAATAGAGTTTAGGTCTGGAGACATGCTTGGCCAGTCCACCACCTTTACCCTTAGCTTCTTTAGCAAGGCAGTGGTCATCTTGGAGGTGTGTTTGGACACAGCGGGAGGAGATCTCCGGCTGTGCGTGTGCACCCCAGACCCAGAAGAAGAAATCACGTATAGGTACGTGATATCGTGCTTAAGGGCCGCCCTGCTCTTTGTTTCCCTGCAAAGGCAAAGCATAATGGGTTACTATGCATCGCATAGTAGCCCATTATGTGTCACTTACCTGACACAGGAGCCTGCGATGTCACCGCTGTCCCCTCTGCTACAGAGCGTCCATCTTCTTTCTGGGTATCGTGGCTCCGGCGCTGTGATTGGCCGGAACTGCGATGACGTCACTCCCGCGCAAGTGCACGGGAGCCGCCACTAACGGCATATCGCCGTTAGCAGCAGCATGCTCAGTGCGCCTGCATGCTGCTGTCTATGGCACATGCGCCGTAGACAGCAGTGCCTGTCTTTTTGCAAATATCTCCTAAACCGTGTAAGTTTAGGAGATATTTCTTGGACCTACAGGTAAGCCTTAATTTAGGCTTACCTGTAGGTAAAAGTGGTCTGTAAGGGTTTACAACCACTTTAAGCGTTTAAGATAACAATGTAATACATATATTACATAAGGATAAACAAGGTTTCCTTTTAGTTACTATTGTCCTGCAACAATAGCAGAATACATACTGGGCTAAACGGATGAAAAAATTGGATTTTTTACATTTTTTTTATTGGATATGTTTTATAGCAGAAAGTAAAAAATATTGTTTTTTTTTTTCAAAATTGTCGGTCTTTTTTTGTTTAGAGCACAAAAATAAAAACAGCAAAGGTGATCAAATACCACCAAAAGAAAGCTCTATTTGTGGGGAAAAAAGAACACGTCCATGCATTTATCTGTTAAAATAATGCAGTGCTGTATCACAAAAAATGGCCTGGTCATGAAGGGGGTAAAACCTTCTGGGCTGGAGAGGTTAAGCAATGCCGAACAAACTGGCTCATAGCAGAAATGTGAAAATTGCTCTGGTCCATAAGGGGTAAACAGGTGTGAGGGCCGAAGTGGTTGAAGGGACTTAAGGCCACATGCCCCGGTGCAAGCAATCCTGGCATTGTTGTGCACTTGGAGGCACAAATGCAACGTCCGGTCCCATCCAAAGACTATGACCGGCTGCAGGCATCAGGGCTGGATGCTGCACCTGTGCCTACCAGGATTGGACACACATGGGCTAAATGCCCAGTGCGGATGTTGCCTTAGAAGGCAGTTTTATATAAAAAATGTACATTGCATTAAAAAACCCTCCTATGATATAAAAAAGTGAATTATAAGTGTATCTAGAATCAAAAACAGCTTTGCTTTTAGAGACATATCTACACATATTGGTCATCATATCCTTGTAGAAGAAGCTGTGAAAGAAAAGTAGCAAAAAAAAAAGTATCCATTTTACAAAAATTTAGAAACATACCATGTAGTTGATGTTAAATCTTTGTTGTGGGTCTGGTCAATGATTTATATATATAAACTGCTCAAACCAGCAGCACAAGGTGCACCATGGATAAAATAAGTAAAATAAAATGTGTCCTAGCCTGAGGTCACCAGTTATATAATTTTTATAGGTCTCCTTGTAACAGTCAAAATAAATTAGAAATTGAGTCACAACTAACCAAACCTCTCAGGGAGCCAATTAAAAACAATTTACCTTAATACCTGTGTGTTTTAAGGGAATACTAGCGCAATCTTTACTATTATAAAAAAGAAGAAAGTTAAAAAGTAAACTTCTTAAACAAAATTTAAACAAAGAATCAAACAAAGTTAAACATGAAATCACCTTGTGATACTATATCCTGTTGTAGTCCAAATGTTGATAATGCTGGGGATGATGAATAAATATTTAGGCCCCATGCATGCAGGGCGTTTTTACAGCTGCTTTTAGGAGCACCAGGCGTTTTTTTTTTTGCAGCATATCCCCTTCACGCCGACCATACGCAAATTTGCATTTATGGCATGAAGGGGTTATACTGGGGTGATGATTTGCAGCTGCAGGCATCACCTCAGTACCATTTTTTTAGAGCGGGCGGTTGGCTCTTTAGTGTTAACAACCGATGTGGCTTAAAGCCGCTCGACTGTTACCCTAAAGAAGCGGGAGGGGAATTCCCCCTCTCCTGCTGCCTTCCGCCGCTCTTCCCGGGCCTCCCATCCCACCAGGAGACCCGAGCCCATAGCTGGCGCTTCTGCCGCCTGGGCTGAGACCCAAACAAAGCCTGATTTGGCTCTGATTGGGTCTCCGATAGGGATGAGCATCGTGTTCGAGTCGAACCCACGTTCAACTCGAACATCGTCTGTTCGCCCTTTCGCCGAATTGCGAACGATATAGGCCGTTCGCGCCAAATTCGTGTGGCGCGTCACGGCCCATAATTCACTGCGGCATCGCAGTGCATTGCTGGCTGATGATTGGCCAAGCATGCACTATGACCCGCATGCTTGGCCAATCACAGCGCTACCTGAACAGAGAGCCGTAATTGGCCAAAGCCAAGGAGGCTTTGGCCAATTATGGCTCAGGGGATTTAGTACACGCCCCACACTATATAAGGCCGTCTGCATGGCGGCCCTGTGTAGTGTGTGTTCCGGCGTTCATTGAGAGAGAGAGAGAGAGAGAGAGACAGACAGTGACATTTGTTTTGAGTTAGATAGATTAGGCAGAACAGTCAGTCAGTTAGCTGCACTTACAGTGCATTGTGTATATATATGCATCCCAGGTGTTGCATATATATATATATACACTGTATTCAGTTTAGCTAGATCTGTTCCTGTTATCTTCCTACTGACTGGCAGGCTTGTCTTGTAACAGCATTTACAGCTACCTGAAGAAAATTACTAGTGTTCTTTTGATCCTATTAGTACCACAGTCAGGCAGCTAGACTATTTAAAGTTAGTGCAGTGCGTCCTGCTCACAGTGTTCAGCTAGATCCATTCTGGTTATCTTCCTACTGACAGGCAGGCTTGTCTTGTAACAGCATTTACAGCTACCTGAAGAAAATTACTAGTGTTCTTTTGATCCTATTAGTACCACAGTCAGGCAGCTAGACTATTTACAGTTAGTGCAGTGCGTCCTGCTCACAGTGTTCAGCTAGATCCATTCTGGTTATCTTCCTACTGACAGGCAGGCTTGTCTTGTTACAGTATTTACAGCTACCTGAAGAAAATTGCTGGTGTTCTTTTGATCCTATTAGTACCACAGTCAGGCAGCTAGACTATTTACAGTTAGTGCAGTGCGTCCTGCTCACAGTGTTCAGCTAGATCCGTTCCTGTTATCTTCTTACTGACAGGCAGGCTTGTCTTGTTACAGTATATACAGCTACCTGAAGAAAATTGCTGGTGTTCTTTTGATCCTATTAGTACCACAGTCAGGCAGCTAGACTATATACAGTTAGTGCAGTGCGTTCTGCTCACAGTGTTCAGCTAGATCCGTTCCTGTTATCTTCTTACTGACAGGCAGGCTTGTCTTGTTACAGTATATACAGCTACCTGAAGAAAATTGCTGGTGTTCTTTTGATCCTATTAGTACCACAGTCAGGCAGCTAGACTATTTACAGTTAGTGCAGTGTGTCCTGCTCACAGTGTTCAGCTAGATCCGTTCCTGTTATCTTCTTACTGACAGGCAGGCTTGTCTTGTTACAGTATATACAGCTACCTGAAGAAAATTACTGGTGTTCTTTTGATCCTATTAGTAGCACATTTAGGCAGCTAGACTATTTAAAGTTAGTGCAGTGCGTCCTGCTCACAGTGTTCAGCTAGATCCGTTCCTGTTATCTTCTTACTGACAGGCAGGCTTGTCTTGTTACAGTATATACAGCTACCTGAAGAAAATTACTGGTGTTCTTTTGATCCTATTAGTACCACAGTCAGGCAGCTAGACTATTTAAAGTTAGTGCAGTGCGTCCTGCTCACAGTGTTCAGCTAGATCCATTCCTGTTATCTTCTTACTGACAGGCAGGCTTGTCTTGTTACAGTATATACAGCTACCTGAAGAAAATTACTGGTGTTCTTTTGATCCTATTAGTACCACAGTCAGGCAGCTAGACTATTTAAAGTTAGTGCAGTGCGTCCTGCTCACAGTGTTCAGCTAGATCCGTTCCTGTTATCTTCTTACTGACAGGCAGGCTTGTCTTGTTACAGTATATACAGCTACCTGAAGAAAATTGCTGGTGTTCTTTTGATCCTATTAGTACCACAGTCAGGCAGCTAGACTATTTACAGTTAGTGCAGTGCGTCCTGCTCACAGTGTTCAGCTAGATCCGTTCCTGTTATCTTCTTACTGACAGGCAGGCTTGTCTTGTTACAGTATATACAGCTACCTGAAGAAAATTGCTGGTGTTCTTTTGATCCTATTAGTACCACAGTCAGGCAGCTAGACTATTTACAGTTAGTGCAGTGTGTCCTGCTCACAGTGTTCAGCTAGATCCGTTCCTGTTATCTTCTTACTGACAGGCAGGCTTGTCTTGTTACAGTATATACAGCTACCTGAAGAAAATTACTGGTGTTCTTTTGATCCTATTAGTAGCACATTTAGGCAGCTAGACTATTTAAAGTTAGTGCAGTGCGTCCTGCTCACAGTGTTCAGCTAGATCCGTTCCTGTTATCTTCTTACTGACAGGCAGGCTTGTCTTGTTACAGTATATACAGCTACCTGAAGAAAATTACTGGTGTTCTTTTGATCCTATTAGTACCACAGTCAGGCAGCTAGACTATTTACAGTTAGTGCAGTGCGTCCTGCTCACAGTGTTCAGCTAGATCCGTTCCTGTTATCTTCTTACTGACAGGCAGGCTTGTCTTGTTACAGTATATACAGCTACCTGAAGAAAATTACTGGTGTTCTTTTGATCCTATTAGTACCACAGTCAGGCAGCTAGACTATTTACAGTTAGTGCAGTGCGTCCTGCTCACAGTGTTCTGCTAAACCTACAAGTTAGTGGGGTGCGTCCTGCCCACAGTGTTCAGCTAAAGCTACCTGTAGAAGGTTGGTGGTGTTCTCATACTACAGGCAGGCAGTTGATTTTTCCTAGCTGCAGTATCAGTACATATATATATATATATATATATATATATATATATATATATATATATATATATATATATATATATCCCAGCTTAGTGCAGCTACAGGCCATTAGTATGTCTGGAAGGCCAAGAAGGAGAGGCAGACAGTCACAAGCCAATAAGAGAGGGCAAGCAGGCTCTGTGTCTAGTGCTGGTCGTGGAGACGGTGCATCCTCATCAGCACGTGGCCGTGGGACACGCTTGGCCTTTTTTTCAGCAGCTGGCCATGTTGAGCCGCAACATGCGGAAGACTTGGTCGAGTGGATGACCAAGCCGTCCTCATCCTCCTCATCCTCTCTCACCCATGCCCAGGGTACTTTGTCTGGCAAAGCAGTGGCCTCTTGCCTCGGCTCAATGTCATCAGTGACTCCTTCCCTAGCCCCACCATGTCCTCCTGAGGAGTCCCTCGAACTGTGTGACCACAGTGTTGGGTACATGCTCCAGGAGGATGCCCAGCGTTTGGAAGGCTCTGATGATGATACTGAGCTCGATGAAGGCAGTAACATGAGCACGGACAGAGGGGGTGCCCAAGAAGGACAGCAATCCGGCAGTCATGCTCCCCCTGCTGCAGCATACTGCCAGGTTTGCTCCAGTGATGAGGAGGGAGGGGATGATGAGGTCACTGACTCAACGTGGGTGCCTGATAGGAGAGAGGAGGAGGAGGAGGAGGAGGAGGAGGCGGCACATCACCAACGAGGCAGGATGCCCTCCAGGGGCCAGCCTAAGGGCAGCACATTGACTGCATCACACCCCAAAGCTCCACATGTGCAGGGCGCTGCAGTCTCTGCACGTTATTCAAAAAGTTCTTTGGTGTGGGCCTTTTTTGAGACGAGTGCATCAGATCGCACCGCTGCTATTTGCAACATATGTCTCAAGCGTATCTCGCGTGGCCAAAACATCTCCCGCTTGGGTACCACATGCTTGACCAGACATATGTTGACCTGCCATGCAGTTCTTTGGCAAGCTTATCTAAAAGACCCACACCAAAGAACAAAGAGGACCTCTCCTTGCTCCTCATCAGCTGAGATTTCCAACCCCACTAGACCTTCAGTCCTCTCTGAGACCTGCAGTGAGAGGAATGAAGGTGTAGAATTAGGTGTGTCACAGCCAAGTACTTGTGGGCAATCTGCTTTTGGTACACCGACGTCAGATTGTACCAGGCAAATTTCCCTGCCCCAGCTGCTTCACCGCTGAAAGAAGTTTGCTCCCAGCCATCCACATGCCCAGAGGTTGAATGCTAGCTTGGCAAAATTGCTAGCACTTCAACTGCTGCCTTTTCAGTTGGTAGACTCTGCCCCCTACCGTGAGTTTGTGGAATGTGCGGTTCCTCAGTGGCAGGTACCCAAACGCCACTTTTTCTCATGGAAGGCGATTCCGGCTCTCTACCGGCATGTGGAAGGCAATGTCCATGCCTCTCTGGACAGGGCGGTCAGCGGTAAGGTGTATATTACCGCTGACTCATGGTCCAGCAGGCATGGACAGGGATGTTACCTAAGTTTCACAGCACATTGAGTGACTCTGCTGGCAGCTGGGAAGGATGCAGGACAAGGTGCAGTAGTGTTGGAGGTTGTTCCGCCACCACGCCTCCAAAATGCTAATGATTGTGACACACCTCTCTCCTCCACCCCCTCCTCTTCTTCTTCTTCCATGGCCTCTTCCTGTGCTTTGTCCTTGGAACCAGCGGTGCTCCGTAGTCGTTCAAGGGGCTACGCAAGTACGCAGGCCAAAAGATGCCATGCGGTGCTTGAGCTGGTGTGCTTGGGGGACAGGAGCCACACTGGGGCAGAGGTTCTGTCAGCTCTGCAGGGGCAAGTTCAGAGGTGGTTGACGCCACGCCAACTTAAGGCAGGAATGGTGGTTTGCGACAATGGCACCAACCTCCTCTCTGCCCTCCGACAGAGACAAATGACCCATGTGCCCTGTTTGGCTCATGTCCTTAACTTGGTGGTGCAGCAGTTCTTGGGCAGGTACCCGGGCTTACAGATGTCCTGAGGCAGGCCAGGAAAGTCTGTGTGCATTTCCGCCGGTCATATAATGCCAGTGCTCGGCTGACGGACCTCCAAAAGGAGTTTAACCTGCCCAAGAACCGCCTAATCTGTGACATGCCCACCAGGTGGAACTCAACGTTGGCCATGCTGCAGCGGCTGCACACGCAGCAGAGGGCCATCAATGAGTACCTGTGCGACTAAGGCACCAGGACAGGGTCAGGGGAGCTTGGTTTTTTTTCCCCACGCCAGTGGGCCATGATCAGGGATGCATGCACTGTCCTGTCACCATTTGAGGAGGCCACGAGGATGGTGAGCAGTGACAGTGCATGCATCAGTGACACTGCCCCCCTTGTCCACCTGTTGGAGCACACGCTGCGTGGAATAATGGACAGGGCACTTGAGGCAGAACAGAGGCAGGAAGAGGAGGACTTCCTTAGCTCTCAAGGCCCCCTTTATCCAGACAGTGTTCCTGCGTGCCCGCCGATCACACAGGAAGAGGAGGAGGAGGAGGAGGAGGAGGAAGATTGTGTCAGTATGGAGGTGGAGCCTGGCACTCAGCATCAGCAGCAGTCTTTAAGGGATCAGTCCCAAGAAACACATGGACTTGTACGTGGCTGGGAGGAGGTGGCTGCGGACCATGTCGTCCTTAGTGACCCAGAGGACTCCGGACTGAATGCCTCAGCAAACCTACACTGCATGGCCTCCCTGATCCTGCAAAGCCTGCGTAAGGATCCTCGTATTCGTAGTATCAAGGAGAAGGACCAATACTGGCTGGAAACCCTCCTTAATCCACGTTAGAAGGGTAAGGTTGCGGACCTTATCTTGCCATCGCAGAGGGAGCAGAGGATGAAACATCTTCGGGAGGCCTTGCAGAAAGGTCTGTGCAACGCGTTCCCGGAGACTGGGAGGTTACAAACTCCTGTTTCTGGACAACGTGTTGCTGAGGCTTCGGTCAGTCAAAGAAGGAGCTGTGGAGAAGGTGGCCGTCTGACCGATGCGTTTCAGACAATTTTTTGGTCCGCAGCCCCAAGGTATGATCGGTTCCAGCAACCATCGTCAGCGTCTGTTTTACATGGTGCAGGAATACCTAGGGGCAAGATCAGATTTGGACACCTTTCCCACCGAAAATCCTCTGGGTTACTGGGTCTTGAGGATGGATCACTGGCCAGAGCTTGCACAGTATGCAATTGAGCTACTGGCCTGTCCTGCATCCAGCGTTCTTTCGGAACGCACATCCAGTGCTGCTGGAGGCGTGGTAACCGATCACAGGGTGCGTCTGTCCACCGACTCGGTCGATCGACTGACCTTCATAAAAATGAATCAGTCTTGGATCACCACCAGCTACCAAGCACCCGATGCTGATGTAACCAAATAATTTTTTTGAAATCTCAGATCCCTTCAAAGACTGCCTATGCTGATGCTGAGTGACTATCCCTGAGTAATTATCCTCTTCCTCCTCAATGATCACGCTGATAGCTTTTAAGAACATTTTTGGTTCTGGGTGCCACCACCAGTGCCTAAGGCCCAATTTTTCAGCCCCTGTTTAACAGGGACGTGTAATTACAATTTTTGATGCAATACTGTGCAGCAGGGCTCGTTCCTGCGTTCCAACTAGAGTGTCTGTGAGGGGTTGCAGTGTTGTGGCACCAGCACCAGTGCCTAAGGCCCAATTTTTCTGCCCCTGTTTAACAGGGGCGTGTAATTACAATTTTTGATGCAATACTTTGCAGCAGGGCTCGTTCCTGCGTTCCAACTAGAGTGTCTGTAAGGGGTTGCAGTGTTGTGGCACCAGCACCACCACCAAAGGCCCAATTTTTCTGCCCTTGTTCAACAGGGGCATGTAATTACAATTCTTGATCTAATATTTCACAGCAGGGCCCATTTCTGCACCCACCAAGAGCGAGTGAGGACTTATGCCCCGTACACACGGTCGGATTTTCCGATGGAAAATGTCCGATCGGAGCGTGTGTGGGCTCCATCGGACATTTTCCATCGAATTTTCCGACACACAAAGTTGGACAGCAGGAGATAAAATTTTCCAACAACAAAATCCGATCGCGTCAATTCCGACCGTGTGTGGCCTGTCCCGACGCACAAAGTGCCACGCGTGCTCAGAAGAAATTCAGAGACGGGACAGCTCGTTCTGGTAAACTTAGCATTCGCAATGGATACAGCACTTTCGTCACGCTGCAATGTTAAAAATGGTTTAATACAGCGCACTCTCTTCTTCTTTATAATGTGACAAGAATATAGTAGTTTTGCTGCTCATATTCACACACACTCGGGATTCCCTCAATATATTTTGATTTCTCACACCTGACAACATATTTTTGTATATTTTTTATTTTTTTTTTGGCTTTAATGTAGAATTTTTTTTTGTGTTTCTATTTTTTTTTTTGGGGGGGGATTTTGATTTGTACTCCCGAAAATGTTTGTGTGTGTTTTTTGTGACAAGTTCCCACAACACCATTAATATGTTGTTCTATTTAATCTGTAGGAGATTGTTTGGTGTTGTTGTCCCTTGTTAATTTCACATTGTACTTTAGAAATGTACCTGAATCGTCACCAACAAACTGTCCTTTTTGGATGAAAACACACACAGGAGAGTAGAATTTCCCAAAAATTTTTTTATTAAGGTCTCACAACTATAAACAAAAAGGGAGGCAACGCTGGAGAAACTGCAGAAGTGGGCAAAGCCTTGGACCCCCAGGGCAGACATCAATTATTTAAAAGCAAAATTGGTGGCCTGAGGAGTCCATATCTAAGGGAGGGCAGTCTCGTCCAGAAGTCCCAGAGATCCGGAAAGCAGCAGATGACATCTATGTCCCCAGGCTGTGGTCATACGAAAGACTGCATCTTCTGTCAGACCAGACTGAACCCAGGGTCATCACTCTTTGGTCTTCCTTCCATGCTTCCTTCCACGCTGTGGCTGTGGTGGTGGAGTTGTGGCAGCAGGAGGAGGAGGAGGAGGAGGATCGTCCATCTCAATGACATCCGTCTTGGGTGTTAGTTCCCCACTCTCCCCCTTACGTAGGACTTTATAAATCAGGTCCTCAGAGAGCCTGCGTTGGCCCTCCTGCATGCCCTGCAATTTGGTGGCAGCCATGCAGGCAAAGGCCTCTGCAGGACTGGGGAAGGCTCTGAGGGATGCAGAAGCCTCCTGGATCAGCCTGTTCGCTGAATCCTGCACAGGACTGGGAGTCGCCTTCCTGGCCCTTTTGTATGGCAGGCGGAGGGGAGGAACCTGAGATTCAGTCAGGCTGGGACTGGTCCCAGGCTTCTCTTGGCTGACACTTAGCCCCGCCTCCTCCTGGCTGCCACTAATCCCCGCCTCCTCCTGACTGCCACATTCCACAGCCTCCTCCTGGCTGAGGTCTTCCTGTGTATGAAAAAGGGACATTGTTTTAGTATTTTTTCAATCAATCACACACAATTTTCACCTCCTGACTGCTGCAAATTCAATGTTAACAAATATAACAGACTATCCTTCTGAGCCCAGCAGTTTTCATTCTTGTCCCAATTTTGGGTGCCCACTACTGTCTATTGATATGTAAAACACTTTTTTGAATCAGCAATTAGTGATCAATAATAACATCTAATAAACATCATTTATTTATTGACCAGAAATCTGTAGAACAATGCTATACCTGACTCCAGCTGGGCTCCTCCACTTCTTCCTGGCTGGAAGGCCCAGGTTGGACATCGGAAGCCTCAGCTGGGGTGGAAGATAGGGTGGAAGGAAGAGTGGAAGGAAGAGTAGAGAGTGATTCCCTGACTTCAGTCTGGTCTGACAGAAATCGCAGTCTCTCATAGTACCACAGCCTGGGTACATAAACGTCATCTGCTGCAGCTCCGGATCTCTGGGAATCTGTGACCTTCTTGCGCTCCCTCAGATAAGTGCTCCTCAGGCCACCAATTTTAGCTTTTAAATAAGGGATGGTTGCTGTGGGGACAACCGGCTTCACCAACTCCAGCAGTTTCTCCAGCGCTGCCTGCCTCTTCTGTTTGTGATTATAGTGGGGGTGTCTGACCTGCCACAGACAGGGCAGCTCCCTGTATTTGTCAATAAACAGGGGCAGGAAATTGTGGTCGTTGAACCCATCCATTTTCTCTGCAAGACACAACACAAGACAAACCCTAATGTCAGGCCAAACTCCCCTAATCTTGTTACAGTATAGGCTTCCATTTCGAAGCAGTATAGGCCCAAGTTTAGATCATACCTTCATTAGCACGATCGGCGTCTCCGATGCTCCTTCCTCCGCTCATAGATCGTATGTAAGGCGCACGTGTGTTATGCTTTATACACACTGCGCATGCATATAACTCCGCCCGCCCCTGACGTTCTTTCTAGTCTATTCCCCGCCCCTTTTTGTTCGGCGTAGTGGGGGAAGAGCACATGGCGGATAGACAGCAGGTGCGTGCTAATTGTAGCAACGAGGAGGAGGAGGAGGAAAGGCCGGAGCCTGAAACGTCCCGATCCAGAAGGAGATTTAAGGACTCAAATATGTCCTTTGGGGAGATGTTGGAGATGGTGGACATCCTGAAGAAGGCCGACTATGACGGGAAATATGGGCCTTACCCCAACTCCAATGTCCGAAAGGACAAGATCATGGCGAAAGTGGTCAGGAGTCTGCACCGGAATTTCGGGGTACGCCGATCAAAAGATCAGCTCAGGAAGCGGTGGTCGGACCTCAAATTCAGAGAACATGAGCAGTACAGAAATATCCGGAGAGTGCTGCAAAAAAGTAAGTAGTTGTGCTGTGTTCCTATTCTGTATGTTTATTACGTTCGTGCTGATCCATGTGTTTTTAGGAACTGTTGTACAGTTTAAAATGTCAACTTTCATGTTCATGGGCACATTATTCGTTCGGATCAAACATTTTTCGTTCCAAATATAAAATACCATTGTTTAGCCCATATGCATTTGGCCACCATTTTGAGGCCCCATACTTGTCTTCAAAGAATTGGGTTGTGTAGATGGCTTTGTTGCTAGAATGAAATGCAAACTAGATTCTGTGTAAGGAGAGGACACTGAGCAGCTGTTTTCACATCTGGACACTGGAGCACTAGTGTGGGACAAAAGAACACCATTTTTATTAGGGGGGCCACACAGGTGCTCCAGTGTATACTATAGGGGGGTCTCCATCTGTGAAGCTTGTACCAAACAGGTAAAGTATTGCAGCTTGACAAAGGGCATTAAAAAAATTACATCTTGGAACTCTGCTAAAATAGATAATTGTACCCCACTTCCAAGCAATGTTTCCTATTTATAGTTCTGCCATCAAACATCTGTGTGCTAATTATACCATTTTTGTTTTACATAGGGGAGCAAAGACTCGGAGGACACCCCTTATCCGAGGAGACCAGAGATCCCCCACCTCTGGAAGAAGGGGAAATACCCCAAAGACAAGCTGAGCAGGAGGAAGAAGACGTGGTGGAACTAGTCACCACAACAGGTGAGTGTCTGCGACCACAGGCTCAGATAAGAGATGGATTGCGGCATTTTTTTTAAACCAAATTTATTTTGGGGTTCCTCTCTTTTTAGGTGATCGTGAGGTTGTGGATCCAGATCCTTTCACATCCGAAAGTGCCCAGATCCTGATCGGGGAGATCATGGGGTGTAATTTACAATTGGAAATCATCAAGCAAAACATCAATGATGTTATTCCAAAATATAAAAACATCATTGATGTTTTGGGGCGAGTTTAAAGCCCCTCCAAATCACTTTCTTCTTTTGTGTGCTACAATGTGCTAAATGTTTTTGTGATTTTTCCCAAAGCCAAATTTGCAGGATGCACACAGTGTGTCAACATGTGCTATCTGCCATCACGGCAGTAGCGGTGAGGAAGGGGTTTCTCCCCCAAAACACATCCCTTGATCCCCCGTGATGGTAGATCGCACATGTTGACATTGTGAAATTTGTGTGCATCTTCCAAATTTGGCTTTTCCTGGGGTGATTTCCCCCCATCTGAACGCAATATCAAACCCAGTTCCTAAATACTGATGTCTGATATTGCCTTCCAGTTCTACCAAATGTGAACTTTGTAAGATCAAGATTTGTGTCTTTCTTGTTGTTTTTACACAGGCCTGTTTTCTATAAAATGCACATTTTGATTTTGGATAATGCCACCACAAAAATTGGTATACAACAAACATGTTGGTTTGTCAGAAAAACCTTTGGTAAATGCACATGTGATTGTGCAGGTATTAAAAAGATTGTTAATCAAGAATGTGTGAATTATTGTCTCAACGCTACAACATTTTTGGGGTGATATAATTGTTGTTTTATGAGAAAATGGGGGTTATTTCCTAAGGGCAAATCCACTTCGCACTACAAGTGCAGTTTAAGTGCAGTTGCAAGTGCACTTGTAGTGAAAAGTGTCTTTGCATTTAGTAAATAACAGCCAACAGTGCTTTGTATAAGGTTACACAATCACGCCATTTTCTGGACTCCACACATTTCTGTCAGGGTCAGCTCAAACAAACACAAGCAGTAAATGTCCACAAAGATTTTTTTTTTATTATAAAAAGGCTTCACAGATTTTCAGGCATATTGATAGCCCCCCTACCCTCAAAGAACTCCAGGTATCGTAACCGGACATCACAGGCACTCAGGGAGGGCAAGCCAGGACGGCCACTTTCAAGCGCCGTCAGTGTTGTTGGATGTATCATTCCAGCCTCAGGCCCAACTGAGCCAGCATAGTTTGCCGAATGTTTCCTTAAAAAGTTATGGAGAACACAGCACGCAAGTATAATATGGTTCAGTTTATACTCCGCCATATGGATGGGTGTCAGAAATAGTCGAAACCGGCTGGCCAGGATTCCAAATGTGTTCTCCACCACTCTTCGGGCACTGGCCAGCCGGTAATTAAAAACCCTCTGTTCCGGGGTGAGGGTCCTCATTGGGAATGGCCGCATCAGGTGGTCCCCCAGCGCAAACGCTTCATCAGCAACAAACACGAATGGGAGTCCTTCCACATTGTCCTCTGGAGCTGGCAAGTCCAAGCTGCCATTCTGGAGACGCCTGTAGAACTCCGTCTGGGCGATGACTCCACCATCGGACATCCGGCCATTCTTCCCCACGTCCACATACAAGAAGTCGTAATTGGCCGACACCACCGCCAATATCACTATACTATTAAACCCCTTGTAATTATAATAGTACGACCCCGAGTTGGGTGGTGGGACGATGTGGACGTGTTTCCCATCAATTGCCCCTCCGCAGTTAGGAAAGTCCCACCGCTGGGCAAAGTGGGAGGCCACAGTCTGCCATTCCTGTGGCGTGGAAGGAAACTGTTGAGGAAAAAACAATAAACATTACTATTTTTTCACAGAAACATGGCAAGCAGATTAGACACAAACATTCTGGGGCAACCTCCAGATAGCATTTATTAAGGGGAATTTAACAACGCCAAAGTATAAGGTACACCTATCATATTCCCCCTCCCCCCCTCTCATTGGCCATTTCTAACATTATAGGGGGGGGAACTCTTGGACAGGTAACCCTCTTCACTTCATTGAGAGATGAATGCCTAAATACAGGGTATTACTTGGAACAGACCCTCCTTAGTTACACTATTGGCAGCCCACTGGACAGGTAAGTGTCATAATACAAAGATATAAATACACACTGTACACATTTGAGGACATTTGGACATTCTGCTATTACCTATCAAGATAATAATAGGATACAAAAACTTTAAACAGTACCATTGGAAAGTATACAGGCAGGCCTTTGCACTACATGCTTTGGGGAATTCATCCATAAATCTGACCAGTAAAGAGATGGGTATAGTGTGTATGGGATTGGCAAAGTCAGCAGATAGATGATTGAGGATGATTGAGGATAGAGAATTGGGATCAGCTGACTTAGCAGTTGTGGGAGGGAGGGTTACTAAAAATTATACAATATATTAGCAAACATTCAATACAATAAAATATGATATAAAAGGATAAAAATCTGACCTTAATATTCCCACTTCTGCAGGACCTGGATGATGGCAGAACAGGTCTCTGAGATAATGATCCCCAGAGCCTGGGGGGAGATGCCTGTCGAGAACTTGAGGTCCTGCAGGCTTCTCCCTGTGGCCAAATACCGCAGGGTAGCGACCAACCTCTGCTCCGGAGTGATGGCTTGCCTCATGCAGGTATCCTGCCTGCTAATATAGGGGGTCAGCGAAGCCAACAAACGGTGAAATACGGGGTCCGTCATCCGGAGAAAGTTCCTGAAATCATCAGGATTATTCTCACGGATCTCACGGAGCAAAGGCATATGAGAGAACTGGTCACGCTGAAGCAACCAATTCTTGGTCCATGATCTCCTCCCCACCCTGTGAAAGTGACCTGAAAAACAGCAACGAGCAGGCAAGATCACACAGAAAACTCTGATACGAACTGACTGCACGCACTGAAGAGCAGATACAAACCCACAAGCACAAACTGAACGGCAGAAAACGATCTGAAAGCCACGAGTCTGAAAAAGCGCGAATCGTCTCTCACCAAACTTTTACTAACACGAGATTAGCAAAAGGAGCCCAAAGGGTGCCGCGCTTGGTTCTGAACTGGCCTTTTCTAGTCTCGTCATACGTGGTGTACGTGACCGCGTGGTTGGCGATCGGAAATTCCGACAACTTGGTGCGACCGTGTGTAGGCAAAACAAGTTTGAGCCAACATCCGTCGGAAAAAATCCTAGGATTTTGTTGTCGGAATGTCCGAACAAAGTCTGACCGTGTGTACGGGGCATTACAGTGTTGTGGCACCAGCATCACCACCACCAAAGGCCCAGTTTTTCTGCTCCTGTTCAACAGGGGCATGTAATTACAATTCTTGATCTAATATTTCACAGCAGGGCCCTGTGAGGGCTTACAGTGTTGTGGCCACAACAACACCTAAGGCCCAAATTTCTGCTGAGTATATAGGGCAGGCCCCTACTCTCAAACATCTAACTTACAAACGACTCCTACTTGCAAACGGAAGGAGACAACAGGAAGTGAGATGAAATCTACCCCTAGGAAGGGAAATTCTCTCCTGTAAGAGTTAATATGGGAAAAACATTTCTCCTTTCCACTGATGCTTTCCAATCCTTGTTCCACAAAAAACCCCAAATTTTCAAAAAACATTTGTCATTGGGACAAAAGTGAGGTGAAATCTTCTGAAGAGGAGGAAAGACAGCAAAACAAATGTCACAGGGGTGATAACCCTTCCCTATGTTTTCCAAAAAGCTTAAAAAAGATTTTTTGGCTGGAGCTAAACACGTTAAAAATGTACCCGTTCAAAATTACAAAGAGATTCTACTTAACAACAAACCTACAGTCCCTGTCTTGTTTGCACCGCCTGTATACTGCTGTTCAGAGTATATAGGGCCTGGTGGCCCCACACCTTTCCTTATTTTAATTTGGGTGCGGGGTTCCCCTTAATATCCATACAAGACCCAAAGGGCCTGGTAATGGACTGGGGGGTACCCATGCCGTTTGTCTCACTGATTTTCATCCATATTGCCAGGACCCGACATGCAAGCAGTTTTAAATGAGATTTTTTCCATTAAAAATGACATTTGGTGCAGGGACTGTTCTAAACACGGGAAACACACGCCACTTTACAGGCATACTATAGACACCCCCCAGGTACGATATTTAAAGGAATATTTCACTTTTTTTTTTTTTTACTTTAAGCATCATTAAAATCACTGCTCCCGAAAAAACGGACGTTTTTAAAAGTTTTTTTTGCATTGATACATGTCCCCTGGGGTAGGACCCGGGTCCCCAAACCCTTTTTAGGACAATACCATGCAAATTAGCCTTTAAAATGAGCACTTTTGATTTCGAACGTTTGAGTCCCATAGACGTCAATGGGGTTCTAACGTTCGTGCGAACTTTCGGTCCGTTCGCAGGTTCTGGTGCAAACCGAACCGGGGGTGTTCGGCTCATCCCTAGTCTCTTATTTAAAATCCCAGAGCTGGCGTCACAACGTCACTTCCGGTTTACTCGGCTGCCGATGGCGGCAAATAAAAAAAAAATGACAGTATTCAGAATCACTATTTTTGATGGCGATCCTAATAATTTTAAGTGCAAAGAAGGGATTTGGGGTCGTTTAGACCCCTGATCCCTCCATAAAGAGTGCCTGCCACCACCTATTACTGTCACCAAGGATGTTTACATTCCTTGTGACAGCAATAAAAGTGATTATATTTTTTTTTTTCAAGGGAAAATGTAAAATAAATAAATAAATAAATAAATAAATAAGAAAAAATAAATAAAAATTTTAAAGCACCCTGTCCCCGTGAGCTCGTGCAGCAAAGAAAACACATACATAAGTCGTGCCTGCAAATGTAAACGGTGTTCAAATCACACATGTGAGGTATTGCCGCGATCGTCAGAGTGAGATCAATAATTCTAGCACTAGACCTCCTCTGTAAATCTAACCTGGTAACCGTAAAAAAATATATATTTTTTTTTTTTTGAAAGTGTCACTTATGGAGATTTTTAGGTATCGTAGTTTGTTGCCATTCCACAAGTGTGTGCAAGTAAAGCT
Source organism: Lithobates septentrionalis (assembly GCA_037952835.1). Classification (NCBI taxonomy): domain Eukaryota; kingdom Metazoa; phylum Chordata; class Amphibia; order Anura; family Ranidae; genus Lithobates; species Lithobates septentrionalis. Next base: position 384,522 of record JBBDGP010001745.1, read on the forward strand.
GAGTAATACAACCATAAAAAGAAATGAACCCGCCATTTCACCACATAATAAACAACATTTTTGGCATAATTATAGTGGTCAAAAGGAGCTCACAAGTAGATAAATTGCACAAGAAAAAGTACATGGGTGAATGGAGTCTTTTATTTGTAGTTATTAAACTAATTACCAGGAAGTTCCCTAAAATAATGGTAACATAAAACATTAGAAACAAGACAAAAATGAAATCTTTCAGATGTTGGAGGTTCCCAAACCCCAGAAGAACTAACTCCATCATTTTTGTTTTATTGTTTTTACAAGTGACCTGAGGATTGGAGATTTTGATAAAAAAGTGTAAAATGCATTTTTTTTTGTTTCATTAAAAAAAAAGTATGTATGTTAAGACAACCCAGTACATCAACAATGACAGATAGAGCATTACACAAGGATATAAGCTTAGCTCTAAAATAAATGAACACTCATATATCCAGTCATCTTTCAAGAATAGAACCAACTGAAGACATACACGAAAGGGACCAATATTAGATGATATCTTATGCAGTAGCCGATCATCGCTTTCAGAAAAAATATCAATTATTTGTTTAGAATCTGGATTGGCTAAATATTCGAGAAATAAAAGGGTTTTAGGCAGAACATTAAGGGGTCAGTGAGAAATCCAGGAGATGAAAGAAGAAAAGGGAAAGAAAAAGGAGAAAAAGAAGTTGGGACGTGGGGTGTGGGGGGGGGGGGGCAGCAAAATGGGAAGAAGGGATTGGAGGTAGAGAGGGTGGGCAGGGGGCTTATCTCTGGATACTCTTCCGCCACCACCCATACTGTTGTGTTCCAGAACGCACCTTCATACCACCATAAGTTGGCCATTGGTTGCAATAGACAATCCAGTCTGCTGATCCTACCCTTATAGCAGAGATTCAAATGTCTAATGGTAGGATAGGTAAGTTGCTGACTTTTTAAAAAATGATTTAACAGTACCATATGGTTGTGCACTTGGTAATCCTATCTTGGGAGATATGAATCAATTCCTCCATCTCTTGCATCCTGTTTATGGAATATAGCTGGAATTCCAGTGACAGGGGATACATTGTCTAGCTGGGTTAACCATGAACATTGCCAATGATTTGAGATACAGTATCTCACAAAAGTGAGTACACCCCTCACATTTTTGTAAATATTTTCTTCTATCTTTTCATGTGACAACACTGAAGAAATGACACTTTGTTACAATGTAAAGTAGTGAGTGTACAGCTTGTATAACAGTGTAAATTTGCTGTCCCCTCAAAATAACGTAACACACAGCCATTAATATCTAAACCGCTGGCAACAAAAGTGAGTACACCCCTAAGTGAAAATGTCCAAATTGGGCCCAAAGTGTCAATATTTTGTGTGACCACCATTATTTTCCAGGACTGCCTTGACCCTCTTGGGCATGGAGTTCACCAGAGCTTCACAGGTTGCCACTGGAGTCCTCTTCTACTCCTCCTTTTGCTTCATTTAAATTCCCACTTTGCTCTCCTTTTAATACATTACCAGGGATGGAGGCAGATGAATCTAAACATTCATTGCCTTACTCAAAGTCCCAAATTCCCCTCCACCCTCTTCTTTGACTACTCCATGACAACATCACGGAGCTGGTGGATGTTAGAGACCTTGCGCTTCTCCACCTTCCGTTTGAGGATGCCCCACAGATGCTAAATAGAGTTTAGGTCTGGAGACATGCTTGGCCAGTCCACCACCTTTACCCTTAGCTTCTTTAGCAAGGCAGTGGTCATCTTGGAGGTGTGTTTGGACACAGCGGGAGGAGATCTCCGGCTGTGCGTGTGCACCCCAGACTCAGAAGAAGAAATCACGTATAGGTACGTGATATCATGCTTAAGGGCCGCCCTGCCCTGCTCTTTGTTTCCCTGCAAAGGCAAAGCATAATGGGTTACTATGCATCGCATAGTAGCCCATTATGTGTCACTTACCTGACACAGGAGCCTGCCATGTCACCGCTGTCCCCTCTGCTACAGAGCATCAATCTTCTTTCTGGGTATCGTGGCTCCGGCGCTGTGATTGGCCGGAGCTGGGATGACGTCACTCCCGCGTATGTGCACGGGAGCCGACACTAACGGCATATCGCCGTTAGAGGCGGCATGCTCAGTGCGCATGCACGCTGCTGTCTACGGCGCATGCGCCGTAGACAGCAGTGCCTGTCTTTTTGCAAATATCTCCTAAACCGTGTAAGTTTAGGAGATATTTCTTGGACCTACAGGTAAGCCTTAATTTAGGCTTACCTGTAGGTAAAAGTGGTCTGTAAGGGTTTACAACCACTTTAAGCGTTTAAGATAACAATGTAATACATATATTACATAAGGACAAACAAGGTTTCCTTTTAGTTACTATTGTCCTGCAACAATAGCAGAATACATACTGGGCTAAACGGATGAAAAAAATTGGATTTTTTACATTTTTTTTATTGGATATGTTTTATAGCAGAAAGTAAAAAATATTGTTTTTTTTTTCAAAATTGTCGGTCTTTTTTTGTTTAGAGCACAAAAATAAACACAGCAAAGGTGATCAAATACCACCAAAAGAAAGCTCTATTTGTGGGGAAAAAAGAACACGTCCATGCATTTGTCTGTTAAAATAACGCAGTGCTGTATCGCAAAAAATGGCCTGGTCATGAAGGGGGGTAAAACCTTCTGGGCTGGAGAGGTTAAGCAATGCCGAACAAACAGGCTCATAGCAGAAATGTGAAAATTGCTCTGGTCCATAAGGGGTAAACAGGTGTGAGGGCCGAAGTGGTTAAAGGGACTTAAGGCCACATGCCCCGGTGCAACCAATCCTGGCATTGTTGTGCACTTGGAGGCACAAATGCAACGTCCGGTCCCATCCAAAGACTATGACCGGCTGCAGGCATCAGGGCTGGATGCTGCACCTGTGCCTACCAGGATTGGACACACATGGGCTAAATGCCCAGTGCGGATGTGGCCTTAGAAGGCAGTTTTATATAAAAAATGTACATTGCATTAAAAAACCCTCCTATGATATAAAAAAGTGAATTATAAGTGTATCTAGAATCAAAAACAGCTTTGCTTTTAGAGACATATCTACACATATTGGTCATCATATCCTTGTAGAAGAAGCTGTGAAAGAAAAGTAGCAAAAAAAAATATCCATTTTACAAAAATTTAGAAACATACCATGTAGTTGATATTAAATCTTTGCTGTGGGTCTGGTCAATGATTTATATACCGTATGTAAACTGCTCAAACCAGCAGCATAAGGTGCACCATGGATAAAATAAGTAAAATAAAATGTGTCCTAGCCTGAGGTCACCAGTTATATAATTTTTATAGGTCTCCTTGTAACAGCCAAAATAAATAAGAAATTGAGTCACAACTATCCAAACCTCTCAGGGAGCCAATTAAAAACAATTTACCTTAATACCTGTGTGTTTTAAGGGAATATTAGTGCAATCTTTACTATTATGAAAAAATAGAAAGTTAAAAAATAAACTTCTTAAACAAAATTTAAACAAAGAATCAAACAAAGTTAAACATGAAATCACCTTGTGATACTATATCCTGTTGTAGTCCAAATGTTGATAATGCTGGGGATGATGAATAAATATTTAGGCCCCATGTACGCGGGGCGTTTTTACAGCCGCCTTTAGGAGCGTTTTTTTTTTTTTTTATAGCTTAACCCCTTCACGCCGACCATACGCAAATTTGCATTCATGGCATGATGGGGTTATACTGGGGTGATTATATGCAGCTGCAGGCATCACCTCAGTACCATTTTTTAGAGCGGGCGGTTGGCTCTTTAGAGTTAACAACCGATGTGGCTAAAAGCCGCTCGGCTATTATCCTAAAGAAGCGGGAGGGGACACCCCCCTTTCCGCTGCCTTCCGCCGCTCTTCCCGGGCCTCCCGTCCCCAGGGCTTTTTTTCTCAGACAATAGGTGCAGGAACTCCCCCTTTCTGAGTCACCCCTTTTCTCCATCCCTACCCACCTCCGAGCACCATCCCTTGGTTCCATCCCCTAACCCACCTCCCAGCACCGCCCCTCTTGGACAATACAGAACCAAGTATCATTTTGTGTTGCTAAGTAATTTGTATGGAATTTGGTAATGATATCAAGAAAAGCAGTAAAATAGATCCCCTGCAGAAAAGCAACAATAGATCCCCCTAACAGCAAAGGAGCAACCCACAACAAAGTTTCCCCCCCCCAATAACAATAGACCCCCGGCAGCCATCAACAATAGACCCCTCCCCCCAAAAGTAGATCTCTTTCAGCAACAACTGACCCCCCAGCAACAATAGGTCCACCACCAGCAACAATAGACCTCCTTAGCAACAATAAACCCACCCTGCAAAAATATATCCCCTCCAGCTAGAATAGATCCCCCAGCAGTGAGCATCAATACCCTGCAGCACACCCCAGAACCCCTTACCATTACATACAGTCACTCCAGGAGGTGCCGGAACTGCGTTCCCCCGCGTTCCCGCTGAAAAAAAAGCCCTGCCGTCCCACTGGGAGACCTGAGCCACCAGCCGTCTCTTGCGCCGCCCGGGCTGAGACCCGTATGAAGCCAGATTTGGCTCTGATTGGGTCTCCAATGTAAAATCCCGGAAGCGACGTCACAACGTCACTTCTGGTTTACTTGGCTGTCGATGGTGCCGATTTAAAAAAAAATGACAGTATTCAGAATCTATGTTTTTGGCGATCTGAATAATTCTAAGTGCAAAGAAGGGATTTGGGGCCTTTTAGACCCCCGATCCCTTGATAAAGAATACCTGCCACCACCTATTACTGTCACTAGGGATGTTTACATTCCTTGTGACAGCAATAAAAGTGATCAGATTTATACATTTTTTTAAAAGGACAATGTAAAAAAAAAATATATATATATTTTTTAAAGCGCCCTGTCCCCGTGTGCTTGTAAAGCAAAGAAAATGCATATGTAAGTCGCACCCGCAAATGTAAATGGTGTTCAAATCACACATGTGAGGTATCACCGTGATCATCACAGTAAGAGCAATAATTCTAGCGCTAGACCTCCTCTGTAACTCTAACCTGATAATCGTAAAAAATAACGGAATTTTTTTTTAAAGTGTCACTTATGGAGATTTTTAGGTATTGTAGTTTGTTGCTGTTCCACAAGTGTGCGCAAGCTGCAAACTAAAAACGCCACGGCCAGCGCGTTCTGAGGACCGGCAATACAGCTGTAAAAACGTCTGATGCTGCTAAACGCGCCAAAAATGCAGCTTAACGCTGTATACAGCCTTATACCGTGTTTAGCCATTTCAGGCATTTTTAACCACTTCAGCCCCGGAAGGTTTTACCCCCTTCCTGACCAGAGCACTTTTTACAATTTGGCACTGCCCCGCTTTAACTGGTAATTGCACGGTCGTGTGGTGCTGTACCCAGACAAAATTTGCATCCTTTTTTTCTCACAAATAGAGTTTTCTTTTGGTGCTATTTGATCACCTCTGCGGTTTTTATTTTTTGTGCTATACAAAAAAAAATAGCTACAATTTTGAAAACAAAAACAATATTTTTTACTTTTTGCTATAATAAATACCCCCAAATTTAAAAAAAAAAAACGAATTTCTTCATCAGTTTAGGCTGATATATATTCTTCTACATCGTTTTGGTAAAATAAAAACGCAATAAGCGTATATTGATTGGTTTACGCAAAAGTTATAGCGTCTACAAACTATGGGAAAGATTTATGGCATTTTTATGGCATTTTTATTATTTTTTATTTTTTACTAGTAATGGCGGTGATCTGCGATTTTTAGTGGTATTGCGACATTGTGACGGACAAATCGGACATCTTTGACACATTTTTGGGACAATTGACATTTATACAGTGATCAGTGCTATAAAAATGCACTGATTACTGTGTAAATGCCACTGGCAGGGAAGGGGTTAACACTAGGTGGCAATCAAGGGGTTAAATGTGTGTTCCCTCAGTGTGTTCTAACTGTATGGGGATAGGACTGAGTAGGAGAGATATCGCTGTTCCTACTTACTAGGAACAAACGACATGTCTCCTCTCCTCTGACAGCACAGGGATTTGTGTGTTTACACACACAAATCCCTGTGCTGGCGGTCGTCTACCACTGGCCACGCGAATCAGGCCCCCCGCCATTCAGCGGGCGCGCCCTCTGGTGGCTCTTAACCACCTCAATACTAGGCACTTTCGCCCCCTTCCTTCCCAGACCAATTTTCAGCTTTCAGCGCTCTCGCACTTTTAATGACAATTACTCGGTCATGCTACACTGTACCCAAATAAAATTTTTATCATTTTGTTCGCACAAATAGAGCTTTCTTTTGGTGGTATTTATTCACGACTCCATTTTTTTTTTTTTGCGATATAAGCGCAAAAATAGTGGAAATTTGGAAAAAAAACAATATTTTCTTTTTTCTGTTTTAAAAGAAATCCAGTAAAATCGAATTTTGTCATAAATTTAAGCCAAAATGTATTCTGCTACATGTTTTTGATAAAAAAAATCCTGTTAAGTGTATAATAATTGGTTTGTGTGATCACGGACATATGTACGCAAATGATCATGTACAGATGTGTGCAGGTGATCACGTACATATGTGTGCAGATTACCATTGGGACATGTGATTTTAGTGTGACATATGTGGGGGACAGCTTTTTTTATTATTTGGGGACATGTGTTTTGGGGACATGTGTGTTTTACATTATGTGGGGACATGTGTGTGTGTTTTACATTATGTGGGGACATGTGTGTGTTTTACATGTATGTATTTACATGTGTGTTGACACTAGGTTGGTGATCAGTGAGTAAAAAGCTGTAAAAAACAGCTCATACTCACTGATCATCAGCCGGCTGCAGCGATCCCCTCTCCTCTCCTCCTCAGCGACAACTTCCGTGTGAGGAGAGGAGAGCTGATCGCCTAGCAACCGGCTGTGTTTACATCACATGACGGCTGTGATTGGACACGGCCGTCATGTGATCAGGAGGGCCAATCACAGAGCCCTCCTGCCGATCCGAGATGCGCCGTGTCCGGGGGACACGAGCGCATCGGGATCGCGCCGCTGCGCGGGCACGCGCGCGCGCGATCCCGCTCCTTCTGAGGGACGTTCCTGAACGTCCACTCAGAAGGAGAGAGCGCCCACCCGGCCGTTTATGTACATTGGCCGGGTGGGAAGTAGTTAAAGAAACCCCGCACACGTAGGGGGTTTCGCGCAGGGGAGCAATTCTGCCCCTGTAAAAAGACGTGAGCCGATCACGAACCAGTTTAGCTGTAAATATGTGATTGGTCACTGTAATGTGGGGAAAACCAGGAAATTCCTGTCTGTACATTACCCAAGAGTCCTTTGCTCAGCCATGTGATTGTGTGTGTAGAAAAGAGAAGATGGCTGCTGAGGGTTCCTAAGCAGAGCTCATAGCTGCAGTGGAGGTCCATCCACAGTGACCAGCTAAAGGAGGTCAAAACCTGGATGGACATTAGTTTGGCACTGACTCCAGGCTGGGACCGTCTGAGTAATGGAGCACAAAAAAAGAGAGTAAGTTTTATTTTTATTGAATGCATGATCTGTTTGTTGTGTAATGCTAATTAAGAATGCATATCAACCCTTCTTTTTTGCTTTCTTTTAGGCAAAAATTTTCAGCGATGTTGGAAGTCACTTCGTGACCGTGTCAGGAGGGATTTAACAGAGGAGGAGAAGGCTGAGAGAAGTGGAGCACCGGCTCCTCCAAAAAAATCAGCATGTTTATCCCAACCATTTGGCCTTCCTTGGCCAAGCAATGATTTAGAGCAATAGAGAGAAAGTATTTTTTTTCTGTTTTTGATTTCTCATATATTTGCCTTTGTGCATTGCTCTGCAGGCATTTTTTTCAAGGGTATTGCTGGACTTTTTAAAAGCTTAAGGTGGAAGTAAACCCCCCCTTATTGTTTTCAGCCAAGCAAGCTGCCTTCTTTGCCTCTGTTTATTCTACCACTGCCACGATGCCGCACATGTGATTAGTTATGACACCAGCCATTGGATGGTTTGACAGTTTGGTTGAGAGCACAACCAATGGGGTTGGGGTTGGTTGGGGGGTGTTACATTTCTGGTACGTGCCTTAAATGAAACCGTTTTATGGATGGGTTTACTTCCGCTTTAATCTTATATTTTATTCTCTTCAGGACAACATCCAACATCGTAGAAGAAAGGGTGCAAAGGGAGGAGGCTGTGGAAGAGCCGCTTGAAGACAGACCCACCAGTGCCAAGGACAGCACTGGCCACGCATCCCCCCATCAAATGAGCGTGGCAAGTGTTACGGATGAGTCCTCATGTCAGGTAACTGTCTGTCCTTTATGTCTGTCTGTCTGTCTATGTGCCAATGTGAACATTTTCAATTTTTTGGCAGGAATCCAGGGAGCTGGATATGGCTTCTGGCAGCCAAGAATGTGGCGAGCTGTGCAGTCGTGGCAGTGTGGCTGTGGCCACAATCAGCGTCAGAGGGGGGGGTCTGCAGTATTGAAACAGAGGACATGGTGCTAGCATTTAGGAGGAAGTCACGTGACCAGTGACGCAGTGCATTGGGTGGAGCCTTGTGACGTCACTTCCGGTGCCTATTGCGGAAGCGTGGTGAGGAGGCGAGTGTGTCACTACTCCCATTTTATATTGCAGATTTTGTTCTTACCTGATGTAAGCAGTTTTTTTTATTAAACAAGTTTTACTTTATTTGGCAATATAGCACTATGGTTGTTTTTTGTTTTCTTTAAATGCCATCTACACAAGAAGTATTCATTTTTGGAGCAAGCTTTTCTCTATATATGGAACTACATAGTGGTGAGCACAGGATGCGTTGACGTTAAGATTCCATGCAGCATTTCGTCTTTGCTTGGGACCTGAATGTCTCTGCAGATCCACCAGCAGGATTCCCCGTTCACTATCTGATGAGCCTTGTTTGACCTTTTGGTCATTGTTGGAGGTGAGCGGCCAATCTATGAATTTTACAATCGATGTTGGACTGATACTTTGTTCTCCTTTCAAGTTACTTCTCTGAGACATCCATCTCTTCATAAACTGACTCCTACCATTTGGTTTTACTTGGACTTTTTTTTTGCACTTTATTTTATTTTATTTTATTTTTGGGTTTAATGTTAAAAGCACACTATAGTGAACAAGTACATCACTCCCCCTTCTTCTTTTTTCAGGGTGCTAGTGACGCTGCAGGAAGTACGGAAGGATGCTTTCTTAGATCCCAGCAGCCCATCCGCCTGCTTCTGCCGCACTTTATATCATATCCTGGAGGACCTTGGGGGAGACCAGGAGAAACGCTGATTCGATCGCATGTATGGTATTGCAATGCAATACCGACATGCTAAATTAAGTGGTGGGCCACCATCAAGCGATCCACATAAAGCTTTGCAGGATCCCCCAATGCCCCCCCCCCCCCGGACCTCAGCAGCACTAGCACCCCCCTCAAAATATCAACCTCCTCCTCAACGCCAGCCCCCACCTATCCCATCCCAGACCTCCTTTTACCCCCCCCCCCCAATCCTGCATTGAATTTCCTCCTCCTTCACAACATCCTGATCAATCCCATTTTCACCCAGACCACACAGCTCCCTCATTTCCTGGACCACCATGATTTTGGGCTTGAACGCCTGCCCCAAGCTACCCACTCTGAATCAACTTCCCTCCGTCCCCAATCCCCACATCCCCATGGTGACAAATCCTCCTCCTCCACCTATCACCAGCTGTAACTTTCCCAATTCTGTTTTTTTTTACGTTTCTAAATAAACGTGTTCAAATTATATTTTGTAGGTTTTTTTTGAGTGGGGGGAAGATGATATGATGCACAACAGTGCTAGTAAAATATTCTACGTGCGTGTTTTAAAATAAAGTACATCTGCACATCAGTATGTGTAATGTGCATTATCTCACACAGAGGTAAGATTGGAAAAAGGACACTTTTTCACTCTGTCTGGGGCAATCATATGCAAAGCCCAAAAAGGGCTAGCATACGCTTGCCCCATGCAGAAGAAATGGACATTGAAACAATAGAGGAAAAATAGTCATCAAAAGAATTAACCTGAATTTGAAGTGCTTTATTCAGCTCTGGTTCACATTTATGCGACCTGAAGTCGCACACCCCATGGATTTCAATGGAAATGTGCCAACTGGTGCAACACAAGACACTAGCGATTTCCAAAAGGATTTTGTATTACTTTTTTGCAATTTCAGGTCGATTTAACACCCATGCAAATCGACCTGAAATCGCAGTACTGTTTATATCAGCGTGATTTGGAGCAGACTTTTTTTGGGGGGGATGGTCATCTTAGCTTCAGCTGATCTGTCCCCTGCCTCTAGCAGTATTTTCAGTGAGGAGCAGGATGTTTTTTTTACTTTTAATATTTTTATTCAAGAATTATACAGTAACAGGGTTCATGTAAAAGGCTCAAGTATAAAGTTGACAACAGCAAACAGCAAATTACGTATTGAGCATACAGATGGGGGATCAATTGGGAGATTGGGGAGGAAGTCAGGCTGAGTAGGTAGGAAGGGTTATTTGCCTGGTAACAATTGTATGCATTTGTGTCAGAAGAAGCAAGAGATATGTAACTTATAACATGTACCTAGAACTTTTTCCAAAGATCGGTTTATAAGCACCTGAGCCCTAGCAACACTTGTAACCGTTGGGGAATCATTAGAGTAGATTCGGGAGTGCAGGCTTCTTATGCCCCCCCCCCCCCCCCCAGGTTGAGTTCCAAAAAGGTAATCTCAGTAGTAGGTGGCCTGGGAAGCTTTCCCGAGATTACTACCTCCTGCACTAAGGTCTGCTAACATATACTACCAATTATGTTCCCCTATATTCTCATAAGAATCATGAGAACACTTAAACAACAAGTAGAACTGTGTTGTCAACCACGCTATGGCATGAAACAGGACAAAGGGACCAAAAAAGGGCTAGCAAATAGGGACGAGAGGAAAGCAGAAGAAAGAAAAGGGAGGATAGAAGAGAAGAGAGGAAGAAATATAGAGGGCAGCGTAGACATCGAAGGGGAGGAAGAGTTCCTGGTCAATTAGGCTGAGGAATGGAAATATTCAGTCCAAGGTGCCCAGATAGCATCAAATCTCTTAACATTATCTTGAAGATTACTGATTGCTTTTTCTTGGGTCAGTATCCAAGATATTTTCCTCTTTGCTGCTATGATGGCTGCTTCCAGGCCCGTGCTATGGTAATCTTTGCCCCTAGTAGAATAAAGTATATCAATTTCTGGACGTTCACGGGTATCTTTTCAGGACGTTTTTGTTAACCCTGTCGGTGCTGCTGTTCAAAAACAGCTGTTCTTTCCCCTCTCCCCCAAAGCACGTGTTACACTGTGAGAGAGGTACTTGCTTGGGCACATGGCTGCCAACAAAAAAAAGAGCGCAGTTCTCTGCAACACGGAAGTTATAGAACTCATAAGGGAGCGTCCTGCAATGTTCAACACCAAGCATGCCGAAGTACCGGAAGAAAAGAGATGCAATATGGCTGAAAGTTGCCTCCCTCTATTTCCATAACTGGAGTTCCCTATCCAAGACAGAACAGTCCAGCAAATGTAAGTTCAATTATCTTTTTATTTTATTTTCAATAAATTTTTATTAGTATTAGCAAGAAAAATTTCTTACATAACCTTTGTTAAAGACATTACATGGTGCAAGGATATGAAGATACAAAAGGAGCCAAATAATATGAGGAAAGACCTCTCAATGCAAGACGTAAAATGAAAGGTACAAAAGGAAAAAGGGGGTTGGGGTATGAATACCCCTGGGATTTTTAAGGTGCTTTTCAAAATTTTTGGGTAAATCAGTAGAGAAGTATATTGACCTCAAAGAAAAGAAAAAGATCACTGTATGCAAATTGCCAAACTGACTAATAGATTTCTTGATTAATATCTTTAATGATTAGGAGTAATAACCAAACACATCATCTAAGAACATGCACAATTTTGAACAAACATGATCAAATAGTGACATAATTAAAATTTGAAACCACTTTGCGATACCAATCTCAACATGTTTCGCTCAATATCTGAGCTTCATCAGGAGTTTTTTGGTACAGGTGTCCCCTCTGTGGACCAAATAAACGTTTTGGGAGGCCTTAGACGGGTGAGACGCATCCATTTCATTGGCATTTGAGCCACGGCACTGTATATACCTTTACCACTTATGTGTCTACTATTCACCTTTAAATCTGTTTTGGCTTGGGTAAGCGAAACCCTATTCCTTTGATTTCTTTCATGTTGTTGTACTGTCCCTAGATCCACATGGGTGTCTCTTCCCTTTGTGGACCTAGAAACGAATGAATATACAGTATTCAATGAATTCCTATTTCTTTATTTATTTTGACCAGATTATTATTAGTATAGACTTGTAGGCTAGATGCGACAATCTACCCATGTATTTTGTCTGTATGCAAATATATGTACACCAGTTGATCTTTTTCTAGCAATATTTAATTGAATTCGATTTCTCTGATAAATTAATATCTTATAAGTGTTTTGTAAGTATTGTATTTATTTTTGTTTTGTCTCTTCTTCTGTTTTATTTTAGTATGCCACACCTGTACCAAAAAACTCCTGATGAAGCTCAGATATTGAGCGAAACATGTTGAGATTGGTATCGCAAAGTGGTTTCAAATTTTAATTATGTCACTATTTGATCATGTTTGTTCAAAATTGTGCATGTTCTTAGATGATGTGTTTTGTTATTACTCCTAATCATTAAAGATATTAATCAAGAAATCTATTAGTCAGTTTGGCAATTTGCATACAGTGATCTTTTTCTTTTCTTTGAGGTCAATATACTTCTCTACTGATTTACCCAAAAATTTTGAAAAGCACCTTAAAAATCCCAGGGGTATTCATACCCCAACCCCCTTTTTCCTTTTGTATTTATTTACCAGGGATGTGGTGCTAATGGGTTAACTGTCCCTGCCCTCTAACAAATATTTTTGGTAAAATGAAAGGTCTAATCAGCAGAATTCTTAGTTACAGTTGAACTTAAATTAAAATTATAAACTAAAATAGACAGAACTCTGGCAATAGGACAATGAAGGATGTGTAAACTGTCAGAGCAAAAACCTACATGAGTCAGGTATAACTCATTAACTGGAGTAAATGAGGAGAGGTTAAATTGAATAAGGAAGACTTTATTGAGTTATTTGCGGGGGATCCGAGATCAGGGGAGAAGTCCACCACCCGCCCCTATGGGAACACACTGCGGGCTTAGGGCCAGACCCTTCTCCCGGATTCCCTACCTCAGTCGAGTCTAATCTAAATGAGGTAGCCCATTATCAGTGTCAAAATGTGGCTATTAGACCTGTCCTATCCCGCAGAGGTTTATCTACGGGTGGTCAGATTAACCTAGGGCCATAGATGTCCTCATAGAGGGAGATATTTAAACAAACAGGATAGCTCTGGGGCTTTGGGGCCAGAGGGTGTTAGGGTTTTACTATGACCCACCGGAAGGGGTAAAAAAGAGGAAGTTATACAAAAAAAAAAAATTTAAGTTGGCCCAGGGTTCCCAGATAAGCTCAAACTTACTAACTTTATCCTGGATAATGCTCACTATTTTTTCTTGCGCCATAATCCAGGATATTTTATGCTTCACCGCTGTGGATGGGACTCTGTGTTTTTTCCAGCAAGAGGCTATTGTTATTTTGGTGCCCAGTAGAACGAAAAAGATCAGTTGTTGGGTGTATTTATCAACCCTATCCACTTTCAGATTCAATAAGGCTATCTCCGGAGTTTGAGGGATCTGGGCAGTGGATATTTTGCGGATCACTGAGAATACTTTGTTCCATAAGCCCCTTATCCGTGGACAAGTCCACCATACATGGAGCAGAGTCCCAATGTGGTTGCAACCACGGAAGCACAGCGGGGAAGCATCAGGATATATCTTAGCCAAAAGATAGGGTACCCTATACCATCTCATGATCACCTTAATGCTGCCCTCCATAAGGGAAACATTAAGGATTCCCTTAAATGAGCGATGAAAGCAATAGAACCATTGATCACTTTCCCATGAGATATCAAGGTCTTTTTCCCAGGACAAGGCGTACGGAGGCTTGGACACAGCAGAGGCAAGTGAAGCATATATGATGGAGATCCCCCATCTCTGATCCACTGCAACCGCACACCATGATTCATAGCTAGTTATTGAAGGGGGCTCCGGTTTGTTTGGCCAAATAGAATGAAGGAAATGTTGGATCTGCATAAAACGAAAGCATTCAGCAGGGGGCATTTCGAGCTTACTTGTACAGAGGGCTAAAGAGAGTGGGCCTGTGGAGGAGAAGTAGTTCCCTATTCTGAGTAATCCTTTATTCAACCACCAACTAAACGCTAAAATGTTCATTCCCGGCGGGAAGTCAGGGTTATGAAAAATATGTGTTAGGGGTTTAAGGGGAGAAATCAGGGAGGGATTTTTATAGAGTCGGTCGCATAAAGCAAGAGAGTGTGATAGTGTGGGGGCTAGAATGGGTGGTCTCAATTTGGAGGGAGACCAAAGTAAGAAGTCAATCGTGTGGTGAGGGACTGCATGGCGTTCCATTGATACCCAATCAGGTTTCTGGCCCTTTGAATAAACCAGTGGTTCTCAACCTTTCTAGTGCCGTGACCCCTTGATAAAATTTCCCAAGTTGTGGGGACCCCTAACAGTAAAATTATTTTCGTTGGTCGCGTTTGCTGGCACAGTGGCGGCGTTTGCTGGCACAGTGGCGACAATTGATGGGCACAGTGGCTGCACAGTGGGACGTTTGCTGGCACAGTGGTGACAATTGATGGGCACAGTGGCAACAATTAAAGGGCACAGTGGCTGCGTTTGATGGCACAGGTGGCGACGTTTGCTGGCACAGTGGCGGCAATTTATGGGCACAGTAGCTGCATTTGGCACAGTGGCAACAATTAAAGGGCATAGTGGCGACATTTGCTGGCACAGTGGCGACATTTGCTGGCACAGTGGCGACGTTTTCTGGCACAGTGGCGACATTTGGTGGCACAGTGGCGACAATTGATGGGCACAGTGGCTGCGCTTGGTACAGTGGCAACAATTAAAGGGCACAGTGGCTGCGTTTGATGGCACAGTTCCTGCGTTTGATGGCACAGTTCCTGCGTTTGATGGCACAGTTCCTGCGTTTGATGGCTCAGTGGCAGTGTTTGCTGGCACAGTGGCGACAATTGATGGGCACAGTGGCTGCATTTGATGGCACAGTGGCAACAATTGATGAGCACAGTGGCTGCATTTGATGGCACAGTGGCGACAATTGATGGGCACAGTGGCGACGTTTGCTGGCACAGTGGCGACAATTGATGGGCACAGTGGCTGCGTTTGATGGCACAGTGGCGACAATTGATGAGCACAGTGGCTGCATTTGATGGCACAGTGGCGACAATTGATGGGCACAGTGGCGACGTTTGCTGGCACAGTGGCGACAATTGATGGGCACAGTGGCTGCGTTTGGCACAGTGGCAACAATTAAAGAGCACAGTGGCTGCGTTTGATGGCACAGTGGCTGCATCTAATGGCACAGTGGCGACAATTGATGGGCATAGTGGCTGCGTTTGGTACAGTGACAACAATTAAAGAGCATAGTGGCTGCGTTTGATGGCACAGTGGCGGCTTTTGCTGGCACAGTGATGACAATTGTTGGGCACAGTGGCTGTGTTTGATGGCACAGTGGCGACAATTGATGGGCACAGTGGCGACAATTGATGGACACAGTGGCTGCGTTTGGCACAGTGGCTACAATTAAAGGGCACAGTTCCTGCGTTTGATGGCACAGTGGCAGCGTTTGATGGCACAGTTCCTGCGCTTGATGGCACAGTGGCAGTGTTTGCTGGCACAGTGGCGACA
This sequence comes from Lithobates septentrionalis, assembly GCA_037952835.1. Classification (NCBI taxonomy): domain Eukaryota; kingdom Metazoa; phylum Chordata; class Amphibia; order Anura; family Ranidae; genus Lithobates; species Lithobates septentrionalis. The sequence continues at coordinate 400,368 of JBBDGP010001745.1, forward strand.
ATTGATGGGCACAGTGGCTGCATTTGATGGCACAGTGGCGATAATTGATGAGCACAGTGGCTGCATTTGATGGCACAGTGGCGACAATTGATGGGCACAGTGGCGACGTTTGCTGGCACAGTGGCGACAATTGATGGGCACAGTGGCTGCGTTTGGCACAGTGGCAACAATTAAAGGGCACAGTGGCTGCGTTTGGCACAGTAGCAACAATTAAAGAGCACAGTGGCTGCGTCTGATGGCACAGTGGCTGCATCTGATGGCACAGTGGCGACAATTGATGGGCACAGTGGCTGCGTTTGGTACAGTGGCAACAATTAAAGAGCATAGTGGCTGCGTTTGATGGCACAGTGGCGGATTTTGCTGGCACAGTGGCGACAATTGTTGGGCACAGTGGCTGTGTTTGATGGCACAGTGGCGACAATTGATGGGCACAGTGGCGACAATTGATGGACACAGTGGCTGCATTTGGCACAGTGGCAACAATTAAAGGGCACAGTTCCTGCGTTCGATGGCACAGTGGCAGCGTTTGCTGGCACAGTGGCGACAATTGATGGGCACAGTGGCTGCGTTTGATGGCACAGTTGCGGCGTTTTAATGGGGGTTTTTTTCTGATTTTTTTTTTCAGTTTGTTTGCGCCCCCACCACTGATTCATATATAAATGTCCCGGTTGGTTCCTCAAAAGTGGTTATTCCGTGCCAGTGCTAGATATACAAAGTGTATAGCACACAAACATGTATCTAGCTTTGTCACAGAATAACCACTTTTGAGGAACCAACTGGGACGTTAACACACACATACACATATATATATATATATATATATATATATATATATATATATATATATATATATATATATATATATATATATATATATATATATATATATATATATATATGTTAAGTACCATAATAAAAAAAATGTTGTCTTGTCAGCTTTGCCTGTGTGTCTGACTTACCAGAAGTCGCAGGTGTTCTTCAGTAAGTGATGTTTCGTTGCCTCCCTCTTGGTACACTCGTCCGCAGCAAGCGGACTTCGGTGGGTGTAAAAAGATGTCCGCTTGCCGACTTCTAAGTCTAAGCCTTACTGCGGACAAGAGTACCAAGATGGCGGCGACGGAAGGTCACTTCCGTGCAGTCCCTCCTCTCCAGGAAGTGACATCTCGCTGGCCGAGACGGACGGACTCCGGCAGTAACTTCAGGTCCGTCTCGGCCAGCATTCGCGACCCCCTGGAGAATGGGCAATCGACCCCCCAGTGGGTCGCGACCCCCAGGTTGAGAACCGCTGGAATAAACGATAGATATCTGGGCTAGCTGGGCAGCCTGATAATACCACCAAATGTTGGGGAGAGCTAGACCCCCTTGTGATTTGGAGCGGAATAGAATGTGTTGCGCACAACGACTTCCCCTTGATCCCCATATGAATTTTATGATTTTGGATTGAAGTGGTTGAACTTGTGATTTTTGGATAGGGATGGGCAAATATCTGAATAGGTACAGAATGTGGGGTAGAAGGGTCATTTTGACTGCATTAATACGGCCAAGCCAAGATAAGTTGTGATTGTCCCATTTGGATAGGTCCAAAATCAATTTACGGAAGGTGGAAGGGAAGTTAGATGAGTAGAGAGAGGCTATATTTGCTGTGAGGTTGACCCCTAGGTATGGCAGTGCGACCTCGTTCCAGGAAAACGGGAAGTGGTTTTGAAGGCTACTTAGAACATTAGGAGGAACCGAAATGTTCAGGGCGGAAGATTTGGCAACGTTAACTCGTAGGCCACAAATCTCCCCAAACTTATCTAGCAAAGCAAAGATATTAGGAGTAGAGACTAGGGGGGAAGTTACAAAGAGTAACAAATCGTCGGCAAAGAGGGCGCATTTGTGCTCGCTTTTACCACACATCACCCCTTTGATGTCAGGGTGAGTTCTGATTGCGATAGCCAGGGATTCCATGGCTATGGCAAACAGAAGGGGGGAGAGCGGGCAACCCTGTCTGGTACCCCTTTCTATTATAAAAGGTTCAGAGTAGTAGCCCTGCAATCTGACCTGTGCTGTAGGGCCGGAGTACAGGGCTCTAAGGATGTTCATGAAACGTTGACCAAAACCTCAGCGTTCTAATACATGGAATAAGTAGGGCCAGGTGACTGTGTCAAAAGCCTTTTGCAAATCAATGGATAGCAAATAGCCGTGTTGCGGGGGGCCTCCGTCCCATTGAGATTTAAGAAGAGAGATAATGTAAATTGCTCTTCGGATCTGGTCAGGTCCTTGTCTCCCCGGGATAAAGCCCACTTGGTCCTTGTTGATATAAGCTGCTATGCAGGAAGCTAGCCGGTTGGAAAGAACTTTAGTTAATATTTTGAGATCATTGATGATTAAGGAAATAGGACGATAATTGGAGACCGTAGTTGTTTCTTTGCCAGGTTTTGGAATGACCGAGATGAAGGCCAGATGGAGGGCTTTATCCAGGGGAGAACCAGACCTGAGAGTGTTAAAGAATTTGACCAAATACGGAGTTAAGGTCGGACCGAATTTTTTGTAATAGCCCGCGGAAAAGCCGTCAGGTCCCGGGGCCGAGTTTTGTTTCAGATGTTTAATTACCCCAAGTACTTCTACTTCCGATATGGGATCGTCCATAAGGTCAGAGTGCTCAGACGATAATTTGGGAAGGGTTAAGCTAGTCAGGAAATCCGAGGTAGAATGGTCAGATGTTGTTTGTTCCTGTTTATATAAAGATGTATAAAACTTGTGGAATGTTTCCATTATATTTTTGGGGTTTTGGGAAAGTTCACCGGAAAGAGTGCGAATTTTGGGGAAAGCAGCCGATCGAGGTTTTGGAGACAGTTTGGTGGCTAATTTAGTTCCTATTTTGTCAGTCTGGTGGTAAAAGTGTGCGCCTGACCACCGGAGCTGTTTCTCAGCCTCAGAGGTGAGGGCTAGGTTTAAAGAAGTCTGCGCATTTTCCAACGCCTCTAGAGAATCCTTAGTGGGGTTCTTCTTATGGGCTCTAGACAGGGATTGATATTGTAACTTAAGGTTGTTAGTGTCAGCCGTGCGTTCCTTTTTAAGGTTGGAGGAGATTTGGATAATCTTCATTCTGAGAACTGCCTTATGGGCCGCCCACAGCATGTCCGGAGAAACTTCTCCCATGTCGTTAAGACGAAAGTATTCTTGAATCTCTTTAGCTATAATCGAGCATTGTATTGGGTCACTGAGGAGCCCTTCATTAAGTCACCATATGAATTTATTTCCCGGGTTAGGAGATTGTTGCAGATATAGGAGAACCAGGGAGTGGTCCGAAATGGGGGAGTCTCTAATAACTGCCCTGGGGATGTTATGTGATTGTATGAAAATATGGTCGATTCTAGAATAGAGGTGATGTGGGGCAGAGTAATGGGTAAAGTCTTTGGACCTAGGCTTCATTTCTCTCCATATGTCCACCAGGCCTAGAGAATGCAGAGTGGATGCTATTTTAGTACTATGTTTTGGGGGTTTTCTGGAGCGAGAAGGCCCCGACCGCGATTTGTCGAGGGAAGTATCGAAAGGGAGGTTCGTGTCTCCTCCCATTATTATTTTTCCCTCGAGTTTTGGGCCTAGAGTGGACAACATTGTGGAGAAAAAGGAAGCCTGGCCTTTTTTTGGGGCGCAGTAAGAGATAAATGAATATATTAAACCCTCAATCGTCCCTTTTACCAATAGAAACCTGCCTGCCTGGTCTTTAATAACTTCGGAAAGGGGAAAATTTCAGGTGTTTTGAAAAACAGATGGCTACCCCTTTAGACTTATTTTCGGCATTGGAAAGAAACAACTGGGTGTAGTTACCATTTAAAAAGAAGGGGTTGTATGAGGCTGGGAAGGGAGTTTCTTGCAATAGGAGAACTGCGATTTTTTGTGATTTGTAGTGATTAAATTGTTTGCGCCGTTTGACAGGAGAGTTCATGCCTTGTACATTATGCGTGGCTATACAAATTTGGGGAGGAGGAACGTGTGAGTCAGGGAGCATGGATCAGAGGGGGGGGTGTGCTCATCACACACCAAGAGCCTACCTGAGACATCAAAATTTGTGCTCGTGTCCAAGTCTCCGCCGCCCGAAGGTCCTGGAATCCGGGATGTAGCGACATGGTTAGGCCCTTGAGAGACTCCGATAGTAGGTGAGGTGGGGAGGGGAGAACGTGGGGGAGGATCAACCCTGAGATAGAGAAATAGGTCATGTCAAAAACAATGTAAAACAAATGATATAAACGATCTGACATATTAAGTGTAACTAAATAAAAATCTAAGAACCCCATCAGGGGGGAGGGCAGTCAGCCACCCCCTAAAAAGGTTTTCCCAAAAAACGGGTACCCCGTAACAGGGGTTGTGAAGGTGTTTCTGAGTGGGGGAAAATACCACTCAGGAACTCGTGGAGGCGAAGTGCAGCCACTCCGGCCAAACCGCCATATAAAAAACAAAAAGTAGAACCGTAAGAGCCAAAATTGTAGGAGACCTGAGAGAAGTGAAGCAACAAAAAAAGAAAAATAAAGCAAACGTCTCAGTGTCCCAACAGGGTCTGGCTAAAAACCAGGCAAAAGAGAACGGGGGCTTAGGGTGTCAGCGTCCCATAGCCTAAAGGATGCTCCAGGGAGATCTGGAGAGGAGAAGGCACTGTTGATAGCAGACTTTCCGTTAAGGGGGGCGTCCATCTTTGGATCTCTTGGCTTGTTGTTTATGCCATAAGGGTTGGATGGGGCTCGAGGGTGGTGGTCTCTTCGCAGACTGGGGTGTTCTGGAATCCATGGCAGTAGGTGATGTTGGTGAGTGAGATATTAGGCCCAGTTGCAGCAGCAGGCGTTCCCCATCTCCGAAATTTAGAAGCTGTAAGACTTGTTTAGGTAGGCAAAGTTGAGGCGAAAGGGGAACGACCATCTGTAGGTGATCGATTTTTGCGATAGGATGCTCAGTAGAGGATTTAATGATCTCCGTCTCTGAATCGTGAAGGGGGAAAGGTCCGCAAAAATTTGAATCGAGTGTCCCTGGAAGGAAAGATTTTCAGATTCTCTCGCTCTGGGCATGACTTCTTCTTTGACTCTGAAAAAATGGGGTTTAACCACAATATCTCTGGGTAGGCCATCTTGGCTTGGTGGTTGCAATGCCCTATGTGCCCAGTCTAGTTCCAGCCTGTAGTCTGGTATATCCGGGATTAAATGTTTGATAAAAGAACAAACGATTTTCTCCGTGTCCTTAAAGGATTCTGGAAGGCCTCTTAGTCTAAAGTTGTATCTTCGAGACCTGTTCTCGAGGTCATCGAGTTTTGAGTATGCCATATCCAGTTGGTCATGTAATTCTTGAATCCTGTCAGTGTTCTGGTTGGCAACTGCAGCAATTTGATCAGTCTTTGATTCGATTGCTTCAATGCGTGCACCCAGCTGTTGCAGATCCGCCTGTATAGTCGTGGTAATTTGTGAGGCATTGTGTGCCAAACCCCTTGTAAGCATATTGGAGAAAGTGTTCATTAGGGCTGCAAAGTCAGTGGGGATGGGGGCAGAGAGATCATCCTGAGGGCTGGGTGGGGGGCAGCTCTCCTCCATCTGGGATAGGGGGGGAGATTCCATAGGGTTGCAGTCTAAGGAGTTCATTTGGGATCCTGTAAATAGCCCATCCTGGGGATTACTCACAGTTTGCGGCTTCATCATGGAGCTGGGGGAGGGCAGGGGAGGAAAGTCTTCCAAGGATGCCTCCAGATTCCCTGAGGGGCCTCGTGTGGCGCCGGCCGCCGCCATTTTTGTGGAGGCCGCAATCCGTGGGCTGGAGTATAGGAATCGGGATAGGTCCCGTCTTGCCGAGCCCCCGGTCATGCGAGGGGGTCCCTCCGGACTTCAGGGAGTGAGGAGGGGGTCCGATGGTCCGGTTCCGCCGCTATTTGCAGCTGTGCCAGGGTTAGTAGGCCGGAGTGGAGCGGAGCTCTCAGAACGAGCGACCGTTCATGGGGCTGCCACGCATGCGCCTCTGCAGGACTCACAATTATCTTTTTTTGTGTTCCATTTGCCAATATCAGTTTCACTGCACTAGCACCATTCTTAACCCCCTGACACCTACACCGTAACCCTAAACCTAAGCTGAACTATAACCCTAAGCTGAACTATAACCCTAACCCTAAGGTGAAGTGTAACTCTAACCCTAATCTGAACTATAACTCTAGCCCTAAACTGAACTATAACCCTAAGCTGAGGTGAAACCCTAAGCTGAAGTATAACCCTAACCCAAACTGAACTATAACCCTAACCCTAAGCTGAATTATAACCCTAACCCAAACTGAACTATAACCCTAACCCTAAGCTGAATTATAACCCTAACCCAAACTGAACTATAACCCTAACCCTAAGCTGAAGTATAACCCTAACCCAAACTGAACTATAACCCTAACCCTAAGCTGAAGTGAAACCCTAACCCTAAGCTGAAGTGTAACCCTAACCCTAAGCTGAACTATAACCCTAACCTTAAGCTGGTGTAACCCTAACCCTAAGCTGGAGTGTAACCCTAAACTGAATTTTTACCCCTAACCCTAAGCTGAAGTGTAACTCTAACCCTAAGCTGAGGTATAACCCTAACCCAAACTAAACTATAACTCTAACCCTAAGCTGAACTATTACCCTAACCCTAAGCTGAAGTGCAACCCTAACCCTAAGCTGAACTATAAAACTAACCTTAAGCTGAAGTGTAACCCTAACCTTAAACTGAAATATAACCCTAACCCTAAGCTGAAGTGTAACCCCAAGCTGAAGTGTAACCCTAACCTTAAGCTGAAGTGTAACCTTAACCTGAAATATAACCTTAACCCTAAGCTGAAGTGTAACCCTAACCCTAAGCTGAACTATGACCCTAACCATAAGCTGAAGGGTAACCCTAACCCTAAGCTGAAGTGTAACCCTAAGCTGAATTTTTACCCCTAACCCTAAGCTGAAGTGTAGCCCTAAGCTGAATTTTTACCCCTAACCCTAAGCTGAAGTGTAACCCTAAGCTGAAGTGTAACTCTAACCCTAAGCTGAACTATAACCCTAACCTTAAGCTGAAGTGTAACCCTAACCCTAAGCTGAACTGTAACTCTAACCCTAAGCTGAAGTGAAACTCTAACCGTAAACTGAACTCTAACACTTAGTCTGCTTGGAAAGTGGGGCACCTGTAGCATGTATATAACACGCAGCTCATAAAAAGGCCACTTATTCTAAATTTAAAAAGACTCATTTTAATTGTCTTGCAGGTTCAATTGTCAGCACTTGCCTCTTTAAAAATTGATGGGGACTCTTCCCGACAACCCTGGGCTGTGGTTGTCGGGGTCTGCGGCGGGGGGCATATGGGAATCCAGAAGCCCCCTTTAACAAGGGGGCTCTCAAATCCCAACACCCCCCCATGTGAATGGATATCGGGTACATTGTAAAGGGGGCTTCCAGTTTCATATAAGCCATCCCCTCCCTTTCCTGACATGCCCGACTGCATGCTCGGATAAGGGTCTGGTATGGACTGGGGGGGCCAAGGTGTTTTTTGCCATAATTTTGGCGTGGGGTTCACCTTAATGTCCATACCAGACCCAAAGGGCCTCCTGGTATGGACTGCGGGGATGCTGTTTTTTTTTTTTTTTTTTTTAGTTTGTAAATAGTTTGGTGCTGGCAATTGGAACCACAAACCATTTTAAATGTGATTGGCTGTAATTTTTGCTCTTTAGAAATGTCACTTTTGCTGTAGCATGTTTTATGCTTGTTACAGATGTGCCCCTTTACAGGCACATTAAGCCCCTCCCAGGCACTAGATATAAAGTATTTATTCATTTTAATTATGGCACTTTAAGCATAATTGAAATAACTTCTCCTGAATAAACTATTGTATTTAATGGATTTGTTTTTAATGATATGTGTCCCCCAGGACAGTACACAGACCCCCATAACCCTTTTATGGCCAATTACTTGCATATAAGCCTTAAAAACGGGCACTTTGGATTAGTCAAGATTAGCTCACATAAACTTCATTGGGGTTATTTCCTTAATCAGTGCTTTTGTGTGCAACAATGCATTAAAAACAAAAGTACACAAAATTAAATTTTTTAATTTATATATAATATATATTAAACAAATAAAAATATAACTATAAACTTAGGTACATTTTTCAACAGCTTATAACCAACTTGGAAAACTCAGGGCAACTAGTGAAAACAACGTACATAGGTCATTATTGCTGACCAAACAAATGCAGACTTTATGGTGTTTAAACCATGTTTATTCCTGGCCCGGAAACAAATAGTGGAAAAATGGATTCAGCCAAATCCACCTACAATAAATCAGTGGGTGAGAGCAGTAAACCAAGTGGTTCCATATGAAAAAATAATGTATGAACAAAGAGGACATATGCAGAAATATGATAAGATTTGGGCAAAATGGAATAAATCACACTTGACGACAGATACAGGAAGACCAGAAAATACAGTATAAAATGAGAAAGAATTAGTGACCATAAGATGAATAAGAGGGAAGAATGAGTGTAAGAGTGGGAATGATAATTGATATATATGTAAAAATTTGTGGAAGAAAAGATACAGAAATGATAATGTAAGTTGTGTTAAATAACTTGTAAAGTAAAATTTTGTAATAAAGAGTTTTGAAAAAAAAAAAAATAAAACATGTTTGATTATGTGAGGCACTTGAGGCAATGGCTTCCTGCTGCCATGATACCACACAAGTAGGAGACAAAAAAATAAGAAGAAAACTGGTCTCGAACTTGGGCACCACTGCATGAGCCCCTACTGGCATTCCACTGTGCACCTTCCAGTTGTGGAAGTTACATAGTTACATAGTTAGTCAGGTTGAAAAAAGACACAAGTCCATCTAGTTCAACCATAAAAAATAAATAAACAAAATAAAAAAAATAAATAAAAAATATCATACAATCCCATATACCCAATCCTATATCCACAGTTGATCCAGAGGAAGGCGAAAAACCCCAGAAAAGCAGCATCCAATTTGCTACAGCAGGGGAAAAATTCCTTCCTGATCTTAGAGAGGCAATCGGATTTTTCCTGGATCAACTTTACCTATAAATGTTAGTACCCAGTTATATTATGTACCTTTAGGAAAGAATCCAGGCCTTTCTTAAAGCAATCTACTGAGCTGGCCAGAACCACCTCTGGAGGGAGTCTATTCCACATTTTCACAGCTCTTACTGTGAAGAAACCTTTCCGTATTTGGAGATTAAAACTCTTTTCCTCTAGACGTAAAGAGTGCCCCCTTGTCCTCAGTGTTGACTGTAAAGTGAATAACTCAATACCAAGTTCACTGCCTCTATTGCGTAGGCGCGGCCGGGCTAAGCCCTTCATGCGCATGCACTTCCAGGCCTTCGTGCACATGTTACTGTAGCAGCCACAGTGGAGCTTCACCGCTGTTTCTATAGTAATGTGTGAACGTTGGAAGAGACGCGACTTTTCTACTGCGCGCGCGCGGCCGGGAGCCCTTTACCGCGCATGAGCAAGATTTACTTGGCTGGTGAGGCGGAGCAGTCGGCATGAATCCAGGGAGACTGCGGCTTGGGCTTCATTTGCCCTCGTAAGAAATGGTCGCTCACAGCATCTGAGAGAGATATAAAAATAAATTATTTGGACACAGAAAGAGTAAGCTGGCATTCACTACTAATTCCATGTTAGGATGTTTAATGTTTCATCTGCATACTCATGTTTTTAATGTGATTAAGCTATCTTGACTGCAGTTCCTCTTTAATAGTAAAAAGGTCAAGTCTGAGCATGTAGGCCCTTTACAAAATAATCATTTTTGTAAATTATCATAAAGTGGGTGACTGAGGACAAAGAGAAGGCTAATTTACTAAATACTTTCTTCAGCTCTGTGTATACAAAGGAGCATGGGGGACCTCATGTCCATAATGGGGGTGGTAGTGACACAGCCCCAAATGATCCACAATGGCTCAAAAGTGATATGGTCCAGAAATATTTAGACAGAATAAAAGTGGATAAAGCACCTGGACCAGATGGCACCCACCCACGGATCCTAGAAGAATTGAGTTCTGTAATTTTAAAGCCATTGTTTCTAAATTTTAGGGACTTGTTAATGATTGGAATGGTACCACTGGATTGGCGCAGGGCCAATGTGGTGCTTATATTTAAAAAGGGGATCAAAGTCTTTACCGAGTAACTGTAGACCTGTTAGTTTAACTTCTATAGTCGGGAAGATACTAGAGAGTTTAATGAAAGACCTCATAGACGAGTTCTTGCCTCAAAAAAAATATTTTAAGCAACAGACAGCCTGGATTCATGAAAGACAGAAGTTGTCAAAAAAATCTGGTTTCTTTTTATGAGGAGGTAAGTAAAACCTTGGACAGAGGGGTGGCTGTGGACGTGGTATACCTGGATTTTGCAAAAGCATTTGACACAGTTCCCCCACACACGGCTCATGTGTAAGGTAAAGTCTACAGGCTTGGAAAGATCTACTTGTAAATGGATAGAAAACTGGCTAAAAGACAGAATTCAGAGAGTAGTGGTTAATGATTCTTACTCTGAATGGTCTAAGGTTATTAGTGGTGTACCCCAAGGTTCAGTGTTGGGACTCTTACTTTTTAATAACTTTATAAATGATATTGGGTCTGGGATTAAAAGTACCATTCTGTCTTTGCAGATGACACCAAGCTATGCAGTGGAATAACGTCCTTACAGGATGTCTCCAATTTACAAGCCAACCTCAATGCACTTAGGTGACTATGTGGCAGATGAGGTTTAATATTGATAAATGTAAAGTTATGCACTTGGGGGTTAAAAATATGCATGTATCATACATACTAGGGGGAGTACAACTGGGAGGATCCATAGTGGAGAAGGATCTGGGGGTTTTGGCAGATCATAAGCTCAATACTAGCATGCAATGCCAAGCTGCAGTTTCCAAAGCGAGCAAAGTCCTTTCTTGTATTAGGAGAGGTATGGACTCCAGAGAGAGATATCATTTTGCCCCTGTACAAATCATTAGTAAGACCTCATCTGGAATATGCAGTTCAGTTTTAGGCACCAGTTCACAAAAAAGGATAAATCGGGGGAACTGGAGAAAGTGCAGATAAGGGCAACCAAACTGATAAGAGGCATGGAGGAACTCAGCTATGAGAAACGATTAGAGGAACTGAATATATTCTCTCTTGAGAAGAGGGGATTAAGGGGGGATATGATCAACATGTACAAATATATAAGGGATCTATATAGTGAACTTGGTGTTGAGTTATTCACTTTATGGTCATTACAGAGGACAAGTGGGCACTCTTTACGCCTAGAGGAAAAGAGATTTAATCTCAAAATATGGAAAGGTCTCTTCACAGTAAGGGCTGTAATAGTGTGGAATAGACTCCCTCCAAATGTGGTTCTGTCCAGCTCAGTAGATTGTAACTGGGGGCAGAGTTGTGGATGGCTTTGTAAGTTATTGTTAGTATTTTTAATTTAATTTCTTGGGTGAGTGGCAGCCAATGATGAGTCTGGCAGCAGCAGTCATGATGGACTGAAGGGGGGATAGTTTATTTAAAGGTAAGCCAATGAGGAGGGAGTCGAGGCGAGAGATAACCAGGAAGTGAATCAGGAGCTTTGTAGTTTCATTGGTTAGAAAGGGACGTAGTTTAGAGATGTTGCGGAGGTTGAGGCGGCAAGCTTTGGAAAGGGATTGGATGTGGGGCCAAAAGGAAAGTTCAGAGTCCAGGATAACACCTAGTACCCTGACATCTGCTTGGTCAGTGTGTGTGTCCACCAGTGTATTAAAGGAGGTTGCAAAATCATACATTTTTTCCTCCACATGGCAGATCCTATTCCTCAGCTCAGTGACTTCCGCTTTGTGTTGCTGCAGACTGCATAGTACATCATATTGAATAGATGCTCTGAGGGAGAGCAACATCTCCTTCAAGGTTTTTTTCTGATATAAACTGTTTTGTGGTGGGAAATGCAGCGATGGGGTCTGGAGATGCTATACTTGTGTGTGAATTCTCAGGAGTCACACTCATCTCCTTCATGATGTCTTCTTCTTCCCCAGCAGCTCCTCATTCTGTTCTGGGTCATGATTTCAGTGGGCTGCGTATCTCAGGGGAGGAAGTGCCAGAACTGTCTGGCATAGAGACATCAGTAGGGGATACAGCAGCTTCAGTTTGTTTGCCGGAGCCTCAGGCACTAAAGCACTAGTAGCCTGCCGCCTGTACGGGGGACTCACTGCCATTTTGGGGAAGCCTCAGCATCGTGGCTGGGAAGAATTGTGTTAATTTTAGATGGCGGAGGTTGTCTTCGCAGCACCTGGACATACCGCTAAGGGGAGCAGGTATTCACAATGCCGGAATGAGAGCAGGAGACCTTATGAAGTGGCGGGTGATGTAGATGCACGGTTAACTGAGTGGAGCTCCCTCACTCAGCGGCCGTAACAGATGGCAGTGGCCACGCCCCCCCAGAACAGATTACATAATGGTACAAAGACTTTAATCAAGGTTTTGGGATTACAGAGTGTCAGAATTCTGACTCCTGAGCTGACAGGGGGAGAGAAGACAGGGGACACAGGAACTTTTTAAAAAACATTTTATTGTTTTATTCCAGGTTTTTTAGAACATAGAGAGGGATAAATGACATACAGTATCTCACAAAATTGAGTACACCCCTCACATTTTTGTAAATATTTTATTATATCTTTTCATGTGACAACACTGAAGAAATTACACTTTGCTACCATGTAAAGTAGTGAGTGTACAGCTTGTATAACAGTGTAAATTAGCTGTCCCCTCAAAATAACTCAACACACAGCCATTAATGTCTAAAACCGCTGGCAACAAAAGTGAGTACACCCCTAAGTGAAAATGTCCGAATTGGGCCCAACGTGTCAATATTTTGCGTGGCCACCATTATGTTCCAGCACTGACTTAACCCTCTTGGGCATTGAGTTCACCAGAGCTTCACGGGTTGTCACTTCGAGTCCTCTTCCACTCCTCCATGAGGACATCACAGAGCTGGTGGATGTTATAGACCTTGCGCTCCTCCACCTTCCGCTTGAGGATGCCCCACAGATGCTCAATAGGGTTTAGGTCTGGAGACATGCTTGGCCAGTCCATCACCTTTACCCTCAGCTTCTTTAGTAAGGGAGTGGTCGCCTTGGAGGTGTGTTTGGGGTTGTTATCATGTTGGAATACTGCCCTGCGGCCCAGTATCTGAAGGCAGGGGATCATGCTCTGTCACAGTACATGTTGGCATTCATGGTTCCCTCAGTGAACTGTAGCTCCCCAGTGGTGGCAGCACTCTTGCAGCCCCAGACCATGACACTCCCACCACCATGCTTGACTGTAGGCAAGACACATTTGTCTTTGTACTCCTCACCTGGTTGCCACCACACACGCTTGACACCATCTGAACCAAATAAGTTTATCTTGGTTTCATCAGACCACAGGGCATGGTTCCAGTAATGTATGTCCTTAGTCTGCTTGTCTTCAGCAAACTGTTTGCTGGCTTTCTTGTGAATCATCTTTAGAAGAGGCTTCCTTCTGGGACGACAGCCATGCAGACCAATTTGATGCAGTGTGCGGCGTATGGTCTGAGCACTGACAGGCTGACACCCCACCCCTTCAACCTCTGCAGCAATGCTGGCAGCACTCATATGTCTATTTCCCAAAGACAACCTCTAGATATGACGCTGAGCATGTGTACTCAACTTCTTTGGTCGACCATTGCGAGGCCTGTTCTAAGTGGAACCTGTCCTGTTAAACCGCTGTATGGTCTTGGCCACTGTGCTGCAGCTCAGTTTCTGGGTCTTGGCAATCTTCTTATAGACTAGGCCATCTTTATATAGAGCAACAATTCTTTTTTTCAGATCCTCAGAGAGTTCTTTGCCTTGAGGTGCCATGTTGAACTTCCTGTGACCAGTATGAGAGAGTGAGAGCAATAACACCAAATGTAACACACATGCTCCCCATTCACACCTCAGACCTTGTAACACTAAAGAGTCACATGACACCGGGGAGGGAAAATGGCTAATTGGGCCCAATTTGGACATTTTCACTTAGGGGTTTACTCACTTTTGTTGCCAGTGGTTTAGACATTAATGGCTGTGTGTTGAGTTATTTTGAGGGGGCCTGAAATTTATACTGTTATACAAGCTGTACACTCACTACTAAGAAACTACTATGAAATATTTACAAAAATGTGAGGGGTGTACTCACTTTTGTGAGATACTGTAGCACCAGCACTGTGCTGTCTATCATGCTTTAAAGGATCAGGATATTTTTCCAGAAGAAGATGACATGACTGTATTTGAATAAATGTAGATTATTGTACATACCATAAATAAATAAGACATCCCCTGAAAATACACTCTAGCATGTTTTTTTGTAGCCAAAATTAATATAAGTACTAAAAAACAAATGTCCAGTAGGGATGAGCTTCGTGTTCGAGTCGAACCCATGTTCGACTCGAACATCGGCTGTTCGACCGTCCGTCGAATTGCGAACGATATGGGCCGTTCGCGCCAAATTCGTGTGGCGCGTCACGGCCCATAATTCACTGCGGCATCGCAGTGCATTGCTGGCTGATGATTGGCCAAGCATGCACTATGACCCGCATGCTTGGCCAATCACAGCGCCGTCAGTAGAGAGAGCTGTAATTGGCCAAAGCCAGGGTGGCTTTGGCCAATTATGGCTCAGGGGATTTAGTACACACCCCACACTATATAAGGCCGCCTGCACGGCGGCCCTGTGTAGTGTGTGTTCCGGTGTGCTGAGAGATAGAGAGAGAGAGAGACAGTGTCATTTGATTTGAGTTAGATAGATTAGGCAGAACAGTCAGTCAGTTAGCTGCACTTACAGTGTATTGTGTATATATATGCATCCCAGGTGTTGCATATATATATATACACTGTATTCAGTTTAGCTAGATCCGTTCCTGTTATCTTCTATCTAGACTATTTAGTGCAGTGTGTCCTGCTCACAGTGTTCAGCTAGATCCGTTCCTGCTATTTACATTCAGTGCAGTGCGTCCTGCTCACAGTGTTCAGCTAGATCCGTTCCTGCTATTTACATTTAGTGCAGTGCGTCCTGCTCACAGTGTTCAGCTAGATCCGTTCCTGCCATTTACATTCAGTGCAGTGCGTCCTGCTCACAGTGTTCAGCTAGATCCGTTCCTGCTATATACATTTAGTGCAGTACGTCCTGCTCACAGTGTTCAGCTAGATCCGTTCCTGCTATTTACATTCAGTGCAGTGCGTCCTGCTCACAGTGTTCAGCTAGATCCGTTCCTGCTATTTACATTCAGTGCAGTGCGTCCTGCTCACAGTGTTCAGCTAGATCCGTTCCTGCTATTTACATTCAGTGCAGTGCGTCCTGCTCACAGTGTTCAGCTAGATCCGTTCCTGCTATTTACATTCAGTGCAGTGCGTCCTGCTCACAGTGTTCAGCTAGATCCGTTCCTGGTATTTACATTTAGTGCAGTGCGTCCTGCTCACAGTGTTCAGCTAGATCCGTTCCTGCTATTTACATTCAGTGCAGTGCGTCCTGCTCACAGTGTTCAGCTAGATCCGTTCCTGCTATATACATTTAGTGCAGTACGTCCTGCTCACAGTGTTCAGCTAGATCCGTTCCTGCTATTTACATTCAGTGCAGTGCGTCCTGCTCACAGTGTTCAGCTAGATCCGTTCCTGCTATTTACATTCAGTGCAGTGCGTCCTGCTCACAGTGTTCAGCTAGATCCGTTCCTGCTATTTACATTCAGTGCAGTGCGTCCTGCTCACAGTGTTCAGCTAGATCCGTTCCTGCTATTTACATTCAGTGCAGTGCGTCCTGCTCACAGTGTTCAGCTAGATCCGTTCCTGGTATTTACATTTAGTGCAGTGCGTCCTGCTCACAGTGTTCAGCTAGATCCGTTCCTGCTATTTACATTCAGTGCAGTGCGTCCTGCTCACAGTGTTCAGCTAGATCCGTTCCTGCTATATACATTTAGTGCAGTACGTCCTGCTCACAGTGTTCAGCTAGATCCGTTCCTGCTATTTACATTCAGTGCAGTGCGTCCTGCTCACAGTGTTCAGCTAGATCCGTTCCTGCTATTTACATTCAGTGCAGTGCGTCCTGCTCACAGTGTTCAGCTAGATCCGTTCCTGCTATTTACATTCAGTGCAGTGCGTCCTGCTCACAGTGTTCAGCTAGATCCGTTCCTGCTATTTACATTCAGTGCAGTGCGTCCTGCTCACAGTGTTCAGCTAGATCCGTTCCTGGTATTTACATTTAGTGCAGTGCGTCCTGCTCACAGTGTTCAGCTAGATCCGTTCCTGTTATCTTCCTACTGACAGGCAGGCTTGTCTGGTTACAGTATATAAAGCTACCTGAAGAAAATTACAGGTGTTCTTTTTGATCCTATTAGTACCACGGTCAGGCAGCTAGACTATTTACATTTAGTACAGTGTGTCCTGCTCACAGTGTTCAGCTAGATCCGTTCCTGTTATCTTCCTACTGACAGGCAGGCTTGTCTGGTTACAGTATATAAAGCTACCTGAAGAAAATTACAGGTGTTCTTTTTGATCCTATTAGTACCACGGTCAGGCAGCTAGACTATTTACATTTAGTACAGTGTGTCCTGCTCACAGTGTTCAGCTAGATCCGTTCCTGTTATCTTCCTACTGACAGGCAGGCTTGTCTGGTTACAGTATATAAAGCTACCTTAAGAAAATTACAGGTGTTCTTTTTGATCCTATTAGTACCACGGTCAGGCAGCTAGACTATTTACATTTAGTACAGTGCGTCCTGCTCACAGTGTTCAGCTAGATCCGTTCCTGCTATATACATTTAGTGCAGTACGTCCTGCTCACAGTGTTCAGCTAGATCCGTTCCTGTTATCTTCCTACTGACAGGCAGGCTTGTCTGGTTACAGTATATAAAGCTACCTGAAGAAAATTACAGGTGTTCTATCCCAGCTTAGTGCAGCTACAGGCCATTAGTATGTCTGGAAGGCCAAGAAGGAGAGGCAGACAGTCACAAGCCAATAAGAGAGGGCAAGCAGGCTCTGTGTCTAGTGCTGGTCGTGGAGACGGTGCATCCTCATCAGCACGTGGCCATGGGACACGCTTGGCCTTTTTTTCGGCAGCTGGCCGTGTTGAGCCGCAACATGCGGAAGACTTGGTCGAGTGGATGACCAAGCCGTCCTCATCCTCCTCATCCTCTCTCACCCATGCCCAGGGTGCTTTGTCTGGCAAAGCAGCGGCCTCTTCCCTCAGCTCAATGTCATCAGTGACTCCTTCCCTAGCTCCACCATGTCCTCATGAGGATTCCCTCGAACTGTTTGACCACAGTGTTGGGTACATGCTCCAGGAGGATGCCCAGCGTTTGGAAGGCTCTGATGATGATACTGAGCTCAATGAAGGCAGTAACATGAGCACGGACAGAGGGGGTGCCCAAGAAGGACAGCAATCTGGCAGTCATGCTCCCCCTGCTGCAGCATACTGCCAGGTTTGCTCCAGTGATGAGGAGGGAGGGGATGATGAGGTCACTGACTCAACGTGGGTGCCTGATAGGAGAGAGGAGGAGGAGGAGGAGGAGGAGGTGGCACATCACCAACTAGGCAGGATGCCCTCCAGGGGCCAGCCTAAGGGCAGCACATTGACTGCATCACACCCCAAAGCTCCACATGTGCAGGGCGCTGCAGTCTCTGCGCGTTATTCAAAAAGTTCTTTGGTGTGGGCCTTTTTTGAGACGAGTGCATCAGATCGCACCGCTGCTATTTGCAACATATGTCTCAAGCGTATCTCGCGTGGCCAAAACATCTCCCGCTTGGGTACCACATGCTTGACCAGACATATGTTGACCTGCCATGCAGTTCGTTGGCAAGCGTATCTGAAAGACCCACACCAAAGAACAAAGAGGATCTCTCCTTGCTCCTCATCAGCTGAGATTTCCAACCCCACTAGACCTTCAGTCCTCTCTGAGACCTGCAGTGAGAGGAATGAAGGTGTAGAATTAGGTGTGTCACAGCCAAGTACTTGTGGGCAATCTGCTTTTGGTACACCGACGTCAGATTGTACCAGGCAAATTTCCCTGCCCCAGCTGCTGCACCGCCGAAAGAAGTTTGCTCCCAGCCATCCACATGCCCAGCGGTTGAATGCTAGCTTGGCAAAATTGCTAGCACTTCAACTGCTGCCTTTTCAGTTGGTAGACTCTGCCCCCTTCCGTGAGTTTGTGGAATGTGCGGTTCCTCAGTGGCAGGTACCCAAACGCCACTTTTTCTCACGGAAGGCGATTCCGGCTCTCTACCGGCATGTGGAAGGCAATGTCCATGCCTCGCTGGACAGGGCGGTCAGCGGTAAGGTGCATATTACCGCTGACTCATGTTCCAGCAGGCATGGACAGGGACGTTACTTAAGTTTCACGGCGCATTGGGTGACTCTGCTGGCAGCTGGGAAGGATGCAGGACAAGGTGCAGTAGTGTTGGAGGTTGTTCCGCCACCACGCCTCCAAAATGCTGATTGTGACACACCTCTCTCCTCCACCCCCTCCTCTTCTTCTTCCTCCATGGCCTCTTCCTCGGAACCAGCGGTGCTCCGTAGGCGTTCAAGGGGCTACGCAAGTACGCAGGCCAAAAGATGCCATGCGGTGCTTGAGCTGGTGTGCTTGGGGGACAGGAGCCACACTGGGGCAGAGGTTCTGTCAGCTCTGCAGGGGCAGGTTCAGAGGTGGTTGACGCCACGCCAACTTAAGGCAGGAATGGTGGTTTGCGACAATGGCACCAACCTCCTCTCTGCCCTCCGACAGGGACAACTGACCCATGTGCCCTGTTTGGCTCACGTCCTTAACTTGGTGGTGCAGCGGTTCTTGGGCAGGTACCCGGGCTTACAGGATGTCCTGAGGCAGGCCAGGAAAGTCTCTGTGCATTTCCGCCGGTCATATAATGCCAGTGCTCGGCTGACGGACCTCCAAAAGGAGTTTAACCTGCCCAAGAACCGCCTAATCTGTGACATGCCCACCAGGTGGAACTCGACGTTGGCCATGCTGCAGCGGCTGCACATGCAGCAGAGGGCCATCAATGAGTACCTGTGCGACTATGGCACCAGGACAGGGTCAGGGGACCTTGTTTTTTTTTCCCCACGCCAGTGGGCCATGATCAGGGATGCATGCACTGTCCTGTCACCATTCGAGGAGGCCACGAGGATGGTGAGCACTGACAGTGCATGCATCAGTGACACTGTCCCCCTTGTCCACCTGTTGGAGCACACGCTGCGTGGAATAATGGACAGGGCACTTGAGGCAGAACAGAGGCAGGAAGAGGAGGACTTCCTTAGCTCTCAAGGCCCCCTTTATCCAGACAGTGTTCCTGCGTGCCCGCCGATCACACAGGAAGAGGACGAGGAGGAGGAGGAGGAGGAGGAGGAAGATTGTGTCAGTATGGAGGTGGAGCCTGGCACTCAGCATCAGCAGTCTTTAAGGGATCAGTCCCAAGGAACACATGGACTTGTACGTGGCTGGGAGGAGGTGGCTGCAGACGTTGTTGTCCTTAGTGACCCAGAGGACTCCGGACCGAATGCCTCAGCAAACCTACGCTGCATGGCCTCCCTGATCCTGCAAAGCCTGCGTAAGGATCCTCGTATTCGTGGTATCAAGGAGAAGGACCAATACTGGCTGGCAACCCTCCTTGATCCACGTTACAAGGGTAAGGTTGTGGACCTTATCTTGCCATCGCAGAGGGAGCAGAGGATGAAACATCTTCGGGAGGCCTTGCAGAAAGGTCTGTGCAACGCGTTCCCAGAGACTGGGAGGTTACAAACTCCTGTTTCTGGACAACGTGTTGCTGAGGCTTCGGTCAGTCAAAGAAGGAGCGGTGGAGAAGGTGGCCGTCTGACCGATGCGTTCAGACAATTTTTTGGTCCGCAGCCCCAAGGTATGATCGGTTCCAGCAACCATCGCCAGCGTCTGTTTTACATGGTGCAGGAATACCTAGGGGCAAGATCAGACTTGGACACCTTTCCCACCGAAAATCCTCTGGGTTACTGGGTCTTGAGGATGGATCACTGGCCAGAGCTTGCACAGTATGCAATTGAGCTACTGGCCTGTCCTGCATCCAGCGTTCTTTCGGAATGTACATTCAGTGCTGCTGGAGGCGTGGTAACCGATCACAGGGTGCGTCTGTCCACTGACTCGGTCGATCGGCTGACCTTCATAAAAATGAATCAGTCTTGGATCACCACCAGCTACCAAGCACCTGATGCTGATGTAACTGAATAATTTTTTTCAGATCCCTTCAAAGACTGCCTATGCTGATGCTGAGTGATTATCCCTGAGTAATTATCCTCTTCCTCCTCAATCATCACGCTGATAGCTTGTAAGAACATTTTTGGTTCTGGGCGCCACCACCAGTGCCTAAGGCACAATTTTTCAGCCCCTGTATAACAGGGGCGTGTAATTACAATTTTTGATGTAATACTTTGCAGCACGGCTCGTTCCTGCATTCCAACTAGAGTGTCTGTGAGGGGTTGCAGTGTTGTGGCACCAGCACCAGTGCCTAAGGCCCAATTTTTCTGCCCCTGTCTAACAGGTGCGTGAAATTACAATTTTTGATGCAATACTTTGCAGCAGGGCTCGTTCCTGCATTCCAACTAGAGTGTCTGTGAGGGGTTGCAGTGTTGTGGCACCAGCACCAGTGCCTAAGGCCCAATTTTTCTGCCCCTGTCTAACAGGGGCGTGTAATTACAATTTTTGATGCAATACTTTGCAGCAGTGCTCGTTCCTGCGTTCCAACTAGAGTGTCTGTGAGGGGTTGCAGTGTTGTGGCACCAGCACCAGTGCCTAAGGCCCAATTTTTCTGCCCCTGTCTAACAGGGGCGTGTAATTACAATTTTTGATGCAATACTTTGCAGCAGGGCTCGTTCCTGCGTTCCAACTAGAGTGTCTGTGAGGGGTTGCAGTGTTGTGGCACCAGCACCAGTGCCTAAGGCCTAATTTTTCAGCTCCTGTTCAACAGGGGCATGTAATTACAATTCTTGATCTAATATTTCACAGCAGGGCCCTGTGAGGGCTTACAGTGTTTTGGCCACAGCAACACCTAAGGCCCAAATTTCTGCTGAGTATATAGGGCAGGACCCTACTTTCAAACATCTAACTTACAAACGACTCCTACTTGCAAACGGAAGGAGACAACAGGAAGTGAGATGAAATCTACCCATAGGAAGGGAAATTCTCTCATGTAAGAGTTAATATGGGAAAACAATTTCTCCTTTCCACTGATGCTTTCCAATCCTTGTTCCACAAAAAAACCCAAATTTTCAAAAAACATTTTTCATTGGGACAAAAAAGTGAGGTGAAATCTTCTGAAGAGGAGGAAAGACGCAAAACAAATGTCACAGGGGTGATAACCCTTCCCTATGTTTTCCAAAAAGCTTAGAAAAGATTTTTTGGCTGGAGCTAAACACATTAAAAATGTTCAAAATTACAAACAGATTCTACTTAACAACAAACCTACAGTCCCTGTCTTGTTTGCACCGCCTGTATACTGCTGTTCAGAGTATATAGGGACCTTTCCTTATTTTAATTTGGGTGCGGGGTTCCCCTTAATATCCATACAAGACCCAAAGGGCCTGGTAATGGACTGGGGGGTACCCATGCCGTTTGTCTCACTGATTTTCATCCATATTGCCAGGACCCGACATGACATTAAACCCGCAAGCAGTTTTAAATGAGATTTTTTCCTTTAAAAATGACATTTGGTGCAGGGACTGTTCTAAACATGGGAAACACGCGTCACTTTACAGGCATACTATAGACACCCCCCAGGTACGATATTTAAAGGAATATTTCACTTTTTTTTTTTTACTTTAAGCATCATTAAAATCACTGCTCCCGAAAAAACGGCCGTTTTTAAAAGTTTTTTTTGCATTGATACATGTCCCCTGGGGTAGGACCCGGGTCCCCAAACCCTTTTTAGGACAATACCATGCAAATTAGCCTTTAAAATGAGCACTTTTGATTTCGAACGTTCGAGTCCCATAGACGTCAATGGGGTTCTAACGTTCGTGCGAACTTGCGGTCCGTTCGCGGGTTCTGGTGCGAACCGAACCGGGGGGTGTTCGGCTCATCCCTAATGTCCAGGGGCATAGAAAAAACTCCAAGCAAACAACCAAAAATATAAATGGAGCTGTGGCCGCTGCTGTCCAAAACTCATAGACCAATTAGATGACAATAAACAATAAGGAAAAAAGACAGCTCTGACTAGCAATCATAAAAAAATCCTCAGGTATGAAGCAGAGACTCTTTATTTTATAAAAAGTGAAGGTAATCCCCAAGGTTTACAGCAGTCTATAGATGGTCATACAGAGACTTGGATGAGAAGCTGACAATACCTGGAGGCTGGAGCCACATGGAAGTCACAGGGGCTCAGGGGAGAATACACGGAGCCATGGATCAGAGAATGCAGGAGGGCCTCTGGCAAGGGGCCCAACCAGAACCGTAAGGCCAGGGGTCTGGTGGAAGGGGGGGCGCAACTGTAGCCACGAGAACTGTAGGGGCCAGTGTCCAACGGCTGCCCGGAAGTGACATCAAAGCCTGGCGGAAGTCAGCCAAGGAGATCCCCGACTCTGGGCAAAACCCTGCTGCTGAGGCCAATCAAACACTGCTGATACTAGGGGAACAACAGGGAGCACATACTGCCAACTGGAGATACTACATGTTTCAGGGCCACGCCCCTTCTTCAGGTTATCTGTTAGTTGGCAAAGTGTGAAAATTTTAATAAAGCAAAGACGGGAAATGAGGATTTTGCCCATAGCCAACGATCTCCGTGGCTGACTTCCACCAGGCTGTGATGTCACTTCCAGGCACCGGACGCAGTCCGAGCAGTCGTTGGACACTGACCCTACAGTTCTTGTGGCTACAGTAGCGCCCCCCCCCCTCAACCGGACCCTTGGCCTTACGGTTCTGGTCGGGCCCCTTCACAGAGGCGCTCCTGCATTCTCTGCTCCATGGCTCTGTGTATTCTCCCCTGAGCCCCTGAGACATTCATGTGGCTCCAGCCTCCAGGTATTGTCAGCTTCTCATCCAAGTCTCTGTAAGACCATCTATAGACTGCTGTAAACCTTGGGGATTACCTTCAGTTTTTTTAAAATAAAGAGTCTCTGCTTCATACCTGAGGATTTTGTTTATGAATGTTAGTCAGAGCTGTCTTTTTTCCTGATTGTTTAAAATTAATATACGGTCTTATTTTCAGAGAAACACAGTAGAGACATCACTAAAAAGACTTGCAGCTGTGAAAGCAACGAAACGTGGTTCTACAAAGTATTGACTCAGGGGTACTGAATACAAATGCACGCCACACTTTTCACCTATTTATTTGTAAAAAAAAATTGAAAGCCATTTATCATTTTCCTTCAACTTCACTATTATGTGGCACTTTGCGTTGGTCTATCACATAAATACCCAATAAGTTTACGTTTTTAGTTGTAACATGACAAAATGTGGAAAATGTCAAGGGGTATGAATACTTTTTCAAGGCACTGTATATTTTACGTTTATTTTTATTTTTTTTCCACAAAAAAAGATTTTATTGAGAAATAATCACAATTACATGTATAAACAGTTAAACAGATTTTGACAGATGCTCCATGACATTTTATACAATAGTGTTACAATAAGTGTTAATGCCATTGAAGTCATGGGGAATACAAGCGTATGGTAGGATAATAAGAATGTATAAAAGAAGAACCAGCTGAGTACGTTACTACGAGACATTTTCTGTATACAAGTACTATAGGAATCAGGAGTACTTTGTGTGGTCCATTTACACCAGGATCAGTCACGAAGTAAGTAGGAGTATGAGAAGGTCTGTCTCTATTAGGTCTTAGATTGTGATGTGTTGTCACAGTCTGATTTTGCGGAGAGGTTATGTATAGGTATGAATAAGAGGGGTATATACCTTGGGTGAAATGGGAGTAGTATAAAGATTTAGAAGGGGAAACTGTAGGGATAGGGAAAAACAGTGGGGGGAAAGGAAAATAGAGGAAGAACAAAGAAGAAGGATATACGTAGAGTATTAGGGTAAAGAAGGGGGGATAGGGGGCCGCCTCTTCTCCCCAGCCAATCCACCCCGCAATAAGGGGCTTCCGAAGCCTTTCTCTTCTCTCAAGAGAGGGGAAATATTATATTGGGAAGTACGACTTATAGCAATTAGTGCTTTTGAAATGAGTCCAGCAAGCCCATAGATTGGTGAATTTTTGTAAGATCTTGTGAGATATAGATCAATTCCTCCATCTCCTCTATCTTAGCAATCTTTGTCAACCATTCTCTGATTGTCGGGGGGCTGGTTGATCGCCATTTTACAGGAATGCATAATCTGGCTGCATTTACCATATGCATGGCCAGCGATCTGTGGTAGGATCTTTTAGGTAAGGTTGTATGATGGAGGAGATATTGTGCTGGTTCGAAATCCAGGGTGTATGTAGTGACTCGTTGTATTATGTCGTGAACCTCCCTCCAGAAAACCTGAAGGATCGGGCATTCCCACCATATGTGGATCATAGAGCCCACTTCTTTATTATACCTCCAGCACGTATTTGGGATTGAGGGCGAGAATTTATGTATGCGAGACGGTGTTCTGTACCATTTGGTAAGTATTTTGTATCCATTCTCTTGGATAGCGACATTTAGTGAACCTTTGTGGTTATGAATATGAATGGTTTCCCAATCTTCCTCAGTGAGGTCTATGTGTAGGTCTTTATTCCAGGATGAGCGAAGGGTTTCGGTTTGTGATTGGTGTGGCGTTTCTTGGAGGAGAGAATAGATGGTGGATATTAGGTGTCTTTGAGACGTGTTCTGGGTACATAGGGTTTCAAATGGAGTTAGTTTTCTCGACCATGTATTATTGGAGATTGCCGAGGAGAGAAAGTGTGTCAGCTGTCTATATGTCCAAAAAGGAAAGTTTTTTGTGAGGGATATGGATTTGAGATTATCATATGATCGTAGCCGGTCTGCATGGAAGAAGTGGTGAGCTTGGACTTCTCTATGTGGCCATTCTTGTTTTAAGAATGTGTCTGATGACCCCGGGGGGAAGTCTGGGTTTCCCCTCAGGGAGGTCAAAGGCCCTGGTCGTGAGGATAGTTGAGAGGCTGTCATAGCAGAGGTAAAGGCGAGTAGTGACGGGTAAATGAGTGGATGTTTCTTGATTGGTTGTGTCCAATGTTTGGATGAGAGCCAGGGGAGGTTGTGTAGATGGCCAGGCATAAAAGAGTTTTCTAGAGTCACCCAAGGTTTCCCTGTTCTGTTGGTACACCAGTCCACTACCCTAGTTAAATGGCAGGCCATGTAATACTTGTGGAGATCTGGAAGTGCAATCCCACCCTTAACCTTGCTGCAGGTCAGACGTGAGTATTTGATTCTTGGAGGACTGCTCTTCCAAATAAAGGTCGTACAAGCCTTTTTATATGAACAAAAGAATGCAGGGGGTAAATGTATTAGAATGGTCTGCATTAAGTACAGGAGGCGAGGGAGGACAATCATTTTGATCAGGGCTGAGCGTCCGAACCATGAAACGTTAAGGGTGGCCCACTCCTTTAGGTCCGTCTGAATTTTCGAGAGGGCATGAAGGAAATTCTGGTCATATAGGTCTGTAAGTCGCTTAGTAATTTGGATGCCTAAGTAAGGAATGGCGGTGCCTTTCCACTGAAAGGGAAAGGAGTCTTGGCAGTGAGTGACCACCTGCGGGGGGAGGGATATGTTCAGAGTGTGTGATTTAGGATAGTTTATCTTAAAATTTGATAAGACCCCAAAATGGTTGATGTCTTTCAGTAAGCTAGGCAGAGTAATGTGAGGTGATTGGAGTGTTAGCAGGATATCGTCTGCGAAAGCTGCTACCTTAAATTCCCTCCGATTTATAGTTATTCCTTGAATATCCATATTCGCTCGCAGTCTATTTAAAAGGGGTTCTAAAGTTAAGATAAAAATGAGAGGGGATAGAGGGCATCCCTGGCGGGTACCATTGGTTATTGGGAAGGCGTTTGACAGGAGGCCGTTTGCTTTTACTCTTGCCGAAGGATTGTCATATAGAGCGTTGATGTAGTTACACATGTGTGGTAGTAAACCAATGCCCTTCAGCACTTCCCGCATATAGTCCCAAGCCACCCTGTCAAACGCCTTCTCGGCATCGAGTGACAGCAGAAATCCCTTCGCTTCCGAGGAGGTAAGCCAGTGGTGTATGTTTAAGGTGCGGATGGTATTCTCTCTGGCTTCCCTCCCCGGGACAAAACCCACTTGGTCTGCTGAGACCAGGCCAGGAATTAGAGGTAGTAATCTATTTGCTAGCATTTTTGCATATAGTTTGATATCTACGTTGAGTAATGAAATGGGTCTGTAGTTGGATGCCAGGGATGGATCTTTATCTGCTTTTGGTATGACTGCTATATGGGCTTCAAGCAGGTTGCCTGATGGGGTAGAAGGGTCCGACAGGGAGTTGAAAGCGTTGAGCATTTGCGGTGAAAGAGTTTCTAGGAAGCTTTTGTAGTAAATTAGTGGTAGGCCATCTGGGCCTGGGCTCTTGCCTACCTTCATTTGTTTTATTGCCAAACACAGCTCCTCTGTGGTCATAGGGCATTCTAGGGCAGCAGCCTGTTGTGGAGTTATCGGTTTAGGGCAATATTGGGCTAGGAAGTCATGTATTTGAGATTGGCGAAGTGAGATGTTGGGTGAGTCTGTGTTATGGGATGGCAGGTTATATAGTTTAGAGTAAAAGCTTTCGAAATGGGCTGCAATGTCCTCATTTTTAGAGAGCACTGCCCCCCCCTCGGTACGAAGGTGATGAATTATGGAAGAAGTCTTGGCAGCTTGTATAGTGCGTGCAAGCAGTCTCCCACTTTTGTTACCGTGTTCATAGAACACTTTTTGTCTGAGCACATATTGTCGCCTTGTGCGTTTCCCTAGTTCCTCTAATAGAGTGGATCTAGCATAAAGGAGGTCCTGTAGTGTGGAGTGAGAGGTGGATTGTTTGTGTGTTTTTTCAAGTCTATTGATAGTTTCGAGGAGGGATGCAATATGGGCCTGTCTGCTTTTTTTCTCTTTTGTTGCTAGGGCTATGAGTTTCCCCCTAATGACACATTTGTGGGCTTCCCAAAGTGTGACCGGGGTTATATCTGGGGAGGAGTTTTCTTGAAAGTACTGTTGGAGTCGGGTGTTTATTTGTCTCACTACGTCAGGGTCCTTAAGGAGGGAGGGGTTCAGTCTACAGGTCTTGGTTCTGTTATTGTAGTCTGGGAATGTTAAAGTGATCATGATGGGATGATGGTCTGATAGGAACATAGGTTCTATTGTGGCATGGGAGAGAAGAGTTAAGTCTGTTTGGGATAAAAATATGTAATCAATTCTTGAGTATTTTTTTTTGTGGGGAGGAGAAGAATGTATAATCTTTGTCAGTCGGGTACATGGTGCGCCATGAGTCGTGGAGTGTCAAGTTCTGTAATTGGAGTTTAATTTGTCGTAATGCCCGATAGGGGAGTGCCGAAGTCCCGGTTGAAGAATCTAAGGTTGGGTTTAGTGGGACATTGAAATCACCACCAAGAAGTATTATACCCTCTTGAAATGTGGAGAGAAGGTCACAAATTCGCCTGAAGAAAGTTACTTGGTGCTCATTTGGGCAGTACACATTTGCAATTGTGATTGGTTTTGATGCGTAAGTGCCTTTAATAAAAATGTATCTACCCTCTTGATCAACCAGGGAATCCTTCAGTTGAAAGTCAGCGTGTTTGGAGATAAGGATAGATACTCCTTTCATTTTTGACGTTGGGTTCGTAGAGTGGAGTGCATGTTTGTATATATGATTCGACAGTTTGGGGACATGTTTTGCACAGAAGTGTGTTTCCTGTAACAGGAGGAAGTGGGCTTTGTGTTTAGTCAGTGCCGATAATACTTGCGACCTTTTTTCTGGAATATTTAAACCTTTTACATTTAGTGATAGGCATTTGAGTGAGAGCTGTTGTGTAGAGATTGCAGCTCCCCTCAACATTGTGGGTATCCAAGAGTTCAAAGGGTGTTAAGTTGAGCTAGCTGGTGTCGTGTCTTGTACACGTGCTGTAAGATGGATCAGTGGATAACTGAAGGCTGGAGTGGAGGAAGGAGGGGCGGCCCCCACCCTATAGAGTGGATGTGATATAAAGAAGGTGCAGAATGGGCAGGAGGGGTTAGACCCAGTAGAGATAATAGGGTAAAAGGGGAGTGGGAGGACAGAAAAAGGAGGGAGTGGGAGGGGGAAGGGGAGGGGGATAAAAGAGGAGGTGAAGAAAAGTCAAAGTAGGTAGACTTAAAGTCTGGGGAGTAAGGGGACGTACCTCAAAGATACAACAGGTACGTAAATAGGACGTACCGGAGGTGGACGTAGGCTTGCCTATCCACCTATGGGAGAGATGTCTGGTTTAGTAGCTCTAGTCCGTATGGACAGCTGTGTGGGGTATGCGAGCTGTGGTAGGAATGAGTGCTGCAGCACTATGGAGGACGAATCATGCTAAATAATAGTGGTTAGGGGCTCGGAGATGTGTGCATTAGACTGCATTATGGGAATCTGTGTGTGGGTGATAAGGGACCACATGAGTGTTAGTTCGGTCCTGTGAATAGTAAAATTTTCCGGTACCTTATATATTAGTTCTGGTAATAATAATGGTATCCCAGGATCCCTGTCATTTATCTATGTTTCTGTACAATAAGTCATTATACAGAAAAAAGGAAATAAGGGGGAAAAAAGGAAAAACTCCCCTCACAAAACATAATAAACATGTATAAAGTAAGCGAAAACAACAACCTATGGTAGCCTGACCTCTTGGAGGCTTATCCATTAGGGAAGGCAGGAAAACCTGCTACCCATAGTCTTCTGTGTCTTACTGTAACTAAGTTTTCTTAATATTTCTCTACATTTTTGTATTTCCCGTCCCCCCTTTTTAGGAACATGCCTGTTAGTGTGGGAATCTGGATCCCTGCTCTGGGTTCAAGAAAATGCTTGGGTGATGAAGAGTTAAAGGGGTGATAGTGTTGGTAGGGATTTACTGTTAATGGGATGGGTTGGCATCATTTCCTTACATGCTAGTGGTAACGTAGGGTTGCAGAGAGCTTGATACAAGTGCATAAGTCATGGGTGGGGTATGAGATACCATTGGAAGGGAGAATTCACTGCAAGTCTGGCGAGTATAGGTCGCCCAGACAGTAGATTGAGTAGGAACTAAGAGTTGAAGGATCCAGGTTCCCACCATTTTGTCTTTCAAGAACAGTTTTAACCATTTAAAACAAGCAAAACAAGCGTAACATAACTAAGAATAGAAATAAAGCCCTTTACTTTGGGCAAGAGAGAACGGCCCGTTTGGATAGCTAATGTTACAACCAAGGTAAGTGTAAATGTAAACCTGGCATTGGTGTTAGGGGTATGAGTGAAAAGGATAACAGATCGGCCACATCCGGCCAAAGCGCTACTCACAAGTCCAGATGAGGTAATGGTACTTCTGCCAGGGTCATGTATATGCGAAGACTGGTGTTGCTCCTTCGGCTAAACGAAAAGGGGGAGAAAAACATAGGGAGAAAGAAAACAAAAAGAGAAACCAGGGGAGGGGGATAGGTAGTATGCTATAAGGGAGGAAAAGTTAGATTCACTGTGTAAAAACAGTATAGTCAGTATAAAGGAGGGTGATGTCCTCTAGTAGTTCCGACGAGGAGTGTCTGCCAGGCCTGGGCTGCGGGCTGGGAGGTCTCGGCGGGATTGGCGATCTCCAGGTGATGTGGGGTCCAGTCTGCGGCGCCTGGAGCGTTGTCTTTGGGCCTTGGGTGATGAGTTGTATGAGACTGGCTTCCATGGATCCGTAGGGAAGTAGAAAGCGTACCACTCAGGTGTATCCATCTGAGGAATGTCCATTTGTTCGCAGAAGGTGGGTAGATCTTCCGGGGTTCTAAGAAAGGCTGTGCAACCCCTAGTGGATGCCGACAGGCAGAACGGAAACTTCCATCTATATTGAATGTTGTGCGTACGAAGAACTTCCAGCAGGGGGCGCAGGGTGCGTCTGTTCTGTAGAGTGATTTGAGATAAGTCCTGAAACAATTTCACTTCAGTACCATTGAGTAATATGCGGCCTCTGTCTCTTGCTTTTTTAAGAAACTCCTCTTTCAAGGGGAAGTTAACAATACAACAGACAATGTCCCTGGGTCGTTCATTATCGCGGGGAGGGGGTCTTAATGCACAGTGTATGCGTTCCATTTCTATGGGGGAGTCTGCTGGTCGGCCCAATAAGTCATTAAAGATGGAACAGATTGTGTGTTGTAGTGCGGCCTGGTCGACTCCCTCCGGAACCCCCCTCACCCTCACGTTATGCCTGCGTCCCCTATTGTCCAGGTCCTCCACTTGTCTATGGAGCTCAAATAAGTGTGGCAAATGTGAATCATACGTTTTCTGTACTTGCCTGATAGCGGTGGCTTGTGTACGAGCGTTTTCCTCCACCTCTGCGATTCGATCATTCATGGAGTGAATGTCCGCCTTGAGATCTGAGATCGCCGACATCATGGTATGTTTGATGTCTAGGGCGACTCTTTGGAGGTCTCTTTGCAGGTCAAGTAGGCTTGGGAGAGGAACTCCGGAGCCGTCTTCGTCCATAATCGGGTCCGTGCTGCTCCTAATTGAGTCCGGGGATGAGGCCTGCAGGGTGTGTGAGGCCTGCACGGCCTGTGAAGCCTCGAGTTGCGCCGCTTGTCTGGTCCGGAATATCTCTGGAATGTTACCGCTGATCTGCGTGCCTGGATCTTTTTGTGTACAGGGTGTTGAGGTGCTTCTGTTGGACTTTCCCATCATGGGTAAGTGATTTTAAAGCCCCAAATAATGCGTTTGTCGTCCTCCGAGTGCGGGAGCCTCCTGTTTAAGCAGCCATCTCGGTTCCCGTCCAGGCCACGCCCCCATTTTACGTTTATTTTAGTTGATAAATATAAAATATTGAAAGTTGATACATCTAAAATATTGTTTGTATATTGTATGTAGTGTAATATTGTACTATGTATGAAAAAGTAAATTTTCATTCCAACCGATACAGCTTAAGGCTACTTTTCAAGATCTCACCAACACCATCTTCTTACTGCTTTATATATATTTTCTTTCTTTCATTTCACAGCTATAAAAACATTTTTTGTTATTTTTTTATTATTTATTTTAGCCAGGTGATTATAAAATAATAGGGTTGATTTACTAAAACTGGAGAGTGCAAAATCTAGTGCAGCTGTACATGGTAACCAATCAGCTTCTAACTTCAGTTTGTTCAATTAGAGTAATTAAAAAAGTCTGTTTTTTTCCTATAAAAATAACAAACATGTTATACTTACCTGTCCTGTTGCAGTGGATTTTCACAGAGTAGCCCAGATGCTCCTCTTCTCTGGTCCCTCTTCTATGATCCTGGCCTCTCCCTCCTGTCGAGTGCCCCCCCAGAAAGCAGCTTGCTATGGGGCACCTGAGCCGAATCACAGCTCCTTGTGTCCATTCAGACCTGGAGCTGTGGCCCGCCCTCACCCCTTCTTTCTCCTGCTGGGCTAACTGACTTTCATTGACAGCAGCGAGAGCCAATGAGGAAGGAGAGTCTCAGAGAGCCGAGGCACTCTTGCAACATCACTGGATAGAGATGGGCTCGGGTACTAGGGGGTGCTGGGGCGGCTGATGCACACAGAAGGCTTTTTTTTTTTTTAAACAAAATTGTTATAGAAGTTTTCACAAGGTATCAGTACAGAGGGTTGGTATATCAAAATTGCTTATTGAGTAATATAGCAAAATATAACAACCTCCATCAATGGTAACAAATGTATACATAACCACTTTGTGTTGAAACTTAGTAAATTAGGTACGACGTAGGTGTTATTCTGATGGTGTTGGTACTGTCTCCACACCCCGACACCCCAGTTTGGGAATTCACTGTGCCATGGGATAGGAGACCGCCCCTTCAACCATCAACTGTCAACACCTAGGTATCTTGTACAACCAATAATAGCATAAGCCTGCAAAACTTATAAGCAGGCCTATGCTATTATTGGAACGTATAAGAACGTATAAGCAAAGAAAACTTGTAGACCCGCTTAGTAAGTATACAGATTGTGGTGAAGAATCTCTTCTTGATGGGTTCCTGGCATAAGCGTGCCTATGTGGAGCAGTTATATACTGTAGTTGTGGGGCGCATACATCATGTATGTATTAGGTTTAAGGGGATGTAACAGCATGTCGATTTGAAGAGTGATAGTACAAAGGATTCCAGTTTTGGAGAGGTGATGTTTATTGTAGTGCCGTGCTTCTCGGATCAGTGATCCAGGGTTCCCAGTTGAGGAGAAATGATGCGGTAGTTAGGTTAACTTTGGCGAAGGAGGACTCTATTTGGAAGTGATTATTCAATAGAGTGATAAGCTCTGACCTGGTGGGAGGCTGTGGTGATTTCCATTTTTGCTAGTGCTAAACGAGCTGCAATTAGTATGTGAGTTGCCAAAATTCTGACACGTTTCGGCCAATTAGGGATATTGAGACCTAGAAGAAGGTCCAGTGGGGTTAATGGTAAGGGGACTTTGCAGACTGTAGAGATGAGGGTAGAGACTTCTTACCAGTATATTTGAATGTTAGGGCATTCCCACCATATGTGCTGCAGGGTACCTCTTCCTGTGCAGTTCCTCCAACACTGAGACAAAGTAGATGGGTAGATCTTAGCCAATCTGGCTGGGGGGGGGGGAAGTACCACTTATGGAACAATTTTTGTGTTGATTCCCAGTGGGAGATACTTGAAGAGGAAGGGTCAGTGCTTTGTGCCATATTGGAGGCTGTGCTGGTGAGTCCGTGAAGGATGACCAGAAGTTAATGGACGAAGAGGTTTGGTCTGCGGGGATCGTTGTCCAAAGTTTATACATCCATGAGATTCCCTTTATTGCTGAAGTAGGGGTATAGTAGAATTTCAAAATGCCATCCATTGGAGAGTTGTCTTCTATGATGTCTATTGGAGAGAGGATGGACTGAAGTCTTAGGTATAGAAAAAACATTGTGGTAAGGATGTCGAATAATTGTTGCAGTTGTGAGAATGGGTGTGGCCCTGAAATGGACATTAATTGGCCTAGGTTGGTAAGCCCTTTTTGTATCCAAGATTTGATAGATAAGTCCGCTGGAATCAATTCCAGTGCTTGGATGTGGAGTTTGGAGAGGATAGATTTGAGCATTCCTTTGGATCGCACACAGAGGGCTTTTTATCTTAATGCATAGAACGCATTAAGATAAAAAAAAACTTCTGCCTTTACAACCCCTTAAAGCTTTGGCCAAAAAACCTGAAAGATGAATAACGGAAACTTGGTTTGACAGCTCACATGACTGGCTGATAAACATCCAGGGGTATTCCTTGTATCGAAGGGACAAAGAGGGTAGGAGAGGGGGAGGGTGTGTCTATTTATTAGGAATGATTTATCCAGATACATGAATGGAATTACATCAGTGATGGGGCAAGGGGGGAGGTGGAGTCCATATGGGTGGAACTCCAATGGGTGGAAGTAAGGGGGAAACTAGTAGTGGGGGTATGTTACAGGCCCCGTAACCTGAGGGGAGAGGTGGAATTGGATCTTCTTTCACAGATGGAAATGGCAGCAAGACAAGGAAATGTCATCATAATGGGGGACTTCAACTAGCCCAACATTGCCGAGGTGGAAGGGACAGCCCACTCATTAAAGGCCCAACACTTCTTAAATGCTCTGCAGGACAACTTTATGTCCCAATTGGTGGATTCCCCAGCTAGAAGTCATGCATTGCTAGATCTTTTAATTACAAATGACACAGATTTGATTGCAGATGTGGGAATATGGAACAACATGAGAACTAGTGACCGCAACATTTTTACTTTCCTCGTAAATCATAGGAAAGGGAGGCACAAGGGGAGTACAAGAGCCAACTTTTCTAAACTGTGCTCAATGCTGCAGGATATTAAGTGGGACCAAATCTTGGAAACAAATGGGAATGCTTTAGAAACATATTAAATAAATGTGTCACTGAGTGCATTCCAAGGGGTAATAAATATAGAAGAACGAAGGTTAAGCCTGGGTGGCTAAACCATAAATCAACATGTCATATAAATTCATTCTGCCCTGGAAGATTTTACTTTCTTCCTGACCAGAGCACTTTTCACATTTTGGCACTACGTCATTTTAACTGATAATTGCGTGGTCATGCGACTTTTTACCTTAACTAAATTAGCATCCTTTTTTCCCACAAATGGGGCTTTCTTTTAGTGGTATTTGATCAACTCTGCAGTTTATATTTTTTGCGCTATAAACAAGAAAAGATCGACAATTTTGAAAAAAAAAAACAATATTTTTTACTTTTTGCTATAATAAATATCCCCAAATTTAAAAAAAACCCAAAAAACACATTTCTATATCAGTTCAGGCCGATACCTATTCTTGTACATATTTTTTGGAAAAAAATTGCAATAAGCGTATATTGATTGGTTTGCGCAAAAGGTATAGCATCTACAAACTATGGGAAAAATTTATGGAATTTTTATGGCATTTTTATTACTAATATTTTTTTTTTTTACTAGTAATGGCGGTGATCTGCATTTTTTAGTGGGACAGCGACAGTGAGACAGACAGATTGGACACTTTTGACACAATTTTGGGACCACTGACATTTATACAGCGATCAGTGCTATAAAAATGCACTGATTACTGTGTAAATGTCACTGGCGGGGAAAGGGTTAACACTAGGGGGTGATCAAGGGGTTAATTGTTTGTTCCCTCAGTGTGTTCTAACTGTATGGAGATAGGAGCGACTAGGGGAGGAGACATATCATTTTTCCTACTAAGTAGGAACAAACAATATGTCTCCTCTGCCCTGATAGAATGGGGATTTGTGTGTTTACACACACAAATTCCCATACTGGCTCTCGTTCACGCATTCACACGTGGCCGGTGGCGTTCGCGGCCACTGGCCATGCACATTACATCCCCCACTGAGCACTGGGCGCGAGAGCCTTTTGGCGGCCTGCGCGCCCCCGGCGGCTCTTAAAGGGAACACTGTGCCCGTACAGGGTTTCATGCAGGAGAGCCATTCTGCCCCCACCCCCCCGTAAAAAAAACGTGAGCCGGTTGGGAAAAATGCTCTTTAAAAAGTACAAAGTGAAGGAGTCATTGTCAGCATTCCAACAATACAAGGAATGCTACGTGAGGTATAAGAACACAATCAGGGTGGCTAAAATAGACTATGAGAGACACATAGCGGAGGAGAGTAAAAATAATACCAAGAAGTTTTTTAATAATATTAACAGTAAAAAGGCAAGGAGGGAACACATAGGACCCATAAAGGAAGAGGATGGGAAGATTGTTACAGATGACAAGGAGAAGGCAGCTGTGCTAAATGCTTTCTTCTCCTCAGTCTTCACACAGGAAAAGGAGGGGTATAACGACCACAACAGTATTGTTAGCAACACATTACATGATCTTCCCTTGTGGCTAACAGAGGCCAGAGTCTGGAAAGTGAGAGAAGCTTAAAGAGGAGTTCCACCCAGGGGGGCCATTAAAAAAAAAAAAAATAAAAGTCAGCAGCTACAAATACTGCAGTTGCTGACTTTTAATTGGACACTCACCTGTCCCTGGGTCCAGCGGTGCGGGGGATCGAAGCCCCGCTCGTCCCTCCCCCTCCGCTCGTCGGCGCCGGCATTTCAACTGTGGGCGCCGGGCTGTGGCTTCACAGCCTGGCACCCACTGCGCATGCGCGAGCGGCGCCGAGCGCCGTGATTGTCCGCTCAATCACCTGGGACCTGCAATGGGTCCCAGATGATTGACAGGAGGGAGGGAGAAGAGCCGAGCCCTTCCTGTGCCAGGGGGAAGTGATGTCATCAGCCCAGGCAGACGAAGGGGCAGATTACGAGGGACCACCTAGCAACAGGCATTTAGAGGTAAGTAAAAAAAAAAAAATATCCAAATGTTTTTTTGTTTTTTTTTTTAGAATTTTTTAGATATGTTTGTTTTTTTGGGTGGAACCCCACTTTAACATAAATAAATCACCAGGAACAGATGGTTTACAACTGAGAGTCCTTAAAGAACTCAGTCTGGTTATAGCCAGACAGCAATTCCTAATCTTTGTGGACAGCATACTGACAGGATTGGTACCAGCTGATTGGTGAAAAGCCCATGTGGTACCAATATTCAAAAAAGGGCAGGGATCTATTCCTGGGAACTATAGGCCCGTCAGTATTACGTCGGTAGTTTGTAAACTATTGGAGGGGATGAAAACTAATTTATAAGAGAAAGCCTAAGCTGCCTCTGTAAGAATGGGATTTTTAAAGGAGACCATCGCATCTGTATAGTAAGGTAAGCACAAAATTGTTGGAATTTTGTTTAAAAAACTTTTATTTATTAATTGATTTATTAATACAAAAATGCAATATATAATGTCATATAAAAACGCAAGATTGACATAATACATAATTTGTGATTGATACAGGGATGTACTATTACACAAGATGCTTGGATATGCAGAGGGCCAACATGTTTCGCAGTTTCCTGCTTCTTCAAGGGCGTCGCATGCATCTGTAAATCCATCTACTCAAAGATTGTCGGTGCTTTAAAACAAAACGTGTATAGCAAAAATTCACACCCAGAACCCAGTTAATAATATCAGCCAGCCAAGATCATTGCCCCGTGGAAGCCAGATCCGTGAGGGTTGGATAGTGGGATGTCGGACCACGCAGTGGCCAGAATATCAGACAGGTATTACCTGTGCCATTGATCTGTAAGAGGTCCTGATAGAATGCAGCTTAACAGCGGGGAAGCCCACACCCGCTGTGTGATGCGCTTGCTGTCGCAGATGGGTGAGGGGATGATAAGGGACCATATCCAAGAATTGGCTGACAAAAGCAATATAATTAGTGGTAATCAGCGCGGGTTTACGAAAGGTCACTCTTGCCAAACCAGCCTATTAACATTCTACGAGGAAGTGAGCTGCCATCTGGACAAAGGGAGGCCGGTGGATGTGGTGTATTTGGATTTTGCTAAAGCATTTGAAACAGTCCCCCACAAACGCTTAATCTACAAGCTGAGGTCTGTAGGCATGGGCCATAAGGTTTGTTCTTGGATAGAAAACTGTCTATGGGGACATGTCCAAAGGGTTGTGATAAATAACGTATGCTCAGAATGGTCTAGAGTAGTTAGTGGGGTTCCCCAAAGCTCTCTCCTGGGACCAATTCTGTTTAATTTATTTATAAATGATATAGAGGAAGGGATAAATAGCTCGATCTCAGTGTTTGCTGACAACACAAACATATGAAGCAATAATAACACATCAGGATATAGAAACTTTGCAAGAGGACCTGAATAAATTAATGGAGCAGGCTACTGCTTGGCAAAGGAAGTTTAACATTAAAAAAATGTAAGGTAATGCACTTGGGAGGTAAAAATATAAACGCAAGTTACTCACTAGGGGGTGAACCCCTAAGAGCTGGCAGGATGGAGAAGGATCTAGGGGTCCTGGTAGAAGACAGACTGAGCAATAGCATGCAGAGTCAAGCTGTGGCTACCAAAGACAGCAGAATATTAGCATGCATAAAAAAACTGAATTTACTCTGATTATTCTGCCACTTTTCAAAACTCTGGTTTGGCCGCATCTGGAGTATTCCATCCAGTTCTGGTTACCAATCCTTAGGAAGGATGTGCTGGAGCTGGAGAGAGTCGAGAGAAGGGCAACTAAACGAATATGGAGCTGGAGGACCTCAATTATGAGGAACGACTACAAGCGCTAAATTTATTCTCCCTGGAGAAGAGACACTTGAGAGATGATATGATAGCGATATACAAATATCTCATTGGTGATCCCAGCGCAAGTATGAAACTTTTCAGTCCCAGGGAATGTAAGAGGACACGGGGCCATACGATGAGACTGGAAAAGAAGCAGTTTAACCTTAAGCTGCGTAGGGGGTTTTTCACTGTCAGGGCAGTAAGAATGTTGAACTCTCTTCCATAATCGGTGGTGTCGACAGGAAGTATGAATAGTTTT
The DNA here is from genome assembly GCA_037952835.1 of Lithobates septentrionalis. Classification (NCBI taxonomy): domain Eukaryota; kingdom Metazoa; phylum Chordata; class Amphibia; order Anura; family Ranidae; genus Lithobates; species Lithobates septentrionalis. The sequence goes on from JBBDGP010001745.1 coordinate 438,346, forward strand.
AAGTCTAGTCTTGGGTGGGCATCTTAGCGAAAACAATATACAAGGTTATGGAGAATTATTTTTCTACACACCTACACAGGTTAAACTGGATGAACTGTTGTCTTTATTCAACCTTACCAACTACGTAACTATGTAACTATAATTGGTTTCTATGCAGAGTTGCACCAGATTTTTCACTCTCCGGTTTTTGTAAATAACCCCATTATTTCTAAAAATGTCACATTTCCTTACAAAAGGCAAATTCCAGGGCTCATTTTCAGTGTCACCAATTCCATCTCCATCACCTTATGACTTCTCAAGGCCAAAATAAAACCCAAAACATTTTTAAATCCTTCAGTTCACACCCATTCACGATTTGAAAAAAAAAAACACTGCCAGCCCACGTTTGTTACTTTATCGGATTCTGCCAGCAATTGACTTTTCATGGCACCTCATCTGTCAGTGAAGACTAGAATATGACCACTGAATTTCAGGGTTGGATTAACTAGGGGACAATTCGGGAAAAAAAAGAGAGGGATATAAAAAAAATACCTCTTTTGCAGCTTTTCTACAGCTGAAGCAACATGTAGACTATAGGACTAGACTGTTACTGTATGTGCTTATAGCAATTACAGCTAGTTACATTGTCAAATATGAAAAGGAGCCTTGAGCTACACCCCATTGGAAGGAAATAGGACCTTTTCATACACAATATTTTATATTTATCAACTAAAATACGCATACTGTAGTATACACAAGTATAAAACTATTAACAAAATAGCTTTGATGATAATAAAATTAGCATAGCATATACTCCCTTGGTTTTGATAGTTTTTTTAGCAACTCGTTTAAAAATATATATATGATTATTTTCATGTTTCAGAGGAATACCTATTATAATTTGTCCTTTGTGAGACAGCCGCTTGAGGATTTGGCCATATATGAGTTCATCTATAAATTCCCCATCAAATTTAAATATGTGCTAATACAATTCCAGTTAACAGCCCTGAAATGCTATTTGCGTGTTATTTCATCCAAGTATGGGTGATATGAAATCACTCCATATTCCTTGCTAACTTAGTAATATTATACAGTATGTCTTGAACGTCTATATCAATATACAGGGACATTTAGTAACCCAGCATTCAAAAGCTCCAGAAATGTACTTGCAGACTTTTTATACACCATATGGCAAAATGTTTTTGGACACCTGACCAGCTAATCTATAAATGCTTGTTAGAAATCCCATTCCAGCATCATGCACATTCGTGGTGGTAAGAGTCTCAAACCCTTTGTGGTTCTAACAGTCTCTACTCTTCTGTGAAGGCTTTCCTCAAAGTTTTGGATTGCGTTTATAGGAATTTTTGCAGATTTGTGAGGTCAGGTACTGATGTTAGGTAAGAAGAAGCTCATGATTGATGATCCAATTCATCTCATAGGTGTTCAGTGGAGTTGAAGTCAGAACTCTGTGCAGGAAACTCAAGTTCCACAACACCAATCCTGGTTATAACGTCTCAGATTTGGGCTTTAACAGACCTTATTTCTAAAACCTAAACTAAACTCCGACTCTAACGCTAACCAAATTTAACAGCCCTTATACCAATTTGTTAACTTGCTGCATCTATCTGCTTTATTTAAGTTCCTCTATTTAGCTTGCTTCATTTAAGCCCAAAGCGGCCACTCCAAAACTCAAAAGAGGGGGAAGGGGCAGACAGTGCCACTGCTCTGGTGTAGTACGTTAATGTACGCCTTTGTTAAAGCAATATAAAAAAGATCCTGCTCACAAAGGTAGATGTGTTGGGAGCAATAAAGGGAAAAACTGTGTGTCCGCTGTCCTGAACCTACAAAAGAACACACAAACAAAAGATTGGGGGAGGGGGGGGCACACCCTAAACATACATTTCTAAGCTTGGTGATGCTATAAAGACCAATGTACAAATTGAATTATAAAAATAGCACACACATCCACAAAAAAGGTTGCTTTCAAAATTTAGGGATTTGGTCACACCATATGGCCATACCGTGCTTAAGCCCACCACTGCATCAAAGTACCCCATTTTCAGTGGGTCCTACACTATTCCACTTCTCAAAACTATGGGGAATACTCACTCCTTACATGGGAGAAGTGTGCTAACTGCAGCTTGCCCCCATAGCTGTGCCAACCTTCTGCAAATAAAAATCATCCAAGAAGCGAAAAGAATTGTGACTGAGGATGAAATTCCCAGCTTCAACCAAAAGTGAGGCCGGCTGGCTATTTAATTATTTTTATATGGATGTGTCTCGGTCTAGTATTTACTTTTGGTACTCGCTACACAGAGGTATACACTATATATTTTGTATTTATAGTAACGCGTCTCTGTTGCGTTTTTATGGTACTTCTTCTGCCCCTCCCTGCTTCCTGTTGCAGGGTTTATCTTCTGAGCGGGTAGCCCAGTATAGGTCAGCTGAAGAAGAGGAAGATTTTCCTTGAAATGCATCCTGTTGCAACTTGGATCCTCTGGTGGTGTCATTGGTGTGGTTGACCTTTTTTGGCACTGGGACATTGGGTGGAAGCCCAGCGCAAAGGAAGAGCTGGTACATTCTCAGCAATCGGGACGCTGGGTTCTGGAGTGATCCCCTATGCGGCTTGGGACAGTGCACAGACAGCGCACCACAGTTTTTGCCCTTAATTGCTCCCGATACATCTACCTTTCTGAGCAGGATCTTTTTACATTGTTTTATAAAGGCGTACATTAACATACTACAGCAGAGCAGTGGCACTGTCTGTCCCTTCCCCCTTTTTTGTCTTCATACAGATGGATAGCCTCCTCCATGGTTGACAGAAGCACCCTTTTGGTACCAGTTTTTTATGTCTAGTCCAGGGCTACCCGCTTATTATTCTTTAGTTTTTCCCTTGTATCCAAATTGTTTGGATTTTTTGGGATATTTTGTTTGTTTCTTTTTTCTTTTTCTAGTGAAACACATACAATACATTGCTCAATTTACCCTGCATTGGTAAGAGTTGAGCTCTGTGCACCGAGTGCCTCTGTTTGGTGCTCAGTTTTTCTTTTTCTTTTTTTCTTGTCAAAAAGATTTTATTAGTCACAAGTAGTGCTAAAACAACACGAATACAGGTATAACCGTAACACTTGCATATATATGTTAAAAAATATGAGAGAACACTCTTGTCTATTCTTGAAATATTGAAGACAGAAAGGTGATGGTCAGGGGTAAATTCAGCAGTAAAAGTCAAACATCATCAAGCAAAATTTTGCCTATGGTGACATATTCACTAGCGGTAAATACGTGCAAAAAAAACAGATTACAGTTAGAGAAGGGACAGTAACCCCTAATGAGGTTCTAATGAAGGCAGTGACTTGAAAGGTAGTAAAGGAAGAAGAAAAAAGAAAGAAAAGATGGGGGAGCGAGAAGCATAGAAGAGACAGGAGAGTGGGCGAGTCTGTAATATTTAGAAAATAGACGTTCCAATAGAACTATCTCAGGCTCACTTACACTCTGAAGGGTCACTGGGGGGAATTGACAGGAGGGGTGCAGAAGGTGGAAAGGTTTTCCTGTGGATGGTAGCGTGATTCAGGTTCAGGAGCTAATGTGGTCGATCAAAAGGGGATAGAAACACATTTACGAAGGTAATAAAAGGGTTTTGTCAAAATCTGGGGGTAAATAGAGCTTCACCCATGGTTGCCATATTTTTTCAAACTTACGGATCTTGCCACTTTCAATGGCTGTCATTTTAGCATAACTATGTTTAACCTCAACCACAACCAAAGTTGCTTGGCTGCCGTGGACATTTGTAGAAGTAATTGGAATTGCAAATGGGTCAACTCCGCCGGTTTTAGGTTTAGGAGAGCTGTTGCAGGATAAGGTTGGATATTGGTTTCTAAAGCCTTGGAGGTCATTGCAGAAAATGGCCTTCTAGAACTCTTGAGCAATTGGGCATTGCCACCGCACATGGAGATGGGTGCCTGGATCTGAGCAGCCTCGGAAACATGACTCAGAGTATGATGGGACAAATTTTGCAATCCTAGCTGGTACAAGGTCCTGAGAGGTGCTCAGTTTTTCATGTCACGCCAGATCCTAACACTTGTGCTGACAACTTTGCATTGACTGAAAGATACAGAGGCTAAGATGTAAGCAAAACTAAGATTTGTATGAATATTAAAACTTCATATTCTTTTTTATCAGGCTATGTGTGGAAGGAACCAAACATGGATACCTGTATTTACACTTCTTGGGTTTGGTGATCTCTTCCAAATGAAATATTTACTTTTTGCTTTTTTTCTATTGCTCTACATCGCTGCCCTCATCGGCAACTCCCTGATTATTGGTTTAATTGTCATCGCTAGAAAGCTCCATTCTCCTATGTACTTTTTCCTTGGCAATCTTTCTTTATGTGAAATCTTTTTCTCTAATTTTGTCTTTCCCCACATCCTATACCTGGTATGGGGAAATGGAGGCCCTGTATCACTATACTATGTTATTGGACATACTTATGTATGTACTTCAGCTGGGGTCACCGAGATTCTTCTCCTCTCTATAATGGCAGTTGACAGGTATTTTGCCATTTGCAACCCATTAAGGTACCCCACACTGATGAATTTAGGGACTTGTAGTTATCTAGTCCTCATGGCCTGGCTATCAGGATTGATAATACCATCCATCTCAACTATTCAAATATACAGCCTAAAGATCTGCCCTTCGGAAACCATTGATGTTTTATTTTGCGAGCTTTTGTGTATTTTAGAGATGTCTTCAACTGATACAAACATAATAAAAATGGAAATATTGGTCTTTGCAGCTGTTTTAGGATTGTTCCCCGTAATTTTGGTCATATTGAGTTATGTGTTCATATTTAGCACCATCCTAACCATTTCTTCCAAGGATGGGAGGATGAAGACTTTCTCCACTTGTAGCGCTCATCTGACTTCTGTGTTTTTGTATTTTGGGGCAATATTTTTAATGTACCTGGTCTCTTCTCTAGTGCACTCCAAGATAATGAAAAAAATTATCACTCTGGTGTACACTGTGTTAATTATTTTGCTTAATCCACTTATCTACAGTCTAAGGAATCAGGAAATGAAAGCCAGTTTGATGTCTTGTATTCCTCGTTTCAAGTCTAACATCCAGAGGCATTGTTGTTTTAAGGGGCCCTGGGTAGCCAGCAGAACTACATCCTCAGGACCACTAACATTCACATTACGACATGAATTGTAATTATGTTGCAAAATCAAGTTCACTAAAATCATTCAACTCATTCCTACTTGAGAGATTCTGAACAGTCTGGACCCTTTTGGACCACATGAGCGCATAATATTTGGATGTAATTATGTATTTAGAAAACACTCCATACTCTTTTATATAAGGTTTACATGCAGTATCAATCTTTGACAGCATTTGCTTTATTTGAAATATATGCTTAGAAACTAGAGTAATACTCCCCATTTTTACCCCACCAGATTACTATTACTAGGCTTAGAATCAGTCATGATCATCAACCTCCAGCTAACTGTGCACCGCTTCCCTAAGCTTCATGTCAAGGATTACACACTTTAAACATAACTTGTGCACAATGTACAGTATTTCATTCTTCAGGGCCACATGTCCCATCATGCCTAGCACTTGTACCCAAGCATTACCATCATTTGCCATCTGAGGACCTTGCGTACACTAGCAAGACCAAAGAAGGCACTCATTGTAGATCCATCTCTGCTCCTTCTACAAGAAAGGACAAGGGCTAGAGGAGGGCATAGAGGCAGGTCTTTAATGTTTTTTTTTCCTCTTTCTTTCACTGCCTGTATATGTTGGCCTAGGCATTGTAGGCATCTCACTGTGTAGCTTGGTCCCAGGAGCATGCATGAAGGAGCCACCCTACAAGCAATGCCAAGGCCAGCGCTTGGTAAGGAAGTCCATTCTGAAGGAAGCAGGCAATTGGACCAGCAAAGAGATTAAGTTACTATTGGAATATTTGTAATTCCTTGACTAAATTCAAGTTTTTTTGTTTTTTTAGATATACCTAAATTTTCATTCCAAGGGAGCAATGGGACAGCAATGGGACAGAGACAGCAATAACAGCTCAACAGGTTTTCTAACTCTTTATCACCCTATCTAGTTTTTCAAAAACAGCTGGGGATTGTCTCCCTCTATAACAGACCCATATCCTTGATGAATGTGTTATATACTATTTATGTGTATATGTTAATGGGCGAACAGAGCTTACTGTTAAAATACCAATTTCTATCCAAGTACTGCTTTTTTTGCACACGTGTCAGTACCTCTGTTAGCCATTGCCATTCCATTTTTTTTTTTTTTTTGGATGATCAGTTGATTGGATTAATTTGCTTAGTTTATATTACAGTAGAAGGATATGAAGATAAATGCAGGTGTTAACTGAAAAGAGGAAACATCTGTTTTTAACCTTCCTGTTTGTGACTGATAATTACGAAATAAGTGAAATAGGCGTAAGTCTAAGGCCGGCCATAGGTCAACCATGGGTTGCAGGAAATAGAATACCGGTGGAGCCATCGTGTTCTCCCAGCAGTGATTACACACAGTGATTACTGCTAGCAGCTATAATAGTCGCTTGCAATAATAACATGTAAAATATGACAGACTGGTTGCATTTAGGCTTCATTCACACTTGTGCGACTTGTCATGCAACTTTGGACATCAAAGTTGCATGACAAGTCATATATATGCGTGATTTAAAGTTGCAGCAACTGCAAAGTAGTTAATGCACTTCTTTGGTCTGACTTTCATGTAACTTGTGGTTCATAGACTTCAATGTTAGCTCTCAAAAGTTGAATGAAAGTCGTTACCTGAATGTTGTACAATGCAACTTGTGTGCAACAGTTGTCCATTATCACTGGTCAAAGCCAAAGTCGTATCCAAGTTGCACCCATCCAAAGTTACGTCAATGTTGCACCAAAGTTGCACTCCAAAGTTGGTGCAACTTTGGAGTCATACAAGTGTGAACGGAGTATTAGCCTGCCTATACATGGTTTGAATTAGAACCGTCTATGGCCGGCTTAGCTAGATGACATTTAGTTTGCTCTGTGTACTGCATGTAAACTATGATAATTTTACCCATTAAATAACATTTTCACTTTGTATTTGTTTTCTTTCCCATCTCAGTGATTCTGATCTCCTTTGCTTTTTAAACATTTTCTGTCTGCTTGAACTCGATCCAATGTCAGCTGCACATCATTGCTCTGGACTTGTTTCCTGGAAGTGACGACAGTGGACCATGACTGTGCAAAATAGTAATAGACAAAGTCAGTGTTTATAAATCTATGAGAAAAAATATCATCAAAATTAAATCAAGTGTAGGAAAAAAAACTACAGTGCAAAAATAGTGAATAATCCACAATTTCAAAGGAAGTTTCCGGTGTGCTCCACTCAAAAAATGAATTCTCTTGGAAGTGTTACTATTAATACAAAAAGATAAAACTTATATATATCAATAAAATATGTGCCTCTCGAAACAGAAAAATCTATTTATGAATTGTGTTTCATCCACACACAAATCTTTGCACATATAATTGTCCTTATTAACCATTTCAGCCCTCGGAAGATTTTACCCCATTCCTAACCAGAGCACTTTTTACAATTTGCCACTGCGTCGCTTTAACTGGCAATTGCGCAGTCGTTCAATGCTGTACCCAAACAAAATTGACATCCTTTTTTTCCCCACCAACAGAGCTTTCTTTTGGTGGTATTTGATCACCTCTGCAGTTTTTTTTTTTTGCGCTACAGTATCTCACAAAAGTGACTACACCCCTCACATTTTTGTAAATATTTCATTATATCTTTTCATGTGACAACACTGAAGAAATGACACTTTGCTACAATGTAAAGTAGTGAGTGTACAGCTTGTATAACAGTGTAAATTTGCTGTCCCCTCAAAATAACTCAACACACAGCCATTAATGTCTAAACTACTGGCAACAAAAGTGAGTACACTCCTAAGTGAAAATTTCCAAATTGGGCCCAATTAGCCATTTTCCCTGCCCGGTGTCATGTGACTCATTAGTGTTACAAGGTCTTAGGTGTGAATGGGGAGCAGGTGTGTTAAAGTTGGTGTTATCACTCTCACTCTCTCATACTGGTCACTGGAAGTTCAACATGGCACCTCATGGCAAAGAACTCTCAGAGGATCTGAAAACAAAATTGCTGCTCTACATAAAGATGGCCTAAGCTATAAGAAGATTGGCAAGACCCTGAAACAGCTGTAGCACGGTGGCCAAGACAATACAGTGGTTTAACAGGACAGATTCCACCCAGAACAGGCCTCGCCAAGGTCGACCAAAGAGGTTGAGTTCACGTGCTCAGAGTCATATCCAGAGGTTGTGCTTGGGAAATAGATGTATGAGTGTTGCCAGCATTGCTGCAGGGGTTGAAGGGGTGGGGGGTCAGCCTGTCAGTGCTCAGACCATACACCACACACTGCATCAAATTGGTCTGCATGGCTGTTGTCCCAGAAGGAAGCCTCTTCTAAAGATGATGCACAAGAAAGTCCGCAAACAGTTTGCTGAAGACAAGCAGACTAAGGACATGGATTACTGGAACCATGTCCTGTGGTCTGATGAGACCAAGATAAACTTATTTGGTTCAGATGGTGTCAAGCATGTGTGGCGGCAACCAGGTATGGAGTACAAAGACAAGTGTGTCTTGCCTACAGTCAAGCATGGTGGTGGGAGTGTCATGGTCTGGGGCTGCATGAGTGCTGCCGACACTGGAGAGCTACAGTTCATTGAAGGAACCATCAGAGGCGTAACTAGAATCTTCAGGGCCCCGATGCAAGAAACCATGAAGGGCCCCCTCTGACCCCCGGACAGGGCTCTTTTATCTCCGAGGGCCCGGTCGCAAGTGGGTGGCTGCATGTAAAGGAATGGATTTCCCCCCCCCCCCCGCTTCTCCTCCTCTCCCTCCCACAGGCATTCAGGAGCTGCAGGAGGAAAATGGAGAGATGGGTTCCTCTATGTCGGTGTTTCTCAATCTTTTTCCAGTCAGGGCACCCTTGAAGTGGCTGCACTGCAACCACCCTGCAACTGTGTGCATTGCACGCAGTTGCAGCATAGTGATGATGCATTTAAGGGGTTAAAACAGGCGGTCAGGAGACAACATATTGCCTCTTTACCGGCTGTCAAATGCCTCCCTCTGAAAAGCGATCTGAGCATGGATCACTTTTCAGAGGAACAGCATTTTTTTTCTTGCTGGTACTATGAACAAGCAAAAAAAAAAATGGTTCTAATGGGACACATATAGGGGGTCAGGATTAAAAGCGCATACATAAAATGTGCATATTTACATGTAAACACACATACACACACACACGCAGCCACTGTGCCCATCAAACGCAGCCACTGTGCCCATCAAACGCAGTCACTGTGCCTATCAAACGCAGCCACTGTGCACATCAATTGCCACCACTGTGCCCTCAAACGCAGCCACTGTGCCCATCAATTGCCACCACTGTGCCCTCAAAAACAGTCACTGTGCCTATCAAACGCAGCCACTGTGCCCATCAATTGCCACCACTGTGCCCTCAAACGCAGCCACTGTGCCCATCAAAGGCAGCCACTGTGCCCATCAATTGCCACCCCTGTGCCCTTAAATGCAGTCACTGTGCCCATCAAACGCAGCCACTGTGCCCATCAATTGTCACCCCTGTGCCCTCAAACGCAGTCACTGTGCCCATCAAACGCAGCCACTGTGCCCATCAATTGCCACCACTGTGCCCTCAAACGCAGTCACTGTGCCCATCAAACGCAGCCACTGTGCCCATCACGTGCCACCACTGTGCCTATGAAACGCAGCCACTGTGCCCATCAAACGCAGCCACTGTGCCCATCAAACGCAGCCACTGTGCCCTGAAACGCAGCCACTGTGCCAAAAAATGCTGCCACTGTGACCCCTCTGCCCGCTCGCAGTCTGCCCGGCACTTACCCTGTCTCGGTGGGGCAGCGGGTGACGTCGACTAGCGGGGTCCTCCATGCGTCTCCTCCCATCCTCTCCTCCTGATAGGCATCCAGCCTGTCATTTCAGCCAATCAGGTGACGGGTAACAGACCCCAGCACCTGATTGGTGGAGAGGCGGTTCAGTGTTAGGAAAGCGAATATTTATTCGCTTTTCTAACAAATCTGGGTGGATTGTGAGCGCCAAGCATGGCACTCGCAGTTCACCTATTTTGAAGCCTATTAGTGCTTTAAAAACACCCCCGCTGGTGTAATTCAGGCACCCAGCATCCAAAAAGGGGCCAGGCATCTGAATAGGGGGGGCAGTGGCGGCCATAGATAGATTCACGCTATGCATGAATCTATCTATTTGTGATAGAAGGGTGGCTGGAGAGAGGGGGCGGCGCCCATGCACCCTTATGGATGCACCGCCACTGATATAAACACATACACATACATACACACATATACATACATGCTCACACACACACACATACATACATGCACATACATATAAACACACATACAGTAGATAAAAATCGGCAGACCTTTACCTTAGCTCTTCCTGCCGGGTACTGCACTGTAGGGGGAGACAAAGAGCACAGCACACACTGCTTTCACTTTGTAATCAATATGACCAGCTCCCTGCACAGTGCCGAATACAGTTCGGCTTAGGATCGGGGAGCTTGTCTCCGCTCCTCCTATCAAAGTACTGTATACAGGGGAACCTCAAGGGCCCCCTGCAGCAAGGGGCCCGGTTGCCATGGCAACCTCAGCGGCCCCTATAATTCCGCCACTGGGAACCATGAATGCCAGCATGTACTGTGACATACTGAAGCAGAGCATGATCCCCTCCCTTTGGAGACTGGGCCACAGGGCAGTATTCCAACATGATAACGACCCCAAATACACCTCCAAGACAACCACTGCCTTGCTAAAGAAGCTGAGGGTAATGGTGATGGACTGGCCAAGCATGTCTCCAGACCTAAACCCTATTGAGCATCTGTGGGGCATCCTCAAATAGAGGGTGGAGGAGCACAAGGTCTCTAACATCCACCAGCTGATGTCATCATGGAGGAGTGGAAGAGGACTCCATTGGCAACCTGTGAAGCTCTGGTGAACCCCATGCCCAAGAGGGTTAAGGCAGTGCTGGAAAATAACGGTGGCCACACAAAATATTGACACTTTGGGCCCAATTTGGACACTTTTACTTAGGGGTGTACTCACTTTTGTTGCCAGTGTTTTAGACATTAATGGCTGTGTGTTGAGTTGTTTTGAGGAGACAGTAAATTTACACTGTTATACAAGCTGTACACTCACTACTTTACATTGTAGCAAAGTGTCATTTCTTCAGTGTTGTCACATGAAAAGATATAATAAAATATTTACAAAAATGTCAGGGGTGTACTCACTTTTGTGAGATACTGTATAAACAAAAAAAGAGCGACAATTTTGAAAAAAAAAAAAACTATATTTTTAACTTTTTGCTATAATAAATATCCCCAAATATTAAAAAAAAAAAAAAAAAATTTCATCAGTTTAGGCCAATATGTATTCTTCTACATGTTTTTGGTAAAAAAAATCGCAATGAGCGTATATTGATAGGTTTGTGCAAAAGCGTCTGCAAACTATGGAAAAGATTTATGGCATTTTTATAGCATTTTTATTATTATTTATTTTTTACTAGTAATGGTGGTGATCTGTGATTTTTAGCGGTACTGCAACATCGCAACAGATAGATCGGGGACTTTTTACACTTTTTTGGGACCATTGGCATTTATACAGTGATTAGTGCTATAAAAATGCACTGATTACTGTGTAAATGTCACTGGCAGGGAAGTGGTTAACACTAGGGGGCGATCAAGGGGTTAAATGTGTGTTCCCTCAGTGTGCTTTAACTGTATGGGGATAGGAGTGACTGGAGGAGGAGACATATCAATGTTCCTACTTAGTAGGAACAAACAATATGTCTCCGCTGCCCTGACAGAACAGGGATTTGTATGTTTACACACAAATCCCCGTACTGGCTCTTGCGCACACGATCGCGCATGGCCCATGGCGATCACAATTGCCGGCCATGCGCTTCGAATCCCCTACTGTGCACCGGGCACGTGAGCCTCCGCCGCCACGCGAGCCCCTGGCGGCTCTTAAAGGGAACACCATACCCATACAGGGTTTCATGCAGGGGAGCCATTCTGCTCCCATAAAAAGATGTGAGCCAGTCGGGAACCGATTAAGGACAAAAAATGCCCTTTAAAAAGTACAAAGTAGAGGGGTCATTGTTAGCATTCCAACAATACAAGGAACGCAATGTGAGGTGTAAGAACACAATCAGGGTGGCTAAAAAGACTATGAGAGACACATAGCGGAGGAGAGTAAAAATAATCCCAAGGAGTTTTGTAATAATATTAACAATAAAAAGGCAAGGACGGAACACATAGGCCCCATAAAGGAAGAGGATTAGAAGATGGTTACAGATAACAAGGAGAAGGCAGCTGTGCTAAATGCTTTCTTCTCCTCAGGAAAAGGAGGGGTATAACGACTACAACAGTATTGTTAGCAACACGTCACAGGATCTTCCCTTGTGGCTAACAGAGGCCGGAGTCCAGAAAGTATTAGAAAAGCTTAACATAAATAAATCACCACAAACAGCCGAGAGTCCTTAAAGAACTCAGTCAGGTTATAGCCAGACCGCACTTCCTAATCTTCATGGACAGCATGCTGACAGGATTGGTACCAGCTGATTGGTGAAAAGCCCATGTGGTCCCAATATTCGAAAAAGGGCAGGGATCTATTCCTGGGAACTATAGACCTGTCAGTCTTACGTGGGTAGTTTGTAAACTATTGGAGGGGATGATAAGGGACCATATCCAAGAATTGGCTGACAAAAGCAATATAATTAGCGGTAATCAGCACGGGTTTACGAAAGGCCGCTCTTGCCAAACCAGCCTATTAACATTCTACAAGGAAGTGAGCTGGCATCTGGACAAAGGTTCGCCGGTTGATGTGGTGTATTTGGATTTTGCTAAAGCATTTGATACAGTCCCCCACAAACGCTTAATCTACAAGCTGAGGTCTGTAGGCATGGGCCATAAGGTTTGTTCTTGGTGAGAAAACTGTCTATGGGGACATGTCCAAAGGGTTTTGATAAATAACGTATACTCAGAATGGTCTAGAGTATGTGGTGTTCCCCAAGGCTCTGTCCTGGGACCAGTTCTGTTTAATTTATTTATAAATGATATAGAGGAAGGGATAAATAGTTTGATCTCAATGTTTGCTGACAACACAAACATATGCAGGGCAATAACAATATAGGATATAGGAACTTTACAAGAGGACCGTTATTAATTAATGGAGTGGGCTACTGCTTGGCAAAGGAAGTTTAACATTAAAATAATGCAAGGTAATGCACTTGAGAGGTAAAAATATAAATGCAAGTTTCTCACTAGGGGGTGAACCCCTAAGGGCTCGCAGGATGGAGAAGGATCTAGGGGTCCTAGTAGAAGACAGACTGAGCAATAGCATGCAGAGTCAAGCCGTGGCTACCAAAGACAGCAGAATATTAGCATGCATAAAAAACGGAATTTACTCCAGAGATAAAATGATTATTCTGCCACTTTACAAAACTCTGGTTCGGCCACATCTGGAGTATTCTATCCAGTTCTGGTCACCAAACCTCGGGAAGGATGTGCTGGAGCTAGAGAGAGTCCAGAGAAGGGCAAGTAAATTAATATGGGGACTTGAGGACCTCAATTATGAGGAACGACTACAAGCGCTAAATTTATTCCCCCTGGAGAAGAGACGCTTGAGAGGCGATATGATAGCGATATACAAATATCTCATTAGGGATCCCAGCGTAAGTATGAAACTTTTCAGTCCCAGGGAGTGTAAGAGGACACGGGGCCATACCATGAGACTGGAAGAGAAGAGGTTTAACCTTAAGCTGCGTAGGGTTTTTTTTACTGTCAGGACGGTAAGAATAGAAAGTCTAGTCTTGGATGGGTATCTTAGCAAAAACAATATACAAGGTTATGGGATATTATTTTTCTACACACACACACACACACACACACCTACACAGGTTGAACTGGATGGACTGTTGTCTTTATTCAATCTTACCAACTACGTATGTAACTATGATTGGTTTCTTTGCAGAGCTCCACAAGATTTCGCACTCTCCGGTTTTTGTAAATAACTCCCATTATTTCTCAAAATGTCTCATTTCCTTGCAATAGGTGAATTCCAGGGCTCATTTTCAGTGTCACCAAGTCCATCTCCATCACCTTATGACTTCTCAAGGCCAAAATAAAACCCAAAACATTTTTAAATCCTTCAGTTCACACCCATTCATGATTTGAAAAAAAACACTGCCAACCCACTTTTGTTATTTTATCAGAGTCTGCCAGCAATTGACTTTCCATGGCACCTGATCTGTCAGTGAAGACTAAAATATGACCACTGAATTCCAGAGTTGGGTTAACTAGGGGACAAACTCTTTTGCAGCTTTTCTGCAGCTGAAGCAACATGTAGACTAGGGATGAGCTTCGTGTTCGAGTCGAACCCATGTTCGACTCGAACATCGGCTGTTCGACCGTCCGTCGAATTGCGAACGATATGGGCCGTTCGCGCCAAATTCGTGTGGCGCGTCACGGCCCATAATTCACTGCGGCATCGCAGTGCATTGCTGGCTGATGATTGGCCAAGCATGCACTATGACCCGCATGCTTGGCCAATCACAGCGCCGTCAGTAGAGAGAGCTGTAATTGGCCAAAGCCAGGGTGGCTTTGGCCAATTATGGCTCAGGGGATTTAGTACACACCCCACACTATATAAGGCCGCCTGCACGGCGGCCCTGTGTAGTGTGTGTTCCGGTGTGCTGAGAGATAGAGAGAGACAGTGTCATTTGATTTGAGTTAGATAGATTAGGCAGAACAGTCAGTCAGTTAGCTGCACTTACAGTGTATTGTGTATATATATGCATCCCAGATGTTGCATATATATATATACACTGTATTCAGTTTAGCTAGATCCGTTCCTGTTATCTTCTATCTAGACTATTTAGTGCAGTGTGTCCTGCTCACAGTGTTCAGCTAGATCCGTTCCTGCTATTTACATTCAGTGCAGTGCGTCCTGCTCACAGTGTTCAGCTAGATCCGTTCCTGCTATTTACATTCAGTGCAGTGCGTCCTGCTCACAGTGTTCAGCTAGATCCGTTCCTGCTATTTACATTCAGTGCAGTGCGTCCTGCTCACAGTGTTCAGCTAGATCCGTTCCTGGTATTTACATTTAGTGCAGTGCGTCCTGCTCACAGTGTTCAGCTAGATCCGTTCCTGCTATTTACATTCAGTGCAGTGCGTCCTGCTCACAGTGTTCAGCTAGATCCGTTCCTGCTATTTACATTCAGTGCAGTGCGTCCTGCTCACAGTGTTCAGCTAGATCCGTTCCTGCTATTTACATTCAGTGCAGTGCGTCCTGCTCACAGTGTTCAGCTAGATCCGTTCCTGCTATTTACATTCAGTGCAGTGCATCCTGCTCACAGTGTTCAGCTAGATCCGTTCCTGGTATTTACATTTAGTGCAGTGCGTCCTGCTCACAGTGTTCAGCTAGATCCGTTCCTGCTATTTACATTCAGTGCAGTGCGTCCTGCTCACAGTGTTCAGCTAGATCCGTTCCTGCTATTTACATTCAGTGCAGTGCGTCCTGCTCACAGTGTTCAGCTAGATCCGTTCCTGCTATTTACATTCAGTGCAGTGCGTCCTGCTCACAGTGTTCAGCTAGATCCGTTCCTGGTATTTACATTTAGTGCAGTGCGTCCTGCTCACAGTGTTCAGCTAGATCCGTTCCTGCTATTTACATTCAGTGCAGTGCGTCCTGCTCACAGTGTTCAGCTAGATCCGTTCCTGCTATTTACATTCAGTGCAGTGCGTCCTGCTCACAGTGTTCAGCTAGATCCGTTCCTGCTATTTACATTCAGTGCAGTGCGTCCTGCTCACAGTGTTCAGCTAGATCCGTTCCTGCTATTTACATTCAGTGCAGTGCGTCCTGCTCACAGTGTTCAGCTAGATCCGTTCCTGCTATTTACATTCAGTGCAGTGCATCCTGCTCACAGTGTTCAGCTAGATCCGTTCCTGGTATTTACATTTAGTGCAGTGCGTCCTGCTCACAGTGTTCAGCTAGATCCGTTCCTGCTATTTACATTCAGTGCAGTGCGTCCTGCTCACAGTGTTCAGCTAGATCCGTTCCTGCTATTTACATTCAGTGCAGTGCGTCCTGCTCACAGTGTTCAGCTAGATCCGTTCCTGGTATTTACATTTAGTGCAGTGCGTCCTGCTCACAGTGTTCAGCTAGATCCGTTCCTGCTATTTACATTCAGTGCAGTGCGTCCTGCTCACAGTGTTCAGCTAGATCCGTTCCTGCTATTTACATTCAGTGCAGTGCGTCCTGCTCACAGTGTTCAGCTAGATCCGTTCCTGGTATTTACATTTAGTGCAGTGCGTCCTGCTCACAGTGTTCAGCTAGATCCGTTCCTGCTATTTACATTCAGTGCAGTGCGTCCTGCTCACAGTGTTCAGCTAGATCCGTTCCTGCTATTTACATTCAGTGCAGTGCGTCCTGCTCACAGTGTTCAGCTAGATCCGTTCCTGCTATTTACATTCAGTGCAGTGCGTCCTGCTCACAGTGTTCAGCTAGATCCGTTCCTGGTATTTACATTTAGTGCAGTGCGTCCTGCTCACAGTGTTCAGCTAGATCCGTTCCTGCTATTTACATTCAGTGCAGTGCGTCCTGCTCACAGTGTTCAGCTAGATCCGTTCCTGCTATTTACATTCAGTGCAGTGCGTCCTGCTCACAGTGTTCAGCTAGATCCGTTCCTGCTATTTACATTCAGTGCAGTGCGTCCTGCTCACAGTGTTCAGCTAGATCCGTTCCTGCTATTTACATTCAGTGCAGTGCGTCCTGCTCACAGTGTTCAGCTAGATCCGTTCCTGCTATTTACATTCAGTGCAGTGCGTCCTGCTCACAGTGTTCAGCTAGATCCGTTCCTGCTATTTACATTTAGTGCAGTGCGTCCTGCTCACAGTGTTCAGCTAGATCCGTTCCTGCTATTTACATTCAGTGCAGTGCGTCCTGCTCACAGTGTTCAGCTAGATCCGTTCCTGCTATATACATTTAGTGCAGTACGTCCTGCTCACAGTGTTCAGCTAGATCCGTTCCTGTTATCTTCCTACTGACAGGCAGGCTTGTCTGGTTACAGTATATAAAGCTACCTGAAGAAAATTACAGGTGTTCTTTTTGATCCTATTAGTACCACGGTCAGGCAGCTAGACTATTTACATTTAGTACAGTGTGTCCTGCTCACAGTGTTCAGCTAGATCCGTTCCTGTTATCTTCCTACTGACAGGCAGGCTTGTCTGGTTACAGTATATAAAGCTACCTGAAGAAAATTACAGGTGTTCTATCCCAGCTTAGTGCAGCTACAGGCCATTAGTATGTCTGGAAGGCCAAGAAGGAGAGGCAGACAGTCACAAGCCAATAAGAGAGGGCAAGCAGGCTCTGTGTCTAGTGCTGGTCGTGGAGACGGTGCATCCTCATCAGCACGTGGCCATGGGACACGCTTGGCCTTTTTTTCGGCAGCTGGCCGTGTTGAGCCGCAACATGCGGAAGACTTGGTCGAGTGGATGACCAAGCCGTCCTCATCCTCCTCATCCTCTCTCACCCATGCCCAGGGTGCTTTGTCTGGCAAAGCAGCGGCCTCTTCCCTCAGCTCAATGTCATCAGTGACTCCTTCCCTAGCTCCACCATGTCCTCATGAGGATTCCCTCGAACTGTTTGACCACAGTGTTGGGTACATGCTCCAGGAGGATGCCCAGCGTTTGGAAGGCTCTGATGATGATACTGAGCTCGATGAAGGCAGTAACATGAGCACGGACAGAGGGGGTGCCCAAGAAGGACAGCAATCTGGCAGTCATGCTCCCCCTGCTGCAGCATACTGCCAGGTTTGCTCCAGTGATGAGGAGGGAGGGGATGATGAGGTCACTGACTCAACGTGGGTGCCTGATAGGAGAGAGGAGGAGGAGGAGGAGGAGGAGGCGGCACATCACCAACGAGGCAGGATGCCCTCCAGGGGCCAGCCTAAGGGCAGCACATTGACTGCATCACACCCCAAAGCTCCACATGTGCAGGGCGCTGCAGTCTCTGCGCGTTATTCAAAAAGTTCTTTGGTGTGGGCCTTTTTTGAGACGAGTGCATCAGATCGCACCGCTGCTATTTGCAACATATGTCTCAAGCGTATCTCGCGTGGCCAAAACATCTCCCGCTTGGGTACCACATGCTTGACCAGACATATGTTGACCTGCCATGCAGTTCGTTGGCAAGCGTATCTGAAAGACCCACACCAAAGAACAAAGAGGATCTCTCCTTGCTCCTCATCAGCTGAGATTTCCAACCCCACTAGACCTTCAGTCCTCTCTGAGACCTGCAGTGAGAGGAATGAAGGTGTAGAATTAGGTGTGTCACAGCCAAGTACTTGTGGGCAATCTGCTTTTGGTACACCGACGTCAGATTGTACCAGGCAAATTTCCCTGCCCCAGCTGCTGCACCGCCGAAAGAAGTTTGCTCCCAGCCATCCACATGCCCAGCGGTTGAATGCTAGCTTGGCAAAATTGCTAGCACTTCAACTGCTGCCTTTTCAGTTGGTAGACTCTGCCCCCTTCCGTGAGTTTGTGGAATGTGCGGTTCCTCAGTGGCAGGTACCCAAACGCCACTTTTTCTCACGGAAGGCGATTCCGGCTCTCTACCGGCATGTGGAAGGCAATGTCCATGCCTCGCTGGACAGGGTGGTCAGCGGTAAGGTGCATATTACCGCTGACTCATGGTCCAGCAGGCATGGACAGGGACGTTACTTAAGTTTCACGGCGCATTGGGTGACTCTGCTGGCAGCTGGGAAGGATGCAGGACAAGGTGCAGTAGTGTTGGAGGTTGTTCCGCCACCACGCCTCCAAAATGCTGATTGTGACACACCTCTCTCCTCCACCCCCTCCTCTTCTTCTTCCTCCATGGCCTCTTCCTCGGAACCAGCGGTGCTCCGTAGGCGTTCAAGGGGCTACGCAAGTACGCAGGCCAAAAGATGCCATGCGGTGCTTGAGCTGGTGTGCTTGGGGGACAGGAGCCACACTGGGGCAGAGGTTCTGTCAGCTCTGCAGGGGCAGGTTCAGAGGTGGTTGACGCCACGCCAACTTAAGGCAGGAATGGTGGTTTGCGACAATGGCACCAACCTCCTCTCTGCCCTCCGACAGGGACAACTGACCCATGTGCCCTGTTTGGCTCACGTCCTTAACTTGGTGGTGCAGCGGTTCTTGGGCAGGTACCCGGGCTTACAGGATGTCCTGAGGCAGGCCAGGAAAGTCTGTGTGCATTTCCGCCGGTCATATAATGCCAGTGCTCGGCTGACGGACCTCCAAAAGGAGTTTAACCTGCCCAAGAACCGCCTAATCTGTGACATGCCCACCAGGTGGAACTCGACGTTGGCCATGCTGCAGCGGCTGCACACGCAGCAGAGGGCCATCAATGAGTACCTGTGCGACTATGGCACCAGGACAGGGTCAGGGGACCTTGGTTTTTTTTCCCCACGCCAGTGGGCCATGATCAGGGATGCATGCACTGTCCTGTCACCATTCGAGGAGGCCACGAGGATGGTGAGCACTGACAGTGCATGCATCAGTGACACTGTCCCCCTTGTCCACCTGTTGGAGCACACGCTGCGTGGAATAATGGACAGGGCACTTGAGGCAGAACAGAGGCAGGAAGAGGAGGACTTCCTTAGCTCTCAAGGCCCCCTTTATCCAGACAGTGTTCCTGCGTGCCCGCCGATCACACAGGAAGAGGACGAGGAGGAGGAGGAGGAGGAGGAGGAAGATTGTGTCAGTATGGAGGTGGAGCCTGGCACTCAGCATCAGCAGCAGTCTTTAAGGGATCAGTCCCAAGGAACACATGGACTTGTACGTGGCTGGGAGGAGGTGGCTGCGGACGTTGTTGTCCTTAGTGACCCAGAGGACTCCGGACCGAATGCCTCAGCAAACCTACGCTGCATGGCCTCCCTGATCCTGCAAAGCCTGCGTAAGGATCCTCGTATTCGTGGTATCAAGGAGAAGGACCAATACTGGCTGGCAACCCTCCTTGATCCACGTTACAAGGGTAAGGTTGCGGACCTTATCTTGCCATCGCAGAGGGAGCAGAGGATGAAACATCTTCGGGAGGCCTTGCAGAAAGGTCTGTGCAACGCGTTCCCAGAGACTGGGAGGTTACAAACTCCTGTTTCTGGACAACGTGTTGCTGAGGCTTCGGTCAGTCAAAGAAGGAGCGGTGGAGAAGGTGGCCGTCTGACCGATGCGTTCAGACAATTTTTTGGTCCGCAGCCCCAAGGTATGATCGGTTCCAGCAACCATCGCCAGCGTCTGTTTTACATGGTGCAGGAATACCTAGGGGCAAGATCAGACTTGGACACCTTTCCCACCGAAAATCCTCTGGGTTACTGGGTCTTGAGGATGGATCACTGGCCAGAGCTTGCACAGTATGCAATTGAGCTACTGGCCTGTCCTGCATCCAGCGTTCTTTCGGAACGTACATTCAGTGCTGCTGGAGGCGTGGTAACCGATCACAGGGTGCGTCTGTCCACTGACTCGGTCGATCGGCTGACCTTCATAAAAATGAATCAGTCTTGGATCACCACCAGCTACCAAGCACCTGATGCTGATGTAACTGAATAATTTTTTTCAGATCCCTTCAAAGACTGCCTATGCTGATGCTGAGTGATTATCCCTGAGTAATTATCCTCTTCCTCCTCAATCATCACGCTGATAGCTTGTAAGAACATTTTTGGTTCTGGGCGCCACCACCAGTGCCTAAGGCACAATTTTTCAGCCCCTGTATAACAGGGGCGTGTAATTACAATTTTTGATGTAATACTTTGCAGCACGGCTCGTTCCTGCATTCCAACTAGAGTGTCTGTGAGGGGTTGCAGTGTTGTGGCACCAGCACCAGTGCCTAAGGCCCAATTTTTCTGCCCCTGTCTAACAGGGGCGTGTAATTACAATTTTTGATGCAATACTTTGCAGCAGTGCTCGTTCCTGCGTTCCAACTAGAGTGTCTGTGAGGGGTTGCAGTGTTGTGGCACCAGCACCAGTGCCTAAGGCCCAATTTTTCTGCCCCTGTCTAACAGGGGCGTGTAATTACAATTTTTGATGCAATACTTTGCAGCAGTGCTCGTTCCTGCGTTCCAACTAGAGTGTCTGTGAGGGGTTGCAGTGTTGTGGCACCAGCACCAGTGCCTAAGGCCCAATTTTTCTGCCCCTGTCTAACAGGGGCGTGTAATTACAATTTTTGATGCAATACTTTGCAGCAGTGCT
The DNA here is from genome assembly GCA_037952835.1 of Lithobates septentrionalis. Lineage (NCBI taxonomy): Eukaryota > Metazoa > Chordata > Amphibia > Anura > Ranidae > Lithobates > Lithobates septentrionalis. The sequence continues at coordinate 459,677 of JBBDGP010001745.1, forward strand.
CGTTCCTGCGTTCCAACTAGAGTGTCTGTGAGGGGTTGCAGTGTTGTGGCACCAGCACCAGTGCCTAAGGCCTAATTTTTCAGCTCCTGTTCAACAGGGGCATGTAATTACAATTCTTGATCTAATATTTCACAGCAGGGCCCTGTGAGGGCTTACAGTGTTTTGGCCACAGCAACACCTAAGGCCCAAATTTCTGCTGAGTATATAGGGCAGGACCCTACTTTCAAACATCTAACTTACAAACGACTCCTACTTGCAAACGGAAGGAGACAACAGGAAGTGAGATGAAATCTACCCATAGGAAGGGAAATTCTCTCATGTAAGAGTTAATATGGGAAAACAATTTCTCCTTTCCACTGATGCTTTCCAATCCTTGTTCCACAAAAAAACCCAAATTTTCAAAAAACATTTTTCATTGGGACAAAAAAGTGAGGTGAAATCTTCTGAAGAGGAGGAAAGACGCAAAACAAATGTCACAGGGGTGATAACCCTTCCCTATGTTTTCCAAAAAGCTTAGAAAAGATTTTTTGGCTGGAGCTAAACACATTAAAAATGTTCAAAATTACAAACAGATTCTACTTAACAACAAACCTACAGTCCCTGTCTTGTTTGCACCGCCTGTATACTGCTGTTCAGAGTATATAGGGACCTTTCCTTATTTTAATTTGGGTGCGGGGTTCCCCTTAATATCCATACAAGACCCAAAGGGCCTGGTAATGGACTGGGGGGTACCCATGCCGTTTGTCTCACTGATTTTCATCCATATTGCCAGGACCCGACATGACATTAAACCCGCAAGCAGTTTTAAATGAGATTTTTTCCTTTAAAAATGACATTTGGTGCAGGGACTGTTCTAAACATGGGAAACACGCGTCACTTTACAGGCATACTATAGACACCCCCCAGGTACGATATTTAAAGGAATATTTCACTTTTTTTTTTTTTACTTTAAGCATCATTAAAATCACTGCTCCCGAAAAAACGGCCGTTTTTAAAAGTTTTTTTTGCATTGATACATGTCCCCTGGGGTAGGACCCGGGTCCCCAAACCCTTTTTAGGACAATACCATGCAAATTAGCCTTTAAAATGAGCACTTTTGATTTCGAACGTTCGAGTCCCATAGACGTCAATGGGGTTCTAACGTTCGTGCGAACTTGCGGTCCGTTCGCGGGTTCTGGTGCGAACCGAACCGGGGGGTGTTCGGCTCATCCCTAATGTAGACTATAGGACTAGATTGTTACTGTATGTGCTTATAGCAATTACAGCTAGTTACATTGTCAAATGTGAATAAGGAGTCTTGAGCTACACCCCGTTGGAAGGAAATAGGACTTTTTCATAAACAATATTTTATATTTATCAACTAAAATAAACATAGTATACACAAGTATAAAACTATTTTTAACAAAATCCTTTTATAGTGGTTCAATTTAAAAAAAAAATGTATATCAAATAGTATAGGGATGGTCTAGGTGAGACCGTAAAAAAGGGGCCTTGAACTACACATGTTGGAAGAAATCATGACATTTTCATAAAAAAAAAAATATTATAATTACCTGACTAAAATATACATCATTGTAAGACGTTTTTTTTTTTTTTTTATTATTTTAACAAAATAGCTTTGATGATAGTGAAATTAAAGAAAAAAAGGTATTTAAAATAGCATATACTCCCTTGGTTTTAATCGTTTTTTTAGCAACTCATTTAAAAATATATAAATTATTATTTTCATGTTTCAGAGGAATACCTATTATAATTTGTCCTTTGTGAGACAGCCGCTTGAGGATTTGGCCATATATGAGTTCATCTATAAATTCCCCATCAAATTTAAATGTGTGCTGATAAAATTCCAGGTAACAGCCCTGAAATGCTATTTGTATGTTATTTCATCCAAGTATGGGTGATATGAAATAACTCCATATTCCTTGCTAACATAGTAATATTATACAGTATGTCTTGAACGTCTATATCAATACACAGTGACACTTGGTAACCCAGCATTCAAAACCTCCAGAAATGTACTTGCAGACTTTTTATACACCATATGCCAAAATGTTTTTGGACATCTATCCAGCTTAACTATAAATGCTTATTAGACATGCCATTCCAGCATCATGCACATTTGTGGTGGTAAGAGTCTTAAACCCTTTGTGGTTCTAACAGTCTCTACTCTTCTGTGAAGGCTTTCCTCAAAGTTTTGGATTCCGTTTGTAGGAATTTATGCCAATTTGTGAGGTCAGGTACTGATGTTAGGTAAGAAGAAACTCATGATTGATGTTCCAATTCCTCTCATAGGTGTTGAGTAGAGTTGAAGTCAGGGCTCTGTGCAGGAAACTCAAGTTCCACAACACCAATCCTGGTTCTAACGTCATAGATTTGGGCTTTGGCAGACCTTTTTTCTAAAACCTAAACTAAACCCCGACACTAACTCTAACCAAATTTAACATCTAAATGAAGCCCTAATACCAAATTATTAACTTGCTGCATCTATCTGCTTTATTTAAGTTCCTCTTTTTAGCTTGCTTCATTTAAGCCAAAAGCGGCCACTCCAAATCTCAAAAAAGGGGGAAGGGACAGACAGTGCCACTGCTCTGGTGTAGTATGTTAATATATGCCTTTGTTAAAACAATATAAAAAGAAACTGCTTACAAAGGTAGATGTGCGGGATCAATAGAGGGCAAAACTGTGTATCCGCTGTCCTGAGCCTACAAAAGAACATACAAACAAAAGATTGGAGGGGGGGGAGCACACCCTAAACATACATTTTTAAGCTTGGTGCTACTATGAAGACCAACATACAAATTGAACCACAAAAATAAAGCACACATGTACAGGTGAAAGCCAGTAAATTAGAATATTTTGAAAAACTTGATTTATTTCAGTAATTGCATTCAAAAGGTGTAACTTGTACATTATATTTATTCATTGCACACAGACTGATGCATTCAAATGTTTATTTCATTTAATTTTGATGATTTGAAGTGGCAACAAATGAAAATCCAAAATTCCGTGTGTCACAAAATTAGAATATTGTGTAAGGGTTAAATTTTGAAGACACCTGGTGCCACAAACTAATCAGCTGATTAACTCAAAACACCTGCAAAGGGCTTTAAATGGTCTCTCAGTCCAGTTCTGAAGCCTACACAAACATGGGGAAGACTTCAGATTTGACAGCTGTCCAAAAGGCGACCATCGACACATTGCACAAGGAGGGAAAGACACAAAAGGTTATTGCTGAAGAGGCTGGCTGTTCTCAGAGCTCTGTGTCCAAACACATTAATAGAGAGGCAAAGGGAAGGAAAAACTGTGGTCAGAAAAAGTGTACAAGCGATAGGGATCACCGCGCCCTAGTCAAGATTGTGAAAAAAAACCCCTTCAAAAATGTGGGGGAGATTCACAAGGAGTGGACAGCTGCTGGAGTCAGTGCTTCAAGATCCACCACCAAGAGACGCTTGAAAGACATGGGTTTCAACTGCCGCATACCTCGTGTCAAGCCACTGTTGACCAAGAAACAGCGCGAAAAGCGTCTCACCTGGGCTAAGGAAAAAAAGAGCTGGACTGCTGCTGAGTGGTCCAAAGTCATGTTTTCTGACGAAAGCAAATTTTGCATTTCCTTTGGAAATCGAGGTCCCAGAGTCTGGAGGAAGTTTCCACCATCAGTGTAAAGTTTCCACCATCAGTGATGGTTTGGGGTGCCATGTCATCTGCTGGTGTCGGTCCACTCTGTTTCCTGAGATCCAGGGTCAACGCAGCCGTCTACCAGCAAGTTTTAGAGCACTTCATGCTTCCTGCTGCTGACCTGCTCTATGGAGATGGAGATTTCAGGTTCCAACAGGACTTGGCGCCTGCACACAGCGCAAAATCTACCCGTGCCTGGTTTACGGACCATGGTATTTCTGTTCTAAATTGGCCAGCCAACTCCCCTGACCTTAGCCCCATAGAAAATCTGTGGGGTATTGTGAAAAGGAAGATGCAGAATGCCAGACCCAACAACGCAGAAGAGTTGAAGGCCACTATCAGAGCAACCTGGGCTCTCATAACACCTGAGCAGTGCCAGAAACTCATCGACTCCATGCCACGCCGCATTAATGCAGTAATTGAGGCAAAAGGAGCTCCAACCAAGTATTGAGTATTGTACATGCTCATATTTTTCATTTTCATACTTTTCAGTTGGCCAACATTTCTAAAAAATCCCTTTTTTGTATTAGCCTTAAGTAATATTCTAATTTTGTGACACACGGAATTTTGGATTTTCATTTGTTGCCACTTCAAATCATCAAAATTAAATGAAATAAACATTTGAATGCATCAGTCTGTGTGCAATGAATAAATATAATGTACAAGTTACACCTTTTGAATGCAATTACTGAAATAAATCAAGTTTTTCAAAATATTCTAATTTACTGGCTTTTACCTGTACAAAAAAAAGGTTACTTTCAAATCTTGGAAGGCTACTTAAAAACACCTGCTCATAGTAAAGAAAATATAGGTATTTGGTCACACCATATGGCCATACCGTGCTTAAGCCTACCGCTGCATCAAAGTACCCTAAGTTCAGTGGGTCCTACACTATTCCACTTCTCAAAACCATGGGGCATACTCACTCCTTACATGGGAGACGTGTACTAACTGCAGATTCCTCTGCTTAAACTACACTAAAAGGAACTCTTCCTATAACTACGTTCTAGTGGACACTGATAATGAAGCACCGGTGTGGGAGAGTGGGGTGCACCACTCAAGAGTCTGTTTAGGACTCAATGTGTAACAACCAAACAAAAAATTGGGGGGGGGGGGGGGGTACACCCTAAACATACATTTCTAAGGTTGGTGCTGCTATAAAGACCAATATACAGATATAAATCTATGTCCTGAGCCTAACAGGATATCAATCCATAACCCAGCATCTGGATTGCTGATAATGTTTCGGCTCTTCCTAGGTGCTAAGCTACCGCCTAATATCCCAGTGCCAAATAGGTCCACCATACCGATGATACCACCAGAGGATCCAGGTTGCAACAGGACGCGTTTAAGAGAAATCTTCCTCTTCTTCAGCTGACCTATACTGGTCTAGCTTGCCCCCATAGCTGTGCCAACCTTCTGAAAATAAAAATCATTCAAGAAGCAAAAATAATTGTGGCTGAGCATAATATTCCCAGCTTCAACCAAAATTGAGGCCGGCCGGCTATTTAATTATTTTTATATGGATGTGTCTTGGTCTAGTATTTACTTTTTGTACTCACTACACAGAGGTAAACACTATATATATTTATAGTAACGCGTAACTGACGCGTTTTTATTGTACTTTTTGTGCCCCTCCCTGCTTCCTGTTGCAGGGTTTATCTTCTGAGCAGGTAGCCCAGTATAGGTCAGCTGAAGAAGAGGAAGATTTTCCTTCAAATGCATCCTGTTGCAACCTGGATCTCCTGGTGGTGTCATTCTCAGCAGTTGGGACGCTGGGTTCTGGAGTGATCCCCTATGCGGCTCGGGACAGTGCACAGACAGCGGACCACGGTTTTTGCCCTTAATTGCTCCCGATACATCTACCTTTGTGAGTAGGATCTTTTTACATCATTTTATAAAGGCATACATTAACATGCTACAGCAGAGCAGTGGCACTGTCTGTCCCTTCCCCTTTTTTGTCTTTATACAGGTGGATAGCCTCCTCCATAGTTGACAGCAGCACCCTTTCAGTATCAGTTTTTTATGTCTAGTCCAGGGCTACCCACTTCTTATTCTTTAGTTTTTACCTTGCATCCAATTTGTTTGGATTTTTTGGGATATTTTGTTTCTTTCTTTTTTCTTTTTCTAGTGAAACACATACAGTACATTGCTCAATTTACCCTGCATTGGTAAAAGTTGAGCTCTGTGCACTGAGTGCCTCTGTTTGGTGCTCAGTTTTTCTTTTTTTTTCTTGTCAAAAAGATTTTATTGGTCACAAGTAGTGGTAAAACAACAGGGATAACCGTAACACTTACATAAATATGTTAACACATCCGAAATATGAAATATTGAAGACATGTGTTTAAACAGAAAGGTGATGGTCAGGGGTAAATTCAGCAGTAAAGGCCAAACATCAGCAAGGAAACATTTTGCCTATGGTGACATAGTCACTAGCGGTAAATACGTGCAAAAAAAAAAACAGATTACAGTTAGAGAAGAGATGGTAACCCCTAGTGAGTTTCTAATTAAGGCAATGACTTGAAAGGTAGTAAAGGAAGAAGAAAAAAGAAAGGAAAGATGGGGGAGCGAGAAGCATAGAAGAGATAGGAGAGTGGGCGAGTCTGTAATATATAGTAAATAGACGTTCCAATAGAACTATCTCAGAACTTACACTCTGAAGGGTCACGGTGGGGACAGGAGGTGGTACAGAAGGTGGAAAGGTTTTCCCGTGGACGGTAGCACGGTTCAGGTTCAGGAGCTAATGCGGTCGATCAAAAGGGGGAGAGAAACACATTTACCAAGGTAATAGAAGGGTTTTGCCAAAATCTGGGGGTAAACAGTGCTTTACCCATGGTTGCCAGATTTTTTCAAACTTACATATCTTGTCACTTTCAATGGCTGTCATTTTAGCATAGCTATTTTTAGCCTCAGCCACAACCAAAGTCTGGAATTTCCAAGCCCTAGCAATAGTTTGCTTGGCTGCCGTGGACAGTTGTAGAAGTAAGTTGAATTGCAAATGGGCCAACTCCACTGGTTTTAGTTTTAGGAGAGCTGTTGCGGGATCCAGTTGGATATTGGTTTCTAAAGCCTTGGAGGCCATTGCAGAGAATGGCCTTCCAGAACTCTTGAGCAATCGGGCATTGCCACCGCACATGGAGATGGGTGCCTGGATCTGAGCAACCTCGGAAACATGACTCTGAGTATGATGGCACAAATTTTGCAATCCTAGCCGGTACCTGTGCGAAATACCTGTCCTCAGTTTTTCATGTCACTCCAGAACACTTGTGCTGACAACCTTGCATTGACTGAAAGATACAGAGGTCTAAGGTATAAGCAAAACCTATGCCGCGTACACACGGTCGGACTTTCTATCCTACTTGGTCCGGCACACTTTCCGACGGACTTTGTCCGCCAGGTGCGCCTGACTTTAAAACGGACGGACTTGCCCACACACGCCCGGACTTTCCGGCGGGCTAAGTCCGCCCGTCCTTCCGACGGACTTTCGCCGGAGTTCCGGCGGACTTTCAGAATGAACGGACTTGCCCACACATGGACAAGTTCGTTCATTTTGAACGTGACTCAGGTGCGACGGGACTAGCAAAGGATGTCAATCTTGCCACTTTTATCGGCGAGATTGACACCTTGCGAGCCCCGTCGCGGGTCATACCAGGCCCTTAGGTCTGTGACGTTTTAGGGGGCGTGGTCACTGGGTGATGTTGACCACGCCCCCTAAAACGTCACAGTCCCAGCATGCCCAGGGACTGTGACATCAAAAGGGGGCGGGGTCTCCACCTATATAAGTCACAACGCAGCCCTCGGAGAGCAGTCCAGCCGGAGAGAGCATCGTGTCAACATCTGGGGAAGAGAAGAGAAGACAAGAAGCCCAGAAGCCCAGAAGCCCAGAAGTCCGGACCTCTGCTGGCAAGAGAGCTACCTGAAGACAGCAGAGGAGCCGGCCGAAGAACTGGAACACCGGGAGAAGAGAGCGGAGAAGAACCAACCGGACGCCGGGAGAAGATGAAGCGGAGGGACCCCCGAAACCGGAAGAAGACCCCCGAAGCCGGAGGAAGATCCCCCGGAGCTGTTTAATAAAATATTTTAAAAACCTGTGTAATGTGTTTAATTACTTACACTTTTTCCCTAGGTGAATGGGTAGGGGTACCATGTACCCCATACTCATTCACATAGGGTGGGGGGCCGGGATCTGGGGGCCCCCTTATTAAAGGGGGCTCCCAGATGCGATAAGCCCCCCGCCCGCAGACCCCGACAACCAACGGCCAGGGTTGTCGGGAAGAGGCCCTTGTCCTCATCAACATGGGGACAAGGAGCTTTGGGGTGGGGGGGGCCCGCAGGGCGCCCCCCCTCCCCCAAAGCACCCATCCCCATGTTGAGGGCATGCGGCCTGGTACGGTTCAGGAGGGGGGGTGCTCGCTCGTCCCCACCCCCTTTCCTGACCGGCCAGGCTGCGTGCTCGGATCGGGGTCTGGTATGGATTTTAGGGGGGACCCCACGCCGTTTTTTCGGCGTAGCGGGGTTCCCTTTATAATCCATACCAGACCTAAGGGCTTGGTATGCCCCGCGCTCGCCGCAATAGGAAAATTTGTTTTTCCTATTGCAACGAGCGCGAGATGCAATACCCTGCCCTCGTGTCGTATCTGGTCCGTCGGACCAGCATACACACGAGCGGGCTTTCCGTCGGACCAGCACACACACGAGCGGACTTTCCGCCCGAAACTGAGTCCGACGGAAAGATTTAAAACATGTTTCAAATCTAGGTCCGGCGGGCTATTGGGAAAAAGTCCGCCGGAAAAGTCCGCCGGCGCCTACACACGGGCGGATTGTCCGGCACACTCTGGTCCGCCGGACCAAGTATGCGGGAAAGTCCGACCGTGTGTACGCGGCATAAGATTTGTATGAATATTAAAACTGCATATTCTTTATTATCAGGCTATGTGTGGAAGAAACCAAACATGGATACCTATCTTAATACTTGGGTTTGGTGATCTCTTTCAAATGAAATATTTACTTTTTGCTTTTTTTTTCTATTGCTCTACATCACTGCCCTCATCGGCAACTCCCTGATTATTGGTTTAGCTGTCATCACTAGAACGCTCCATTCTCCTATGTACTTTTTCCTTGGCAATCTTTCTTTATGTGAAATCTTTTACTCTAATTTTGTCTTTCCCCACATCCTATACCTGGTATGGGGAAATGGAGGCTCTGTATCACTATACTATGTTATTGGACATACTTATGTATGTACTTCAGCTGGGGTCACCGAGATTCTTCTCCTCTCTATAATGGCAGTTGACAGGTATTTTGCCATTTGCAACCCGTTAAGGTACCCCACACTGATGAATTTAGGGACTTGTAGTTATCTAGTCCTCATGGCCTGGCTATTAGGATTGATAATACCATCCATCTCAACTATTCAAATATACAGCCTAAAGATCTGCCCTTCGGAAACCATTGATGTGCTATTTTACGAGCTTGTGTGTATTTTAGAGATGTCTTCAACAGATACCAACATAATAAAAATGGAAATATTGGTCTTTGCAGTTGTTTTAGGATTGTTCCCCGTAATTTTGGTCATATTGAGTTATGTGTCCATATTTAGCACTATCCTAGCCATTTCTTCCAAGGATGGGAGGGTGAAGACTTTCTCCACTTGTAGCGCCCATCTGACTTCTGTGTTTTTGTATTTTGGGGCAATATTTTTAATTTACATGGTCCCTTCTATACTGTACTCCAAGAAAATGAAAAAAATTATCACTCTGGTGTACACTGTGTTGATTCCTTTGCTTAATCCACTTATCTACACTCTAAGGAATCAGGAAATGAAAGCTAGTTTGATGTCTTGTATTCCTTGTTTCAAGTCTGACATCCAGAGGCATTGTTGTTTTAAGGGGCCCTGGGTGGCCAGCAGAACTACATCCTCAGGACCACTAACATTCACATGAGCGCAAAATATTTGGATGTAATTATGTATTTGGAAAACACTCCATACTCTTTTATATAAGGTTTAAATGCAGTATCAATCTTTGATAGCATTTGCTTTATTTGAAATAATATTGCAAAATTAATTTATATGCTTAGAAGTTAGAGTAATACTAAAGCCCCCTCATTTTTACCCCACCAGATTACTATTACTAGGCTTAAGATCAGTCATGATCATCAACCTCCAGCTAACTGTGCACCGCTTCCCTCAGCTTCATGTCAAGGATTGCACACTTTAAACATAACTTGTGCACAATGTACAGTATTTCATTCTTCAGGGCCACATGTCCCATCATGCCTAGCACTTGCACCCAAGCGTGACCATCATTTGCCATCTGAGTACCTTGCGTACACTAGCAAGACCAAAGAAGGCACTCAATGTAGACCCATCCCTGCTCCTGCCGGTCTTTGGTGTTTTTTTTCCTCTTTCACTGCCTGTATTTGTTGACCTAGGCATTGTAGGCATCTCACTGTGTAGCTTGGTCCCAGGAGCGTGCATGAAGGAGCCACCCTACAAGCAATGCCAATGCCAGTGCTTGTTAAGGAAGTCCATTCTGAAGGAAGCAGGCAATTGGATCAGCAATTAGAGTAAGTTACTATTAGAATATTTGTAATTCCTTGACTAAATTCAAATTTTTTTTTTTTTTTCAGATTTACCAAAATTTTCTTTCCAAGGGAGCATAGGGACAAAGATAGCAATAATAGCTCAACAGGTTTTCTAACTCTTTATCACCCTATCCAGTTTCTCATAAACAGCTGGGGGTTGTCTCCCTCTATATCAGACCCGTTTCCTTGATGAATGTGTGATATACTGTATATGTGTATATGTTAATGGGCGAACAGAGCTTACTGTTATCAATACCAATTCTTATCCAAGTACTGCTTTTTTGCACACGTGTCAGTACCTCTGTTAGCAATTTACATTCCATTTTTTTTTTTGAGATGATCAGTTGATTGGATTAATTTGCTTAATTTATATTACAGTAGAAGCATATGGAGATAAATGCAGGTGTTAAAGGAAAAGAGGAAACATTTGTTTTTAACCTTCTTGTCTGTGACTGATATTTACGACATAATTGAAATAGGCATAAACCTAAGGCCGGCCATAGGTCAACCATGGGTTGTAGGAAATAGAATCCCACCGGTGGAGCCATCGTGTTTTCCCAGCAGTGATTACACACAGTGATTACTGCTAACAGCTATAATAGTCGCTAGCAATAATAACATGTAAAATTCGACAGACTGGTTGTACCCAAGTTAATCGATCAATCAACTTGGGTACATTTAGGCTCCATTCAAACTTGTTCGACTTGTCATGCAACTTTGGACATCAAAGTTGCATGACAAGTTTATATATATTTGCGTAACTTAACCACATAGTGACCGGCGCACGCCGATGTACATCGGCAAAATGGCACGGACAGCCAAATGGGCGTACCTGTATGTCCCTTTGAATTTGCTGCAGTGCCATTGCGTGTGCGCTGCCACCCGCACATGTGTCACGAACTCCGTGAGTCCGACCGTGGATCCTGCGGACTTGATGTCCGTGGGGATACCCGCGATCGTCTCACGGAGAGGAAGAACGGGGAGATGCTAATGTAAACAAGCATCTCCCCGTTCTGCCTAGTGATACTGTCACTGATCATAGCTCCCTGTGATCGGGAGCTATGATCAGTGACGTGTCACACACAGACCCTCCCCCCACAGTTAGAAACTAACCCTTCCCTAGCCCCCTAGTGGTTAACCCCTTCACTGCCAGTGTCATTTTTACAGTAATCAGTGCAATTTAATCGCACTGATTGCTGTAAAAATGACAATGGTCCCAAAAATGTTTCAAAATTGTCCGTTGTGTCCGCCATAATGTCGCAGTCATGATAAAATCGCCCCCATTACTAGTAAAAAAAAAATATTAATAAAAATGCCATAAAATGAACCCCTATTTTGTAGAAGCTATAACTTTTGCGCAAACCAATCAATATACGCTTATTGCGATTTTTTTTACCAAAAATATGTAGAAGAATATGTATCGGCCTAAACTGAGGGAAAAAAAAATTAATATACTTTTGGGGATATTTATTATAGCAAAAAGTAAAAAATAATGCGTTTTTTTCAAAATTGTCTCTCTATTTGTGTTTATAGTGCAAAAAATAAAAAGTGCAGAGGTGATCAAATACCACCAAAAGAAAGCTCTATTTGTGAGAAAAAAAGGACATCAATTTTGTTTGGGAGCCATGTCGCACAACCGCGCAATTGTCAGTTAAAGCAACACAGTGCCGAATCTCAAAAAGCGCTCTGGTCTTTGGCCAGCCAAATGGTCCGGGGCTTAAGTGGTTAAAGTTGCAGCAACTGCAAAGTAGTTCATGCACTACTTTGGTCTAACTTTCATGTAACTTGAGGGTCATAGACTTCAATGTTAACTCTCAAAAGTTGCATGAAAGTCGTTACCTGAATGTTGTACAATGTAACTTGTGTGCAACAGTTGTCCATTATCACTGGTCAAAGCCAAAGTCGTATCCAAGTTGCACCCATCCAAAGTTGCACTCCAAAGTTGGCGCAACTTTGGAGTCGTACAAGTGTGAATAGAGTATTAGCCTTCCTATACATGGTTTGAATTAGAACTGTCTATGGCTGGGTAAGCTAGATGACATTTAGTTTGCTCTGTGTACTGCATATAAACTATCATCGTTTTTCCCAATAAATAACATTTTCACTTTGTATAATTTTCTTTCCCATCTCAGTGATGCTGATCTCCTTCACTTTTTAAACATTTTCTGTCTGCTTGAACTCGATCCAATGTCAGCTGCACATCATTGCTCTGGACTGGTTTCCTGGAAGTGACGACAATGGACCATGACTGTGCAAAATAGTAATAGACAAAGTCAGATTTTTTTAAATCAAAAATGTCATCAAAATGGTGAATAATCCACAACTCCAAAGGAAGTTTCCGGTGTGCTCCACTCAAAAAATGAATTGTATTGGAAGTGTTACTATTAATAAAAAAAGATAAAACTTATATATCAATGAAATAAAATATGTGCCTTTCGAATTGCGTTCCATCCACACACAAATCTTTGCACAGCAACACATATAATTGTCCTTATTAACCGCTTCAGCCCCGGAGGATTGTACCCCCTTCCTGACCAGAGCACTTTTTACAATTTGCATAAATAAAGGAAAAAAACGCGCTGAAAAATAATATAAACACTTAAAGCTGCACGAATAAAACACCAAAACCTGTGTACAGTAAAATTAAAGAGAATTCAAACGTGCGCTCACAATGAACATAATCTGTATAAAAAATAAATAATCTAAATTCCTGTGAAAAATCAGAAATGTTCATCAAAAAATAATATTGATAATTAATGAATGGTGAAAAACTGTGAAAAAAATATGCTTAAAAAGTATCATGACATTTCAAGAAAAGTTTTCACAACCCAAATGGATGAGGAACAGTCGTTAGATGAAATACTTCAAGGAGCAAAAGTTCTTATGATGAACAGTAGGAGAAGGAGTCCCATACACAAACAGTTACTTCACAGAAGCAGGAGGAAGCATCCACCTTCCGACCAGTCAGACACTGCACATATATATGGAGAGGGAGGGAAATGAGGATAAGAGCTCTCATATAGTCCCACAGTATTAAAAGGTGGACCCTTACCCTCAATGATGGACCTCCTCTCTGGTGAGGTCTCACACGCAGGCAGACTTTGCCCTCTGCAGGGACTGTGGATGGATGATGTCCAGATCCAGCTCATACAGTGTGCGTCTCCAACTTGGCTTCTACCAACTCGTCCACCTGGGGGGGAGGGAGTGACAAGCACACTTGCCCCAAAGGGAGGTGGATAAAAAACAAAAGAGGGGCTCCGATGGTGTAATAAAGTTTTAGAATTTATTGCTAGTTAAAACAATGGAGTCACAACAAGTGAGCTCCGTGAATACAATATAAAAAAGCCGGCATAAAAATAGCAAACACCCGTGCAAATTATGTGGCGGACTGAGTGATGTGTAGCCACGCCCTACTAGTTTCGTTACATCTAACGTCTTCAAAGGGGCACGGGCAACGCATCAAGTCATCACCTATATAATGCAGAGCATGAACCAAGCCTCATTCTGACCTGATATCACCGCTCAGCAGTAATCAGACAGCTGGACGGGGAAATAACCAAGCCTCTCACTGGTGTTCTTCCCTGCAATCAATGCTGAGATGGTAACCTTTAATCAACAGAAACCAAAAAAGAGATTAACCCCTTAAGAAAGGAATCCCTGGTTCAGTATAATAGGCTACTGCAACCTATACCGCACAGTGCTTACAATATTAAAAACTCGCAAGTACACTGTAATAGCATATTGCACTTATCAGAAGTGTTATGAACACAAATATTTTAATTCAATTTATTAAAAAACTAAACTAAAATTAATATAAATTGGAATTATATAATACACTAAACGGAACCCTAAATAAAAGAAAAAAAGGGGTTTCTCAGTATGCATGTTCCCCTGCAAGGATCAATACAGTAACAAGCGCATTCATAGTTGGAAAAAACATCAGTGAACCTGTATTAATGATTTTACATTGGGGAGTATATCAACACACTAAGTATATTTTATAGTAGATCTCATATATAGTTCCACAAATATGGATAAAATAAACATCTTAAAGAATAAAAAATATAAAACCATCGGAAATGTATGATCACAGACAATCGTATAGGACCCTCAAACTGAGTCTATTGCCCTCCACTCTATAGTTGTCTAAAAGAGGGGAAAAGGGGGTGGGGTTATTTCTAGGCATTATCTATAAAAGCATTGAGCTCAATGTCAACGTTTAGTCCTCTGGATCTTAAAGAGCGGATTTTATAGATCCATTCCATTTCGAGCTTCAAAATGGCTCTTCTCTTAGAACCTCCCCTCCAGGGGAGCTTAAGTTTATCAATGCCTCTGAACGAGGTCCCCCTGGGGTTTTGTTTATGAACCTCAAGGTAGTGTTTGGAGACCGGATGACCTAAGAAACCTCTTTTAATGTTCCCAATATGTTCCCCAAGTCTCACTTTCAATGAACGTACAGTGCGGCCCACATAATGGAGCCCGCACGGGCAAGTCAGAAGATACACGACGTGGGTTGTTGAACAGGTTATAAAAGATTTAATCGGAAATTCACTCGATGTATTATTACAGTGAAAACGGCCCACCTTCCTTTCAGTAACAGCATTGATAGAACAGACCTCACAATTTTTACATTTGTAAAAGCCTATTAGGTGTTGAAAAACAAACAAACATTGGCTTATGAAGAGGGGGATCGCACATCGTCGACACAACCCGAGATTTAATCGAGGGGGCACCCCTGAAAATTACTTGAGGTTTGTCAGGAAGGATTGGTCCAAACACAGGGTCATTTTTAATGATATGCCAATGTTTGTACAGCATTTTTTAACAGAAAAGTGCTGCCATGAGTATCCAGTAATGAAGGGACAAACTAACTTATTATCTCTATTGGGACTAGGTTTATCTGCCAGAAGTAGATCTCTATCCATTGACTTGACCTGATTCAGTTTTTCTTCTAAAAATTGGGCCTCATACCCTTTTTCCAAAAATCTTCCCGTCAAAATACTTGATTGGGACACAAAATCAGCCATTGTGGATCAATTTCGTTTTAACCTAATATATTGACTCTTCGGGACAGAGTCTAACCATGATTTGTGGTGACAACTGTCCCGAGGTATAAACGATTTCCGGTCTGTGGCCTTGAAATGGGTGGAGGTAAGTAGAGAGTTCCCTTCACTACGAATTTCAAGGTCCAGAAAATTGATCCTTTGTTGACTTGCCTCACACTTTAAAACAATGCCCCTTTCATTATTATTTAGGTCCTCCATAAATGAATTCAGTGAGTCATAGGAGACACTCCATAGGAGGAGGACGTCATCTATGTAACTAGCCCACAAGACCAATTCGGGTCTTTGTTGGGCATAGATGACGTCCTCCTCCCATTTCCCCATAAAAAGGTTCGCCAGGCTGGGGGCAAACTTAGCCCCCATTGCAACACCTTTAGTCTGGAAGAAGAACTTACTATTGTGCCAAAAGAAATTATGTGTCGTGGCATACTCTAGAAGTTCCATAATAAAGCGTTTCTGCTCTCTTGAGATTGAAGAGTCCTTGTTCAGAAAATATTTAACAGATTTAATACCCCAACTATGGGGAATGATGGTGTACAGTGATGTGACGTCGGCTCTGACAAGCCACTGTCCGTCACTGTAACCACAATTCCTAAGTAGGTTTATAGTATGTTTGGTGTCTTTAATGTACGCTGGCAACCGCTGAACTAGTGGCTGGAGAAAATTGTCAATGTACTTACCTGCCCTAGATGTAATAGAATCTATCCCACTTATGATGGGATGGCCCGGAGGGCACACCGGATCTTTGTGGATCTTTGGCAGGTAGTACATGACGGGAATTCTCGAGGCCACCGGGATCAAAAAGGATTTCTCCTTTTTGTTGATAACCCCTAACTCATAGCCCTTGTCTAGAATCCTTTCTAGTTCTTTCTTAAATCTGGTTCTCGGATCAGATCTGAGGAGCTGGTAGTTGTCTCTTTCACCCACCAGTCTCTCCAGTTCCTGAAGGTAATCGGCCTTATCTAAGACCACTATTCCCCCTCCTTTATCCGCTGGCCTTAAATGTAAGATCATTACGTTTACATAATGTATCCAGGCCCAGCTGTAATTCCTTTGCCATTTTGACTTTTTGGGTTTTCAAGTGGTCAAGGTCTCTCAGGAGAACGTCTCTGAATACCTTCAGGGAGGCAGGCACACCTCCTGGAGGGTTAAACAAGGACAAGAACCCTGAGTGTCTAATAGTGTTAGAGCTGGAGTTTTGGGAAACAATAGGATTGGACATCATGTATCTCTTGACATTTAGTTTTCTGGTAAACTTATGGATGTCCATATAAGTCTCAAATTTATTAAGGGATTTAGGGGGTACATATTTAAGACCCTTATCCAAAATCAATGTTTCTTCCTGTGTTAGGGGGGTTTTATTATTTATTATTATTCCCGTTTTCTTTTTGCTCTGTGATCTCCTCCCCCCTCTGACTCCTCTCTTTTTTCTATGGGTCTTTGGGGGTTTTGATTGGCCCGGGGAAAACCCCAATGTTGAGGTTGAGAGAATGTGTCTTGCCTCTGTTGGTAGGGAGGCTGACGGTCATTCCAATCCCTCTTCTGTGAGGATGGGGGCTGACGCCACAATGGTCTATCATATCCCCCCTCTCTCCTAGGGGTGCGGGGCTCAGAGTAATGTTCTCTTCTGCGTTCATATTGATCATAGTTGTCATATTGATAATCATTATTCCTCAAACTATGGAAACGGTTCTGGGTGGGAATAGAATACCCATACTGGTAATCCCCCTCATGCATCCTCCTGGAGGAATCACGGACATAGGATTGTCATTACCATTACGTTGGTAATATCCATTATTTTGTTGATCATATTGTTTGGATTTGTGATTTTTAAATCTTTTATTGGGAAGTTTAGACTTATTACCCCCCTTACGTGTTTGGGGGCGTGACCTGGACTGTGACTGTTTATTTTGTCTAACTGGTGACCGATAGGAGACCCGTCTTGATGTAGTTGGTTGTTGTTTTTGGGGTATGGGGGGTCTGTGTTGGTACTCTTCTACTCTTACAGGGACCTCTTCCTCTCCTTGAACCCCCATATCTGGGGCAGGGGCTGGACCAACCGGTCCATCTCCAGCAAATTTACTTTGCCACTCAAAGACACTCCCCCTTTTATAGTCTCCAACGTCCCTATTACTTTTTTTTCCTTTTTCTGTTCAATATCTTCCTTTTCAAGGACTTTTTTGAGGTGCATTGACCTCTCTTTATATTCGTCACTCTCATTGAAAGGAGAAAGCCTCTCTTTAATTGCCTTAATTTCAATATCGAGTCTAGCCAGTTTATCATTCTTTTTCTTTATTAAGAATTCAAGGAATGTACCCCCCCGCCTCATTAAAATAGCGGAACCAATCTTGAAGATCAGTCTCTCCTTTCTGATACTTTTTAAGCATATCTGACTGGTCGGAAGGTGGATGCTTTTTAAGCATGTCTGACTGGTCGGAAGGTGGATGCTTCCTCCTGCTTCTGTGAAGTAACTGTTTGTGTATGGGACTCCTTCTCCTACTGTTCATCATAAGAACTTTTGCTCCTTGGAGTATTTCATCTAAGGACTGTTCCTTATCCATTTGGGTTGTGAAAACTTTTCTTGAAATGTCATGAAAGCCAGGACGGCCACTTTCAAGCACCGTCAGAGTTGGTTCATTTACTTGAATTCCGGCCTCAGGCCCAACTGAGGCAGCATAGTTGACAGAATTTTGCCTTAAAATGTTGTGTAGAACACAGCACGCCATTATGATATGATTCAGTTTATACTCCACCATATGTATGGGTGTAAGAAATAGGCGGAACTGGCTGGCCATGATTCTAAATGTGTTCTCCACCACTCTTCTGGGTCTGGCCAGCCGGTAATTAAAAACCCTCTGGTCCGGGGACAGGGTCCTCATCGGGAATGGCCACATAAGATGGTCCCCAGCGCAAACACTTCATCAGCAACGAAGACGAATGGGAGACCTTCCACATTGTCTTCTGGAGGTGGCAAGTCCAAGCTGCCATTCTGGAGACACCTGTAGAACTCCGTCTGGGCGATGACTCCACCATCGGACATCCGGACATTCTTCCCCACGTCCACATACAGGAACTCATAAGTAGCCGACACCACTGCCAACATCACAATACTATTGAGCCCCTTATAATTATAATAGTATGACCCCAAGTTGGGTGGTGGGACGATGTGGACGTGTTTCCCATCAATTGCCCCTCCGCAGTTAGGAAAGTCCCAACACTGGGCAAAGTGGGAGGCCACAGTCTGCCATTCCTGTGGGTTGGAAGGAAACTGTGGAGTCAAAGAAGAAAAATAAATTAATCTTTTTGCACATAAACAGGGAAAGCAGATTAGACACAAACATTCTTGGCCAACATCAGTATAACATTTATTTTAGGGAGTATTTAAAGACAAAGGTATAAGGTCCACCTATCAGATCCCCCCCCCCCCCATGGGCCATTTGTAAAATTTTATGGGGGGAGATGTTTTGGACAGGTAACCCTCTCCACTTCATTGAGAGATGAATGCCTAAATAATGTGTATTACTTTGGCCAGCCCCTCCTTACTTTACACTATTGGCAGCCCACTGGACAGGTAAGAAGTGTCATAATACAAAGATATAAATACACACTGTACATATTTTAGCACATTTTTACATTCTGCTATTACCTATCAAGATAATAATAGGATACAAAAACTTTAAACAGTACTATTTGAAAGTATTCAGGCAGGCCCTTGCACTACATGCTTTGGGGAATTCATCCATCAATCTGACCACTAAAGAGGTGGGTATAGTGTGTATGGCTTTGGCATAGGTCAGCAGATAGAGGATTGTTATCAGCTGAGTTAGCAGTTGGGGGAGGGAGGTTTCCAAATGATTTTGAGACACCAAAAAAAGCCTCTGCCACTCTGCCTGAATTTAAAGCACAAATCATAAACATTTATAATTTTTACCATAAAATCACATTTTCACCCTGTATGTATTTTCATTCCCATCTCAGTGATGCTGATCTCCTTCACTTTTCCAACACTTTTGGGGTTGATTTATTAGACTGTACTGCCTAAAAATGTGTTTGTTTTTGTTTAATTTGTTTTTTTGTTTTTTTTCGGGTCATTCGTTATGATCGCAATTCGTAAATTTGTAAATTAGAAAATTCTCAAATTTAAAAATTCATAATTTCGTAAATTAGAAAATTTGTAAATTAGAATATTCATATATTCGAAAATTTGTAAATTTGAAAATTTGAAAATTCATAATTTCGTAAATTCGAAAATTTCTAATTTCGCAAATTCGAATATTCGTAATTTTGTCAATTCTAAAATTTGTAAATTCGAAAATCCAAATATCCGAAAATAGGAAAGAAAATCCAAAAATTCAAACGAAAGTTCAAACAAACAAACAAAGTTACGAATTATCCAAAATAACGAATGCCGCATCTAAACAAATGAAACGGAACAAGTTAATAATAAAAAATATTAATAAATAGTTTTTATTATTATTGTTATTTATTATTATTAATTTGTTACGTTCCATTCGTTTGGATACAGCATTCCTTATTTCGGATAATTTGTAACTTCAGATAAATTTGTATTCCTTACATTCACTAACACCCAAATTTGTTTTCAATCTCATTTTATTAAGTTTTCCACTTCATTTAAAACAATCACAAATATCATACCATTCCATTTAACCATAACATTATACAGCTTAATTATCTTACTCCTAATACATAAGAATTTTTTACTTAACAGGCTTTAAACATCTGCATAATTCAACCTTGAACCCCCCCCCCCCCTTCCTACTCGCCCTTACCCTCCCCCTCCTCCCCATCCATATCTTCTCATACATACAAAAAAAAAAAAAAAAAAGGAATTCTTCCTTTCCCTTTCCCTTCCTACTTCCTTATATAAATTCTGATATTTCTTGCGATGACCGAAACTCTTCCCATTTTTGCCATATTTCAGGTAGTTGATTTGTTAAATGCCCTTCCTCTCTAATTTTCTCTTCCATATATTGTATTTCGTTCATTTCACATATCCAATCTGTTATAGCTGGTTTCTCTGTTTTTTTCCAGTTTTTTGCTATTATTGTTCTTGCTGCTGATGTCATATAATGAATGATGTCTTTTTTCATTGCCTTTATTGACTTTGGTAACAAAGACAATAATGAAATTTCCACACTCGGGGTTATCTCTACTCCCGATATCCTATGATAGATCTCGTATATCTTATTCCAGAATTCTTTTACTCGATGACATCCGTACCATATATGTTCCAATGTTCCCTTTTCTATTTTACATCTCCAGCAAAGATCTGTATTTCTTTTGTTAATTAAGTTTAAGGTGACAGGACTTCTATACCACCTCATTGCAATTTTATAATTTCTCTCTTGATATTTATTTGATGTAGTTGTTCTATGTATAGTTTTAAAAATCTTTTCCCATTCTCCTTCTGATAAGGTTCTACCGATTGCTATTTCCCATTTCCGTACGCTCTTTAATTCTTTAAGGGGGCTATTCGGGATAAGTTCGTCATATATCTTCGATAAGTTCTTAATCGGGGCCTGTTCTCCCAGCAGCAATTTTTCAAATCTAGTCAATGGTCTGCTTAGCCTGGCTATTTTTGGTTCTATAAAGGCCTGTAATTGTTGGTGCTGCAGCCATTTATTTTTATTCCCCTCTCCCATTTCCCTTAGTGTAGGTATTCTCCCATTCTCAAGGACCTGGGCTAATCTCATATCTTTGGATCTATCCCATTTTAGGAAATTTTTATTCATCATTGCTATAGGGAATTCCGGGTTATAAAACATTGGGGTCATCGGTCCCAGTATTGTAGAAAGCTTCCCTTCTTTCATTATACCATCCCATGCTTTTAACGTAGCACTTACGAAAAGTGTCAGCTCATTTCTTTTAGGTCTTAGGTGGGGTTCCACCCATGGAAGGACTTTTAATTGGGGTCCAATTATTTCCTCTTCTAAACTGACCCACTGCTTATTTTCTCTATTGTGGTACCAGTCTACTATGCTGGTCAGTGATGCTGCCTGTAAATATTTCATGCAATCTGGTAGCGCAAGCCCCCCATTCATTTTTTTTCTGATTAGGTTCTCCCTTTTTATCCGGGGAGTTTTGTGCGCCCAAATAAATTCGACTATCGCTTTTCTTAACTCCTTCATTAATTTTCTTGGGGGTTCCAGCGGTATTGTTTGGAAAGTATACAATAACTTTGGCAAAATATCCATTTTCACAATATTAACTCTTCCCGTCCATGAGTAAGTCATTCTGTCATATTTCTGTAATGATTTAATGGCGTCTCGGATTGCTTTTTCATAATTCATCCCTTGTAGTTGTTTTAAATCCTTTGTTATAAAGACTCCCAGATATTTTATTACGTTTTGCTTCCATTTGAATGGGAAGTCATTTTGCAGTCGTGAGAAACCCTCCTTACTTACTGATATATTCAATATCTCTGATTTATCATAATTTATTTTGAAATTGCTTAATTCCCCAAATCTCTTAAATTCTTTCATTAGATTTGGTATAGTTTTATTGGGATCAGTTATGTATATTAGTAGATCATCCGCATACGCCGCTATTTTATATTCTTTCTCTCCCACCTTTATCCCTCTAATTTCTTTATTGTTTCTGATTGCAGTGATTAGATGTTCCATTGTAAGTACAAACAACAAAGGGGACAGAGGACACCCCTGACGGGTGCCATTTGATATTTTTATGTCCTTTGATAACATACCATTTACTCTTACTTTTGCTTTTGGGTTAGAATACAGGGCCGCTATCCTATTACACATTTTCGGGCCCATACCAAGTTGTTTTAGTGTTTCTTCTAGAAAACTCCACCCTATCCTATCGAATGCCTTTTCTGCGTCCACGGCCAGCATACATGTTTCGATAGCTGTTCTTTGAGCAAATTCCATCAATGTACAGGTTTTTATAATGTTATCCTTGGTTTCTCTCCCTTTTGTAAATCCAGCTTGATCTAGTTTAATAAAGTTAGGTAGGATTGGTGTTAATCTATTCGCAATAATTTTAGAATATATACGTATGTCTATATTAGTTAAAGAGATTGGCCTATAGTTTTTACATAGCGTATGGTCCTTCTCTGCTTTTGGAATCAAGGTAATATGAGCCTCTGTGCTTTGTGGTATGAAACCTTGTTTGTCTGATATAGAGTTATATGTTTTTTCCAGTATAGGGGCAATTATTTCTTGAAAATTCTTATAGAATCTAGTGGTGTATCCGTCGGGCCCTGGACTTTTTCCCGGGACTAGTTCTTTAATCACTTGTTGAATCTCTTCCACTGAGATGTCATTTTCCATTACCTCGTATATCTCTTTCGGGAATCTAGGAAGGGCTGTTTCTTCTATATATTCTTTAATTTTCTCTCTATTCCAATCCGACCCTTTGTTCCTCTGTGATGCTTTAATATTATATAGATTAGAGTAGTATGCATAAAATTCTTCCATTATTTCCTTTGGCTCATATGTATATTCCCCATCTGTTTTTAATATTTTGCTTATAGATGGTAGGGTCTGTTGTTCCTTTAGTGTTTTAGCAAGCATTTTTCCTGTCTTGTTCCCATACTGATACCATTGTGCCCTCTTACGGTCCCTAATCCTGAGGGATTCCTCATCCAGCAAGGATTGTAGCTCCATTCTTTTCTCTTTTATCTTTATTTTATCTGATGGTTTTAGATTCTGCTTGTGTTCTTTGTCCAGTTCCTCTATATCTTTTATCAGCTGAGATTTCTTTTGATCCTTATTTTTTTTCAGTCTTGATCCATGCTTAATAAGTGTCCCCCTTACTACGCACTTTAATGTTTCCCATTGCATGGGCATTGATGTTTCATCCTTCTCATGAATTTCTGCAAAATCCCTTATTGTTTTGCGTATATCCTCTATACACTCTTTGTCTTTCAACAGGTTATCATTTAATCTCCAATTCCCTTTTGTTTTTACTTGCTCTATTACCTTGATTTCCAAAAACACCGGGGCATGGTCCGACCATAAGAACCCCCCTATATCCGATGATGGAGTCAATAACATTCCTGAATGGTTAATAAAAAAATAATCTATCCTATGATAGGAATCGTGTATGTTCGAGTAATATGAGTAGTTTTTTTCAGTTTGATGCTGGGCTCTCCAAATATCCACCATATGATATTTCTCTAATAACCCCTTAAATTCTTCTAATTGACTCTTGTTTCTATACGCTTGGGTATTAGTTGTATCAATTTTTACGTCCATAACAAAATTAAGATCCCCACCCATGATCACTGTGCCTTCTGCCTTCTCCATGCTACTATTTAGGGCCTTTATCCCTGTCCTTATCTGATCGTAATTTGGTAAATACAAGTTAATGATTGTGAAGATCTTCCCGTATATTGTCACTTTTATCACCAGGGATCTACCATCATTACCCATATATTTTTGTGTTATTTGGTAAGGTACATTCTTATGGAAGGCAATAGATACCCCTTTTGATTTAGAATAGGCAAATGTATCGTGTATCCAGTTGTTATAGTATCGGTTATTAAGTTTTGGTATGTGATTTGAACGAAAATGAGTCTCTTGGAAGAGTATAATATCCACTTTTTGTTTATTGAGAAAATTTAAAATTTGATTTCTTTTATTAGGAGAGTTAAGGCCTCTTGCATTAAAGGAGCAAAATTTAATCCCCCCCATACCGAGAAGGAGGAAGAGAAAAAAAAAAAAAAGAATTAGATAATAAACACACTCACACACCCCTCGCACTCAATCTACCCTACTTCTATTTGACTTAGATAAATAAAGTCTATCTTACTATTTTTAGTAAGCTCCCTACTGTGAGGGGTTTTGAGCCTGCTGACCTTGAATTGCCGCGCCGATCGTCGTCCACATGCCTTGTTTTGCTTGCTAGTTTAGCCCTCTCTCTCCCCTTTTCTTTCTTTACAACTTTTCCTCCTTTTTAAGATCTATCTTCTTTCAATTTTTTTCTGTTTTATTACTTATTAACTGCTATTACCCCGATATTAAGATCCTCCGTTTTCTCCACCTTCTCAGTGAGGAAAAAAGGGGGGAAAGGAGGAAAAAAAAAAAAAAAAATAAAAAAAAAGAAAACCTTCAATGTTTGTTATTTCATCTTAGATGATTAAATTGCTCATATGCCACATCTCCATAAAATCCGTACTTTAGCCTTTTCTTTTCTACTTTGCCTTAACACATATAAGAGAAAAGAAAAAAAAAAAAAATAAAAAAAATAAAAAAAGGAATCCAAACCATCCATCAGTTTAATTTCAGTAATACCCCAGTGTGTGCTATGTTTTCCTTATACCTTTCCCTATTGTTGTCATTTCTGTCTCTATTATTTAGTTCTAGATAATTAAAGTTATGAGTATTTCCGATTCACTACCATTAAACCCTGCCTTTCAAACTGATAAATTTTTAAGGATCTAAAGTATATAAGTGCATTTCCCTGTGAAAAGCTTTCCCTCGTTATCTCAATATATGAGGCATCCAATTAATTCTGCCTCTTACTCCTTTATAACCACCATAGTAAATGTCATAATAAAAAAAAAAAAAAAAAAACACTTATCAATTTCAATACAGTGATACCGTGGTGCATAAACCATTCCCTTAACATTTATCTTATAATTGACATTTTAAGTTCAGTGATACCTCAGTGCATCCACTCTTTCATTAGCGTTTCGCCCCATACATTATTATTACAACCAAAAAAAAAAAAAAAAAATGCCCAACAAGCATCAATTTAACTATAGTGATACCATAGTGCATAAACCATTCCATTAACATTTTTCCTTTTTTCTTCCCCCTATTCCCTTTCCCTTCCTCCCCCCCTCAGTTACCCTTGTGTATGAACCCATTCGTTGTTAATTCCCTTTATAATTTATAATGCATAAATACCTCATTTTAAGTTCAGTTCAGTGATACCTCAGTGCATCCACTCTTTCATTAACGTTTCACCCCATACATTATTATTACCACAAAAAAAAAAAAAAAAAATATTTTACCCAACAATCATCGATTTAAATATAGTGATATCTTAGTGCATAAACCATTACCTTAACCTTTTATTATTGACAAAAAAAAAAAAAAAAATTTTACCCAACAATCATCGATTTAAATGTAGTGATATCTTAGTGCATAAGCCGTTACCTTAACCTTTTTCCTTATATCTTATTATTGACAAAAAAAAAAAAAAAAAAAATAAAATCCAAATAATCCATCAATTCAAATTCAGTGATGCCACGATGTATACTATATTTTCTTTATACCTATCTCTATTATTATCGTTTCTGTATCTATTGTTTAGTTCTAGATAATTAAAGTTAAGAATATCTCAGATTCTCTGCCCTTAAGCACTAAATTTTTGAATTGATAGATTATAGGGACTTATAAGTGCCTAAGTACATTACCCTGTGAATACCTTTCATTCATTATCCTACTATATAAACCATCAAAATAATGTCAGAGACTTTCCATCTATATTGGAGGTTGTTTTTAATTAATTGTTCCAACAGGGGCCTTAACGCTCTTCTACGATCCAGCGTGTATTTCGATAGATCTTGGAAAAGTAATAAGGGCTCTCCTTCATATTGAATATTTTTATTTTGCCGGGCCGCCATCATGATTTTATCCTTTATGTGGGCAAAATGCAACTTACAGATAATATCTCGAGGCTTTTTTTAGATCTGGCTTCCTTATCCCTGTAGCTCTGTGTGCCCGGTCGATAATTAGATCTTTTACATCTATATCTTGGGCGATTTCCTGAAAGATTTTCTGTAGTGTTGTTATTAGTTCTTTTGAGCTTACTTCTTCTTTCAATCCTCTAATTCTTATGTTTGATCTTCTATTTCTATTCTCTTGTTCATCTAAATTGTTTATTACTTGTTTAAGTTGTCTTTCTTGCTTCTGAATCTTTTCCTCTATCCTTTTTAGGTCTTGCTCTGTTTTTGAGACTTGCTTATCTATTGTGTCTATTTTTTCTTGTGTATTTTTGGTGGTTGTTTTTAGTTCTTGTATCTCCAGTTTATATGATTCCTCCAACCTATGTATATATTGATCCATGTCTGCTCTAGTTGGGAGCGATCGAATGTACGCCCTAATGTCCCCTTTTTCTTTATCTTCCTCTGTTTGTTTGTTTGTTATTTTATCAATTGGTGAGCTATTTCTAGGGTGGCTTGTTTGTTCCTCCCCCAATGATCTGGAAGTTACCGATGACTCTGCCAAACCCGATAGTTCCTGTGATGTTTGTAATTCCTGTGTTACATGGGGGGATTGTAGTTGTAACTGTTGGAAAAATTCCTTGATATCAGTTGTTTGTAGTGGTTGTGTCCCTGTAGTGTTTTTGCTCTTAACCTCTCCCTTATCTTTTTTGTTTACTTGATTTTGCGGTGTTTTGCTGCCTTTCTTGGGTGCCATTTCTTCCTCTCTTTCCCCTTTTTCTCTTCTTTTTCTTTTCTCTTCCCTTTCCCCCTTTCTTTCTCTCCCTTCCCCTTCCCTTTTCTTCCTTCTTCACCTTTTTTAGTATTCTTATTGAGTGATGTAATATACAGGGTCGGGGGGGGGGGACTAGAAGAGGGCTAGTTTCTTTATAGTTCTTAAATGGCCTTTGGCAGTCTCTTTTTAACTTTGTTTACCCCGCCAGTAACTGACAGTTTTAGTATATGATTCTGGATCTAAGATTGGTAAGCTCTTCTTTCCTCTGCTTGATTATCTTTCTTTCTTTCGCTATTTCAGTGAATCCTTCTGAGTGTTTTATTACCAGAGTTTGTATATATTAAAAATAAATTTCCATACGCATACCTGTTCTCTCTGGGCTTCTGAGGTTAAATGAGATTATACTCTTTACCGTTTACGGCTTCTGGCTTCTCTCCGGGTATTCCCAGTATCACCTGGTCTGCCTGATCCCTGCCGCTCAGCTCCCGAAGCTTTCCGCCGGAGAGGGCGTCCGTGTCAGGTGTCCCCGCGGTCCGCTTCCGCAAACTCGCAGAGGCTCCCGTCCGGCCGCGCCCGCTGTCTCCTGGCTCTGCCCCTGGAAGCGATCCTGGCACTCCACAGGCTCGTTCTCCGTCGGCCCTTTCGGGTCTCCTGCTTCCCGCGAGAGTTGCTGTGTTGTTCGCCGGTCCTTTCTCCACTCCTACTTCCGCTCCCACTCGCTCAGCTCAGCTCAGCTGTCCCCCGGCGGGGGGATTCAATAAGATAACCCCGGAGCCATCGACCTCTCACCAGGCATGTATGTAAAAAATGTTCCCTTCAATGCCAATAACGTATCTGCTTGTCAGTTTGTCTGCTTGTCCTTTTGCCAGCGTAACAGCTTTCCAGCGTGCTAGCTCCTTAGCATGTCTTCCTTATCAGAATGTCGGCATGTCCGACTCTCGGTCACTCTAAGCGGCCATCTTGGTCAGCAGCTCCTCCCCCTCTGCAGCCTCCACAGCTGTTCACTAACACCCAAATTTAAAGGAAATTCCAATACCTATAATTTAATAGTTAGTTATTATTTGAGATTTTCGAATTTTTGGGTTTTCTGATTTTGAATTTACTTTTTTTTTTGAATAATAATTCACAAATATTCAGAAAAGTTGGGTTTTGTCAAAATTCCTCAAAAAACGATTGGGGAATGAACCAAATTGCACATGTCCATGATTTACTAAAGGCAAATAGACTGTTTAAAAAAAAAAGAAGCTCTGTAGACTGTCATCATCCAATCATGTGCAAGCAAACATTTTTTTTTTTTATTTTCCCTGTTCGTGATTGGGTATTCTTTGTAAAGTGAAACCTCATTTACTAAGCTCTGGAGCAACTGCACTTTGCAAAGTTCACAGTCCTTTTGCCTTTAGTACATCAATTTCTGTCTACTTGAACTTGCTCCAATGTCACTTAAAAAAAAAAGTAAGGCGCCCCCGTGCTCGCGCAGCAAAGAAAACGTATATGTAAGTCGCACCCGCAAATATAAACAGTGTTCAAATCACACATGTGAGGTATCACCGCAATTGTCAGAGTGAGAGCAATAATGCTAGCATTAGACCTCCTCTGTAACTCTAACCTGGTAACCTTTACATTTTTTTAAACTGTCACCTATGGAGATTTTTAGGAACCATAGTTTGCCGCCATTCCACGAGTGTGCGTAATTTTAAAGCATGACATGTTAGATATCTATTTATTTGGCATAACATCAACTTTCACATTATACAAAAAATTGGGCTAACTTTACTGTTTAGTTTTTTTTATTCATGAAAGTGTCTTTGTTCCCCAAAAATTGCATTTGAAAGACCGCTGTGCAAATACCGTGTGATATAAAATATTGCAACGATCACCATTTTATTCTCTAGTGTCTCTGCTAAACTATATATATATATATATATATATATATATATATATATATATATATAATGTTTGGGGGTTCTAAGTAATTTTCTAGCAAAAAATACAGATTTTAACTTTATCTTGTAAGCAACAAATGTCAGAAATAGGCTTAGGCATGAAAGGGCTAAGGATAATAATAATGACAAAATCAGCAAAATAGTATATCACTGAATTAGAAAAGGACATATTCAATATGGGGTTTTTGATAGAATAAAAGAAAACTTTGGGCATAAGATAGCCCAAAGGTTGGACTTTAGAGGCACAATGGACAGTAATAGATATAAAGTTATATATTTTTTTATAACAATACATGGTACAATGATGATGATCGATTTTTAACATATATTTCTATTATATGAAGTCTGATCTATGTGTTTTATTTTAGATAGTGAGACCCGTTTTCCTCCAACAATCCCAGAGTGTGTCCTGATGAAGCTAGGCAGCGAAACGCGTTGATGCACAGGGGCTCACTACCAGGTATACTATGCATGCTCATTTTTGTCATGTATTGTGTATTTGTTTTTAATTCTTTACCTTTTTTTGCTTTTTGTACCATGTATTGTTATAAATAAAATATATAACTTTAAATCTATTACTGTCCATATTGCCTCTAAAGTCCGACCTTTGGGCTATCTTATGCCCAATTTTTTTCTTTTATTATACAAAATAATTCCCATACCGATGTGGCCATAGGAGTGTTTCCTTTATATTTTCAATATGGGGGTTATCAGAGATGTCTGCAATAGATGCTGCTGCTCGATATTGCACCCCATATAGTCTTCTGGTGATCTCCCTAGGATGTACTGGTGGACTGCTATCAAGATCGGTCCCAGACAGTATCTCCAATGGGGGGGGGGGGGTGTAATGTCCAGAAATGTCCGGGCTATGCTTCAAGAGTATTTTCACTTCTGATTAAATGATCTTAAAAAATGTTTTTCTTAGGTTTGACTGTATTTTCTTTTCTGATTCAATGTTCTTTGGGTATTATCCCTTCTGATTTAATATTCTTAGAATCTGGGTCTTCTAGTACTGCTTATATTCTCCACAGAACTCCATACAATAAAACATATAATAGTTGACATATTCCAACTGCATTTGATTTGACATTAGAATAAAAAATATTCTCCGAATGAATTAAATTTGCCCTGAAAAAGACAACAGAAATATCACACAGGTCCTCAACATATCAATGCAGCAGTATGAAGAGCCTTCCTACTTCAAATGTTTCACAATTGTCCCTCTCCCTAAGAAACCCACCAACAAAGAATTTAAAGAATACTAGTCCATTTTCCTGAAGTCAGTAGCCATGAAGTCCTTTGAGAGTCCAGTGCTGAATCACTTGAAGGACATCACAGGCCCCCTGCTGCACCCCCTGCAGTTCACCTATAGAACAAAAAGGTCAGTGAAGGATGCTGTCCAAATGGGCATGCACTAGATCCTGCAACACCCTGACTCCCCAGACACGGACACATGGATCCTCTTTGTGGATTTCAGCTTGGTGCTCAAGTCTTTCACTCCAGGAATCCTCAACTCCAAACTCACTCCGCTCACTGTGTCCACCAACGTCCGTGCAGTGTGTTGCCACTGGGACATCGAGAGAAGAGGCCACAATTGTGATCATGTGATCGTATAGCCATCACATGATTCCTGAGCGCTCAAATTGGCCTGGTACTAAGAGCCGGTGGTCACAGCAGTCGCAGGAGTGGCAGGCTGCCTACCCCTAACTCGGAAGAGGCAGGGGACATACATACGTGATCCTCCCTGTAAGTGTACTGTGGCAGGGCGACAAGCAGTTAGTCAATCTCTTCTAACAGGGGAAGCTCCCCTTGACTGATGGACAGCTAATATTGTACCTATCCACAAGAGGGGCAGCAAGGTAGAAGATGGCAATTACAGGCCAGTGAGTTTAACAACAATTGTAGTCAAGTTAATGGAATCACTCCTAAAAAGAAGGATTATTGATCACCTCAAATTACACAACTTGCTGGACCCAACGCAGCATGGCTTTACTGAGGGCAGATCATGGGTGGTTCAGTGGATATGCAGTTGGCTAAAGCATAGATTTCATAGTGTGGTTGTAAATGGGATTCATTCAGAACAGAGAGCAGTCACTGGCGGTGTACCACAAGGCTCTGTACTGGGTCCTGTTCTATTTAAAGTGGTTGTAAAGTCTCTGCTTAAAAATCATCATAAATCTTCTCTTCAGTGAAGAGAGTGACTGAGTTCACTCTTTTCTTCTCTGAACTTCTCTTCGGTGAGTATTTTTTTCAATCTTTGCTAAATACCTTATTTAAGCAGCACTTCTGCACTGCCATGGGAGGTTATCAACTGGCCCAGGGAAGAGGTATAGAGTGAGAAAAGGAGAGGCGCAAGGACGGAGCCTTGGGGTACCCCAACAGAAGGAGGAAGGGGAGCGGAGGAGATGGACTTGTAAGTGACACTGAAAGTGCCTTGAATGAATGTATGTTGTATATGCCCGTCCCAAAAAAACAACAATGCTCTGCGCTTAGTACAATATTCTAACGGTGTATGTGCGGCACATAAATGATTATATGACTAGTAGCAGCTGCTTAAATAGTAGAACATGTATATAGGCAATAATAAATCAATTAAATTAGATAAATATATAAATACACAATTATAAATATATAAATATATAAAGTGTCTCTTCAGTATTGCAGCAGCGCTGTGCACCCCAATTGAACAGGGTCTCTTTCTTAATCTAATTCAGAAAGTTCAAACACGGATCTGATAGCCAGAGTCCCACCAATAAATAATCAAGATGTATTCTGTGAGGGTAGTAATCCTTTCACCAAGCGATACACCACGTGCTGGGGTCCCCAATGAAAACTCACTCACCAGAAATCAGATCAATAAAAGCCTTGATTAATAGAAGTAAATCTGCATCAATATCCAAAGCGACCACCAGATGTCAGTATTATTCCCAGTAGTTCCAATAGGATATGTAGAAGAAACAAAAATGCTCACATAGCGTGATACTGCTAAACATCTTTATTTGAACCATAAAAAATCCCCTTAAAACCATGCGTACCAAAATTTAATAAACAGACACTGAAAGTGCGCTGAGATAGGTAGGAGGAGAACCAGGATAATGCAGAATCACGGAGGCCAAGGGAGTGTAATTTGCTGAGGAGGAGCAGGTGGTCAACTGTGTCAAAGGCAGCAGAGAGGTCTAAAAGTATGAGTATGGAGTAGTGGCCATTGGTTTTGGCAGTTATTAGGTCATTGGTGAGTTTTAGTAGGGCAGTTTCAGTAGAATGTTGTGGGCGGAAGCCAGACTGTAGGGGGTCGAGAAGGTTGTTGTTCGTGAGGTAGCGATTCATTTGGTCATGAACAAGGCGTTCAATGAGCTTGGAGGCAAATGGGAGCAGGGAAATAGGTCTTAAGTTATTCAAACAGGTGGGGTCTAGTGAGGGTTTTTTGAGTATGGGGGTAACCAGTGCATGTTTGAGCGGGGAAGGAAAGGTGCCGGAGGAGAGGGAGAGGTTGAAGATGTGAGTTAGGGAGTTATATATATCACTTACATATAATCAAAAGTGGTTGTAACCCTAAAAAAAAAATATTTCTATATATATTACATATATACATATATATTACCATTTCAAACAGGGGGGGATGGGATCTGGGGGTCCCCTTGTTAAAGGGGGCTTCCAGATTCCGATAAGCCCCCCACCCACAGACCCCCACAACCACTGGGCAAGGATTGTGTGGATGAAGCCCTTGTCCCCATCAACATGGGGACAAGGTGCTTTGGGGGGCTACCCCAAAGCACCCTCCCCATGTTGAGGACATGTGGCCTGGTATGGTTCAGGAGGGGGGCGCTCTCTCATCTCCCCTCTTTTCCTGTGGCCTGCCAGGTTGCGTGCTCGGATAAGGGTCTGGTATGGATTTTTGGGGGGACCCCCATGCCAATTTTTTTTAAATTTTGGCACGGAGTTCCCCTTAAAATCCATACCAGACCAAGGCTGGTATGGAATTTGAGGGGGACCCCAACGCCATCTTTTTTAAAAAAATGGCACAGGGTTCACCTTAATATCCATACCAGACCTTAAGGGCCTGGTATGGAATTTGGGGGGACCCACAATTTTTTTTTTTAATTTTGGTTCGGGGTTCCCCTTAATATTCATAACAGACCCAAGGGGCCTGGTAATGGACTGGGAGGATCCCATGCCATTTTTTTCAATGACTTTTATCTGTATTGCCGAGACCTGACAATTCACTATAGCCGCTATTACTTTTAAATTACTTTTTTTCCTTTAAAAATTTTGTGCAGGGACTGTTCTAAACACTGGAAGCATGTGCCACTTTACAGGCATACTATAGACACCCCCCAGGTACGAAATTTAAAAGAATATTTCACTTTTATTGTTTCATTTTAAGCATTATTAAAATCACTGCTCCAGAAAAAACATCAATTTTTAAAACTTTTTTTGCATTATTACATGTCCCCTGGGGCAGGACCCAGGTCCCCAAACACTTTTTATGACAATAACTTGCATATTAAACCTTAAAATTATTTATGATTTTTCACGTTTGTGTCTCGTAGACTTTAACGCTGTTCGCGTGTTCGAACAAATTTTTTGCCTGTTCACATGTTCTGCTGCAAACCGAACCGGGGTGTGTTTGGCCCATCCCTAGTGATTAACATTCAAGAGGGCAGTATTTTGAATATGAAACAAAATCAAGAACACAGGCACGTGACCTCAAACTACCTGGAGTTCAAAACGAATCCAATGCCGCGTACACACGATCAGATTTTCCAACGGGAAATGTTGAATGTGAGCTTGTTAGCGGAAAGTCCGACCGTGTGTATACTCCATCAAACAATTGTTGTCGGACATGTTTTCAAATTTTCCGCTAACAAATGTTTGTTGTCGGATTGTCCGATCATGTGTACACAAGTCCGTCGGACAAAAGTCCAAAGTACAAACACGCATGCTCAGAAGCAGAAGCAGTCGGTCTTGTAAACTAGTGCTCGTAATGGAGAGTTAAAGCGGAGTTCCACTTTTCTGGACCCTCCGCTTTTCGGAACCCCCCCCCTCCGGTGTCACATTTGGCACCTTTCAGGGGGGAGGGGGGTGCAGATACCTGTCTAAGACAGGTATTTGCACCCACTTCCGGCATAGACTCCCATGGGAGTCTATGCCTCTTCCTGTCCCTCCGCGCTGTCTCCTGGGAAACACACAGCTCCCAGGAGATAGCGGGGACCAGTTACGATGCGCAGCGCGACTCGCGCATGTGCAGTAGGGAACCGGGAAGTGAAGCCGCAACGCTTCACTTCCTGATTCTCTCACCTAGGATGGTGGCGGCAGCTCCTGAGAACCGAGCGGGTTCTCGGCGTCGCCTGCCGACATCGCTGGACCCTGGGACAGGTAAGTGGCCATTTATTAAAAGTCAGCAGCTGCAGTATTTGTAGCTGCTGGCTTTTAATATATATATATTTTTTTTTGGCGGTTTAGGTGGACTCCCTCTTTAACATTAGTTTTTAAGATCAAAGATACAACTATGTTGGTGTCCCTTGTTAATTTTACATTGTATTTTATAAAATGTAACTGCCGACTCCCAAACTATCATTTGAAGTAAAGCACATAGCCAAGTATTATTCTTCACAATTTTTTTATTGTGCATTAAAAAAAAAATTAGACATGCTATCTGCCAATAGAACTTAACCAAAAAGTGCATTCTATGCATCCAAAATTATAGAAAATATACCAAATCAAATCATTATTCAGTTAAAGCAATAACTCCAAGGCCAATAATAAATAACACGTTATCTCCTCCGATTCTGCAACATTTCTGCTTGACGAACGGCTGTTAAGAAACGAACTGAAAAGCACAAACTGAAAATCGATAAATGAAAAACGCAAAAAGAAAAGCGCAAATCAACACTAATCAAACTTCTACTAACACAAAATTAGCAGAAGGAGCCCAAAGGGTGGCGCTAAAGAGCTGAAAAAATACGTAGTACGTCTAGTACGTCACTACGTTCGTAATTGTTGGCCAACATTTGTGTGACCGTGTGTATGCAAGACAAGTTTGAGCCAACACCCTTCAGACAAAAGTCCACGGTTTTGTTGTTGGAAAGTCCGATCGTGTGTACGGGGCTTTAGAAAGTATTATTTTACCAAAAGGGTAGTTGATACTTGGAATAGACTTTCAGCAGAGGTAGTGAGACAGTTAACAGTAAATGGTTTTAAACATTCTTGGGCAAAATAGATACATACTGTAGATTTATACACAGAAAAATGTAACTAAAAAAATAAAACAAATATATAAAACAAAAAAAAAAAAACTAAAACATTTATAAATGACAAAAAAAAAAGAATGGACGGACTCGATGGAACACTTTTTTCTACCATCACTTTTCAATGGTTCTATGAAGATGGTGTTAGTGAGGTCATGAAACAAAGTCTTGAGCTACACCCATTGGAAGGAAATATGGCTTTTTCATAAACAATATTTTATATTTGGCAACTAAAATGCAACTAAAATGCACATAAAATATGAAACTATGTTTTAACAAAATAATTTTATAGTGGATAAATTAAAGAAAGAATATGTATATCAAATAGTATGGAGATGGTCTAGGTGAGACTATAAAATGGAACCTTGTACTAAACCTGTTGGAAGTAAATTATCATAAAAAAATATATTATAGTTACCTGACTGTGACGTTTTAGGGGGCGTAGTCAACATCACCCAGTGACCACGCCCCCTAAAACGTCACAGTCCCAGCATGCCCAGGGACTGTGACATCAAAAGGGGGCGGGGTCTCCGCCTATATAAGTCACAACGCAGCCCTCAGAGAGCAGTCCAGCCGGAGAGAGCGTCGTGTCAACATCTGGAGAAGAGAAGACAAGAAGCCAAGAAGCCCAGAAGCCCAGAAGTCCGGACCTCCGCTGGCAAGAGAGCTACCTGAAGACAGCAGAGGAGCCGGCCGAAGAACTGGAACACCGGGAGAAGAGAGCGGAGAAGATGAACCGGAGGGACCCCCGAAGCCAGAAGAAGACCCCCGAAGCCGGTAGAAGATCCCCCCCGGAGCTGTTTAATAAAATATTTTAAAAACCTGTGTAGTGTTTTATTATTTACACTTTTTCCCTAGGTGAATGGGTAGGGGTACCATGTACCCCATACTCATTCACATAGGGTGGGGGGCCGGGATCTGGGGGCTCTCTTATTAAAGGGGGCTCCCAGATTCCGATAAGCCCCCCGCCCGCAGACCCCGACAACCAACGGCCAGGGTTGTCAGGAAGAGGCCCTTGTCCTCATCAACACGGGGACAAGGTGCTTTGGGGTGGGGGGGCTGCAGGGCGCCCCCCTCCCCCAAAGCACCCACCCCCCCATGTTGAGGGCATGCGGCCTGGTACGGTTCAGGAGGGGGGGGCGCTCGCTCGTCCCCACCCCCTTTCCTGACCGGCCAGGCTGCGTGCTCGGATCGGGGTCTGGTATGGATTTCAGGGGGGACCCCACGCCGGTTTTTCGGCGTAGGGGTTTCCCTTTATAATCCATACCAGACCCAAGGGCCTGGCATGACCCGCGCTCGCCGCAATAGGAAAATTTGTTTTTCCTATTGCAGCCCGCGCGAAATGCAATACCCTGCCCTCGCGTCGTATCTGGTCCGTCGGACCAGCATACACACGAGCGGGCTTTCCGTCGGACCAGCACACAGATGAGCGGACTTTCCGCCCGAAACTGAGTCCGACGGAAAGATTTAAAACTTGTTTCAAATCTTGGTCCGGCGGGCTTTTAGGAAAAAGTCCGCCGGAAAAGTCCGCCGGAGCCTACACACGGGCGGATTGTCCGGCACACTCTGGTCTGCCGGACCAAGTATGCCGGAAAGTCTGACCGTGTGTACGCGGCATAACAGTCTCTAATCTTCTGTGAAGGCTTACCTCAAAATTTTGGAGTGTGTTTGAAGGAATTTATGCAGGTACTGATGTTAGATGAGAAGAAGCTCATGATTGGCGCTCCAATTCATCCCATAGGTGTTCAGTAGGGTTGAAGTCAGGGCTCTGTGCAGGAAACTCAAGTTCCACAACACCAATCCTAGTGCTAATATCCTAAAATTGGTCTTTAACACAACCTTATTCCTAAAACCTAAACTAAACCCTCACTCTAAAGCCTAATACACACCACCTGTTTTTTTTTGTTCAACCCAGAAGGTTGAATGAAAAAAAAATGACAGCTCGAGTTAGAGCCAATGTACTAACAACCTGATGTTAATACAGCAATCTCCCCTGCTGTGCTATTGTGTTCTAATAGGGTGACCCCCCCCCCCCGAACAGAACACTCTGCTGGTCGGCTGCTGGTTTCCCAGCATGCTCATCCAAAAGGAACCAGCCCCATGGCCGGCTTCTGTTAAAATGGCTGCCATACACACGGGCAGAATGTCAGCCTTTTGTATTGAACCGGCCAATGTCGCCCGACATTCAGCCCGTGTGTGCTAGGCTTTACTCTTTACCTAACATAACACCTAAGTTAAGCCCTAATACTACATATTTAACTCGCTGCATCTACCTGTTTTATTTTAGTAGCTCCACTTAGGCCCAAAATGGCCACTCCAAATCTCAACACTCATGCTGATAACTTTGCATGTACTGAAAAATACATAGGCCAAGGTATAAGCAAAACTAAGGATTTGTATGTATATTAAACCTGAATGTTCTTTATCATCAGGCTATGTGTGGAAGGAACCACACAAGGATAACTGTGTTGACATTTCTTGGGTTTGGTGATCTCTTTAAAATGAAATATTTACTTCTTTTTATTTTTCTATTGCTCTACATCATCGCCATCACCGGCAACTACCTGATTATTGGTTTAACAGTCATCAGTAGAAAGCTCCAATCCCCCATGTACTTTTTCCTTGGCAATCTTTCTTTGTGTGAAATCATTTTCACTAATTTTGTCTTTCCCCACATCCTTTACCTGGTATGGGGAAATGGAGGCTCTGTATCACTATACTATGTTATTGGACATATTTATGTATGTAATTCAGCTGGGATCACCGAGATTCTTCTCCTGGTTATATTGGCATTTGACAGGTATTTGGCCATTTGCAACCCTTTAAGATACCCCCCACTGATGAATTTCGGGACTTGCAATTATCTTGTCTTCATAGCCTGGCTGTCAGGATTTATAGTGCCATCCATCTAAATTATTGAAATCTGCAGATTACAGATCTGTCCTTCTGAAACTATAGACGAGTTGTTTTGTGAGCTTGTTTGTATCTTAGAGATGTCTTCAACGCATGCCAACATTGTGAAAATGGAAATATTGGTCTTTGCAACAGTTTTTTGCTTGTTCCCATTCATTTTGATCATACTGAACTATGTATTCATATTAAGCACTATCCTAACCATTTTCTCCAAGGATGGGAAGATGAAAGCTTTCTCCACTTGTGGTGCCCATCTGACTTCTGTGTTTTTGTATTTTGGGACATTATTTTTAATTTACCTGGTCCCTTCTCAGCTGTACTCCAAAAAACTGAAAAAGGTCATCTCTCTGGTGTACACTGTATTGATTCCTTTGCTAAACCCATTCATCTACAGTCTGAGGAATAAGGAAATAAAAGCCAGTTTGATGCCTTATATTATTCATTTCAAATCTAACAACTATCCAGAGGCATTGTTGTCTTAATGGGCCCTGAGCAACTCAGTTCTATCGTAGTTGAGAGATTCTGACCGGTGTGGACCCTTTTGGACCAAATGAGAGTAAAAATATTTGGATGTAATAACATTTTTATAAAACTGTCCATATGCTTTTTTAAAAGGCTTACCGTATATACTCGAGTATAAGTCGAATTTTTCAGCACATTTTTTTGTGCTGAAAGCGCCCCCCTCGACTTATACTTGAGTCAAGCACTTTTCTGCAGCAAAAAAAAATCATTTTCCAAACCAAGTTTGGGGCCCCGTATCTCAGGGCCACTTTGTGCTAAGAACCCCAAATCTGGTGTGCAAACCCAGTGGAACTGGTACCACAACATATCCAAAGCTGGTGTTCCTAGGACCAAGTGGCGCCGAGATATGGGGCCCCAAACCCGGTTTGGAAAATGTCATTCTCTGCTGCAGAAAAGTGCTTGACATTTTCTGAACCGATTTTTGGGGCCCTGTATCTCGGGGAAACTTGGTGCTAGAAACCCCAGCATTGGATATTTTATGGTGCTAGTTCCACTGGGTTTGCACACCAAATTTGGGGTTCCTAACACTAAGTGGCCCCAAGATACGGGGCCCCAAATTTGGTCAACTGTGTCCATCTGCAGCAATGTCATTTCGGGACCCTTTGGGTTCAGAGACCCCAAATTTTGGCTGCAGCTAGGGGGCATCTAGGAACCCTTAACTACCGAGTTTGAAGTTCGGGGGACCTATGGCTGCAAATGGGCACAGTGAG
This sequence comes from Lithobates septentrionalis, assembly GCA_037952835.1. Classification (NCBI taxonomy): domain Eukaryota; kingdom Metazoa; phylum Chordata; class Amphibia; order Anura; family Ranidae; genus Lithobates; species Lithobates septentrionalis. Next base: position 498,765 of record JBBDGP010001745.1, read on the forward strand.
GCTGTAAATGGGCATTGTTGACCCTCTTTTCCACTTACAGTAGCTGTGCATTTCTCACCCTCGTCTTATACTCGGGTCACTGAGTTTTTCCCATTTTTTTGTGGTAAATTAGGGCCTCGACTTATACTCGGAACGACTTATACTCGAGTATATACGGTAACTCCTTCCCACTAGCCATACGCATATATGGGGCCTCTTGGTGGGTGGGCCTTGACGCAGATAGGCTGCATATATGCATACCTAAAGACAAACAGAGCTGTGCTGAGAGAGTGATCCCACCACAGTTACTGGCGGCGGCGGCTAACGTAAAGCTCCAGATTTCAATTTTCGACCGGGAGATTTCCGATCATGTGACCACTGTTACAGCCACACAGCCAGTCACATGACCAGAAGCCCGACTCCCAGAATCGGAATCCCCTTATAGGCCCAGGAGACGAAGGCATGAAGGGGATAAATACAGTATCAATCTTTGATAGCAATTGCTTTATGTAAAACAATAATGCAGTATTAATTTATATATTAAAAGTTAAAGTAGTATGAAAGCCTTCCCATTTTTTTGCCACCAGATTTCTTTTACTGGACTTAGTACAGCATTTTAAACGTTTACTGTCATATCACAGTATAACATCACTTTTTAATGGCTACATGATCAGCATTCTTCAGCTAACTGTATAACAATGTATTATATTCTTTGAGGCTCTTTGTCCCATTGTGCTTAGCATCTGCACCCATACATGACCATTAGAGTTGGGAGAACACTTTGAGCTGAGCAAAAGTTCGGCTCGAACATCACTTGTTCGTCGTTCGGTGAGCACACAAATTTGCGAGGTGTTTGGTGGGTGAACATTCCCCCATGATGTCTGAGAGGTCAATAAGCAGAGGCAGACATTCCTATGCCACTATGAGGGGGCCAGCAGCATATGTGTCCACAGGCAAAGGTGGACGTGGTCAGTTCTCAGGCAGGGCATCATTTCCTCTGTTTAGTGATGTTGCTCGTGCCATCCAGCCACAGCATGCAGAGGAGTTGGTGGACTGGCTTACTAAACTGTCCTCACCCTCCTCATCCTCCGTCACCCAAGCAGAGATTATTGCACAGACCACCACAGCTGCCAGAGCGGTTCATTCTGCCTCCTTGTTCAAAGCTTCTCCTGCCATAGCCCCAGCATTATGGATGGAGAAGTCAGCTGAATTATTTGACCACAGCATCAGCCACTTGCTTCTTTAGGATGTACAGATATCACTTGATTCTGATGTTGGTTCTGAGGTAGAGGAAGAGAGGAACATGAGCCTACAGAGAGGGAAGAACACTAATAAACAACAAATTGACAATCATATGTCCCCAAGCGCAGCATATCGCCAAGTTGGCTCCATTGATGATGAGGCTGGAGGGGATGATGAGTTTACTGACTCTTTCTAAAACAAAAATTGATAATCTTTTCCTTATTGTACTATAATCTGGCTTCTTCACATAAGGCTTGCTCACTGAGGTGCAAACATTTGTTATTTCCATCTAAAATCTGCCAAAGAGACACCAGCATTTATCCAAAAAATCTCAAATCTTGTTCCCAGTACACCAAATTCTGGCCTCATCATAGGGACTGTCTCCCCAAGCCATTGTTTACAAAATAAAGAAAGCTTTCAGGGAAAATGCTTGCAGGGAAAATCGATTTAAATGTTTTTTTTTCTTTTTAAATGTCAGTTTTGCTGCAGTAGGTTCTATACATGGTACAGATGTGCCACTTTATGGGCAGACTAAGGGGACCCCCCAGGCATTATATTTAAAGGATTTTTTTCATTTTTATTGTTTCACTTTAAGCATCATTAAAATCAATGCTACTTTAAAAATGATCTTTAAAAACAAAAACAAAAAACCTTGATAAATGTCCTCCAGGGCAGTACCCGGGCCTCCATTTTTATTTTATGTTTATTTTTTCTTATGTGTGCAGGAAAGGGTGGCTCCATGTGATTTTGCAAGGAGCCACCCTACAAGCTGTGCCAGAGCCAGGGCTCTTAGGAGAGAAATCCATTCGGAAGGAAGAAGACAATTGGACCAGCAAAGAGTGTAAGGGGAAGATTTACTAAGATTGGTACACTCAGAATCTGGTGCAGCTGTGCATTGTACCCAATCAGCTTCTAACTTCAGCTTGTTCAGTTAAGCTTTGACAATAAAACCTGGAAGCTGATTGGTTTCTATACAGAGCTGCACCAGATTTTGCACTCCCCAGTCTTAGTTAAAAAAAAACCCTAAGTTACTTCTGGAGTATTTGTAATTCCTTAACTAAATTTAAGCGTTAATATCATATAAATATTTTTGCACTTTGAGTAGGGGAGGGTTAAAGTGGCTTCTGCTGCTGTCAGTCACAGCCAGTGAGCCAATGAGGAGAAAGCAGGGGAAGGGGTCGAGCCGTGCTCTGTGTGTGATTGAAATCATGGGGCCCCATACAGCTTACCCGACTGGGCCCCCTTCAGCCCCAACCCTTGTCTGCCCATGGTCCCTCCTTCAGCCCCACCCCTGGCCCCTCCCTAGACCCTGCCTTGAAACAAAGTGCAGGTTTGTCTTCAAGTGATATTTACCACTGCAGACAGTGCCACCCATGCCGCCAATGTCATAATGTACTGCAGACAGTGCCACCCATGCCGCCAATGACATAATGTACTGTAGACAGTGCCACCCATGCCACCAATGCCATAATGTACTTCAGACAGGGCCACCTATGCCACCAATGCCATAATGTCATTGGCAGCATGGGTGGCACTGTCTCTGCAGGCAGCACATGCGTTTTGGCATTGGCAGCATAAGTGGCCTGGTCTGCAGTACATTATGGCATTGGCGGCATGGGTGGCACTGTCTGCAGCACATTATGGCATTGGCGGCATGGGTGGCACTGTCTGCAGTACATTATGACATTGGCGGCATGGGTAGCACTGTACATTATGGTATTGGTGGCATGGGTGACACTGGCTGCAGGCAGCACATGCGTTATGGGCTGTAATGCATGTGCTGCCTGCAAAGTCAGTGCCACCCATGCCACCAATTCCATAATGTATAGATGCTGCTGTAGTAGTAGTAGATCTTGAATCATCACCCCCCCCAAGCAAGCAAACACCTGTGTTAGCCGGGCCCCAGGAGTCACTTGCTCTCTGATCCTGCTGCTGCCTGGACTGGAGTGTCAGTCAGTGTCACAAGCAATTACAGTCAGTCTGTCAGCTGCTTCCTTCTTTTCTTCTGCCGCCGCCATTCACCTCACTGCTTCTTCTTTCAGGCAGTGGAGAACAGAGCAGAGCGTCAAGAGCGGAGGGAAGAGAATCACCCTACGGAGCCAGGGAAGGCAATATGCAGGATGCTGGCCGGGACTTGAGCCAGCATGAGGAGCGGGCGTGGAAGAGACTTTCTTCCGCGCACGAAATAGAAGAAATAGTCCCTCCCTGCCACCCACAAGAACACTGGTATGGAGTTACCAAAAATAAAAAAAACTTGAGAAAGTCGGCGAGGGGGTATTGGGGGTTGTTCGGTCATGGCTGGAGTTATTTTTTTGTTTTCTGCATGCATTCGTTCTCTGTTCAGGTTGCCCGGGCCCCCCCTGAGAGATTGGGGACAGAGACAGCAATAAAAACTTGTAGCGCTGATAACTTTTGTTTTTAGCCATATGTGTGTTATACAGGACATAATTTGTTATAGTGCCATCTTGTGGACAATTGAAAAGGTACAACACTTTTATGTTTCATGCTTAAGAGAAGTGACATGGAAGTGATTGATTGTTTACTTCTGAACATTAACTATGACCTACCCACAATGCTCCTGGACAAGAGAAGAACTGAACTGCATTGTGGGAGGATATAAAAGGGCTGGCAGCTGCTATCTTAGGTCTCTTGTTCCTGGGACGCGTGGGCTGCCTGCAGAGCTCTGTGGGTGTGTGTGTCCCACAGAGTTGCGGCCTACTTTGTGAGGGAGCGGAGCAGCAGCAGGGATCCTGTCATCGTATCACAGTGTGCTGGAGGAGCAGAAGTGATTGTTCCGGAGACCCGTGGAGGAGGTAACCAAGGACTCCTCATCATTACTGTACAGAGCAGTGCGACGGCATGGCGGTGGTTCCGTAGGGACTGAGAACTGTTGAAACAGAGGCATCCATCTGCCTGGATCCTGTGTGGTGAGAGGGTTAACACCCAGAAGTTTGTTTAAATACTAAACACATTTAGAACTGTTACAGAGTGTCGCTGGGACTGATAGTCCCATGGAACAAGTTAAGTTGGAGAACATTACATCTGCATAGACTTCAGTATTCAAGAATTGATATTAGATGTTTATCTCCTTCGTATAAGAATACTTAACCAGTCTTCTGGATTATAACTGCTTTAGTGTATTACCTTACACTGTGCAACACCCAAGAGAAACCCCTTTTGTGGATTACAATTACAAATTCATAAGCTAGCGAAGACTGAAGACGTCAAGACTATCTCTTTTGCTGCAGGGCCCTGCACTTAGTTACAGAGGATAGTGACTTTACAGTTTAGAGCAGGGGGAGCTCCCTGGTATAAATATAGATATATACATATACTTAAGTATATTTGTGTATGTTACTCAGACTGTTATAACTGTTTACTATACTGTGGCACTACGTTGGTGTGATAGTGTAGTTATTGTAATAACCTTTTATATAAATATACTATTTACTAAAAGAAAGAAGTTATTTTTGGTTATTACTGAAGTTTGTGTGCAGTGTTGTTATTTCTCCTACAGGTGGAGCTACAGACACCCAGGTAGAGGTAAATATAAACATAAGTGTATATTGTGGGTTAAAGTCAATACTCATATCATTACAACACTGCACTACAGTTGTGTCAAGGGGATTGAACAAATTAAGAGGTGTAAAGAGACAAGAGGACAGGCCCGCTTTAAACCAGCAGCTCCACGGAGAGTTAGTGCTACATGTGGGGGCTCGTCCGGGATAACTGTCACTCTGAAATCAAGCACCCCCTTAAGAACCATAGAATGGATCCCCCCACTGTGGCACAGTGGTGTGAGGCGGAAGGCACCCACTCAGAAGCAAGCGTGGCCATGGAACTCTGGGGAGATATCTGAGAGAAAGAACACATTAATTGGGTGGTAAAAACACTATCCCCAGAGCAAAGAGCCAAGGTGGTCGCAGTAAGACCCAATCATGAGACATTCCGCACTTATGCATTATTGGAGTGGAGGAAGGGAGTTCCAGAAAATTTGAAGGGTGCAAGTGTTGAACTCGCTGACAAGACCAAATTTTACCTGACTTACCCAAGGGGAGAAAGGGAAAATCTTGCCACCTTTCCCCAGATGAGTTCAGCAGAAGTCAAGGTACCATCACCGCCAGCACTGGCTGCAATTGAGCCAGAACTCTTCACAGCCCTGGGAAATTTGGTGTCCCAATGTCAAAAAGGAACCCAACATATTCAGCAACTGGGTACCGAAAACTGGGCATTTTCTCGGGCCAACGGCCTGTACCCAAAGGAGAAGACACCTTTGAAGAGTGGTTGGAACAGGCCACGCAAGTGTTGGATGAGTGGGATTCCCTGAAACGCAAAAAAAACAGTGGGTTACTGAAAGTCTGAGAGGGCCTGCTTCCGAGGCTATTCGAAATCTGAAGCTTAGCAAACAAAACTGTGTAGCCCAAGACTACTTAGATATCCTGCTAGATGTGTTTGGATGTACCAAGAAGGTTTCTGACCTAATTTATCAATTAGAACACACCTATCAAGAAACAGGAGAGAAGCTATCAGAATATATGAGACGTTAGACAAGGTCATTCACCAAATATTGTAAAAGAAGGGATTAGATGCTAGTAAGGTGGATGAAGTTCGAGCCAAACAAGTTTTAAGAGGTGCCCAGCCTTTGGATCCCATCACCCTCCAATTAAGGACTCATCAAGATGGAGGCATATTGAAGTACCCAGATCTAATTCGGATTGTACGGGAGGAGGAAGCTATCCTAGAAAGGAAGAAGGAAAAAATTCAGGAACCAAAACACACTGTTGGAGTCAGAACAGTTAGTGTGATGGAAGAAGATCCCCAGATTGAGCTTCTTAAGACTCAGGTGGCCCAGTTAATGGAAATGATGGCTTTGCTGACTGCAAGATCTCCTAATCCGCCCAATGGAGGAATTAAAAAAAACAAAGAGAATATCAGATTTCATCCTTAGAAGTCAATCTGGACTTTGTTTCAACTGTGGAGGGGCAGGACATTTTGGGAAAGTGTGCCCAAGCCCAAGGCGAGCAGTACAATGTCAAAAGTCGGCGGAAAACGTCAAAGTGCCCCAGTGAAGGAGTCAACTGGGTGCCCTGTAACAGTCGTCAACTCCAACGAAACCCAGGTTCACAAAGTTTTCAGAGTACAAGGAGGAATGAAGTTGAGTGAGCGTCCATGGAAACGAGGAGTCAAGATGCGCACTAACAAGCTAAAGAAGCCAAACACTCATGGTGAATTTCCCCTCAACTTAGTGGGGCCCTCTCCGATCATCCCCATCCAGGTAGAATAAATTTACGCCAAGGCACTGCTGGATACCGGAGCCCAAGTGACCTTGTTATATAAAGATTTCTACATGAAGCATCTCAAGCATCTGCCCCTGCAAAAGTTGGAAGAATTGGAGATATGGGGCCTAGATACCCAGAAATTCCCTTATGAGGGATATATCCCTATCAAACTTACCTTTGACCCACGTGTGGCTGGGAAGGCGGAGACTTTCGACACCCTGGCAGTTGTGTGTCCCCGGCCCCCTGGGGCTCATAGAAGTTCTCTTATCATCGGAACAAATACTGATCTGGTCAGAAGACTCCTGACACCACTTGTACAGAAGGAAAGTGCCCCGGCCATGAAGGTACATCCCATGCTAACCCAAGTGTACAAGGATATAGTACACAAACAGAAGGCCCCACCAGAAGGGGTGGGGAAAGTTTGGCGTTTAGACCCAGGTGAAGAACTGCTACAACTGGGTGAAGTGATATGCATGAGGGCCTCTGTCAAGTTAAGTTGGAGGCAACCGGGTCCTTTCATTGTCTTGGAGACGAATACTCAGGAAGAGGATGTGGGTCTGGAAATACTCCCAAAAGTGTTATCTACTAAGGCGCTTAAGAGAAGCAGGGGGAGATACCTGTGAAGATACCAGCAAGAATGCTGCTGGGGCAGGCGAATCAAGCAACCCCGGTCTCACCAAGTGATGTCAAAAGAGGAGATTCCAGTAGAGAACTTCTACCCGAAGAACACCTCTCTTATGCCGGTTTGGATGGAAAGGGCCAAAGCCCAGCTCATAAAATGGAAAGAGGTTTTCTCGAAGAGTGAGTTTGATGTGGGGTATGCCAAGAGTGCAGAGCACAAGATCCGGCTGGAGGAAGACAAACCTTTTTGAGAAAGGGTTAGGAGAATCCCACTAGGAGATCTTGAGGACCTTCGGGAACAGCTGGCTGAGCCGAAAAGGACTGGGATTATCAGGGAGTCCAGGAGTCCATACGCCTCCCCTATAGTAGTAGTGAGGAAGAAAAATGGGTCACTACGGCTGTGTATCGACTATAGGACCCTGAACCGACGGACCATTCCCGATCAATACACTACCCCTCTTATAGAAGATGCCCTACAGAGCCTGTCAGGGGCAAAGTGGTTCAGTGTATTAGATTTGAAGAGTGGTTATTATCAGATCCCCATGAGTCCTAAGGACAAGGAGAAGACTGCTTTCATTACCCCCGTGGGATTCTATGAATTTAACCGGATGCCACAAGGTTTGTCTGGGGCCCCAGCAACTCTCCAGCGGCTTATGGAGAAGACAGTAGGTGACATGAACTTGATTGAGGTCTTAGTATACTTAGACGATATCATAGTCTTTGACTGAACTCTTGAAGAGCATGAAGAGCGACTGAAAAAGGTTCTGAGGAGATTACATGATGAGGGCTTGAAACTCTCCATGGAGAAATGTCAGTTCTATCAATCTTCAGTGAACTATTTGGGGCACATTGTGTCCGAAGAAGGGATAGTCACTGACCCTGAGAAGTTGGAAGCTGTTACTTCTTGGCCCAAGCCCACGAATGTGACTGAACTCAGATCATTCCTAGGATTCTGCTCCTACTATCGGAGGTTTTTGGAGGGGTTTGCGAAGATAGCCCACCCACTCACAGAGCTACTGAAGAATCAGGAAGGAGCTGATGTGGATTCGGAGGAACCTGGGAGGCGAAAGGAAGGGCCTCAGAAGAAAAAAGAGTCTATCCTGGATCAGCGGACTCCGCAATGTGAGGAGATATTTAAACAATTGAAGTGGAGCCTTACCACTGCTCCAGTGTTAGCTTATGCGGATCCTACCAAGCCCTATGAACTGCACGTGGATGCTAGCCGAGAGGGACTAGGTGGAGCACTCTACCAAGATCATGATGGACATTTAAGGCCTATTGCTTATGTGAGCCGGAGCCTGTCTCCTGCTGAGAAGAACTACCCCACTCATAAACTTGAGTTTCTGGCCTTGAAGTGGGTCGTGGTAGACAATTTGAGAGATTACCTGTATGGTGCAGAGTTTGTAGTTAGAGCGGATAACAACCCCCTCACATACTTGCTTACCACTGCGAAGTTGGATGCCACAGGCCATAGGTGGTTGGCTGCTCTTTCAAGATTCTCCTTCAGCTTGAAATACAGACCAGGAGTGGGCAACAGAGATGCAGATGCGCTGTCAAGAAGACCCCACAGTCCCTTGAGTTCCCAAGAGGATTGGACTCAGCTTGCCCCCAAAGGGGTAAGGGCCCCTTGTGAAGGAGCAGAAAAGCAGGAGAAAGGTGGAGCCAGAGCTGAAGAGATTGGAGTGACTACAGCAGGAGTACCCAGGTATTACTGTAATGTCTCCCAGATTGCTGCAGAGGGTCTACCTACGTTATCGAGAAAAGACCTTAGGAGAGACCAGCAGGAAGATCCACTCTGCAGCTTGGTATTTGAAGCTCTGGAGAGTCAGCAACCTGATTTACTTTTGAAGAGTGCTCGGAAAGAAGCTCTGTTGTTACATAAAGAGTGGAGTCGGTTGCAGTTACAACAAGGGGTGGTCTACCGAAGGGGCCCCTCTGAAGATCTGGAGGAGAAGTGGCAACTGTTTCTGCCAGAGAAACACAGAGAGATGGTGTTAATCGCTCTGCATGATTGTCATGGACATCTGGGGGCAGAAAGAACTCTTCAATTGATAAGGGAGAGATTCTATTGGCCTTACATGAGGAAAGAGGTGGAGAGTTACTGTCATTCCTGCCATAGATGTATCCAGAGAAAGACTTTGCCGCAACGGGCAGCTCCGATGGGACATTTATCAAGCCAAGGCCCCATGGATCTAGTTTGCATAGATTTCCTGTGTCTAGAATCTGACTTGAGTGGGCAAAGAAATATTTTGGTAGTCACAGACCATTTTACCAGATATACTCAAGCTTTCTCCACGAAAGATCAGAAGGCAGTCACAGTGGCAAAGACACTAGTGGAGAAGTTCTTTGTCCATTATGGCTTACCACAGAGGATTCACTCAGATCAGGGAAGAGACTTCGAGAGTACGCTCATCAGGAGATTATTAGATCTGTTGGGAATTCAGAAGTCTAGAACTACACCTTATCATCCGCAAGGAGACCCTCATCTGGAGAGGTTTAATAGAACTCTTCTTAATATGTTGGGGACACTAACCTCTGAACAAAAGCCCAACTGGAGTAAGCATATTGCCGCTTTAGTACATGCATATAACAGCACCAAGAGTGATGTCACAGGATATTCACCTTATCGGCTGATGTTTGGGCGAGAGGCTAGATTACCAGTAGACTTGGCTTTTGGAACTTCTCTGGATCACACCTCAGAGGCTTCTCATCGAGGATATACAAATAGGCTGAGGAAGAGTCTGAAGATTGCTTATGAGAAGGCTCGGACTATGTCAGACAGCAGAGGGAGCAGAAATAAGAGGAATTTTGATCTCAAAGTAAGGATTCAAGATCTGAAACCTGGTGACTGAGTCCTATTGAGGAATTTGGGCATTCCTGGGAAACACAAGCTGGCAAATCGCTGGAGGTCACAGCCATACATTGTATGTAAACAGCTCCCAGGACTTCCAGTCTTCGAAATCAGACCAGAAGGAAGTGCTGGACCAATTAAGACTTGGCATCGAAATCACCTTTTGCCCCTTACTGATGCAGTCAGGATAATCCCTGAGGAGGAGTTATCATCTACATCAGAAGTTGCACAACGGCCTGTAACTAGGTCCCAGTCTGGGCCTTTGACAACTGCAGACAGTGAGGAGAGAAATATGGACATTAGCTGGTTGTGGTCATCTAATATACCCGAAGCTGAAGCGAGTGTTTCATCACCAACAACCAAAGAGGGTAGTGAGGCCCTTAGGCCAGAAGCTTCAGATTTTGTATCATTGTCCGAAAGAGCTGAGAAGTGTTTATCTCCCACTGAAGTAGAAGGGAATAGTGTCCATCCAGAAATAGAGGACACACCAAAAGAACTAAGGGGAAAGAGTAACATTCGCCCACCGAAGAGACTAACCTATGATACTTTGGGCGAGTGTTCTGAGACAACAAAGGTTACCATCAAAAGGAATGTTGATGAGCCTAGTTCCTCCTCAGTCAATCTGAAAAATGGGAGCCCTGTTTCACCCCTTGGCACATCTGTATCTGATACTAAGGTGACAGTTGTGGGTACACAGAATAGCTTTCCAACACCTGAGAATTGGTGGGAGGCTCCTCTGTCGGTCCTGTGCACTCGTTTAGAGGCTAAGATGTGTAACAGGAACAAGGTATTACATATCTTTGGGGACCAAAGATTTAAAGCAGGGGGAGTATGTAGCGCTGATAACTTTTGTTTTTAGCCATATGTGTGTTATACAGGACATAAGTTGTTATAGTGCCATCTTGTGGACAATTGAAAAGGTACAACACTTTTATGTTTCATGCTGAAGAGAAGTGACATGGAAGTGATTGATTGTTTACTTCTGAACATTAACTATGACCTACCCACAATGCTCCTGGACAAGAGAAGAACTGAACTGCATTGTGGGAGGATATAAAAGGGCTGGGAGCACTCATCTTAGGTCTCTTGCTCCTGGGACGCGTGGTCTGCCTGCAGAGCTCTGTGGGTGTGTGTGTCCCACAGACTTGCGGCCTACTTTGTGAGGGAGCGGAGCAGCAGGGATCCTGTCATCATATCACAGTGTGCTGGAGGAGCAGAAGTGATTGTTCCGGAGACCCGTGGAGGTGGTAACCGAGGACTCCTGGTCGTTACTGAACGGAGCAGTGTGACAGCGTGGCGGTGGTTCCGTATGGACTGAGAACTGTTGAAACAGAGGCATCCATCTGCCCGGATCCTGTGTGGTGAGAGGGTTAACACCCAGAAGTTTGTTTAAATACTATACACACGTAGAACTGTTACAGAGTGTAGCTGGGACTGATAGTCCCACGGAACAAGTTAAGTTGGAGAACATTACATCTGCATAGACTTCAGTAATCAAGAATTGATATTAGATGTTTATCTCCTTCGTATAAGAACACTTAACCAGTCTTCTGGATTATAACTGCTTTAGTGTATTACCTTACACTGCGCAACACCCAAGAGGAATTCCTTTTGTGGATTACAATTACAAATTCATAAGCTAGCGAAGACTGAAGACGTCAAGACTATTAGTTATTTTTGGTTATTACTGAAGTTTGTGTGCAGTTTTGTTATTTCTCCTGCAGGTGGAGCTACAGACACCCAGGTAGAGGTAAATATAAACATAAGTGTATATTGTGGGTTAAAGTCAATACTCATATCATTACAACACTGCACTACAGTTGTGTCAAGGGGATTGAACAAATTAAGAGGTGTAAAGAGACAAGAGGACCTCTTTAAACCAGCAGCTCCACCGAGAGTTAGTGCTACAAACTCAACAGATTTTCTAACCCATTAACACCCTATCCATATTTTTTTAAACAGCTAGGGATTCCCTTCATCTATATCAGACCCTTATTCTAGATCAGTTATGGTGAACCTTGGCACCCCAGATGTTTTGGGACTACATTTCCCATGATGCTCAACTACACTTGAGAGTGCATGAGCATCATGGCAAATGTATGTCCAAAACATCTGGTGTGTCAAGGTTCGCCATCACTGTACCTAGATGAATGTATGTTATACAGTAGATGTTAATAGGAGACCTCCACAAAAGTCATGGGGTTCCCCCAAATTCATACCAGGTCTTTCAGGTCTGGTCTTAATTTAAAGGGTACCCATAAAAAAACAAATAAAAAAGGTGGGAGGGCCCCCATAAATCCAACATTGTCCCCTCGGGTCTTGTATACTTTTATGCTGCGTACACACAATCAGAAATTTTGTCAGAAAAAACTTGGATGGTTTTTCCGATGGAATTCCGCTCAAGCTTTCCTTGCATACACACGGTCACACAAAAGTTCTCTGAACTTTCGACCGTCAAGAACGCGGTGACGTACAACACGAGCCGAGAAAATGAAGTTCAATGCTTCCGAGCATGCATCAAATTGTTTCCGAGCATGCGTGATTTTTTGCGCGTCCGAATTGCATACGGACGAACGCATTTTCAGAAAGGAACTTTTTCCGACCGAAAAATAGAGAACCCGCTCTCAATTTTTGCTGGCTGGAATTCTGCCAGCAAAAGTCTGATGGAGCATACACACTGTCGGAATTTCTGACCAAAAGCTCACATCCGACTTTTGCTGAATTTCTGATCATGTGTATGGGGCATAAGGGAAAACCTATGCAAAAATCAAGAAAAAAGTGTGTCCCCCCCAAAAAAAATCTATACCAGACCCTTATCTAAGAATGCAACCTGGCAGGCCAGAAAAGAGGAGGATAAACATGTGCCCCCCTCTTGAATAATACTGTGTGCCATCAATATGAGGTGTTCCTTGCCAGGGGACCCTGCTTGATAAACTACCTTCAATTCCTGGTAATGAGGAGAAGGGTCTATTTCCTTCAAGCCTTGCCAAGGGAATTGTGGGGATCTGTTGCGGTCAGGGGTTTTGTTTAATATTTAGAAGCCCCCTTTAACAATGAAAGAGTCCACCAGATACTCTCCCCCATGTGAATGAGTGAGAGGTACATAGTCCCCTCAATCATTCACAAGAAAAATAAATGATAATTGTGAACAAAGACAGAGCCTTTTTTTGGACAAGTATGTCCCTCGGCAAGGTACCCCCTTCATGTTCAGCACATATGGCCTGGTATGATTTATTACAGGATTCACCTCTACATTTGCACCTTCTTGGCCTCCCAGGCTGCATGCTTGGATAAAGGTCTGGTATGGTGGTATAGATTTTTCTGGCGTAGAATCTGGTGGGGGGGGGGGGTCCCAGTTTTTTTGTTTTTTTTAACTCTTACCAGGGCTAAAGAACCTGGTATAAATTGTGTGTGTGTGTGTACATCACTTTTTAAATTATCCATGCTTTTATACTTATATGGCCAGGCATCCCTGACTAAGTATGTAAAGGGGGCCAGTGATGTCACTGGTTGTTGAGGACTTAGTGGCACCTGCACCTTATGTGCCTCCCCCCTCTGCTGCCATATTTGGCACCTTTTGTAGGGGAGTAGAGAGCAGGTACCTTGTTTTGGCAAGTACCCGCTCTCACTTCCAGCTCAGTTTACAGTGGCAAACTGAACTGGAAGGTTGGCTCCCTTATAAACAATAGCGCCATGCTATTAGGGCACATTGGGATGCCACCAAGTGACGTCTGCCTCCCACACCCCTCTTTCACGTGGTCACCCTGGCCAAGTCCTCTAAGGGATTCATTTCACAGTGTTATGCCAGGCTTCTGTCTGAGTACATACCCCATGAGAACTCAAGTGCAGTGAGAGAGGGATCTGGGGTCGATGACAGGGGATCAGTGGGAAGAAGCTTCTGTATCACTTACCACTTGCTTTCTCAATGTATTTTAGAAATAGTTTCAACTGTATATTCTACTTAGAATCCATTATACTCCACTGTGTCTGCATAAAATGGGTAACCAGCCAGATCCTTGCTGTGTTAAGTGTTAGAGGGACCATGGAGATCTCATCTATTTATTTTGGAGCTGCCCCAAGCTCCATCCTTATTAGAAGGGAGTGGGTGACCATAAGTATTGTATTCCAAGCTACTATACCTTTAGACCCTAAATTCTATCTGCTGATAATTCTGAGCAATATACAGTACTGTAGAACCTAGAGAATTTGCTCGAGAGACAGTTTCTAGAGTCCTTCTTCTAGCATGTCAATTTTTTTTTAGTCCATTGAATAGCTGAAGAATCTCACTCCTTGAAGGAGCTGATTCGCTCTGTGGGCGACACCCTCTGTTTGGAAAAAAATATATCTACCAGCATAGGGGGTGCCCTGGTAAATTCAAGAGATTATTGGCACCTTGCCTGGACTTAATCCTTCATAGATGATTCAAATGTGACTTTTGGAATGCCCTGCAGGCTGATACTACTTGTGGATTATCCATTCTCCCGCTTACCTGTAAGCTTACCTGTTTTCCTTTATGTAATGGGATATTTGATGGTGATTCCTTTGGAGCTGTATTTCAGTTTTGTGATTTGGAATGCATTGGACTGCTGTGCTTTTGTTTGTACTTAATAAAGTCTTCTTTAATATATAAAAAAAAGATTACATTTAGTTTACTCTGTGCACTGTACATAAACTGTCATAGTTTTTTCCCATAAAACCACATTTTCTGTTTGTGTTTTTTTTTTTCACATCATCTCAGTGATGCTGATGTACTTAACTTTTTCAAAACTTTTTGTCTACTTGAACGTGCTTCATTGTTACCTGCACATCATTGCTCTGGATCGGTTTACTGATAGTGACAACAGTGGGCCATGATTGTGCAATGCGTGTTCACATGACTACATGAATCTTCACCAAGGGTGACAACAGAGAAGCACGAGTAAGACACTAAAATGCCTGAAAAAGGACCAACATGACTGGATCTACTGTACAAGAGTATTTTATTCCTGATTGAATGTTCTTAAGACATTTTTTCTTAGGATTGAATGTTCTTAGGGTATTTGATCTTCTGATCCAATGTTATTAGTGTATTATCTCTTCTGATTAAATGCTCTTGGGGTATTATCTCTTCTGATTAAATGTTCTTTGGGTATTTTACTTTGGGATCAAATTTCTCTTCTGATCAAATGCTGTTCTGGTATTTTTTCTTCTGATCCAATGTTCTTAGGGAATTTTGTCTTCTGATTGGATATTCTTAGCATGTGGTGCATCTAGTACTACTTCTATTCTACATTGAACCCTGTACAATAACATATACATTTATATAATATACAGTATATGTAATATAATAGTAAACACTTTCCAACTGTATTTGATTTGACAACATTAGAATAAACAGGATTGGCCAAAAAAACATTAAATTTACCCTGCGAAATATAACTGAAATATCACACAGATCTTCAACAAATGACTGCAGCAGTGTGAAGATCCTTCCTACTTCAAATGCTCCATAATGGTCCCTCTCCCTAAGAAGCCAAAAATCATAGAATTAAATGACTACTGGCTTATTAGCTTGAAGTCAGTAGTCATGGAGTCCTTTGAGAGACTTGTGCTAGCCCACTTGAAAGACATCACAGGCCCCCTGCCGGACCGCCTGAAGTTCGCCTACAGAACAAACAGGTCAGTGGTGGATGCTGTCCAAATGGGAGATATATTAGATCACGCAACACCCCCCGACTCCCCAGATATGAACACTTGGATCCTCTTTATGGATTTCAGCTTGGTGCTCAACACTATCGCTCCAGAAATTCTCCACTCCAAACTTTCTTAGCTCATTGGAACCGCCTCTACCTGCCAGTAGATCATCATGTTGTCCCATATGCCATGCTGTGCAGGCATGTAGATAAAGTCAGCAAGCAGGTGAGGATACATAATATGTTTCTTTATTCCATCCAAGGAGTACACATGTTCCAAACAGAGCCAACATGTTTTTAGCCTTTTAAGGCCTTACTCATAGTCACTATGTGACTATGAGTGAGACCTTGATAGGCTGAAATGTATTAGTTGGCTCTGTGTGGAACATGTGTACACCTTGGACAAAATAAAGAGACATTGTATTCATCCTCACCTCGTTGCCGACTTTATCTGCATGGAAAGATTCTTGTGTTGCAGGGTGGAGTTTGCAAGTCAAGCACAGTGAGTGGAAGTAGAGAGCACTTGCCGGCCCTGATTGCATGATTTGATTGCAGTGCCATTATCTTGCATGTATGTTGTGCAGGCAGCTGGATCCCAGAGAAATCTTCTGTACAGGGACGCCCCATCCTCTTCCTTTCTATAAATTTCCTGCACTGCAACAGTTCACAGGTTAACAGTTTTCAGTCATCTGGCAGAACACTGTGAAGATGGTCTGATGGGGGCACACTTCCTCCTTCCTCCTCCTCCATTTAGAACATTTTTTTCATTGATTAGACTGCTTGTAACACAATCTGTATATGGAGTAGAGTCTGATTAGTCATAGGATTCTCTCTCTCATGCATAGATCATGTTACAAGCAGTGTAATAAGTAAAAGAAAGTTTCTCAATGCAGAAGGGAGAAGAAGGGGGCATATCCCAATCAGACCATCTGTACTGCTGTTCTCTTTGTAGACTTTAAGCTGTTACCCATTGCAGAGCTGGAAGGTCAGAGATAGGAAGAGGACAGAGCATCCCTGCACAGACGATTTCTCCAAAAATTTTTTAGCTAAACTTAATATTTAACCACTTCCCGTCCGTAAGATCTTGTCCAAATATCTTTGTTTTCAGCTGGCGACTCCCTCACTGCTAAAAGCCATCCTAGGAGCTGTTTAGCTGCTGGATTGCTTTTACAGGCAGCAGGAGGGGACTGCTGTTGTCAATCACAGCCAGTGATAAGAGAGCAGGGGGCGGGGACACACAGAGCAGGGATCGGAAGTGAGTGTGCACAAGTGTCCTCAGAGCAATCGGCTTGCTATGAGGGCACTCAACAGTGAGAAGAACGAGGAGCGAGGAACACAGAGCAGGAAAGCATAACATTTTTTTTTTGTTAATTTAGAAAGTTAAGCATTTACAATCACTTTAATTGTGAATGGGTGGTAAATGAAAGATTAAAGTTTTCTTTTTGCTTTTGCCTGATTACATGGATTTTGGTCTTGAAGGGACTAAGCAACATGCAAGGGGAGTCCTGAAAAGCAGCCGAGAGGAAGCAGCTGGTGTGTATGAAGTAGTGTGGAGCAGGATAGACCTAGGTGAACAAGGGTGAACTCTCTGCCGACTAAAAACTCCGCACACTGCCACACGCTCCCTCCAGAAAACTATGCAATGAAAAACAGCGCTTTTAGTTCACACATATTGCAATACATGTTTAAGCTGACCCACTGCGTCAAAGTAGTACCTCTTACGGCCAGTCCTACACTGCTCTGCCACTGCAAATGCTATGGTGGACACAATGCCAACATGTGGCAAACAGGTGGGGCAGAGCCACTAGGTTCAGGTCTGGTCACCAACCTACGTTGCAACAGAGGCAAGATATACCTGTGCTCAAATCCCAAAAGCTTGTACATGTAATTAAACTATCAGGTGCTAAAGGCGTGTGACCACATGTTAACACTACAAATTCTGGCTGAACCCTCCACACACTGCCCCACACCCCCGCCAGCAAACTATGCAATGACAAACTCTAGTTTTGCTGAGATCCTTTGCCTTAGCTTGTACCCTGAAGCATATAGAAAACGACACACTTCAGCATGGATCTGATGTAGTGCTGGCAAGCCATACATTTTATTTATTTATTTATTTTCACAGGATTTTTGTAATGGTAATCAGGTTTTTATGGGCCTGTATGGTTGCCTGTGAAATATCCATATATAAGGAGATTCTTGAATAGGGTTCCAGCAGCGAGTTGCGCTTGAGAGAAAAATACATGAGCTGATCCTTTACGAAGAAATAATGGATCTTTGCTATCACATCCCTAGGTACACGTTCTGGTAGATATGACAGTTTGGGGAGATGATGAGCCCTTTCAATGACTAATAATGCAATATTTCAAATGCACATGTTCCTGCAAAGATGGCTGTATTTTCAATTGGGTGCTGAAGCGACCATCGCCTGGAATCGTAAACAGTCATAAAGAGAAAATGACACCAGCACACCAGGATCTCCAAAATTAGGTCCTAAACTTTAATAAATGATCACATGGTTACAAAAAAAGGTCACACAGGGCCCCTTCACGAGGCATCAATGACTAATTCATGGGATTTTGTCGCTGGAAGCAGTTCAGCAATCATTTTTTGCAAAAATGGTCAGAGCTCAGCCGGGGGAAGCCGTTTCCAGAATACTAGTAACATTTTAGAAACATTTTAGAAAAAATCAAGGGAAGTTTGATAAAAATAATTTATATTTATAGCATACGATCTCAGCTACATCCCGGAGATTTTTAAAGGCACGATTTAGAACGGTGCACTGACACACCAAACCCATGTGAGTGCCCTGTACTAGGGCTTTGTTTTGCATAATAAAACTTTGTTTAAATGATATCACACTTTGAAGTTTATTTTTGCTGTTTATGTGTGAGGAGGCATCATTATTGAGCAGTTTGGGACCTTGCTCATACGCAATATGTTTTTTTATATAATAAAAGAAAAAATTGGACATAAGATAGCCCAAAGGTCGGACTTTAGAGGCACAATGGACAGTAATAGATATAAAATTATATATTTTATTTATAACAATACATGGTACAATGATGATGATTTTTAACATATGTTGCTATTATATAGTCTTATCTATGTGTTTTATTTTACATAGTGAGACCTGTTTTCCTCCAACAATCCCTGAGTGTGTTCTGACTGAAGTGTGTTCTGACTAAGCTAGACAGCGAAATGCGTTGACGCACAGGGGCTCACTACCATGTATACTATGCATGCTCATTTTTGTCATGGATTGCGTATATATTTTTAATTCTTTACCTTTTTTTTGCTTTTTGTACCATGTATTGGTATAAATAAAATATATAACTTTATATCTATTACTGTCCATTGTGCCTCTAAAGTCCGACCTTTTATGCCCAATTTTTTCTTTTATTATATCAAATTCCCATACGGATTTGGCCATAGGAGTGTTTCCTTTATATTTTCAATATGGGGGTTATCAGAGATGTCTGCAGTAGATGGTAGTCTATTCAGTCTTCATACTTCAGTCTTCTGGAGATATCCCTAGGATGTACTGGTGGACTGCTATCAAGATCGGTCCCAGACAGTATCTCCAATGGGGGGGTGTAATGTCCAGAAATATCCAGGCTAAGCTTTAAGAGTATTTTCACTTCTGTTTAAATGTTCTTAAAAAATGTTTTTCTTAGGTTTGACTGTATTTTCTTTTCTGATTCAATGGGGTATTATCCCCTCTGATTGAATATTCTTAGAATATGGGTCATCTAGTACTGCTTATATTCTCCAGAGAACTCCGTACAATAAAACATATAATAGTTGATACATTCCAACTGCATTTGATTTGACATTAGAATAAACAATTTATGTGGAGTATGTCCGGCTAATGGTGTAACAACCAAAAATTGGCACCTCATCCCAAATAGTAAGATATTGAATTGAAAAGAGGAAAGAAGAGATTTTTGCGGTGCTTTACAAATGATAATGGAAACCAATGATTTAAAAAAAGTATATATAAGAATTTTACTGAGAATATAGTTAAAATATAACAAAGCCACGTTGTTCACTAAAGGTCAACAATTCATAATGCAGGTGGTCACTTAGGCGAGTATTCAGCTTTAACCAAAGTTGCTTTTTCGTATATTTACCCGACATGTTTCGCAATCGCTTCATCAGGGGATATACAAATCAAAAATGCGTAAGAACTATACAAGGATACAAAAAAAGGATGAATTAAGTACACAATATAAAAAACATAAATGTCATGCAATATAAAGAAATATATGTCCCTTTGCCAATGCCCGCCCCCAAGGGAGGTGAACCTGCTGTGCCAGACCTCGAAGAGGCAGCCACCGCCAAGGGGAACCAATCAAACCAAGTGAAGGGGGCTCTATGTGGCCACAGAAGACACATAAAAAGACCAGGCTGTAAGTGCGTAAAAGGAAAGATAGAACAGAAAGATTGAATGTATTATGTTTAATAGGAAAAAAAAAAAAGGGTGAAAATGAAAAAAGATACATAAAGTGAAGTTGAATGAGTACTCACTTAAAATGATTAAATTCAGAGCATGGGGGGGAGGGCGTCTGAGATATGGACAAAAATGAAGAGCCCAAAGGGAATATGCTAGATAGCTCTAAAAAGATTAGAAAAGAAAATTGATGAAAGTGTGAATAAAAAGTAAAAAAAAAAAAAAAAGAAAAAAAAAGGGTGAGAAGGTAAAAATACAGGGAGATAAACTGGGTGTCTAGCGGTCAGGTCTATACTTACTCAGGTTAATAGAAAGAAAGAAAAACTTTTATGATCCAAATAAAATAAAGATATAAAAATAAATACAAAAATAAAAGTGAAAATCAAAATCAAAAAAGGGGAGAAAGAAATATGATTAACCAATAAAAAAGAAAATCAATAATAAAAAATTGTCGGCAACATAAACAAAATATGTGTCCACAAATACAGGGATGCAAAGGACAAAAGTCTCAAAATGATCAAAGGAAATTTAGAATAAAAATGGTAATGAAAAAATTAAAAATGAAATAAATAAATAACAAACCAATTGTATTCTGAAAAAAAGAAAAAGAAAGAAAAAATTCTAAGATGTGAAGTAAAAGTGTAAAATAACCAGGAATGGAGATGAAATGAAAAAATACCTGAGTAAAGGGGATATTAATGTAGTAATGCAGGGAGATTGTGCCAATAAGATAATGCGCAAGTGAGACAGATAAAACAAACAGACCGATAAGGAGATTGGATATAAAATAGCCAAAAGTTTGAAAAATAGTGAGAAAAATAGGGATACAATGTATAGGGGATTAATACCTGCAGCATAAACATGTAGTGAAAGACCTCCGTCTCTGGCAGGTGTAGGGCCCAAGAGACCGGCTTAAAAGCGCCTTCCATCTGGTCGGCGTCTGACGTCACCGACCAGAAGTGTATGTGATGACACTTGTGTGCATGTGCAGGAGTCCCAGCAAGTCTCCCAAAACACGACAACCACAATGCCGAGCAGCGAGGGGTGGGAGGGGATGTGGCCGGGGCACAGATGTGAGAAAAATCAAACGAGCACCGCACCCACCGGGCAGCTCCAGCCAAACCACGCCCCAAAGCAAAGGGGTGGACGAGGGATGGGAGACAAGTCCAACACCCAGATGAAAAAAGAGTAAAGGAAGCATAGAATATACTGATGGCAAATCTCCGTCGGATGAGATCATAGACGCAGAGCACAAACGTGAGGCAGGTGGTGAAATGGAGAAGTAGCCCTCCATGCCCTGGGTGTCCATATGGCAGCAGGTCTGCCCCAATTCACAAAGAGGCAAGAATGGTCCCACCAAGAAGGGGCAAAATCAGGCACGGCAGAGGCACCAACCATAGACCTAAGGCTGATGACCACCTCCCAGTAGCCCATGAATCAAAGGAACAGGCATGGCAAAAAGAACATACATCTGGCAAAATAGATGAGATACAACCGTAAACCAAAATGAATAAACATAAAAAATAATAACAGTGGAGACATCATTTATTATACAAACACAAGAAGAAAAAGAAAAAGACAATAAATGACATACTGTATCATCATATATGACAAGAAAACTAATAGTTTAAAGAATTTTTTAAAGAAAAAATAATAATACAAAATTTTAGGTACACGATGTAAGAGAGAAGGAGAGGGGGGAAGGGGAAGGGAAGGGGAAAACAACAAAAGGGGAGGGGAGGAAAAGGGGGGAAGGGTAAGGGAAGTAACGTGGAGTGAAGGAAGTATGAAGAGCCTTCCTACTTCAAATGTTTCACAATTGTCCCTCTCCTTAAGAAACCCACCAACAAAGAATTTAATGAATACTGTCCCATTGTCCTGAAGTCAGTAGCCATGAGAGTCCAGTGTGTAATTACTTGAAGGACATCACAGACCCCCTGCTGCACCCCCTGCAGTTTACCTATAGAACAAACAGGTCAGTGAAGGATGCTGTCCAAATGGGAATGCACTAGATCCTGCAACAACCTGACTCCCCAGATACGGACGCATGGATCTTCTTTGTGGATTTTAGCTTGGTGCTCAACTCTATCACTCCAGGAATCCTCCACCCCAAACTCACTCCGCTCACTGTGTCCACCTCTACCTTCCAGCGGATCATCAGTTTGTCCCATTTGCCATGTTGTGCAGGCAGCTAGGTCTTGAAGAAATCTTCTGTGTAGGGGTGCCCCATCCTCTTCCTGTCACTAAATTTCCAACACTACAATGGTTGACAGCTTTGGGTCATCAGGCAGAACAGCAATACGGACAGTCTGATAGGAACGGCAAGGATGTGGAATTCCCTTCCACAGGCGGTGGTCTCAGCGGGGAGCATTGATAGCTTCAAAAAACTATTAGATAAGCACCTGAATGACCACAACATACAGGGATATACAATGCAATACTGACACATAATCACACACATAGGTTGGACTTGATGGACTTGTGTCTTTTTTTTTTTTGATTCAATGATTTTTATTGAAGGTTTTCAGAAAAAGAATTATGTTGTACAACATAAAAGGAAAGGGGGGAAATGATATACACATTCAGGTTGTATACAATTCGGTGATATACATTCTCAAAAATTTTCACTTAATTAAGTAAGTGTTCAAGAAGCATATAGACATTTAACATAAGCAGAGTATGTTCAATATAAACGGTGTGTGTTCTCTGTGCGTTGTTTTTATCTTATTTTCATTAGTCAACTTTATTAACATCAGAACCATCTATCTAGACTTTAACTTTGGACCATATTGACCATTGTTTATCAAATTTTTTGCAGTTTAAAGAGTTTATTGCTAGGAGGCGCTCGAAAGTATAATTTCTATGGACTGCTTTGGTTATGTCTGATAGGTTAATGGCGTTGGTGGATTTCCAATTTCGTAGTATTGATAAGCGTGTTTCAAGCAGTATATGGGTTATGACTGGTCTAAAATCGATATGAAATTTTTCTATGTTCAAATGCAATAATGCCAGCGCTGGGTCTGGTTGAGATATTATTCCCGTTATCGTGGAAATCATTTTAAACACTTGATTCCAAATGCATTTAATAGCAGGACAATACCAAAGCATATGTAGTAAATTGCCTGTTTGCCCACAGGCTCTCCAGCAATGTGGGGAAGTTCCCGGGAAGAATCTTGCTATTCTGTATGGGGTGTAGTGCCATCTATTGGCCATTTTAATAGTTAGTTCCCAATGTTTGACGCAGTGGGAAGCTTTGTGTATTGCTCTAAAGGCTTGATTCGACTGTTCATCTGAGGCTGATATGCCTAGTTCTTCCTCCCATTTTTTCATTGCATTAGTTTTGGTAAGCGTAAGTTTATCTTTAGTTATGTTATAGAAGAAGGAAATTCCTTTTGTGTCTTGCTTGGCCGTAGTGTAGAATTTCCAAATATTGCTCGGAAGATGTATGGTTGGTGTGGGTTTAGACTTAATGAAGTTTACAATTCTTACACACGTAAACTGTGAGTTCTTTGGGAGATGGTATTGTGTCATAAGTTGTTCTACAGATTTGGGACTTGTACCATTATATAGATCTGATATGTGTAGTATGCCCTTACTTGTCAGGTCTTTGATTGTCAGCATTGAGATCTTTGTTTCTAGGAACGATAAGGGTATATTATACTGTATGTCTTGTTTGTCGTTATACGTTTGTTCCCGTATAGCTCTCCACGCCTTTAATGAAATTTGCGTAGTAGGAGGCAGTTTTTTTATGTCCCACGGTATCCACCCGTCTGTCATGAGTAGCAGTGGTAAGTTATTCATTGGTGCTGTCGTTTTTTCAATGTCCACCCATAATGGTGTGTCTGTTGTTTGAAACCAGTATTTGATTTGGTCAAGACGTACTGCCCAGTAATAGTCGTGTATGTCCACTAAACCTGCTCCGCCCACTTGCTTATGTGATGTGAGATTGTTTCGTGAACATCTAGCTTTTTTCCCCTTCCATATGTATTTCCAAGCAATATTTGCTATATTCTTTATTAAGTGTTGAGGGATATACAGTGGTAGGGAGCGAAATATGTATAGGATTTGTGGCAATAGCATCATTTTGTAAGCAGTGATTCTACCTAGCCAAGATACTTCGTTGTTGGACATGTTTTTGGTTTGGGCTTCCAGTTTATTTATTAGTGGTAATATGTTGGCTTTTATCATTGTTGATATCTTATTTGTGAGTGTAATCCCCAGATACGTGATATTTCCTGCACTCCACATATATGGTAATGTTTCTTGTAGCGATTTTCGGGTATTGGGTGAAATACCCATGTCTAAAATGAGAGATTTAGTAAAGTTGACTTTGTAAAATGATACCTCTCCAAAGGCTATGAGTATTTTATGGGCCTGTATTAAGGATATGGAGGGGTTAGTGAGTAGCAGGATTACATCGTCTGCAAATAGGTTAATGGTATGTTTTGCTGATCCAAACTGGAAGCCCGTTATCAGAGGGTGCGAGCGTATGGACTCAGCTAGCGGCTCTATCATCAAATTGAAAATTGTAGGGGATAGGGGGCACCCCTGTCTGGTTCCGTTTTTGATCTGGAAGGTTGTGGAAAGGAATCCCGCAGATTGAACCTGTGCTGACGGGCAAGAGTATAATGCCATAATAGCTTGCAAAATTGGTCCTTTAAACCCAAATTTCATCAGTGTTTGTTCCATATAAGTCCAGTGGACCCTATCGAACGCCTTCTCTGCGTCAATGGATAACAGCAGAGAAGGCGTTCGAGTCTTTTCAGCATGGTTTATTACATTAATAATCCTCCTAGTGGCGTCCGAAGTTTGTCTCCCCCTCACAAAGCCCATCTGGTCTCTCTTAATGAGATTAGGTAGTATGTGTGTTAGTCGTTTAGCTAGTAGTTTCGCGTATACTTTTGTGTCGGAGTTCAGCAGCGATATGGGACGGAAGTTAGCTGGTGTTGTAGGTTCCTTACCCGGTTTTGGTAGAGTCACTATATGTGCCTTTAGCATTTCTTGTGGAAAGGAGGCGACCTCAGCAGCTTTATTAAAAATTTTTGTCATGTGTGGTGTTAGACTATTGGTGAACACTTTAAAATATTCATTAGAGAATCCGTCCGGGCCTGGGGATTTCCCATTCGGAAGTGTATATATTATCATTTCAATTTCTCTGTGTGTTATCGGAGCATTTAAGCATTCCAAGTGATCTTCAGAGAGGGTTGGGAGGTTCAAATGCTCCAGGAAGGAATTTATTTTTTCTATGGTTGGTTGAGGCGTATGTGCATCTTCGTGTAAGTTATATAATGACCTATAGTATGCAGCGAATTGGTTCGCTATCTCTTGTGGGTTTGTGATTCTGTGTGTTAACGTAGGATGTTGAATATATGCTATTCTGGTTCTGGTGCGTGCCGCTTTCAGTCTATTCGCTAGGTATTTACCTGCTCTATTGGCATTGGTGTAGTAGTTTTGTCGTAAGTATTTTAAGTGTTTGTCATATTGTTGAGTTAGGAGCGTTCTGAGCTGTTC
This sequence comes from Lithobates septentrionalis, assembly GCA_037952835.1. NCBI lineage: Eukaryota > Metazoa > Chordata > Amphibia > Anura > Ranidae > Lithobates > Lithobates septentrionalis. Next base: position 524,373 of record JBBDGP010001745.1, read on the forward strand.
TCTAAGAGAATTGAGTTTGTCTACAAGTGCCGTGGATGGGGATGTTTTGTTTTGAGTTTCTATAAGGTGTATGTCTGCAATAAGTGTGTTCAGCTGCTGAGTTCGCCTCTTCTTTTCTCTAGCTCCCATTTGGATCAGGATTCCTCTCATAAAGGCTTTGTGAGCGCTCCATACAACGAATGGATCATCCACAGAGCCCTCATTTTCGGAAAAGAAATTTTGTATATGTTGAGAAATTGTTGTGTGGTAATTATCATCTTGGAAGAGTCTAGTGTTGCAACGCCAGATGGGTGGTGAGGAGGAGACTCCCTTCTCTACAATAGACAAGGAAATGGCTGCATGATCAGACCATGTGATTTCATGTATTTTAGACATGTTCACGTTTTGCAGGAGCCATTTATCTGTCAGAAACATGTCTATTCTGGAGTGCCTGTTGGAGAAAAAGGTATAGTCTCTTTCCGTGGCGTGTAAGCATCTCCATACATCGTATAGTTCCTCCTGGTGTAGTGTGGGCAGAAGGGATAGGGTCCCTTTTGGCTGGCCTGATGACGTGTCCAATGTCGGATCTGAGGTTATGTTGAAGTCCCCGCATATTAATAGGTTGCCATATTTCATGGAATTGGCTTTATGTAGGACTTTTTTGATGAATCTGATTTGACATGTATTCGGAGCGTACAGCGTGATCACTGTGTATGGTTTGGAATTAATGTCTCCTGAGAAAATGATGTACCTGCCTCCAGGATCGGTGAAGACATCTTTAGGTTGTATGGAAAGCGAGTCTTTAAAAGCCATTAGGACTCCTCCTTTTTTGCTGTTTGGCGTGTCGGCCGTATATATGATTGGGTAGTTTTTGTGCTTACATTGGGGAGCGTTATTTAATTGGAAGTGGGTCTCCTGGACACATAGAATATCCGCTTTATGTGTGCTAGCTTCCTTCCACAGGGAGAATCGTTTAGCTGGGTGGTTTAGTCCCCGGGTATTTATCGAAAGGCATGTTATCGTCATTGTAAAGTGTACTTGTGGTTTTGTGGGGTGATGTAGTGGATGTACTCACTGCGCCCGGTTGGGTGGGAGATCCTTGTGGGTTGATGATGAGAGGTAGGTCTGTTCATTTCTTCGTATGTCTTGACTGGTCCGGTACTTTCGTAGATGAAACTGTGTATATCAAAAACAAAAACAAAAACAGAAAAACAAGGAAAAAAGAAAAAAGTCAACAGGAGTTCGTTAATAAATGGATCCATAAATTGATCCCTGTGCAGTTGTAACTGCTACTGGTTGGTTGGGGTGTAGGCAAGAGTTAAGCCTAAGCTCTGCCCTGGAGATAATCTGACTTATAACTGTGTGGAGTATTAAGAGCTCCCACCAGTGCTTTTCTTGGATGAGCGCTTGTATGAGACGGTTTGCCACTCGCTCTGTATAGGGACCGGACCCTGAAGTTGCGCCTGGTGCGCTGGTTGTTCAGGTATTATGCCCCAATTCCTTAACGCCGTAAGCCCCTCTTCTAAGGTGGACACTGAGATGGTTTGGCCATTGTGAGTGATCGATAGGGTAGCAGGGTACTTCCATTTATGCAAGATGTTGTGGTTTCTCAGGGCTTTTGTGATGGTCAGTAAATTTCTTCGGCGTTGCAGAGTGTGTCTTGACAAATCAGGCAGCACTCTAATGGTGGCGTACTGTTGTGGAATGTTTTCCTGTTTGCGGGAAACTTGCAGAATTCGATCTTTTATGTGGTAGTAATGTACCCTCATTAAGACATCCCTAGGTGTGTCATCTGGGAGGAATGATGGTTTGGGTACCCTGTGGATCCTATCCACTAGGAGATCTGATGCAGTTGCCTCAGGTATTAAAGTGGAAAAAAGGGCCTGGGCATATTGCAGAAGCTGAGAAGGGGGGACAGACTCTGGGACCCCCCTCATTTTGAGGTTGTTCCTCCTGGATCTGTCCTCGAGGTCTGCAATTTTATCTTTCAGCCATAGAATGTCCTCCCCTTGTGCTGTGTGCGCTTCTACCATAACATTATAAGATGAGGTATACTCCTCCATCTTGTGTTCCACCTGGTTCACTCTGCGGCCTAGCGTCTGCACTTCCCTCTGGCATTCAGTGATTCCTCTCATCAGATCTGCCTGCAGTGAGGAGCGCAGGGACAGCAGCATATCTTTCATCAAGGTATCTGATACCGGCCTGTCTGCTGTGGGGAAATCTGTGATAGGATCCCGGCCCTTATTGCTCTGTCCCATAGTGCTGGAAGGCCCGCTTACCTCCATGGCCGGGTCGGCCTGTGATCTGACTGGCGAGTCCCTCCGCTGCCGCGATTTCGCCGGGCTGCGTGTTGTGGGGGTAGAGGGGCCCGAGGATTGTTCGCTGTGAGGGTTGTTCGGGCAAGAGGAAGCTGCTGGTGTCCCCCCTCCGTTCCGTCCGGAGCCCTGGTCCGGCCTGTCAGTTCTGGCGCCGCCGCCATTTTGTTGAGGCCCGCGCGAGGCATAGTAGCTCGTCATCTTCTGCGGCTGCTGCGGTGTTTTTCGGTGCCGTGGCATCCTTTTTCTGATCCGCCGAGATTAGGCTCTCAAATGGCAGTGTTTGGAGCCGTGGATGGTGCTGGTGGGCGCTGATGCTGGTGGATTATCTCCGGTGGGCGAGCGGAGCTCCTGGGTTAAGCGTCCATCTTGGAGTCCGGTCGACCACGCCCCCCGCTATCTATATCGACTTGTGTCTTTTTTCAACCTCACCTACTATGTAACTATGTAACTATGTAACTCACTCCTTCCTCCTCCTCCATTAAGAATTCTTTAATTGACTACCTATTGCAAGTCTCCCCCTCATTCATAAATCATTTTACAAGCAGTATAATAAGATAAAGTAAATTTTTCAATAGAGGTGGAAGAAGAATGAGACATGTCCCCAAAAGACCATCTGTACTGCTGTTCTCTTTGTGGACCTGCAGCTTTTAACCATTGCAGAGCTGGAAGTTCACAGAGAGGAAGTTTTTAGCTAAAATTCAAATTTATTTAAAGTGTTTTTTACCCAGTGACATGACTGGTCTCAGGTGATATACAGAGATGAACCAATTCCTCCTTGTTAGGTTGTACCTTTTTATCAGTCAGTCTTCTCTTCTCTACATCCATTCAAAGTCCAGAATTTGGAAAGAGCTGGAATTACACATCAGAATTTAGTGAGGAGAACTGTGAGAACTGATTGGATGAAAGGGGCACACCCCCTTCACACAGCATGAAGAAACAAAGCTGAGAGCTGTCAATCACAGGCTGTGTGCTGGAGCTCCCTCCCATGTCACCAATTTTTCTCTTAGTGTCAGAAAAACGTGTCAGAAGTGATGTATAATGATAGCAGAGGAATGAAGCAGCTGACAGAAATGACACTTATGCCGCGTACACATGAGCGGAATGTCCGACCGACAGTCCAACAGAAAAAGTCAGACAGACTTTTCTGTCTGATCGTGTGTATGCCTCATCGGACTTATTTTTTCAAAAATTCTGACAGACCTAGAAATGGAACATGTTCTAAATATTTCCGACTGAACCAATTCCTATCGGGAAAACCGCTCATCTGTATGCTGTTCCGACGGACCAAAAACGACGCATGCTCTGAAGCAAGTGCGAGATGGAAGCTATTGGCTACTGGCTATTGAACTTCCTTTTTCTAGTCCCGTCGTAAGTGCTGTATGTCACCGCCTTCTTGATCGGACTTTGGTTTGGCCGTGTGTAGGCGAGTCCGCTTGAATGGAATTCCATTGGAATTCCGTTGGAATTCCATTCTATATAGATCTTTATATCACTACAGGGATCACAAGAAGGGGGAAGGAGGTCCTGATCCCTCTATTTAGATCTTTATATCACTAGAGGGGTCACCAGCAGGAGGAACGGGGTCCAGATTCTTCTATATAGATCTTTATATCACTAGAGGGATCACGAGAAGGAGGAAGGTGGTCCTGATTCATCTATATAGATCTTTATATCACTAGAAGGGTCAGCAGCAGGAGGAAGGAGGTCCTTACTCCTCTATTAATATCTTTATATCACTAGAGGGGTCAGCAGCAGGTTGAAGGAGGTCCTGATTCCTCTATATACAGTAGATCTTTGTATCACTAGATGGATCACCAGCAGGAGGAAGGAGTTCCTGATCCCTCCCTATAGATCTTTATATCACTAGAGGGGTCACCAGCAGGAGGAAGGAGATTCTGATTCCTCTATATAGATCTTTAGGTAGACCTAATTTACAGTAGAATAATGTGTCTAGTTCGGGAGATCTCACTTACAAAAAGGTATGGATAAAAGAGAATGAGTCCAGATATGGGTAACAAAAATGGTGAAATGTCTGGGGGATAAAACATATCATGAGAGACTTAAGGGACCTTAATATGTACAGTCTAAAGCAAAGAAGGGAAAGGGGAGACATAAATAAAGCCTTTAATAACATCAAGGGGGTGATTAACATTCAAGAGGGCAGTATTTTGAATATGAAACCAAAATTAAGAACACAGGCATGTGACTTTAACCTACCTGGAGGAAAGCTCAAAACTAATGCTGTGTACACACGATCGTATTTTCCGACGGGAAATGTTGGATCTGAGCTTGTTGGCGGAAAGTCCGACCGTGTGTGTGCTCCATTGGACAATTGTTGTCGGACTTTCTGCCAACAAATATTGGCTAGCATGTTCTCAAATTTTCCGCTAACAAATGTTTGTTGTCATATTGTCCTATCGTGTGTACACAAAACCGTTGGACAAAAGTCCAAAGTACAAACACGCATGCTCAGAAGCAGAAGTGGTCGGTCTTGTAAACTAGCGTTTGTAATAGAAAATTAACATTCGTGACATGGCAAATTATAAAATCTCCAAATGCAGCGCACAATTCTCTTCTTCTTTAATGGGATAATAATGAAGCTCCTTTGCTGGTGATACTTATGGAGCTATTGCAAACGAAGTTTCAAAGATTTTTTTTTCTAGTGATATGCTTTATTTTTTTTATTTTTGGGCAAGTTACCACAACACTATTATCCCTTTGGATTTTAAGATCAAAGATACAACTATGTTGTATGTTTACATTGTATTTTTTAATGGAACTGCCTACTCCCAAACTGTCATTTAAAGTAAAACACATAGCCAAGTATTATTCTACACAATTTTTTTATTGTGCATTAAAAAAAAAAATCAATTAGACATGCTTTCTAACAATAGAACTTAACCAAAAAGTGCATTCTATGCATCCAAAAATATAGAAAATATACCAAATCATTATTATTCAACCCAAAAAATAATGTCAAAGCAATAACTCCAAGACCAATAATAAATAACACGTTATCTCCTCTGATTCCGTAACATGTCTGCTTGACGAACGGCCGTTCAGAAGCTAACTGAAAAGCACGAACTGAAAAGCGATAAATGAAAAACGCAAAAAGAAAAGCGCGAATCAACAAACTTCTACTAACCCGAAATTAGCAGAAGGAGCCCAAAGTCCATGGTTTTGTTGTCGGAAAGTCTGATCTTGTGTACGGGGCGTTAGAAAGTATTATTTTACCTAAAGGGTAATTGATACTTGCAATAGACTTTCAGCAGAGGTAGTGAGACAGTTAACAGTAAATGGTTTTAAACATTCTTCGGGAAAGACACATACATACTATAGATCTATACACAGAAAAATGTAACTAAAAAAAAACAAATATATAAAACAAAACAAAAAAAAAACTAAAACATTTATAAATAAAAAAAAAAAGAATGGATGGACTCGACAATTTTTTCTGCCATCACTTTTCAATGGTTCTATGAAGATGGTGTTAGTGAGGTCATGAAACAAAGTCTTGAGCTACACCCATTGGAAGGAAATATGACTTATGACTTTTTCATAAACAATATTTTATATTTAGCAACTAAAATACACATAAAATATGAAACCATGTGTAGCGCTGGTATTTTTGCCTTCTAATGCCATGAAATGCTAAACAATAGACAATGCTATAAATTGGTACTTGGCTCCCCCTAGTGGTATAAACGTGAAAGAGACTTTGTTTATTTTTCATTTGAAGGGCATAGGGAAAGCTTTACAGGAGGTGACTTAGTTACTTTGTGAAAGGACTCACCTACCCACAATGCTCACTCACCTACCCATGTACACTGAGTGACTGAACTGCATGCTGGGTAGGATATAAATGGCTGAGCACGGCCATTTTCTTTCTCTTCTGGATGCGTGGCCTGCCTGCAAGGATCTGTGAGGAGGTGTTCCAGAGAGCGCAGCCTGCATCTTGCGGAGCAGAGCAAGCCATGGACTCTGCCCGAGACACCTGACGGAGGCATTTGAGGGTCCCAGTCAGCTTGCGGAGCGGAGCAGCGTGACGGAGCTGGCCGGCAGTAGGACTCAAAGACGTGGAGGCTTCCAATTTTCCAGGCCTGGTGTGGTGAGAGGGTGGACGCCCAGAAGTTAGTTAACGCACTTAACACACTTAGACTCATACTACAGTGTTGCTGAGATTTGCAGTTCCGCAGAGGGGTCTCACTCAAATAGACTGAGTTCAAGCAGGCCTCAAGCCTATACTTTACTAAGGGATGATACTGTGGCGATTCAGAAATAACTATACCGGAAGCAGTTATAAGTGTGTACACCGCAGGAACTGTTCTAAATCATCAGCTTATGTTATTTCTTTGCTTGTTAAACCCTTGGATTACAAACACTGCAGTATAATAGCTAGCAGAAGACAGAAGACCAGAGACTACAACTTTCACTGAGAGGCCTTGTATTCAGTTACAGTAATAAAGGACCACATTGTACCTCAGGGGGAGCTTTGAGCAGACTGTACTGTGTTGTGTTTGGTAACCTTGCATTTGAGTGCTTAGTGCAGCGATCTGGAAGTGGGAAGGTGGCAAGTGTCAAGGCATTGTCACCCTGAGCACTAGTCCCACTTGGAGACGCGCTTGCAGGGATCATTCAAGAAATCTTTACATATTAATAATTTGTGAATACTTATCGCATTGTCATATTATGTTGGTGTCACAGTGCAGTTATTGTAATTACTGTTTATGCCAGTCTCAGTAAAATTACATTCTGGTTAATTACAATTGGTGTGAAGTGTTGTTCATTCCCCTACAGGTGGAATAACAGATACCCAGGTAATGGTAAAGGTAAATTATTGGTATATTGTTATTGTGGGATTGTCCTTTGTTGTTTAGCTTCACACTAATGCCCCGTACACACGGTCGGACATTGATCGGACATTCCGACAACAAAATCCTAGGATTTTTTCCGACGGATGTTGGCTCAAACTTGTTTTGCGTACACACGGTCGCACAAAGTTGTCAGAATTTCCGATCGCCAAGAACGCAGTCACGTACACCACGTACGACAAGACTATAAAAGACCATTTCAGAACCAAGCGCGGCACCCTTTGGGCTCCTTTTGCTAATCTCGTGTTAGTAAAAGTTTGGTGACAGACGATTCGTGCTTTTTCAGACTCATGGTTTTCAGATCGTTTTCTGCTGTTCAGTTTGTGCTTGTGGGTTTGTATCTGCTCTCCAGTGCATGCAGTGAGTTTGTATTTGATTATTTATTGCGTTCTTGTCCGCTTGTTGCTGGTTTTCAGGTCGCTCTTCACAGGCCTTGCTGTTCTTCAGTGCGTTCTCTTACTTCGTTCTGAGCAGCCGACCGTTTTCTAGCCATGTTGCGTATATGTACTCCTCGTAGAGTTCGTGCTGTGAGGGGGCTTGGTGTTGGGGTCCTGACCTTGACACAAGTCCAGTCCATGAACAGGGTGGGGAGGAGTTCATGGACCAAGAATTGGTTGCTTCAGTGTGACCAGTTCTCTCATATGCCTTTGCTCCGTGAGATCTGTGAGAATAATCCTGATGATTTCAGGAACTTTCTCCGGATGACGGACCCCGTTTTTCACCGTTTGTTGGCTTTGCTGACCCCTTATATCAGCAGGCAGGATACCTGCATGAGGCAAGCCATCAGTCCGGAGCAGAGGCTGGTCGCCACCCTGCGGTACTTGGCGACGGGGAGAAGCCTGCAGGACTTGAAGTTCTCGACAGGCATCTCCCCCCAGGCTCTGGGGATCATTATCCCAGAGACCTGTTCTGCCATCATCCAGGTCCTGCAGAAGGAGTATATGAAGGTGAGATTTTTATCCTTTAATATCACATTTTATTGTATTTAATGTTTGCTAATGTATTGTATTTCTTTCCTCATTCCCTAATTACCATGATTGTAATATGCTGTGAATGTCCCCTTTGTTCTCATGCATGCTGGATTTTTACCTCCCCAGCATGCTCTCCTGCCCCTATATTCACCTCATGTAGTCACTTAAGAATGTATTTTATCAGCTCCATAGTAGTGCTTTACCCCAAACACCCCCTAAAATGTTTAGAAATGTGATTTGTGCTTTAAATTCAGGCAGAGTGCCAGAGGCTTTTTTTGGGTGTCCCCAAATCATTTGGAACCCTCCCTCCAACCCAACTGCTAAGTCAGCTGATAACATTTCTCTATCTATCCTCAATCATCTATCTGCTGACTTTGCCAAACCCATACACACTATACCCACCTCTTTTGTGGTCAGATTTATGGATGAATTCCCCAAAGCATGTAGTGCAAGGGCCTGCCTGTATACTTTCAAATGGTACTGTTTCAAGTTTTTGTATACTATTATTATCTTGACAGGTAATAGCAGAATGTCCAAATGTCCTCAAATGTGTACAATGTGTATTTATATCTTTGTATTATGACACTTCTTACCTGTCCAGTGGGCTGCCAATAGTGTAACTAAGGAGGGGCTGTTCAGACTAATACCCATTATTTAGGCATTTATTTAAGCATTCATATCTCAATGAAGTGGAGAGGGTTACCTGTCCCAGAGTCCCCCCCCCCCTATAATGTTAGAAATGGCCCAGGAGAGGGGGGGGGAATCTGATAGGTGTACCTTATACTTTGGTCTTAAAAAATTCCCTCATAAAAATGATAGCTTCATGTTGGCCAAGAATGTTTGTGTCTAATCTGCTTTCCATGTTTATGTGCAAAATGACTAATTTTTGATTTTGTTTTGACTCCACAGTTTTCTTCCACGCCACAGGAATGGCAGACTGTGGCCTCCCACTTTGCCCAGTGGTGGGACTTTCCTAACTGCGGAGGGGCAATTGATGGGAAACACGTCCACATCATCCCACCATCCAATTCGGGGTCATACTATTACAACTACAAGGGGTTCAATAGTATTGTGATGTTGGCGGTGGTGTCGGCTAATTATGAGTTCCTGTATGTGGACATGGGGAAGAATGGCCGGATGTCCGATGGTGGAGTCATCGCCCAGACAGAGTTTTACAGGCGTCTCCAGAATGGCAGCTTGGACTTGCCACCTCCAGAAGACAATGTGGAAGGACTCCCATTCGTCTTCGTTGCGGATGAAGCATTTGCGCTGGGGGACCATCTTATGCGGCCATTCCCAATGAGGACCATCACCCCAGACCAGAGGGTTTTTAATTACCGGCTGGCCAGAGCCAGAAGAGTGGTGGAGGACATGTTTGGAATCATGGCCAGCCAGTTCCGCCTATTTCTTACACCCATACATATGGCGGAGTACAAACTGAATCACAATATCCTGACGTGCTATGTTCTACACAAATTTTTACGGAAACATTCTGCCAACTATGCTGGCTCAGTTGGGCCTGAGGCTGGAATTCCTAATGAACCAACCCTGACGGTGCTTGAAAGTTGCCGTCCTGGCTTGCCCTCCCTGAGTGCCCGTGATGTTCGGCTAAGATACCTTGAATTCTTTGCGGGTAGGGGGGCCATCAATATGCCAGACAAGGCAAAGACACTTTGCACTACAAGTGCACTTGAAACTGCACTGAAACTGCACTTGTAGTGCAAAGTGGATTTGTCCTTAGGAAATAACACCCAATTTTGAAGATGCACACAAATTTAAGAATGTCAACATGTGCTAGCTGCCATCATGGGGGATCGAGGGACGTGTTTTGGGGGTGAAACCCCTTCCTCACAGCTACTTTATTATTGAGGAAGGGGTTGCACCCCCAAAATGCGTCCATTGATCTCATGTGATGGCAGATAGCACATGTTGACACACTGTGTGCATCGTCAAAATTTGACTTTTCTAATATATTTTATAAAATTTTCAAAAATTGTAGCACACCAAAAAACAAAGGGATTTGGAGGGCTTTTAAACTCGCCCTAAAACATCAATGATGTTCTTATTTTTTTGAAGAACATCATTGATGTTTTTCTTGATGTTTTCCAATGCAAAATTACACCCCATGATCTCCCCAATCAGGATCTGGGCACTTTCAGAGGTGAAAGGATCAGGATCCACAACATCACGATCAAAAAAGACAGAGAAACCAAAAAAAAAAAAAACAGGTATTATAAATATGCCGGCATCCATCTCATACCTGAGCCTGTGGTTGCAGACACTCACCTGTTGTGGTGACAATTTCCACCATGTCTTCCTCCTCCTGCTCTTCTTGTCCTTGGGGGAGTTCACCTTCTTCCAGAGGTGGGGGGTCTGTGGTCTCCTCAGATGAGGGGTGTCCTCCGAGTCTTTTATCCCCTATGTAAAAAAAATAGGTATACTTAGCACACAGATATTTAATGTCAGAACTATAAATATGAAGCATTGCTTGGAAGTGGGGTACAATTGTCTATTTTGGCAGAGTTCTAAGATGTAGCATTTTTATTGTCCTTTGTCAAGCTTCAATACTTTACCTGTCTTGTACAAGCTTCACAGATGGAGACCCCCCTATAGTATACACTGAAGTACCTGTGTGGGCCCCCTAATAAAAAGGGTGTTCTTGTGTCCCACACTAGTGCTCCAGCGTTCAGATGTGAAAACTGCTGCTGAGTGTCCTCTCCCTACACAGAATCTAGTTGGCATTTCATTCTAGTAACAAACACATCTACACCACCCAATTCTTTTCACACAAGTAGGCCCCAAAAAATGATGGCAATTGCATATGGCCAAACGAACTATGTTTGATACGAACGAATAATGTGCCCATGAACATGAAAGTTGCCATTTTAAACTGGATAACAGTTATTAAGAAAAGCACATGGAGCAGCACGAACGTAATAAACAGAAAGAATAGGAACACAGCACAACTACTTACTTTTTTGCAGCCCTCTCTGGATCTTTCTGTACTGCTCGTGTTCTCTTAATTTCAGGTCTGACCACCGCTTCCTGAGCTGATCTTTCGATCGTCGTACCCCGAAATTCCGGTGCAGTCTCTTGACCACTTTCACCATTATCTTGGCCTTTCTGACATTGGGGTTGGGGTAAGGTCCATACTTCCCGTCATAGTCGGCCTTCTTCAGGATGTCGACCATCTCCAACATCTCCCCAAAGGACATATTTGATGCCTTATATCGTCTCCTTCTGGATCGGGACGTTTCAGGCTGCGGGCTTTCCTCCTCCTCTTCCTCGTTGGTGTAATTATCAGACACCTGCTGTGTTTCTGCCATGTGCTCTTCCCCCACTGTGCCGAATGAGAAGGGGCGGGGAATAGACTAGAAAGAACGTCAGGGACGGGCAGAGTTTCACGCATGCGCAGTGTCTATAAAGCGTAACACGCGTGTGTAGTACGTATGATCTGTGAGCGGAGGAAGGAGTAACGGAGGCGCCGATCGTGATTGCGAAGGTAAGATTTTACATTGGGCCTATACTGCTTCTAGATTGAGGCCTGTATTTGCACAAGTTTAGTAGACTTTAGGCTGACATTAGGGTTTGTCTTGTGTTGTGTCTTGCAGTGAAAATGGATATCTTTAGAGAGGAGGAATTTATGGCCATATTCATTGATATGTACAGGGAGCTGCCTTGTCTGTGGCAGATAAACCACCCACATTATAAGAACCAAACAAAGAGGAAGGCAGCGCTGGATAGTTTGTTGGAATTTGTGAAGACGGTGATCCCCACAGCAGACATCACCTATTTGAAGGTTCTAATTGGTGGCCTGAGGAGCACTTAACTAAGGGAGCACAAGAAGGTCCAGCATTCCCAGAGATCCGGAGCTGCAGATGACATTTATGTCCCCAGGCTGTGGTACCATGACAGGCTGCATTTTCTGGCAGGTCAGACTGAACCCAGGCCAGCACTCTCTAGTCTTCCTTCCACGCTTCCTTCCCCTCCAGCTGAGGCTTGTGACGCCCAACCTGGGCCTTCCAGGCAGCAACATGTGGAGGAGCCCAGATTGAGCCAGGTATAGCATTCCTCTAAATATTTCTGCTTGTCCAATCAATGATGTTAACTAGATGTTAGTTGGGAGTACTACTAATTGTGATTGATGAAGCAAAAACTAAAACCATGTTCCTTTTTCATACACAGGGAAGTCTAAGCCAGGAGGTGGCCGGGCCAAGCAGGCTGCCTGATATGCAGGTCCCTCCCCTACACCTGCAAAGACAAAGTGCCAGGAAGAGGAGTACCCTGGAGGGGGCTGCCATAGGCCTCTTTTGGAAGGCTACAGAGGCCCTGAGAACCCCCCACACTGTGGAGGAGGACTTTGCTGGCATAACTGCCTGCAAAATGATGCAGATGTAGGAGGGCCAACGACTCCTGTGTGAGTTCCTAATTTTGGAAGCTCTCAATAAGGGGTTGAGGGGCCAAATAACATGCGCTACCCACATTTGTGACCTCACACATAGTCCTCCTCCTCCTCCTCCAGGTCCTACTCCTCCTCCTCCTCCTCCAGGTCCTACTCCTCCTCCTGCCACATCTCCAACACCAGAGCCACAGCGTGGAAGGAAGCGTCTAAGGAAGACCAGAGAGTGATGACCTGGGTTCAGTCTGGTCTGGCAAAAGATGCAGCCTCTTGTAGTAGCACAGCCTGGGGACACAGATGTCATCTGCTGCTTTCCGGATCTCTGGGACTTCTGGACCAGACTGCACTCCCTTAGATATGGACTCCTCAGGCCACCAATTTTGCTGGTAAATAATTGAGCCCTGGGGGTCAAAGGCTTCGCCAATTTCAACTGTTTCTCCAGCGTTGCCTCCCTCTTTGTTTGGTTCTGAGCCCTTAATAAAGCAATTTTTGTTTCAAATATACTCGCCTATGTGTGTTTTCCTTCAAAAAGGACAGTTTGTTTGTGAGGATTCAGGTACATTTTAAAAATACAATGTGAAATTAACAAGAGACACCAACACCAAACACTCTCCTTGAGATTAAATAATACAAGATAATAATGGTGTTGTGGTAACTTGACACACAAAACACACACAAAAATATTATGGAGTAAAACACAAGAAAAAAAACAATAAAAACACAGCCTTGAAAAAAAGACAAACACCAAAAAAATAAAAAAAACAGCCTTAAAAAAAAACATAAAATTTTTAAAAACAACACCAAAAAAATTTGGTCAGATGTGACCAATGTAAATATATTGAGGGAATCCCAATAAATAATAAAGAAAGAAGTTTGTGAGAAGTCTGTGTGAATATGAGCAGCAAAACTACTTCATTCTTTTCACATTATAAAGAAGAAGAGAGTGCGCTGCATTAAACTATTTTTGACATTGCAGCGTGACGAAAGTGTTGTATCCATTCCGAGAGCTAATTTTACCAGACCGAGCTGTTCCGTCTCGGGATTTCTTCTGAGCATGCGTGGCACTTTGTGCATCGGAAATGGCCACACACGGTCGGAATTGACGCGATCGGATTTTGTTGTCGGAAAATTTTATAGACTGCTCTCAAACTTTGTGTGTCGGAAAATCCGATGGAAAACGTCCGATGGAGCCCACACACGGTCGAAATGTCCGACAACGCGCTCCGATCGGACATTTTTAATTGGAAAATCCGACCGTGTGTACGGGGCATTAGACTGTTTCACAGCTGTGTCAAGTGGGTTGAGCCAATTCATTAAGGGGTAAGATAGCAGAGTACAGGCCTAATCAAATATAAGCAGCTCCTTCTGGGGTCAGTGCTACACATGTTTTAACAAAATAATTTTATAGTGGATAAATTAAAGAAAGAATATATATATCAAATAGTACGGAGATGGTCTAGGTGAGACCATAAAAAGGAGACTTGAACTACACCTGTTGGAAGGAAATATTACATTTTCGAAAAAAAATATATTATAGTTACCTAACTGAAATGTACAAAATTATAAGACAATTTTGTTTAAGAAAATTGCTTTTATGATGATGAAATAAAGAAAAAAAAATATATATAAAATTGTACATATTCGCTTGGATTAAATAGTTTTTTAGCAACTTGTCTAAACAAATGTAAATTTATATTTTATTCCCATGTGCATTCATGTTTCAGAGGGATACCTAATATGGCTTGTCCTTTGCGAGAGAGTCATTTGAGGATTTGGCAATGTATGAGTTCATCTATAAATTCCCCATCACTTTTAAATACCTGCTAATACATTTCAATGCAACAGCCCTGGACTGCTATTTCCACAAGTATGGATGATATGAAATCACTCCATATTCCTTGCTACACCTGACCAGCAGAGCTATAAATGCTTGGTGGACATCCCATTCCAGAATCATGGACATTTGTGGTTGTTACAGTCTCAATCCCTTTGTGGATCTAACAGTCTCTAATCTTCTGTGAAGGCTTTCCTCAAAAGTTTGGAGTGAGTTTGAAGGAATTTATGCCGATTTGTGAGGTCAGGTACTGATGTTAGATGAGAAGAAGCTCATGATTGGCATTCCAATTCATCCCATAGGTGTTCAGTAGGGTTGAAGTCAGGACTCTGTGCAGGAAACTCAAGTTCCACAACACCAATCCTAGTGCTAATATCCTAAAATTGGTCTTTAACACAACCTTATTCCTAAAACCTAAACTAAACCCTCACTCTAAAGCCTAATACACACCACTAGCTTTTTTTTCATTCAACCCAGCAGGTTGAATGGAAAAAAAATGACAGCTCGACTTAGAGCCAATGTACTAACAACCTGATGTTAGTACAGTGATCTCCCCTGCTGTGCTATTGTGTTCTAATAGGGGGACCCACCCCCCCCACCCCCCCTACCAGAACACTTTGCTGGTCGGCTGGTTTTCCAGCATGCTCATCTGATAAAAACCAGCCCAATGGCCGTCTTCTGTTGAACCTGCTGCCATACACACGGGCAGAATGTCAGCCGGTTTTTATTGAACCGGCCAATGTTGCCCGACATTCAGCCCGTGTGCGCTAGGCTTTACTCTTACCTAATGTAACAGTAGCTCCACTCAGGCCCAAAGTGGCCACTCCAAATCTCAACACTCGTGCTGATAACTTTGCATGCACTGACAAATACAGATGCCAAGGTATAAGAAAAACTAAGGATTTTTATGTATATTAAACCTGAATGTTCTTTATCATCAGGCTATGTGTGGAAGGAACCACACAAGGATAACTGTGTTGACATTTCTTGGGTTTGGTGATCTCTTTCATATGAAATATTTACTTCTTTTAATTTTTCTATTGCTCTACATCATCGCTGTCATCGGCAACTCCCTGATTATTGGTTTAACAGCCATCACTAGAAAGCTCCAATCCCCCATGTACTTTTTCCTTGGCAATCTTTCTTTGTGTGAAATCCTTTTCACTAATTTTGTCTTTCCCCACATCCTTTACCTGGTATGGGGAAATGGAGGCTCTGTATCACTATACTATGTTATTGGACATATTTATGTATGCTCTTCAGCTGGAATCACCGAGATTCTTCTCCTGGCTATAATGGCGTTTGACAGGTATTTGGCCATTTGCAACCCTTTAAGATACCCCACACTAATGAATTTTGGGACTTGTAGTTATCTCGTCTTCATGGCCTGGCTGTCGGGATTTATAATGCCATCCATCTCAACTATTGAAATCTGCAGATTACAGATCTGTCCTCCCGAAACCATAGACGAGTTGTTTTGTGAGCTTGTTTGTATCTTAGAGATGTCTTCAACACATGCCAACATTGTAAAAATAGAAATATTGGTCTCTGCAACAGTTTTTTGCTTGTTCCCATTCATTTTGATCATATTGAACTATGTATTCATATTAAGCACTATCCTAACCATTGCTTCCAAGGATGGGAAGATGAAAGCTTTCTCCACTTGTA
This sequence comes from Lithobates septentrionalis, assembly GCA_037952835.1. Lineage (NCBI taxonomy): Eukaryota > Metazoa > Chordata > Amphibia > Anura > Ranidae > Lithobates > Lithobates septentrionalis. Next base: position 540,413 of record JBBDGP010001745.1, read on the forward strand.
GTGCCCATCTGACTTCTGTGTTTTTGTATTTTGGGACATTATTTTTAACTTACCTGGTCCCTTCTCAGCTGTACTCCAAAAAACTTAAAAAGGTCATCTCTCTGGTGTACACTGTATTGATTCCTTTGCTAAACCCATTCATCTACAGTCTGAGGAATAAGGAAATAAAAGCCAGTTTGATGTCTTATATTATTAATTTCAAATCTAAAAACTATCCAGAGGCGTTGTTGTCTTAATGGGCCCCGAGCAACTCAGTTCTAACGTAGTTGAGAGATTCTGACCCTTTTGGACCAAATGAGAGCAAAAATTTGGATGTAATAACATTTTGATAAAACTCTCCATATACTTTTTTAAAAGGCTTATTTCCTTCCCACTAGCCGTACGGATATATGGGGCCTCTTGGTGGGTGGGCCTTAATGCAGATAGGCTGCATTTATGCATACCTAAAGAGAAACAGAGCTGTGCTGAGAGAGCGATCCCACCACATTTACTGGCGGCTGTGGCTAACGTAAAGCTCCAGATTTCTACTTGCGACCAGGAGATTTCCAATCATGTGACCGCTGTGACAGCCAATCACAACGATCACATGACAGGAAGCCCAACTCCCAGAATCTGAATCCCCTTAAAGGGCCAGGAGGTGAAGGCACGAAGGGGCTAAATACAGTACAGGCAGTCCCCGAGTTACCAACACCCGAGTTATGAACGACTCCTACTTGCGAACAGCCTCAAATGTCGGCCACTTGTGCTCCATGCTGGTCAAGGATACCTCCGGACACATCCCATACTGCAGTACTACATAACAAGCACCCGGAACATCCCATATCCATGCACAGGCAGACATTACACTTACGAATGCAGTGTTCCAACCGGAAGTTACACTTACAAATGCAGTGTTGCGATTTACGAACAACTTCGACTTACGAACAAACCTACAGTACCCTATTGTGTTTGTAACTCGGGGACTTCCTGTATCAACCTTTGATAGCAATTGCTTTATGTAAAACAATGATCCAGTATTAATTTATATATTAAAAGTTAAAGTAGCATGAAAGTCTTCCAATTTTTATGCCACCAGATTTCTTTTACTGGACTTAGTACAGCATTTTAAACGTTTACTGTCATATCACAGTATAACATCACTTTTTAATGGCTACATGATCTGCGTTGTTCAGCTAACTGTATAACAATGTATTGCATTCTTTAAGGCTCTTTGTCCCATTGTGCTTAGCATCTGCACCCATGCGTGACCATTAGAGTCGGGAGAACAGTTTGAGCTGAGAAAAAGTTTGGCCCGTTCGGGGAGCACATGAATTTGCGGGGCGTTCGGTGGATGAAAATCCCCCCCATGATGCCTGAGAGGTCAACAAGCAGAGGCAGACATTCCTATGCCACTATGAGGGGGCCAGCAGCATATGTGTCCACAGGCAAAGGTGGATGTGGTCCGTCCTCAGGCAGGGCATCATTTCCTCTGTTTAGTGATGTTGCTCGTGCCATCCAGCCACAGCATGCAGAGGAGGTGGTGGACTGGCTTACTAAACTGTCCTCACCCTCCTCATCTTCCGTCACCCAAGCAGAGACTAGTGCGCCGACCACCGCAGCTGCTAGAGTGGTTTATTCTGCCTCCTTGTTCACAGCTACTCCTGCCATGGCCCCAGCATTATGGATGGAGAAGTCAGCTGAATAATTTGATCACAGCATCAGTCACTTGCCTCTTTAGGATGTACAGATATTACTTGATTCTGATGTTGGTTCTGAGGTAGAGGAAGACAGGGACATGAGCCTACAGAGAAGGGAGAACACTAATAAACAACAAATTGGCGATCATGTTTCCCCAGCCGCAGCCTATCGCCAATTTGGCTCCATTGATGATGAGGATGGAGGGGATGCTGATGATGAGGTCACTGATTTTTTCTAAAACAAAAATTGTTAATCTTGTCCTTATTGTACTATAATTTGCCTTCTTCACATAAGGCTTGCTCACTGTGGTGCAAATATTTGTTAATTCCATCCAAAATCTGCCAAAGAGACACCAGAATTTATCCAAAAAATCTCAAATCTTGTTCCCAGTACACCAAATTGTGGCCTCATCATAGGGACTGGCTCCCCAAGCCGTTGTTTACAAAATAAAGAAAGCTTGCAGGGAAAATCTATTTATATGTTTTTTTTTTCTTTTTTAAATATCAGTTTTGCTGCAGCAGGTTCTATACATGGTACAGATGTGCCACTTTTTGGGCAGACTAAGGGGACCCCCCAGGCACTATATTTAACCACTTCAATACCAGGCACTTAGACACCTTCCCGCCCAGCCCAATTTTCAGCTTTCAGCGCTGTCACAATTTGAATGACAATTGCGTGGTCATGCTACACTGTACCCAAACAAATTTTTTATCATTTTCTTCCCACAAATAGAGCTTTCTTTTGGTGGTATTTGATCACCTCTGCGGTTTTTATTTTTTGCGCAACAAATAAAAAAAGACAGAAAATTTTGAAAAAAAACACGTTTTTCTTTGTTTCTGTTAAATTTGTTTGTAAATGAGTACGTTTTCTTCTTCAATGACGGGCACTGATATGGCTGCACTGACGGGCACTGATACGACGGCACTGATGGGCACCGATGAGGTGGCACCAATAAGGTGGCACTGATGAGGTGGCACTGACGGGCACTGATGATGGGCACTGATAGGCGGCACTGATGCGCACTGATAGGTGGCACTAATGGGCACTGATAGGTGGCACTGATAGGTGGCACTGATGGGCACTGATAGGTGGCACCGATGGGCACTGATAGGCGGCACTGATGGGCACTCGTAGGTGGCATTGATGGGCACTCGTAGGTGGCATTGATGGGTAGTTATGGGTGGCACTGATAGTTGGCACAGATGGGCACGGATGGGCACTGATAGGTGGGCACAGATGGGCACAGATGGGCACTGACAGGTGGCACCGATGGACACTGATGGGTGGCACTGATGATTCTGATTGATGGCAGTGATGCCCCTAAGTGTGGCATTGCTGGGCATCACTGCAACATAATTGTGCCAATCAGTGCCCATTTGTGGGCACTGATTGGCACAGATTTGGCACTGACTGGGCACATGTGGATGGCCATGGGGTACATACCTGGCCATCCACATGTTTCCCTTCCCTGGTGGTCCTAGTGGCGATCCCTGGTGGTCCAGTGTGGTGATCTGCGGGGGGGCTGCGCTGATAAACAATCAGCGCCGACCCCCCCTGCCAGGAGAGCTGCCGATCGGCTCTCCTCTACTTGCGTCTGTCAGACGTGAGTGAGGAAGAGCCGATCAACGGCTCTTCCTATTGACAGCGTGATCAGCCGTGATTGGACACGGCTGATCACGTGGTAAAGAGCCTCCGCCGGAGGCTCTTTACCAAGATCGGTGTAGCGGTGTGTCAGACTGACACACCGATCCACCGATCGCCGCGATGCGCGCCCCTGCGGGCGCGCGGTGGCATGTTATCCTGAAGGACGTCATATGACGCCCAGTCAGGATAACTGAACCACCGCCCGGCCGTCAATCCGCTATAGGCCGGGCGGGAAGTGGTTAAAGGATTTTTTCATTTTTATTTTTTCACTTTAAGCAACATTAAAATCAATGCTTCTTTAAAAGCGATCTTTACAAAAAAAAAAGCCTTGATAAATGTCCCCCAGAGCAGTACCTGGGCCTCCATACCCTTTTTTTATGTTTATTTTTTATTTAGTGTGCAGGAAAGGGTGGCTCCATGTGATGTTACAAGAAGCCACCCTACAAGCTGTGCCAGAGCCAGGGCTCTTAGGCGAGAAATCCATTCAGAAGGAAGAAGACAATTGGACCAGCAAAGAGTGTAAGGGGGAGATTTACTAAGACTGGTACACTCAGAATCTGGTGCAGCTGTGCATGGTAGCCATTCAGCTTCTAACTTCAGCTTGTTCAATTAAGCTTTGACAATAAAACCTGGAAGCTGATTGGTTTCTATACAAAGCTGCACCAGATTTTGCACTCCCCAGTTTTAGTTAAAAAAAAAACCTAAGTTACTTCTGGAGTATTTGTAATTCCTTAACTAAATTTAAGCTTTAATATCACATAAATATTTTTGCACTTTAAGTAGGGGAGGGTTAAACTGGTTATAAAAACTCAAGATGTTTTACCTTAATCTATGCCTTCTGGATGCAGATCCTCCAAAGTCCCCTCTTATACTTACCTGAGCCCCTTATTGATCCAGTGATGTGCATGAGAGGCTCTCTCGGGTCTCTCTCTCCTCATTGGCTCACACAGCAGCAGGCCCACTGGCTTCTGCTGCTGTCAGTCACAGCCAGTGAGCCAATGAGGAGCAAGCAGGGGAAGGGGCCGAGCTGTGCTCTGTTCGTGAATGGACATACAGGGCGTGGTTTGGGAGTGAGCTTGCTCGGTTGCCCCCTGTAGTAAGAAGTTTGCTATTGGGGGCACTCGTAGGGGGAGGAGGGGCAGGACCGGTGATGGGACATGCAAAAAGAAGAGAATTGGAGCTGCTCTGTGCAAAACACCTTCACAGAGCAGATAAATATAACATGTTTGTTATTATTTTCATTAAATGACAACCATGGAAATCAATTTAAATCCGCTGTCAGTTTTATTTTTTTATTTGTTTTATATATATATATATATATATTTTAGATTTACTCTCTCTTTCATTCCCAGAGAGATTGGGGACAGAGACAGCAATAAAAACTCAACAGATTTTCTAACCCCTTAACACCCTATCCATTTGTTTTAAACAGCTAGGGATTCCCTTCATTTATATCAGACCATTATCCTAGATCAGTGATGGTGAACCTTGGCACCCCAGATGTTTTGGAACTACATTTCCCATGACTACACTTGAGAGTGCATGGGCATCATTTTTTCTTTATTGTTGCATAGGTTTCCCCACCATTTTTATTAGTTTTTTTCATGGGTACCCTTTAAATTAATACCAGACCTGAAAGACCTGGTATGAATTTGGGGTAACCTCATGACTTTTGTGGAGGTCTCCCATTAACATCTACTGTATATCATACATTCATCTAGGTACAGTGATGGCGAACCTTGACACCCCAGATGTTTTGGAACTACATTTCCCATGACTACACTTGAGAGTGCATGGGCATCATGGGAAATGTAGGTCTAAAACATCTGGGGTGTTAAGGTTCGCCATCACTGTACCTAGATGAATGTATGATATACAGTAGATGTTAATGGGAGCCCTCCACAAAAGTCATGAGGTTCCCCCAAATTCATACTAGGTCTTTCAGGTCTGTTATTAATTTAAAGGGTACCCATGAAAAAAACTAATAAAAATGGTGGGGAAACCTATGCAACAATAAAGAAAAAAGTGTATGCCCCCCTCAAAAAAATCCATACCAGACCCTTATCTAAGAATGCAACCTGGCAGGCCAGAAAAGAGGAGGATGAACATGTGCCCCCCCTCCTCAATAATACTCTGTGCCTTCAACATGAGGTGTTCTTTGCCAGAGGACCCTGCTTGATAAACTACCTTCAATTCCTAGTAATGAGGAGAAGGGTCTATTTCCTTCAAGCCTTTCCAAGGGAATTATGGGGATCTGTTGCAGTCAGGGGTTTTATTTAATATTTGGAAGCCCCCTTTAACAATTAAAGAGTCCACCGGATACTGTCCCCCATGTGAATGAGTGAGGGGTACATAGTCCCCTCACTCATTCACAAGAAAAATGTTAATTGTGAATACAGACAGAGCCTTTTTTTGACAAGTTTGTCCCCTGGCAAAATACCCCCTTCATGTTCAGCACATATGGCCTGGTATGATTTATTACAGGATTCACCTCTACATTTGCCCCTTCTTGGCCTCCCAGGCCGCATGCTTGGATAAAGGTCTGGTATGATGGTATAGATTTTTCTGGTGTAAAATCTGGTGGGGGGGGGGCATCCCAGTTTTTTGTTTTTTTTAACTCTTACTAAAGCTAAAGAACCTGGTATAAATTGTGTGCCAGACCAAGATCATATAAGGATAATACGTGTATTATATTGCCGATATCAAAGAGCAGTAAGAGAGCCAATCTAGGGAAGAGCGTTCGTTAGAACCTGTAATATGCCGGCTGCATGCCGAAAGGATCAATATCCAAAGACAGTCCCAAAGTGGTTGGCTCCTGAAGTGTGACCCTTAGAGTATTCGGGTCCAGTGAGGGGTGCCTTCCCCTACTAGTGCTCTCACACCCTCCCACACCCCTCTTTCACGTGGTCTCCATGGCCAAGTCCTCTAAGGGATTCATTTCACAGTGTTATGCCATGCTTCTGTCTGAGTACATACCCCAAGAGAACTCAAGTGCAGTGGGAGAGGGATCTGGGGAGAATATATCTACCAGCATAGGGGGTGCCCTGGTAAATTCAAGAGATTATTGGCACCTTGGCTGGATACCCCTGGACTTAATCCTTCATATAGTAGCTGATTCAAATGTGACTTTTGGAATGCCCTGCAGGCTGATACTACTTGTGGATTATCCAGTCCCCTGCTTACCTGTAAGCTTACCTGTTTTCCTTTATGTAATGGGATATTTGATGGTGATTCCTTTGGAGCTGTATTTCAGTTTTGTGATTTTGAATGCATTGGACTGCTGTACTTTTGTTTGTACTTAATAAAGTCTTCTTTAATATATAAACAAAATATTACATTTAGTTTACTCTGTGTACTGTACATAAACTATCATAGTTTTTTCCCATAAAACCACATTTTCTGTTTGTGTTTTTTTGTTCACATCATGCTGATCTACTTCGCTTTTTCAAAACTTTTTGTCTGCTTGAACTTGCTTCATTGTTAGCTGCACATCATTGCTCTGTACCGGTTTACTGATAGTGACAACAGTGGACCATGATTGTGCAATGCGTGTTCGCATGACCACTTGAATCTTCACCAAGGGTGACAACAGAGAGGCACAAGTAAGACACTAAAGTGCCGGAAAAGGACCAACATGACTGGATCTACAAGAGTATTTTACTCCTGAATGAATGTTCTTAAGACATTTTTTCTTAGGATTGAATGTTCTTAGGGTATTTTAAACTATCAGGTGCTAAAGGGGTGTGACCACATGTTAACACAAATTCTGGATGAACCCTCCACACACTGCCACACACCCCCTCCAGCAAACTATGCAATGAAAAACTCTCTGCAGACTAAGACTCTAGTTTTGCTTAGATCCTTTGCCTTAGCTTGTACCCCGAAGCAGATGGAAAACGACAGTATGGGGAGACGATGAGCCCTATCAATGACTAATAATGCAATATTTCAAACGCACACGTTCCTGCAAAGATGGCTGTATTTTTAATTGGGTGCTGAAGCGACCATCGGCTGGAACCGTAAACAGTCATTAAGAGAAAATGTCACCAGCACACCAGGATCTCCAAAAATGGGTCCAAAACTTTAATCAATGATCACATAGTTACAAAAAAAGGCGTTGTTTCGGAGTCACGTGGGGCCCCTTCATCATGCCTCAGTGATAAATCCATGGGATTTTGTTGCTGGAAGCAGTTCAGCAATCAGTTTTTGCTAAAATGGTCAGAGCTCTGCCAGGGGGAAATGTTTCCAGAATACTAGTAACATTTTAGAAGCATTTTAGAAAAAAATCAAGGGAAGTTTGAAAAAAATAATTTATATTTATAACATTATGGTCTCAGCTACATCCCAGCGATTTTAAAGGCACAATTTAGAGCAGTGCACTGAAGCACCAAACCCATGTGAGTACTATGTACTAGGGCTTTGTTTTGCATAATAAAACTTTTGTTTAAATGATATGGAGTTTATTTTTGTTGTTTATGTGTGAGGATGCATCATCATTGAGCAGTTTGGGACCTTGCTCATACTCAATATGTTTTTTTTTATATAATAAAAGAAAAAATTGGGCATAAGATAGCCCAAAGGTCGGACTTTAGAGGCACAATGGACAGTAATAGATATAAAGTTATATATTTTATTTATAACAATACATGGTACAATGATGATGGTTATTTATAACAATACATGGTACAATGATGATGATTTTTAACATATGTTGCTATTATATGAAGTCTTATCTATGTGTTTTATTTTAGATACTGAGACCTGTTTTCCTCCAACAATCCCTGAGTGTGTCCTGACGAAGCTAGACAGCGAAACGTGCTGACGCGCAGGGGCTCACTACCATGTATACTATGCATGCTCATTTTTGTCACGTATTGTGCATGTATTTTTAATTCTTTACCTTTTTTTGCTTTTTGTACCATGTATTGGTATAAATAAAATATATAACTTTATATCTATTACTGTCCATTGTGCCTCTAAAGTCTGACCTTTTGGCTATCTTATGCACAATTTTTTCTTTTATTATATCAAATTCCCATACGGAAGCGGCCATAGGAGTGTTTCCACAAAGCCACGTTGTTCACTAAAGGTCAACAATTCATAATGCAGGTGGTCATTTAGGTGAGTATTCAGCTTTAACCAAAGTTGCATTTTCGTATATTAACCCGACATGTTTCGCATTCGCTTCATCAGGGGATATATGAAAGCGTAAGAACTATACAAGGATACAAAAAAAGAGGATGAATTAAGTACACAATATACAAAACATAAATATTATACAATATAAAGAAATATATGTCCCTTTGCCAATGCCTGCCCCCAGGGGAGGTGAACCTACCGCGCCAGACCTCAAAGAGGCAGCCACCGCCAAGGGGAACCAATCGAACCAAGTGAAGGGGGCTCTATGCGGCCACAGAAGACACACAAAAAGACCAGGCTGTAAGTGTGTAAAAGGAAAGATAGAACAGGAAGATTGAATGTATTATGTTTAATAGGAAAAAAAAGGGGTGAAAATGAAAAAAGATAAATAAAGTGAAGTTGAATGAGTACTCACTTAAAATGATTAAATTCAGAGCATGGGGTGGAGGGCATCTGGGATATGGACAAAAATGAAGAGCCCAAAGGGAATATGTTAGATAGCTCTAAAAAGATTAGAAAAGAACATTGATGATGAAAGCGTGAGTAAAAAGAAAAAAAAAGAGAAGGTAAAAATACAGGGAGATAAACTGGGTGTCTAGTGGTCATATAAAATACTTGTGTGAAGAGTGAGTGGTGGTTGCGCTGTGACACGTGGACACGTGGACCTTATACACGTGGACTTTTAATTCATTACTTATATTTTTTCTATATTGTTTATTATTTCACCTACACTGATTTTGCCATCTTTTTTACAGTTTTGTATATGCCAAGCAACTTTGTTCCTTTAGTATATTCATACTTAGTGTGTATGTGACTACACTCATTTTAAGTTTTTTTCATCTCTCCATCTATTAGAGCTAGCCCCCTCCCCCCCCCCCCCCCCCTTGTCACAGCGCAACCACCACTCACTCTTCACACATGCTATTTTGTCTGTTTGGATCAGCCACATTGGTGTTGCAGCAGTGTCCCTTAGCGTAGGTATTTCTGACAACGCAGGAGTTTCTTTATCTTTTATCCATATAAAATACTTACTCAGGTTAAGAGAAGAAAAGAAAAACTTTTATGATCCAAATAATATATAAAAATAAATATAAAAATAAAAGTGAAGATCAAAATCAAAAAAGGGGAGAAAGAAATATGTTTAACCAATAAAAAAGAAAATCAATAATAAAAAACTGTCAGCAACATAATCAGAATATGCATCCACAAATACAGGGATGCAAAGGATAAATGTCTCAAAACGATCAAAGGAAATTTAGAATAAAAATGGCAATGAAAAATTAAAAAAATGAAGTAAATAAATAACAAACCAATTGTATTCTGAAAAAAAGAAAAAGAAAGAGAAAATTGTAAGATGTGCATGTGAAGTAAACGTGTAAAATAACCAGGAATGGAGAGGAAATTAAAAAATACCTGAGTAAAGGTAATAATAATGTAGTAATGAAGGGAGATTGTGCCAATAAGATAATGCGCAAGTGAGACAGATAAAACAAACAGACTGATAAGGAGACTGGATGTAACAAAGTCAAAAGTTTGAAAAATAGTGAGAAAAATAAGGATACAATGTATAAGGGATTAATACCTGCAGCATAAACATGTAGTGAAACAGCCGCCCTCTGTCTCTGGCAGGTGTAAGGCCCAAGAGACTGGCTTCAATGTGCCATCCATCAGGTCGCCGTCTGACATCACTGACCAGAAGTGTACGTGATGACGCTTGTGCGTATGCACGGGAGTCCCAGCGAGTCTCCCAAACCACGACAACCACAATGCAGAGTAGTGAGGGGTGGGAGGGGATGTGGCCGGGGGCACAGATGCAAGAGGAAAATCAAATGAGCTCTGGGCCCACCGGGCAGCCCCAAAGCAAAGGGGCAGGGAGGGGAGACAAGTCCAACACCCAGATGAAAAAAGAGTGAAGGAAGCAGAGAATATACCGATGGCAAATCTCCGCTGGATGGGACCAAAGGCGCAGAGCACAAATGTGAGGTGGGCACCGAAATGGAGAAGTAGCCCTCAGTGCACTGGGTGTCCATATGGCAGCAGGTGTGCCCCAATTCACAAAGAGGCAAGAATGGTCCCACCAAGAAGGGGCAAAATCAGGCATGGCAGAGGCACCAACCAAAGACCTAAGGCTGGTGACCACCTGCCAGTAGCCCATGAATCAAAGGAACAGGCATGGCAAAAAGAACATACATCTGGCAAAATAGATGAGATACAACAATAAACCAAAATGAATAAACATGAAAAATAATAACAGTGGAGAGATAATTTATTATACAAACACAAGAAGAAAAAGAAAAAGACAATAAATAACATATCATCATATAAGACAATAAAAAATAAAAATAAATAATAATAATACAAAATTCTAGGTACACGATATAAGAGGGAAGGAAGAAGGGGAAAACAAAAAAAGGGGGAGGGGAGGGGAGGAAAAGGGGGGAAGGGTAAGGGAAGTAACGGGGAGTGAAGCAAGTATGAAGAGCCTTCCTACTTCAAATGTTTCAGAATTGTCCCTCTCCCTAAGAAACCCACCAACAAAAAATTTGTCCTGAAGTCAGTAGCCATGAAGTCCTTTGAGAGTCCAGTGTTGAATCACTTGAAGGACATCACAGGTCCCCTGCTGCACCCCCTGCAGTTCACCTATAGAACAAACAGGTCAGTGAAGGATGCTGTCCAAATGGGCATGCACTAGATCCTACAAAACCTGACTCCCCAGACACGGACGCATGGATCCTCTTTGTGGATTTCAGCTTGGTGCTCAACTCTATCACTCCAGGAATCCTCCACTCCAAACTCACTCCGCTCACTGTGTCCACCTCTACCTGCCAGCGGATCATCAGTTTGTGCCATATGCCATGTTGTGCAGGCAGCTAGGTCTTGGAGAAATCTTCCGTGTAGGGGTGCCCCATCCTCTTCCTGTCACTAAGTTTCCAACACTACAATGGTTGACAGCTTTGGGTCATCAGGCAGAACAGCAATACGGACAGTCTGATAGGGACTCACTCCTTCCTCCTCCTCCATTAAGAATTCTTTAATTGACTACCTATTGTAAGTCTCTCCCTCATTCATAAATCATTTTACAAGCAGTATAATAAGAGAAAGAACATTTCTCAATGGAGGTGGAAGAAGAAGGGGACATGTCCCCAAAAGAAAAAATCTGTACTGCTGTTCTCTTTGTGGACCTGCAGCTTGTAACCATTGCAGAGCTGGAAGTTCACAGAGAGGAAGTTTTTAGCTAAAATTCAGATTTATTTAAAGTGTTTTTTACCCAGTGATGTGACTGGTCTCAGGTGATACACAGAGAAGGGCAATTCCTCTTTGTTAAGTTGTTCCTTTTTATCAGTCAGTCTTCTCTTCTCTATATCCATTCAAAGTCTAGAATTTAGAAAGAGCTGAAATGACACATCAGAATTTAGTGAGAAGAGCTGTGAGAACTGATTGGAGGAAAGGGGCACACCCCCTTCACACAGCATGCAGAAACAGAGCTGAGGGCTGTTAATCACAGGCTGTGTGCTGGAGCTCCCTCCCATGTCACCATTTTTTCTCTTATGCCGCGTACACACGAGCAGATTTTTCATCTGAAAAAACTTGGATGGTTTTTCTGACGGAATTCCGCTCAAGCTTGCCTTGCATACCCACGGTCACACAAAAGTTCTCTGAACTTTCGACCGTCAAGAACGCGGTGACGTACAACACTACGACGAGCCGAGAAAATGAAGTTCAATGCTTCCGAGCATGCGTGGAATTGTTTCCAAGCATGCGTAGGAATTTTGCGCGTCAGAATTTGTACAGACGATCGCATTTTCGAATAGGAACTTTTTCCGACCAGGCAGGGGCAGGCAGGGGGGCACATATGTACATGATCCTGCCTTCCTGTTCCGCCCTGCCTGGCGGGGTTTCAAGCAGTCAGTCAATCTCTTCTTACAAGGGAAGTTCCCCTTGACTGATGGACAGCTAATATTGTACCTATCCACAAGAAGAGCAGCAAGGTAGAAGATGGCAATTACAGGCCAGTGAGTTTAACATCAATTGTAGTTAAGTTAATGGAATCACTCCTAAAAAGAAAGATCATTGATCACCTAAAAATACACAACTTGCTGGACCCAAATCAGCATGGCTTTACTGAGGGCAGATCATGTCAGACTAATCTGATTGCATTTTTTGACTATATAACTAATGTTTTTGACCATGGTGGTGCTGTTGGCATAGCATATCTTGATTAAAGCAAGGTATTTGATACAGTTCCACATAATGATCTAATACAAAAGTTGTAGAAGCTAGGACTTAACCCTTGGGTGGTTCAGTGGATATGCAGTTGGCTAAAGGATAGATTCCATAGTGTGGTTGTAAATGGGGTTCATTCAGTACAGAGAGCAGTCACTGGCGGTGTACCACAAGGCTCTGTACTGGTCCTGTTCTATTTAAAGTGGCTGTAAAGTCTCTGTTTAAAATTCATCATAAATCTTCTCTTCAGTGAAGAGAGTGACTGAGTTTACTCTTTTCTTCTCTGAACTTCTCTTCAGTGAGTTTTTTTTTTCAATCTTTGCTAAATCCCTTATTTAAGCAGCACTTCTACACTGTCCTGTCTCCTCCTATTCCCGAGTTTTATGATTCCAGTAGGAGGGGAAGAAGAAGAGGAACCTGCGCCCTCTGACCTAGTTTCAGCACAGTGCTGATTGGCGCTGTGATGGTCACATGTACAAAGAAAAGAGGAGGCTCAGAAGAGGAGCAGCTACTGTTTAATGATCAGTCATTCAAGGATGGAGAGGAGGAGCGGGAGCGGGGAGTTGATCGGCTTCATACAGACAGAAATGACAGGGAGGGAGGGACATACAGGCATGCTGAGGAGAGAGCCAAATGACGAAAATACATAAGCTGACCACACTATCATGGATCAGCAGCCATGATTAGAGTGATCAGTTTAGAGAGAGCAACACAGGAAGAAGCAGGATCAACCAGGTATTGTAAAATATTGCATGGACTAAAAAACACTGCAAGATCTCCACGCACCTTAGCCTCCTTTAAAGAGACAGGGATATATATATATATATATATACAGTAGGTGACTGCGATATTGTGTCAATCTCGCCGCTGTTATCTGCGAGATTTGACACCTGTGAGCCCCGTCTCGGGAGCCAGCGCATGGGTTCCCCTCCAGGGGCATACCAGGCCCTTAGGTCTGGTATGGATTTTAAGGGGAACCCCCTATGCCGAAAAAACAATGTGGGGGTCCCCCCAAAATCCATACCAGACCCTTATCCGAGCACGCAGCCCGGCCGGTCAGGAAAGGGAATGGGGACGAGCGAGCGTCCCCCCTCCTGAACAGTATCAGGCCGCATGCCCTCAACATGGGGGGTGGGCGCTTTGGGGCAGGGGGGCGCCCTGCGGCCCCCACAACAAAGCACCTTGTCCCCATGTTGCGGTTCTTCTGCTGGGCTCCTTCGCTATCTTCTGCTCTTTTGCTGCTATTTTGCTAGCGGTGGCCTGGTCTTCTCCATTGTCTTGTTCCCTCTCCTCTTCTTCCGATGTTGACACGATGCTCTCTCCCACTGTAATGCTGTGTGCGAGGTGCGCAACGACTTATATAGGCATGAGGTGTGGTCGCTGAGTTATGTCACCAGGTGACCCACCCCCTTATGACGTCACAGTCCCATCATGCCCCAGGACTGTGATGTCATAAGGTGGCGGGGTCACTGGGTGACATCACCCGGCGAACACACCCCATGCCTATATAAGTCGTCACGCAGCTCACACACAGCATTACAGCGGGAGAGAGCATCGTGTCAACATCAGAAGAAGAAAAGCGGGAAGAAGACGACAGAGAAGACCGGGCCACCGCTAGCAAAAGAGCGGCAAAAGAGCAGAAGGTAGCGGAGGAGCCCGGCAGAAGAACTGGAGAGCGGGAGAAGAACCGGAGAGCGGGAGAAGAGGCCGGAGAGCGGGAGAAGAACCGGACACCGGGAGAAGAGGCCAGAGAGAGCGGAGAAGTCAGAAGAAGACCCCCAAAGTCAGAAGAAGACCCCCGGAGCTGCCTAATAAATTACTTGAAAAACCTGTCTAGTGTGTTTTTTATTGACACTTTTTCCCCCAGGTGAATGGGTAGGGGTATGATGTACCCCATACTCATTCACATAGGGTGGGGGGCCGGGATCTCCTCAACCCTTCTCCTCATCAACATGGGGACAAGGTGCTTTGGGGTGGGGGGCCGCAGGGTGCCCCCCTGCCCCAAAGTGCCCACCCCCCGTGTTGAGGGCATGTGGCCTGGTATGGTTCAGGAGGGTGGGCGCTCGCTTGTCCCCACCCCCTTTCCTGATCGGCCGGGCTGCCTGCTCGGATAAGGGTCTGGTATGGATTTTGGGGGGACCCCACGCTTAAAATCCATACCAGACCTAAGGGCCTAATATGCCCCTGGAGGGGAACCCATATCATTTTTTTTTTTATTTGGCATGGCGTTCCCCCTCATGATTCATACCAGACACCTGTCAGCAATGCTTGTTGTTCATCGGGAAAGGAAAAAACGTAGTTTTCTTTTCCCGATGAGCGAGCCAGCGCGAGATGTACAGTACCCTGCCGCCGAGGGTCGCGCTGGAAACACATTCTCGCGGTCAGGTACTGTATATACAGTGGGGATGGAAAGTATTCAGACCCCCTTAAATTTTTCACTCTTTTTTATATTGCAGCCATTTGCTAAAATCATTTAAGTTCATTTTTTTCCTCATTAATGTACACACAGCACCCCATATTGACAGAAAAACACAGAATTGTTGACATTTTTGCAGATTTATTAAAAAAAGAAAATCTGAAATATCACATGGCCCTAAGTATTCAGACCCTTTGCTCAGTATTTAGTAGAAGCACCCTTTTCATCTAATACAGCCATGAGTCTTTTTGGGAAAGATGCAACAAGTTTTTCACACCTGGATTTGGGGATCCTCTGCCATTCCTCCTTGCAGATCCTCTCCAGTTCTGTCAGGTTGGATGGTAAACGTTGGTGGACAGCCATTTTTAGGTCTCTCCAGAGATGCCCAATTGGGTTTAAGTCAGGGCTCTGGCTGGGCCATTCAAGAACAGTCACAGAGTTGTTGTGAAGCCACTCCTACATTATTTTAGCTGTGTGCTTAGGGTCATTGTCTTGTTGGAAGGTAAACCTTCCTCCCAGTCTTTGGTCCTGAGCACTCTGGAGAAGGTTTTCGTCCAGGATATCCCTGTACTTGGCCGCATTCATCTTTCCCACGATTGCAACCAGTCGTCCTGTCCCTGCAGCTGAAAAACACCCCCACAGCATGATGCTTCCACCTCCATGCTTCACTGTTGGGACTGTATTGGACAGGTGATGAGCAGTGCCTGGTTTTCTCCACACATACCACTTAGAATTAAGGCCTAAAAGTTCTATCTTGGTCTCATCAGACCAGAGAATCTTATTTCTCACCATCTTGGAGTCCTTCAGGTGTTTTTTAGCAAACTCCATGTGTCTTGCACTGAGGAGAGGCTTCTGTCGGGCCACTCTCCTATAAAGCCCCGACTGGTGGAGGGCTGCAGTGATGGTTGACTTTCTACAACTTTCTCCCATCTCCCAACTGCATCTCTGGAGCTCAGCCACAGTGATCTTTGGGTTCTTCTTTGCCTCTCTCACCAAGGCTCTTCTCCCCCGATAGATCAGTTTGGCTGGACGGCCAGCTCTAGGAAGGGTTCTGTTCATCCCAAACGTCTTCCATTTAAGGATTATGGAGGCCACTGTGCTCTTAGGAACCTTAAGTGCAGCAGAAATTTTTTTGTAACCTTGGCCAGATTTGTGCCTTGCCACAATTCTGTCTCTGAGCTCTTCAGGCAGTTCCTTTGACTTCATGATTCTCATTTGCTCTGACATGCACTGTGAGCTGTAAGACTGTATATAGCTGTATATAGACAGGTGTGTGGCTTTCCTATTCAAGTCCAATCAGTATAATCAAACACAGCTGGACTCAAATGAAGGTGTAGAACCATCTCAAGGATGATCAGAAGAAATGGACAGCACCTGAGTTAAATATATGAGTGTCACAGCAAAGGGTCTGAATACTTAGGACCATGTGACATTTCAGTTTTTCTTTTTTAATAAATCTGCAAAGATGTCAACAATTCTGTGTTTTGCTGCCAATGTGGGATGCTGTGTGTACATTAATGAGGAAAAAAATGAACTTAAATGATTTTAGCAAATGACTGCAATATAACAAAGAGTGAAAAATTTAAGGGGGTCTGAATACTTTCCGTCCCCACTGTACAGTGGGGCAAAAAAGTATTTAGTCAGCCACCAATTGCAAGTTCTCCCACTTAAAAAGATGAGAGAGGCCTGTAATTGTCATCATAGGTATACCTCAACTATGAGAGACAAAATGTGGAAACAAATACAGACAATCACATTGTCTGATTTTTGAAAGAATTTATTTGCAAATTATGGTGGAAAATAAGTATTTGGTCACCTACAAACAAGCAAGATTTCTGGCTCTCACAGACCTGTATCTTCTTCTTTAAGAGGCCCCTCTGTCCTCCACTCATTACCTGTATTAATGGCACCTGTTTGAACTTGTTATCAGTATAAAAGACACCTGTCCACACCCTCAAACAGTCACACTCCAAACTCCACTATGGTGAAGACCAAAGAGCTGTCGAAGGACATCAGAAACAAAATTGTAGACCTGCACCAGGCTGGGAAGACTGAATCTGCAATAGGCAAGCATCTTGGCGTGAAGAAATCAACTGTGGGAGCAATAATTAGAAAATGGAAGACATACAAGACCACTGATAATCTCCCTCGATCTGGGGCTCCACGTAAGATTTCACCCCGTGGGGTCAAAATGATCACAAGAACGGTGAGCAAAAATCCCAGAACCACACGGGGGTACCTAGTGAATGACCTGCAGAGAGCTGGGACCAACATAACAAAGGCTACCATCAGTAACACACTACGCGGCCAGGGACTCAGATCCTGCAGTGCCAGACGTGTCCCCCTGCTTAAGCCAGTACATGTCTGGGCCCGTCTGAGGTTTGCTAGAGAGCATTTGGATGATCCAGAAGAGGATTGGGAGAATGACATATGGCCAGATGAAACCAAAGTAGAACTGTTTGGTAGAAACACAACTCGTTGTGTTTGGAGGAGAGAGAATGCTGAGTTGCAACCAAAGAACATCATACCTACTGTGAAGCATGGGGGTGGCAAAATCATGCTTTGGGGCTGTTTCTCTGCAAAGGAAACAGGACAACTGATCCGTGTACATGAAAGAATGAATGGGGCCATGTATCGTGAGATTTTGAGTGCAAACCTCCTCCCATCAGCAAGGGCATTGAAGATGAAACGTGGCTGGGTCTTTCAGCATGACAATGATCCCAAACACACCGCCTGGGCAACGAAGGAGTGGCTTCGTAAGAAGCATTTCAAGGTCCTGGAGTATCCTAGCCAGTCTCCAGATCTCAACCCCATAGAAAACCTTTGGAAGGAGTTGAAAGTCCGTGGTGCCCAGCGACAGCCCCAAAACATCACTGCTCTAGAGGAGATCTGCATGGAGGAATGGGCCAACATACCAGCAACAGTGTGTGACAACCTTGTGAAGACTTGCAGAAAATGTTTGACCTCTGTCATTGCCAACAAAGGATATATAACAAAGTATTGGGATGAACTTTTGATATTGACAAAATACTTATTTTCCACCATAATTTGCAAATACATTCTTTCCAAATCAGACAATGTGATTGTCTGGATTTGTTTCCACATTTTGTCTCTCATAGTTGAGGTATACCTATGATGACAATAAACAGGCCTCTCTCATCTTTTTAAGTGGGAGAACTTTCACAATTGGTGGCTGACTAAATACTTTTTTGCCCCACTGTATATATATTTTTATATTATTTTTTTTAGCGTTACAACCACTTTTATTTATATGTAAGTGATATATCTATATATATCTATCTATATATATAGATATATATAGATAGATATATATAGATAGATATATATATATATATTGATAACCCTGGAGATGTTTGTAACATGGAACATGATATGGCATTGCTGGAAGATTGATCAAAGCCGTGGAAATGGCAGTTCAATGTTTCTAAATGTAAAATAATGTACCTAGGGAAAAAGAAATCCCTTAGAGAGTACAACATTGGGGGTACAGTGTTGGCCAGCACTATAGAAGAAAAAAAGATTTGGGAGTACTTATTTTAGATGATTGCAAAATGAGCAGACAGTGTGACCAGGTAGTGGGAAAAGAAAATAGAATTCTAGGATGCATCACTAGAGGGATCACCAGCGGAAGGAAGGAGGTCCTGATTCCTCTATATAGATCTTTATATCACTAGAGGGATCACTATCAGGAGGAAGGAGGTTCTTATTCCTCTATATAGATATTCAGTTATCACTAGAGGGATTGCCAGCAGGATGAAGGAGGTCCTGATTCTTCTATATAGATCTTTATATCACTAGAGGGGTCAGAAGCAGGAGGAAGGAGGTCCTGGGTCACCTATATAGATCTTTATATCAGTAGAGGACTCACTAGCAGGAGGAAGGAGGTCCGGACTCAACTGTATAGATCTTTATATTACATAGGGGTCACTAGCAGGAGGAAGGAGGTCCTGGTTCCTTTATTAAAATCTTTATATCACTTGAGGGATCACCAGCAGGAGGAAGGAGGTCCAGATTCTTCTATATAGATCTTTATATCACTAGAGGGATCACCAGAAGGAGGAAGGAGGTCCTGATTCCTCTATATAGATCTTTATATAATTAAAGGGGTCACCAGCAGGAGGAAGGAGGTCCTGATTCCTCTATTTTGATCTTTATATCACTAGAGGGGTCACCAGCAGGTGGAAGGAGGTCCTGATTCCTCTATATAGATATTTATATCACTAGAGGGGTCACCAGCAGGAAGAGGGTCCTGATTCCTCTATATACAGTAGATCTTTGTATCACTAGAGGGATCACCAACAGGAGGAAGGAGGTCCTGATTCCTCTATATAGATATTTATATCACTAGTGTGGTCACCAGCAGGAGGAAGAAGGTCCTGATTTTTCTATTTAGATCTTTATATCACTAGAGGGGTCAGCAGCAGGAGGAAGGAGGTCCTGATACCTCTATATAGATCTTTATATCACTAGTGGGGTCACCAGCAGGAGGAAGGAGGTTCTGATTCCTCCATATAGATCTTTAGGTAGACCTCATTTAGAATAATGTGTCTAGTTCGGGAGACCTCACTTACAAAAAGATATGGATAAATGAGAATGAGTACAGATACGGGTAACAAAAATGGTGAAATGTCTGGGGGATAAAACATATCATGAGAGACTTAAGGAACTTAATATTTACGGTCCATACTAAAAGAAGGGAAAGGGGAGACATAACTAAAACCTTTAAATACATCAAGGGGGTGATTAACATTCAAGAGGGCAGTATTTTGAATATGAAACCAAAATCAAGAACACAGGAATGTGACCTCAAACTACCTGGAGGAAAGTTCAAAACTAATTTTAGAAAGTATTACAGTATTTTACCTAAAGGGTAGTTGATACTTGGAATAGACCTTCAGCAGAGGCAGTGAGACAGTTAACAGTAAATGGTTTTAAACATTCTTGGGGCAAGATAAATACATACTGTAGATCTATACACAGAAAAATGTACCTAAAATAAAACAAATATTTATAAATGAAAAAAAAAAAAAAAAAAGAATGGACAGACTCGATGGATCGCTTTTTTCTGCCATCACTTTTCAATGGTTCTATGAAGATGGTGTTAGTAAGGTCATAAAACAAGTTTTGAGCTATAGGAAAGGGGAGCGTTTTACATCAAAGAGACATATAAACAAGTACAAGTACCATCATCCCAAATATCTTATACGAGGGCAAAAGGCATGAGGTAGAGAGAGGTCGCAGGTAGCTGCCACTGTCGATCACTATCTCAATACCGCATGCACTAAGGCAAAGGCCCCTAAAGAGGGGGGGGGGGGGAAACAAGTTTTGAGCTACACCCATTGGAAGGAAATATGACTCTTTCATAAATAATATTTTATATTTATCAACTAAAATAAACATAAAATATGAAACTACGTTTTAACAAAATCATTTTATAGCGGGTAAATTAAAGAAGGAATATGTATATCAAATAGTATTTAGATGATCTAGGTGAGACCATAAAAAGGAGCCTTGAACTATACCCGTTGGAAGGAAATTTTACATTTTCGTAAAAAACATATTATAATTACCTGACTAAAATATACAAAATTATAAGACAATATTGTTTATTAAAATATCTTTTATGATGGTGAAAAAATATACAATTGTACAAATTCCCGTGGATTAAATATTTTTTTTTAGCAACTCATCTGAACAAATATAAATTAATATTTTATTCTAATGTGCATTCATGTTTCAGAGGGATACCTAGAGTAATATGGCTTGTCCTTTGCGAGAGAGTCATTTGAGAATTTGGTATCTATATAATTCCCCATCACTTTTAAATACATACTAATACATTTCCATGCAACAGCCCTGGACTATTATTTTCACAAGTATGGATGATATGAAATCACTCCCTATTCCTTGCTAACATATTGTCATATTATATGTTTTGAACATTTATATAAATACAGTAACATTTGCAAACCCAGCATTTAAGACCTCCAGAAATGTACTTGCAGACTTTTTATACTCCATATGGCAAAATGTTTTTGGAAAACTGTCCAGCATAGTTATATATGCTTGGTGGACATCCCATTCCAGAATCATTACATTTGTGGTTGGTACAGTCTCAATCCCTTTGTGGATCTAACAGTCTTCTTCTCTTCTGTAAAAGCTTTCCTCTAAATTTTATAGTGAGTTTGTGGGAATTTATGCTGATTTGTGAGGTCAGGTACTGATGTTAGATGTGAAGAAGCTTATGGTTGGCCTTCCAATTCATCCCATGGGTGGTAAGTAGGGTTGAAGTCAAAGCTCTGTGCAGGAAACTCAAGTTCCACAACACCGATCCTGGTGCTAATATTCTAAAATTGGCCTTTAAATGACCTTATTTCTAAAACCTAAACTAAAACCTGACTCTAATGCTGGCCATACACTATACGAAAAATCGGCTGAAAAATCGTTCGTATAGACACTTTGTTCGTTTTTCGGCAAGTTAATGGGCAAAAATCGATAATCGTTTGTGACGTTTTTGTGGAAAAAAAACGAACGGCATGTTTGGAAAATTTCTGCCGAACGTACGATAAATTGCAAGGTTAATGTGTTTCCCGTCCGAACTGTCTGCACTAGGTATATGTAAAAAAACGAACAAAAAATTATTTACTTATGTCCACTGAACGATTTATTGGCCATTATATGATGGCACGATCGTTTGCGGTCACGGTCGAACGTTCGTTTTTCGAAAATGGGTTCGGCCGATTTTCTGTATAGTGTATGGCCAGCATAACTCTTACCTAACTTAACACCTAAATTAAACCCTAATACTAAATATTTAACTTGCTGCATCTATCTGCTTTATTTAAGTTCTTCCACTTAGGCCCAAAGCAGCCACTCTAAATATCAACACTCGTACTTATAACTTTGCATGCACTGAAAAATACAGAGGCCAAGGTATAAGCAAAGCTAAGGATTTTTATGTATATTAAACCTGAATATTTTTCATCACCAGGCTATGTGTGGAAGAAACCAGACAAGGATAATGTGTTGACATTTCTTGGGTTTGGTGATCTCTTCCAAATTAAATATTTACTTTTTTTTATATTTCTATTGCTCTATATCAGCACCCTCATCGGCAACTCCCTGATTATTGGTTTAACTGTCATCACTAGAAAGCTCCAATCCCCCATGTACTTTTTCCTTGGCAATCTTTCTTTGTGTGAAATCCTTTTCACTAATTTTGTCTTTCCCCACATCCTTTACCTGGTATGGGAAAATGGAGGCTCTGTATCACTATACTATGTTATTGGACATATTTTTGTATGTACTTCAGCTGGGATCACTGAAATTCTTCTCCTAGCTCTAATGGCATTTGACAGGTATTTGGCCATTTGCAATCCTTTAAGGTACCCCACACTAATGAATTTTGGGACTTGCAATTATCTAGTCATCATGGCCTGGCTGTCAGGACTTACAATGCTATCCATCTCAACTATTGAAATCTGCAACTTACAGATTTGCCCTTCCGAAATCATTGACGAGTTGTTTTGTGAGTTTGTGTGTATTTTAGAGATGTCTTCAATGGATGCCAACATATTAAAAATAAAAATATTGGTCTCAGCAACAGTTTTTTGCTTGTGCCCATTCATTTTGATCATAGTGAACTATGTATTCATATTCAGCACTATCCTAACCATTACCTCCAAGGATGGGAGGATGAAAGCTTTCTCCACTTGTAGCGCTCATCTGACATCTGTATTTTTGTATTTTGGGACATTATTTTTAATTTACCTGGTCCCTTCTCAGCTGTACTCCAAAAAACTTAAAAAGGTTATCTCTCTGGTGTACACGGTATTGATTCCTTTGCTAAACCCATTCATCTACAGTCTGAGGAATAAGGAAATGAAAGCCAGTTTGATGTCCTATATCACTAATTTCAAATCTAACAACTATCCAGGGGCGTTGTCATCTTAATGGACCCTGAGCAGCCAGCAGAACTATGTCCTCAGATTCACCAACATTTTCATTTCACCAAAATTGGTAATTTTGCTGCAAAATCAGTTTCGCCAATTTCAGCAGTTGAGAGATTCTGACCAGTTTGGACCCTTTTGGACCAAATGAGAGCATAATATTTGGATGTTATAATATATTTAGAAAACTCTCCATATATATTTAGAAAACTCTCCATATACTTTTTTAAAAGGCTTAACTCCTTCCCACTAGCCGTACGCATATATGCGGCCTCTTGGTGGGTGGGCCTTAACGCTGATAGGCCGCATATATGCATACCTAAAGACAAACAGTGCTGTGCTGAGAGAGCGCTCCCGCCACAGTTACTGGCAGCTAACGGAAAGCTCCTGATTTGTAATTCTGCAGCAATCTGGAGCTTTCTGATCATGTGACCACTGTGACAGCCAATCACAATGGTCACATGATCAGAAGCCTGTCTCGCAGCATCTAAATCCCCTTAAAGGGCCAGGAGGTGAAGTCACAAAATACAGTATCAATCTTTGATAGCAATTGCTTTATGTAAAATAATGATGCACAATTAATTTATATATTTAGAATTTAAAGAAGTACTAAAGCCTTCCCATTTTGATGCCACCAGATTTATTTTTCTGGACTTATTACAGTATTTTAAACGTTTACTGTCATATCACAGTATCACATCACTTTTTAATGGCTTCATAATCAGCATCCTTCAGCTAACTGTATAACAATGTATTACATTCTTTGAGGCTACATGCCCCATTGTTCTTAGCATCTGCACCCATGCATGACCATTAGAGTTGGGAGAACACTTCGGGCTGAGCGAAAGTTTGGCCTGTACTTCGCCTATTTGCCGTTCGGTGAGCACACAAATTTGCGGGACGCTGGGTGGGTGAACATACCCCCTCCCATGATGTCTGAGAGGTCAACAAGCAGAGGCAGACATTCCTATGCCACTATGGGGGGCCAACAGCGTCTATGTCCACAGGCAAAGGTGGATGTGGTCCGTCCTTAGGCAGGGCATAATTTTTTTGGTTTAGTGATGTTGCCCGTGCCGTCCAGCCAGAGCATGCAGAGGAGGTGGTGGACTGGCTTACTAAACCATCTTCATCCTCTTCATCCTCTGTCACCCAAGCAAAGAGTAGTGCGCAGTCCACCGCAACTGCCAGAGTGTTTTATTCTGCCTCTTTGTTCACAGCTACTCCTGCCATAAGGAGTTCAGAGAGGGGCACGCCAGGTGAGCAATCACTGCAGTCCGGATGCGCTGGGTGCAAGCCACGGCTCGCCACCGAAGATCAATGAGGAGGAAGGAAGGCTGCACAACAACAGGAATGTACTAAAGTGATTTATTCAAAAAAAAAAATCAAATGACAGCCACCAAGACAATGACACAGGACCCAGGAGGACCAATTTAAAAGGTACCCATGAAAAAACAAACACAAATGGTGAGAGGGCCCCCATAAATCCAACATTGTCCCTTCAGGTCTTGTATACTTTAAAGGAAGCCCTATGCAAAAATCAAGAAAAGAAAGTGTAACCCCCCCTCAAAAAAAAAAATCCCTTATCTAAGAATGAAGCCTGGTAGGCCAGAAAAGAGGAGGATGAACATGTGCCCCCCCCCCCCCCCCCCGAATTCTACTGTGTGCCTCCAACATGAGGTGTTCCTTGCCAGGGGACACTGCTTGATTATTATTATTATTATTATTATTATACGAGATTTATATAGCGCCAACAGTTTACTCAGTGCTTTACAATGTATAAGGGGGACAACACAATTACAGTACAGTTCAATACAAAAGGTAGAGGAGGGCCCTGCTTGTAGAGCTTACATTCTAAAGGGAGGGGGTGGTGGTACAAAAGGTAATAGCTGCAAAGAATGATTTGATGGGGGTGGCTCAGGGACAGTTATGTGGGTGTGGGATAGGCTTCCCTGAATAAATGAGTTTTCAAGGATCTCCTAAAGGTGGACAGGGTAGGGGCTGATCGGACATACTGGGGCAGGGAATTCCAGAGGATGGGAGAGGCTCTGGAGAAGTCCTGGAGGCGAGCATGGGAGGAGGTAACAAGGGAGCTAGAGAGCAGGAGGTCCTGGGAGGAGCGGAGGGGGCGATTTGGGCGATATCTGCAGATGAGGTTGGTGATGTAGGTGGGGGCGATGTTGTGAATGGCCTTGTATGTTATGGTTAGCATTTTGAATTTTACACGGTGGGGTAGGGGAAGCCAGTGAAGGGATTGGCAGAGAGGAGCAGCAGTCACGGATCGATTAGTGAGGTGTATTAGTCTAGCAGCAGCATTCATAATAGACTGAAGGGGGGATAGCCTGCTTAAGGGTAGGCCATTAAGGAGAGAGTTGCAATAGTCGAGGCGGGAAATAATCAAGGAGTGAATAAGTTGTTTTGTAGTGTCATTAGTCAGGAAGGGTCGAATTTTGGAGATGTTGCGGAGGTTAAGGCGGCAGGATTTAGCCAGTGATTGGATATGGGGGCTGAAGGAGAGGTCAGAGTCAAGGATTACACCCAGGACTCTGGCATGTGTGGAGGGACCAATGGTTGTGTTGTTGATATTAATGGTGAAGTCACAGGAGGGGGACCGTGAAGGAGGAAATATAACAAGCTCAGTTTTAGAAAGATTAAGTTTGAGGAAGTGGTGTGACATCCATACCGATATGTCATTCAGCAAGTTTGAGATCCGTGAGGAGATAGTGGGGGTGAGTTGGGGAGTGGAGAGATAGATTTGTGTGTCATCGGCATAGAGATGGTATTGGAAGCCATGGGAGGTGATCAACTGGCCCAGGGAAGAGGTATAGAGTGAGAAAAGGAGAGGCCCAAGGACAGAGCCTTGGGGTACCCCAACAGAAAGAGGAAGGGGAGCGGAGGAGATGGAGTTGTAAGTGACGCTGAAAGTGCGCTGAGATAGGTAGGAGGAGAACCAGGATAATGCAGAATCACGGAGGCCAAGGGAGTGTAATTTGCTGAGGAGCAGCAGGTGGTCAACTGTGTCAAAGGCAGCAGAGAGGTCTAAAAGTATGAGTATGGAGTAGTGGCCATTGGTTTTGGCAGTTATTAGGTCATTGGTGATTTTTAGTAGGGCAGTTTCAGTCGAATGTTGTAGGCGGAAGCCAGACTGTAGGGGGTCGAGAAGGTTGTTGTCCGTGAGGTAGCGACTCATTTGGTCATGAACAAGGCGTTCGATGAGCTTGGAGGCAAACGGGAGAAGGGAGATAGGTCTTAAGTTATTCAAACAGGTGGGGTCTAGTGAGGGTTTTTTGAGTATGGGGGTAACCAGTGCATGTTTGAACGGGGAAGGAAAGGTGCCGGAGGAGAGGGAGAGGTTGAAGATGTGGGTTAGGGAGTTGAGGATAGAGTGGGAAGGTGGTCGCAGCAATTGAGAGGGGACAGGGTCCAGGGGACATGTAGTGAGGTGGGCCATGGAGAGGAGTTTATCAACTTCTTCTGTGGTAACAGGGCAAAAGGAGGAGAGTATTGAGTGTGGTGTTGGACTTGATATGTTGGGTAGGGGAGGAATTTTAATGCTGGATATCTCCTTGCGAATTGTGTTGATTTTGCTATTGAAGTGGTTGGCAATCTGTTGAGCGGTAAGCAAGATGGTGGGAGGGGGCAGTGGGGGGTGAAGTAAGGAATTAAGGGTAGAAAAGAGTTGACGAGGTTTGGATGAGAGGGTTTTGATGAGAGTGTTGTAATAGGTTTGTTTAGCAGTGTGGAGGCAGGAGTTGTATTTGAGAAGGACAGATTTGTAGAGGGTAAAGTCTTGCAGGGATTTAGATTTACGCCATGCTCGCTCAAGAGCACGGCTGCGTCTCTTGAGACTTCTGGTGTCGTCTGTTTGCCAGGGTTGTGGCAGATGGGGCCTGGTTCTGCGTGTAGAAAGAGGAGCAAGTACGTCTAGGGAGGATGACAATGTGGTGTTGTAGATGGAAGTGGTTAGGTCTGGGCAGGACAGGGGTGCGATTTTGTCATAAAGGCCATCAGTAGCAGAGTGAAGAAGGGAAGGTTTGAGGTTGCGAAGGTTCCTGCGGGTAGTGGTTTGTGGGTTGGCAGCATGGGATATAGGAGACAAGGAGAGTGTGAAACGGATAAGGTTGTGATCAGAGAGAGGAAAGGGTGCGTTGGAGAGATTGCAGGGAGTGCAGCGATGGGAGAATACAAGGTCAAGAGTGTTGCCGTTGGAGTGAGTGGTGGTTTGTGTCCATTGTGTTAGGTTAAAAGAGGAGGTTAAGTTGAGTAGTTTAGAAGTGGTAGCATTATTAACATTGATTGGAATGTTAAAGTCACCTAGGATGATGGCAGGCACTTCAGATGAGAGAAAATAGGGTAGCCATGCAGAGAAGTCATCCAGAAAGCGTGACACTGGTCCAGGAGGCCGATAAATGACTGCGACCCTCAGACAAGCTGGAGAGAAAAGACGAATGCAGTGCATTTCGAAAGAGCAGGTGGAAAGAGAGGGAGGTGTGGGCAGTACCTGGAAGGTGCATTGTGGGGAGAGGAGAAGTCCGACACCACCTCCTTTTCGTCCACTGGGTCTGGTGGAGTGAGTCCAGAGAAGGCCACTGTGGGACAGTGCAGCTGGAGAGGTAGTATCAAATTCCTGGAGCCAGGTTTCAGTTATAGCAAATAGATCAAGGGATTTGGAGAGGAAAAGGTCATTGACAGAAACTAGTTTGTTAAAGACTGAGCGGGCATTCCAGAGGGCACATGAAAGAGGGGGGCCGACTTGTGGAATCAGGGGAATTGGGATGAGAAGGTTGCAGTTGCGACTACTGTTGGAGGAGGTAGATGGCCGATCTTGGCGTTGGAAATTGGGAGTGGGTAAATTGGGAGTGGGAAATTGGGAGTGGGAGTAGCTTGATAAAGTACCATATATTCCTGGTTATGAGGAGAAAGGTCTATTTCCTTCAAGCCTTGCCAAGGGAATTGTGGGATCTGTTGTGGTCAGGGGTCTTATTTATTATTTGGAAGCCCCCTTTAACAATAAAAGAGTCCACCAGATACTGTCCCCATGTGAATGAGTGAAGGGTACATCTCAATCATTCACAAGAAAAAAAAAAAGGTAATTGTGTATAAAGACAGAGCCTTTTTTTTTGGACAAGTATGTCCCCCGACAAGATACCCCCTTCATGTTCAGCACATATGGCCTGGTATGATTTATTACAGGATTCACCTCTACATTTGCCCCTTCTTGGCCTCCCAGGCTGCATGTTCGGCTAAAGGTCTGGTATTGTGGTATTTATTTTTTTTTTCTTTTTAAACTTTTACCAGAGCTACAGAAACTGGTATAAATTGTGTGTGTGTACATCACTTTTTTAATTATCCATGCTAAGTAGGTAAAATGGGCCAGTGATGTCACTGGTTTTTAAGCACTCAATGGATCATGCACCTTGTGTGCCCCCCTCCGCTGCCATATTTGGCACCTTTTGGGGGGGAGTAGGGAGCAGGTACCTTGTTTTGACAAGTACTGCTCTCACTTCTGGCTCAGTTTAAAGTGGTAAACTAAGCTGGAAGGTCGGCCCCTTTAGGAGCAATAGCGCCATGCTATTAGGGCACACCCCTCTTTCACGTGGTCTCCCCGACCAAGTCCTCTAAGGGATTCATTTCACAGTGGCATTCCATGCTTTTGTCTGAGTACATACTCCATGAGAACTCAAGTGCAGTGGGAGAGGGATCTGGGGTCGATGACAAGGGATCAGTGAAAAGAAACTTTTGTATCTGGTACCAGTTACTTTCTCATGGTATTTTAGAAATTTTCTCAACTGTATATTCTACTTAGAATCCATTATACTCCACTGTGTCTGCATAAAATGGGCAACCAGCCAGATCCTTGCTGTGTTAAGTGTAAGAGGGACCATGGAGATCTCATCTATTTACTTTGGAGCTGCCCCAAGCTCCATCCTTATCGGAAGGGAGTGGTTGACCATAAATATAGTAGCTTGTATTCCAAGCTACTATACCTCTAGACCCTAAATTCTATCTGCTGATAATTCTGAGCAGTAGTACTGTAGAACCTAGAGAATTTGCTTGAGAGACAGTTTCTAGAGTCCTTTTTCTAGCACGTGATTTTTTTTTAGTCCATTGAATAGCTTAAGTATCTCCCTCCTTGAAGGAACTGATTCGTTCTGTGGGCAACACCCTCCATTTGGAAAAATAAATCTACCAGCGTAAGGGGTGCCCTGGTAAATTCAAGAGATTATGGCCACCTTGGCTGAATACCCCTGGACTTAATCCTTCAGACATGATTCAAATGTGACTTTTGGATTGCGGCCTGATTGCGGGCTGATACTGCTTGTGGATTGTCCATTCTAATGCTTACCTGTAAGCTTACCTGTTTGCCTTTATGTAATGGGATATTTGATGGTGATTTCGTTGGAGCTGTATTTCAGTTTTGTGATTTTTAATGCACTGGGCTGTTGTACTTTTGTTTGGACTTAATAAAGTCTTCTTTGATATATAAAAAAAGAGATTACAGTTAGTTTACTCTGTGTACTGTACATAAGCTATAATCTTTTTCCCCATAAAACCACATTTTCTGTTAGCGTTTTTTTTTTCACATCATCTCAGTGATGCTGATCTACTTCACTTTTTCAAAATGTTCTGTCTACTTGAACTTGCTTCATTGTTAGCTGCACATCATTGCTTTGGATTGAACTCGTTTACTGATAGTAGAACATTGTTTTCCTCTAGTGGGACTTTGTAAGGCAAGAGTCTTCAAACAAAATATCAAAAAAAGTATGTATAATTTTATTGTCAAAAAGTTACGATCATTACAAAAAACATAAAATACTTAAATAGGAAGAGAGGATGCTACCAATTCAAATAGTGGAGACATTGGCAATATGTTTGTAAGGGTACAGAATGAGCACAGTGACCCACTGACAGGGAACAGGCCCGTGAGCCAACACTAGCACCAAGGACACGGCACGGACATGTAGCCCAAAACAGGACACAAAGGGCGTCCTACCATCTGCAAATTGACACTGATGACAGCTGCTGTGAATGGTATATATATCACCTATAGGCTCATACGAGGTAGAGAGCACTCCTAGCGTAAATAGGGGGAGATCATGTAAGGGTCTAGCAATGATAGGGAGGGATGCTATATCCCTCCGTGTGACCAGGTCTCACATCAAAAGAGGGGAAGCAGGGTGGTTGGACACATCAGCACACAATCGCTTAGGGAGTGATGCGGCTGAGCGACCGGTCCGACGCCTGTGTAGGCATGAGGCATTGTTTACTGATAGTGACAACAGTAGACCTTGATTGTGCAATGTGTGTTCGCATGACCACTTGAGTCTTCACCAAGGGTGACAACAGAAAAGCGCAAGTAAGACATTTTCCTATGTGCTGCATTCTCCCATGCTGCCATATTTGGCACCTTTTGGGGGGGAGTAGGGAGCAAGTACCGGCATTTGCTTTACTGATAGTGACAACAGTGGACCATGATCGTGCAATGTGTATTTGCATGACCACCTGAGTCTTAACCAAGGGTGACAACAGAAAAGCACATGTAAGACACTAAAGTGCCTGAAAAAGGACCAACATGATTGGATCCACAAGAGTATCTTACTTCTGATTGAATGTTCTTAAGACATTTTTTCTTAGGATTGAATGTTCTTATGGTATTATCTCTTCTGATTGAATGCTCTTATGCCGCGTACACACGAGCGGACTTTACGGCGGACTTTGCCCGGCGGATTTTTCAACGTACTTTACGACGGACTTTCTGAATGAACGGACTTGCCTACACACAATCCACCAAAGTCCGTCGAATTTGTACGTGATGACGTACGACCGGACTAAAACAAGGAAGTTCATAGCCAGTAGCCAATAGCTGCCCTAGCGTGGCTTTTTGTCCGTCGAACTAGCATACAGATGGCGGACTTTTCGACCGGACTTGATTTCAACGGATACATTTTAAACAAGTTTCAAATCTAAGTCTGTCCAACTTTTGAGCAAACAAAGCCCGCTGGAGCCCACACACGATCGAATTGTCCGACGAAATCCAGTCCGCCGGGCAAAGTCCGCCGTAAAGTCCGCTCATGTGTACGCGGCATTAGGGTACTATCTCATCTGATTGAATGTTCTTAGGATATTTTACCTTGGGCATAAATGAAAAAAGATGCGCAAATATCAAATCAAATGGGTGATCAAAGGACCAGCAGATGGCTAGGATAATCGTATATATGACCAATGATTAACACCATGAATTACATGATTAAAAAAAAAATGAAAAAAGTGAAAAAAAGCGTGTAACCAAAAAGTATTGGAAAAATATATGTGATATGAAACTAAATTGTATACAAATAATGTAAAATGGATGATCAAAAATACAATAGATAACAAGTGAAAAAACATGAATATACTCAAAGTTCATGGTTACTGTGTCCTGTGTTCAACTAGAGTATCTGTGAGGGGTTGCAGTGTTGTGGCACCAGCACCAGTGCCTAAGGCCCAATTTTTCAGCCCCTGTTTAACAGGGGCATGTAATTACAATTTTTGATGCAATTCTTTGTAGCAGGGGTAGTTCCTGCGCTCCAACTAGAGTATCTGTGAGGGGTTGCAGTGTTGTGGCAACAGCACCAGTGCCTAATTTTAGCCCCTGTTCAACAGGGACATGTAATTAGAATTCTTGATCTAATATTTCACAGCAGGGCCCGTTTCTCGTCCACCAAGAGTAACTGTGAGGACTTACAGTGTTGTGGCACCAGCACCACCACCACCACCAAAGGCCCAATTTTTCTGCCCTTGTTCAACAGGGGCATGTACTTACAATTCTTGATAGAATATTTCACAGCAGGGCCCGTTCCAGCACCCACCAAGAGTAACTGTGAGGGCTTACCGTGTTCTGGTACCACCAACACCTAAGGCCAGAATTTCAGCAGAGTAAATATGGCAGGATGTATAGTATATACAGGCGGTCCCCTACTTTCACACATCCGACTTACAAACGACTCCTACTTACAAACGGAGGGAGACGACAGGAAGTGAGAGGAAATCTACCTCGAGGAAGGGAAATTCTCTCCTTTAAGAGTTAATATGGGAAAAAGGTGTCTCCACTGATGCTTTATTATCATCAATCCTTGTTTCCCTAAAAACCCCACATTTTCAAAATCCAATTGTCATTGGGACAGAAAGTGAGGTGAATTCTTCTGAACAGGGACACAGACAGCAAAACAAATGTTACAGGGGTGATGATAACCCTTCCCTATGTTATCCAAAAAGCTTAAAAATAGATTTTTTGGCTGGAGCTACACTTAAAAAATGTACCTGTTCCAAATTACAAACAGATTCAATTTAAGAACAAACCTACAGTCCCTGTCTTGTTTGGACCGCCTGTATACTGCTGTTCAGAGTATATAGGTCCTGGGGGCCCCACGCCTTTTCTTTTTTTAATTTAGGTGCGGGGTTCCCCTTAATATTTATACAAGACCCAAAGAGCCTGCTAATGGGCTGGGGGGTTACCCATGTCGTTTTTCTCAATAATTTTCATCCATATTGCTGGGACCCGACATTACATTACAGCCGCAAGCAGTTTTAAATGACTTTTATTCCTTTAGAAATGTCATTTTGTGCAGGGACTGTTCTAAACACGGGAAACACGCGCCACTTTACAGGCATACTATAGACACCCCCCAGGTTAGATATTTAAAGGAATATTTCACTTTTATTTTTTCACTTTAAAGTGGATGTAAACCCAATGTCATCCTTTCTAAACTACTGCCATAGGGGTTATCTATAAGGATATACATGACTCCTGCATGTATCTTTACCTGTCAAATGTCTCCCCTCTGTCTGTTATTAGACCCGAAAAACTGCATATTCTGTGGGTGGGTCTGTTGTCTGGAGCTCGGTGGGTGGAGTCGTGATGTCAGTAGACTCTCCGCTCACCTCTACACTCCCCTGTTTATTTCTAACACTGAACTTCTGCTATGATCTATAACATCCAGTGAAAAGACAGGAAAGTAACCACATGACTTCAGCATGCCAAATCATGAGGTGTGGAACAGCCAATCCTTGCAGAGCTGCTGAAGAAAGGAGTGGGGGAGGGAATTAAAAAATAATGCATGTGTCTTAGGCTGAAGCAAGAGATGTAAATCACCTGTCACTCACAGCAAGGGGGAGGATTTGACAAAGTTTTTCTCAGTTTGTCAAGAATTGTCTCACTGAACAATAAAAGAGGATTGCTCAGAAATGGATTAACTCTGTGTGGCAAAGACTGGGCTCAAATGATAGGAAATCTTATACTCTACAGTATGATATCATTTTTTTTTTTTCGGGTTTACATCCACTTTAAGCATCATTAAAATCACTGCTCCTGAAAAAATGTCAGTTTTTAAAACTTTCTTTTGCATTGATACATGCCCCCTGGGGCAGGACCCGGGTCCCCAAACCCTTTTTAGGACAATAACTTGCATATTAGCCTTTAAAATTTGCACTTTTGATATCTCACGTTCGAGTCCCATAGACTTTAACGGTGTTTGAATGTTCGCGCAAATTTTCGGTCCGTTCACATGTTCTGGATTCAATCCGAACTGGGGGGTGTTCGGTTCATCCCTAGTGCTGATCACATGCACCCTCCCAAGAAAAAATAAATAAAAATCTTTCTAGCAATACACACCAAACTGAGCATGTGCACAGTGACTCCAAAGGCTCTGTACTATCAGGATATGGATTGGGGACAGTAGAAAAAGGGGAGGATCAGAGAAGACAGGATCAAATAGCCTTTTTACACAATATGGAGGATTAACCCCTTAGGTTCCACAGTGAGTATAACAAGCATGCTTCACTGCATATACAGATTGATTTTACTGTTGTGGGTTTAGTAACACAGTGAAATTGTGCTGAAGTCCTGAAAAAGTAAGACACTGACATAGAAGCACATTAGATGCTACTTCAGGTGCGATTTGTAAATTGCATGTCGTACCTGAAGTCATACCGGTGTGACCGGGGCTCCTAAAGTTGTACTAAGGCTTTCCAATTTTCATGCCACCAGATTACTATTACTGGGCTTGGTTCAGTATTATAAAAGTTTATTATCGAGATGAACACAAAAAGAGAGCAACACCATCTAAGTGCAGCAATAAAACCTTTTAATGCAGATAAAACAAAGATACATGTGTGTGTGGCGCTTTGTGACATAAGAGTTCTGCCGCTGAAAGGATCGGTGCTACTGCTGGGATGCAGCTGATTGAGGCGGTGTCACTGGTGGCTCACAGTGCTTCCGGGCTGTACTGGTACACTTCGACAATGGAGATGGTGTCACTGCCGGGTCCAAGGTGAGCAGGCGGGGCGCGCGTTTGGAGCATGCATGCTCCTTCCTCAGGCCTATGTCATTAGGTGCATTGTCGGAGTATACCCGTACATCCTGGAAGCGCTGGGAGCCACCACTGCCGTCACCTCTCTCTGCTGCATCCCTGCAGCAGGACCGATCCTCTGAGCGGAAGAACCCTTATGTCACAAAGCGCCACATGCACATGTATCTTGTGAGCGTCTTATCTGCATTAAAATGTTTTATTGCTGCACTTAGATGGTGCTGCTCTCTTTTTGTATTCATCTCCAGAGTCCCTTCTAGCTCTTTTCATGCCTGCAGCCACTGAGAACAGAACTTTTACAGCACCAAGGACTTTTTCACTTGCCCTTCCTTCGACTTTTTGAACTTTTTATATATGACATTCTATGGCATATGTATAAGGCCTCATGCCCACGGGCGTTAAAAAAAACGAGCTGTAAAGCTAGTACCAATGCCAGGAAAAAAACGGCGTTAAAAATACGATTTTATCTGCATTTTGCATTGGCGTCAATGCCGTTTAGCCATGCTAGCTTTCAGCCATGTTTCTCTGTCTCTACAGAGTTTCTAACCTGGGTTTCAGTTTGAGGCAGGTTTGGGGAACTCTAGTGAGGGTTAGGTGAAGAATCAGAACCACACTAAAGTCAATGGGAGTACAATGTTTAAAAACAGTTATGGTGTCAGGAAAAGCCCTCTTGCAGTTTTAAACGAATGCCTGTGCATAGAAGCATCATTCGGCGCTCGCGGGCGCGCAATAGCGCCAATGGCGCTAATAGTGCTAACAAACGTACGCACATGCGCAATAGTACCAATATCTCTATTGGTGCTAACAAACGTACGCGCATGCGCAATAGCGCTAACGTGCGTACGCGCGTGCGCAATAGCGCCACTTGGCGCCAAAGATAGGCTATTTAAAGAAGACTGTTTCAATGCTGCCTTGCTGTCCGGTCTACAGCGTTTCCTGAGACCCCTGCTACCTTGTTACCAGTTTTCTTGTATCCAGTACTTACTTGGCTTGTTCCTGACTTACCTGCTTGCTGCCCGCCCCGATCTTGGCTTGGACTCTGACTATTCTCTTGGTTTGCCCTTCTGTACCTGATCTGCCCGCCAGTACCTTGACCCGGCTTGTCTGCATCTCCCTGCTGTCTGCAACCTGCTGCGGGACTACAGTGCACCTCCCTGCTGTCTGCAACCTGCTACGGGACTACAGTGCACCTCCCTGCTGTCTGCAACCTGCTACGGGACTACAGTGCACCTCCCTGCTGTCTGCAACCTGCTGCGGGACTACAGTGCACCTCCCTGCTGTCTGCAACCTGCTACGGGACTACAGTGCACCTCCCTGCTGTCTGCAACCTGCTACGGGACTACAGTGAACCTCCCTGCTGTCTGCAACCTGCTGCGGGACTACAGTGCACCTCCCTGCTGTCTGCAACCTGCTACGGGACTACAGTGCACCTCCCTGCTGTCTGCAACCTGCTACAGGACTACAGTGCACCTCCCTGCTGTCTGCAACCTGCTACGGGACTACAGTGCACCTCCCTGCTGTCTGCAACCGGCTACGGGACTACAGTGCACCTCCCTGCTGACTACAGGATCCTGCCTTCTGCTCCAGTGTTCCAGTCAGGCACTTGTGCCCCTCTGTACTTTCGAGTCCCTGTTCACACCTTCAGGGGTTCTTAAGTCAGAGGTATACGAGAGGCCGTTCTCTGCATTCCGGGCTCCACCTACCAGGTACGTGACATATGGTCATTTTCTAGCCTATAGGCAAGGAATTTTCAAACAGATGGCATGGGTGCTGGGACCCCATGGAACATTTGTCAAAGAAAAATAATGTTTTTTAACCACCTCAATACCGGGCACTTTCATCCCCTTCCTGCCCAGGCCAATTTTCAGCTTTCAGTTCTCTTACACCCTAATGCCCCGTACACACGATTGGACATTGATCGGACATTCCGACAACAAAATCCAGGGATTTTTTCAGACGGATGTTGGCTCAAACTTGTTTTGCTTACACACGGTCGCACAAAGTGGTCGGAATTTCCGATCGCCAAGAATGCGGTGACGTACACCACGTACGACGAGACTAGAAAAGGCCATTTCAGAACCAAGCGCGGCACCCTTTGGGCTCCTTTTGCTAATCTCGTGTTAGTAAAAGTTTGGTGAGAGACGATTCACGCTTTTTCAGACTCGTGGTTTTCAGATCGTTTTCTGCTGTTCAGTTTGTGCTTGTGGGTTTGTATCTGCTCTTCAGTGCGTGCAGTCAGTTCGTATTGTACTATTCAGTGCGATCTTGTCCGCTCGTTACTGTTTTTCAGGTCGCTCTTCACAGGCCTTGCTGTTCTTCAGTGCGTTCTGTTACTTCGTTCTGAGCAGCCGACCGTTTTCTAGCCATGTTGCGTATACGTACTCCTCGTAGAGTTTGTGCTGTGCGGGGGCTTGGTGTTGGGGTCCTTACCTTGACACAAGTCCAGTCCATGAACAGGGTGGGGAGGAGTTCATGGACCAAGAATTGGTTGCTTCAGCGTGACCAGTTCTGTCAAATGCCTTTGCTCCGTGAGATCCGTGAGAATAATCCTGATGATTTCAGGAACTTTCTCCGGATGACGGACCCCGTATTTCACCGTTTGTTGGCTTTGCTGACCCCTTATATTAGCAGGCAGGATACCTGCATGAGGCAAGCCATCACTCCGGAGCAGAGGCTAGTCGCCACCCTGCGGTACTTGGCGATGGGGAGAAGCCTGCAGGACCTCAAGTTCTCGACAGGCATCTCCCCCCAGGCTCTGGGGATCATTATCCCAGAGACCTGTTCTGCAATCATACAGGTCCTGCAGAAGGAGTATATTAAGGTAAGATTTTTATCCTTGAACATCACATTTTATTGTATATAATGTTTGCTAATATATTGTATTTCTTTCCTCATTCCCTAAATTACCATGATTGGAATATGCTGTGAATGTCCCCTTTGTTCTCATGCATGCTGGATTTTTATGTAATTATTTTTGTTGTCCTTCATGCATATTTGCCTTCAGTTACCTCCCCAGCCTGGTCTACTGGGCCAATATTCACCTCATGTAGTCACTTAACAATGTATTTTATCAGCTCCATAGTAGTGCTTTACCCCAAACACCCCCTAAAATGTTTTGAAATGTGATTTGTGCTTTAAATTCAGGCAGTGCGCCAGAGGCTTTTTTGGGGGGGTCCCCAAATCGTTTTGAACCCTCCCTCCCCCCAACTGCTAAGTCAGCTGATACCAATCCTCTATCTATCCTCAATCATCTATCTGCTGACTTTGCCAAACCCATACACACTATACACATCTCTTTTGTGCTCAGATTTATGGATGAATTCCCCAAAGCATGTAGTGCAAGGGCCTGCCTGTATACTTTCAAATGGTACTGTTTCAAGTTTTTGTATACTATTATTATCTTGATAGGTAATAGCAGAATGTCCAAATGTGCTCAAATGTGTACAGTGTGTATTTATATCTTTGTATTATGACACTTCTTACCTGTCCAGTGGGCTGCCAATAGTGTAACTAAGGAGGAGCTGTTCAAAGTAATACCCATTATTTAGGCATTCATCTCTCAATGAAGTGGAGAGGGTTACCTGTCCAAGAGTCCCCCCCCTATAATGTTAAAAATGGCCCATGAGAGGGGGGGAGGGGGAATCTGATAGTTGTACCTTATACTTTGGTCTTTAAAAACACCGTCAAATAAATGTTATCTTGATGTTGCCCAAGAGTGTTTGTGTCTAATCTGCTTTCCCTGTTTATGTGCAAAATGACTAATTTTTTTTGGTTGTTTGACTCCACAGTTTCCTTCCACGCCACAGGAATGGCAGACTGTGGCCTCCCACTTTGCCCAGCAGTGGGACTTTCCTAACTGCGGAGGGGCAATTGATGGGAAACACGTCCACATCGTCCCACCACCCAACTCGGGGTCATACTATTTCAACTATAAGGGGTTCAATAGTATTGTAATGTTGGCGGTGGTGTCGGCTACTCACGAGTTCCTGTATATGGACGTGGGGAAGAATGGGCGGATGTCCAATGGTGGAGTCATCACCCAGACGGAGTTTTACAGGCGTCTCCAGAATGGCAGCTTGGACTTGCCACCTCCAGAAGACAATGTGGAAGGACTCCCATTCGTCTACGTTGCAGATGAAGCCTTTGCGCTGGGGGACCATCTTATGCAGCCATTCCCGATGAGGACCCGGACCAGAGGGTTTTTAATTAACGGCTGGCCAGAACATGTTTGGAATCATGGCCAGCCGGTTCCGCCTATTTCTTACACCCATACACATGGCGGAGTACAAACTGAATCATATCATCCTGGCGTGCTGTGTTCTACACAACTTTTTACGGCAACATTCTGCCAACTATGCTGGCTCAGTTGGGCCTGAGGCTGGAATTCAAAATGAAACAACCCTGACGGCGCTTGAAAGTGGCCATCCTGGCTTGCCCCCCTGAGTGCCAGTGATGTCCGGCTAAGATACCTTGAATACTTTGCGGGTAGGGGGGCTATCAATATGCCAAACAATGTCTGAAAGCTTTTTCAAATAAAAAAAAATGTACCTACTAAAATCTTTGGTGACATTTACTGCTTGTGTTTCTTGTAGCTGTCCCTGACAGAAATGTGGTGAGTCCTGAAAATGGCGTGATTGTGTAACATTACAAAGCATTGTTGGGTGTTATTTACTAAAGGCAAAGACACTTTGCACTACAAGTGCACTTGAAACTGCACTTGTAGTGCAAAGTAGATTTGCCCTTAGGAAATAACCCCCATTGTCACAGAAAACACCAATTAGAGCACAACAAATGTGTTGAAGCGTTAAAACAATAATCCACACATTCTTGATTAACAATCTTTTTAATACCAGCACAATCACATGTGCATTTAGAAAAGGTTTTTAAAACAAACCAACATGTTTGTTGTATAACAATTTTTTGGATCACATTAGAAAAAGTAGCAATGTCCATTTAAGATAAAACAGGCATGTTTAAAACCAACAAGAAAGACACAAATCTTGTCAACATGTGCTAGCTGCCATCATGGGGGATCAAGGGACGTGTTTTTGGGGTGCAACCCCTTCCTCACAGCTACTTTATTATTGAAGAAAGGGGTTGCACCCCCAAAACGCATCCATTGATCTCCCGTGATGGCAGATAGCACATGTTGACACACTGTGTGCCTCTTCAAAATTTGGCTTTTCGCAAATGTCAAAAAATGGTAAAAATTTTTAGCTCACAAAAAGTGGAAAAAAAAAAAAGGGATTTTGATCAATGATGTTCTTCATTTTTTGTTGAACATCATTGATGTTTTTAAGGATGTTTTCCAAGTCCCTATTGCACCCCATGATCTCCCCGATCAGGATCTGTGCACTTTCCGAGGTGAAAGGATCTGGATCCACAACATCACGATCACCTAAAAAGATAGAAACAAAAACACACCATGTATTATAAATATGCCGGCATCCATCTCTTACCTGAGCCTGTGGTCGCAAACACTCACCTGTTGTGGTGCCAATTTCCACCATGTCTTCCTCCTTCTGCTCTGCTTGGCTTGGGTGGATTTCCCCTTCTTCCAGAGGTGGGGGGTTTGTGGTCTCCTCGGATGAGGGGTGTCATCCGAGTCTTTTATCCCCTATGTAAAAAAAAATATATACTTAGCACACAGATATTTGATGGCAGAAATAGGAATATGAAACATTGCTTGGAAGTGGGGTACAATTGTCTATTTTGGCAGAGTTCCAAGATGTAGAATTTTTATTGTCCTTTGTCAAGCTTCAATACTTTACCTGTTTAGTACAAGCTTCACAGATGGAGACACCCCTATAGTATATACTGGAGCACCTGTGTGGGCCCCCTAATAAAAAGGGTGTTCTTGTGTCCCACACTAGTGCTCCAGCATCCAGATGTGAAAACTGCTGCTGAGTGTCCTCTCCTTACACAGAATCTAGTTTTCATTTCATTCTAGTTACAAACCCATCTACCCAACCAAATTTTTTGCAGACAAGTAGGCCATAAAAAATGTGGGAAAATGCATATGGCCAAAACAATGGTGTTTTCTAGGCCGAAAGAACAATGTTTTATATGAACGAATAATGTGCCCATGAATATGAAAGTTGCCATTTTAAACTGGATAACAGTTAAGAAAAGCACATGGAGCAGCATGAACGTAATAAACATAAAAGAATAGGAACACAGCACAACTACTTACTTTTTTTCAGCACTCTCCGGATCTTTCTGTACTGCTCGTGCTCTCTTAATTTGAGGTCCGACCACCGCTTCCTGAGCTGATCCTTCGATCGTTGTACCCCGAAATTCCGGTGCAGACTCTTGACCACTTTTGCCATGATCTTGACCTTTCTGACATTGGGGTTGGGGTAAGGTCCATACTACCCGTCATAGTCGGCCTTCTTCAGGATGTCCACCATCTCCAACATCTCCCCAAAGGACATATTTGAGGCCTTAAATCGTCTCTTCCGGGATCGGGACGTTTCTGGCTCCGGGCTTTCCTCCTCCTCCTCCTTGTTGCTGTAATTAGCATGCACCTGCTGTGTCTCCGCCATGTTCTCTTCCCCCACTGCGCCAAAGGAGAAGGGGTGGGGAATAGACTAGAAAGAACGTCAGGGGCGGGCGGAGTTTCACGCATGCGCAGTGTCTATAAAGCGTAACGCGCGTGCGTAGTACGTACGATCTGTGAAAAGAGGAAGGAGTAATGGAGGCGCCGATCATGATTGCGAAGGTAAGATTTAACATTGGGCCTATACTGCTTCTAGATTGAGGCCTGTAGGGATGAGCCGAACACCCCCCGCTTCGGTTCGCACCAGAACCTGCGAACGGACCGAAAGTTTGCACGAACGTTAGAACCCCATTGACGTCTATGGGACTCGAACGTTCGAAATCAAAAGTGCTCAATTTAAAGGCTAATTTGCATGGTATTGTCCTAAAAAGGGTTTGGGGACCCGGGTCCTACCCCAGGGGACATGTATCAATGCAAAAAAAACTTTTAAAAATGGCCGTCTTTTCGGGAGCAGTGATTTTAATGATGCTTAAAGTAAAAAAAAAAGTGAAATATTCCTTTAAATATCGTACCTGGGGGGTGTCTATAGTATGCCTGTAAAGTGGCGCATGTTTCCCGTGTTTAG
Source organism: Lithobates septentrionalis (assembly GCA_037952835.1). NCBI lineage: Eukaryota > Metazoa > Chordata > Amphibia > Anura > Ranidae > Lithobates > Lithobates septentrionalis. The sequence goes on from JBBDGP010001745.1 coordinate 581,949, forward strand.
AACAGTCCCTGCACCAAATGTCATTTTTAAAGGAAAAAATCTCATTTAAAACTGCTTGCGGGTTTAATGTAATGTTCGGTCCTGGCAATATGGATGAAAATCAGTGAGACAAACACCATGGGTACCCCCCAGTCTATTACCAGGCCCTTTGGGTCTTGTATGGATATTAAGGGAAACCCCGCACCCAAATTAAAATAAGGAAAGGTGTGGGGCCACCAGGCCCTATATACTCTGAACAGCAGTATACAGGCGGTGCAAACAAGACAGGGACTGTAGGTTTGTTGTTAAGTAGTATCTGTTTGTAATTTTGAACGGGTACATTTTTAATGTGTTTAGCTCCAGCCAAAAAATTTTTTTTAAGCTTTTTGGAAAACATAGGGAAGGCTTATCACCCCTGTGACATTTGTTTTGCTGTCTTTACTCCTCTTCAGAAGATTTCACCTCACTTTTGTCCCAATGACAAATGTTTTTTGAAAATTTGGGTTTTTTTGTGGAACAAGGATTGGAAAGCATCAGTGGAAAGGAGAAATGTTTTTCCCATATTAACTCTTACAGGAGAGAATTTCCCTTCCTAGGGGTAGATTTCATCTCACTTCCTGTTGTCTCCTTCCGTTTGCAAGTAGGAGTCGTTTGTAAGTTAGATGTTTGAAAGTAGGGGCCTGCCCTATATACTCAGCAGAAAATTGGGCCTTATGTGTTGTTGTGGCCACAACACTGTAAGCCCTCACAGGGCCCTGCTGTGAAATATTAGATCAAGAATTGTAATTACATGCCCCTGTTGAACAGGGGCAGAAAAACTGGGCCTTTGGTGGTGGTGGTGGTGCTGGTGCCACAACACTGTAAGTCCTCACTCGCTCTTGGTGGGTGCAGAAATGGGCCCTGCTGTGAAATATTAGATCAAGAATTGTAATTACATGCCCCTGTTGAACAAGGGCAGAAAAATTGGGCCTTTGGTGGTGGTGGTGGTGGTGGTGCTGGTGCCACAACACTGTAAGTCCTCACTCGCTGTTGGTGGGTGCAGAAATGGGCCCTGCTGTGAAATATTAGATCAAGAATTGTAATTACATGCCCCTGTTGAACAGGAGCTGAAAAATAAATTAGGCCTTAGGCACTGGTGCTGGTGCAACAACACTGCAACCCCTCACAGACACTCTAGTTGGAACGCAGGAACGAGCCCTGCTGCAAAGTATTGCATCAAAAATTGTAATTACACGCCCCTGTTAAACAGGGGCTGAAAAATTGTGCCTTAGGCACTGGTGGTGGCGCCCAGAACCAAAAATGTTCTTACAAGCTATCAGCGTGATCATTGAGGAGGAAGAGGATAATTACTCAGGGATAGTCACTCAGCATCAGCATAGGCAGTCTTTGAAGGGATCTGAGATTTCAAAAAAAATTATTCGGTTACATCAGCATCGGGTGCTTGGTAGCTGGTGGTGATCCAAGACTGATTCATTTTTATGAAGGTCAGTCGATCGACCGAGTCGGTGGACAGACGCACCCTGTGATCGGTTACCACGCCTCCAGCAGCACTGAATGTGCGTTCCGAAAGAACGCTGGATGCAGGACAGGCCAGTAGCTCAATTGCATACTGTGCAAGCTCTGGCCAGTGATCCATCCTCAAGACCCAGTAACCCAGAGGATTTTCGGTGGGAAAGGTGTCCAAATCTTATCTTGCCCCTAGGTATTCCTGCACCATGTAAAACAGACGCTGGCGATGGTTGCTGGAACTGATCATACTTTGGGGCTGCGGACCAAAAAATTGTTTGAACGCATCGGTCAGACGGCCACCTTCTCCACCGCTCCTTCTTTGACTGACCGAAGCCTCAGCAACACGTGGTCCAGAAACAGGAGTTTGTAACCTCCCAGTCTCTGGGAACGCGTTGCACAGACCTTTCTGCAAGGCCTCCCGAAGATGTTTCATCCTCTGCTCCCTCTGCGATGGCAAGATAAGGTCCGCAACCTTACCCTTGTAACGTGGATCAAGGAGGGTTGCCAGCCAGTATTGGTCCTTCTCCTTGATACCACGAATACGAGGATCCTTGCGCAGGCTTTGCAGGATCAGGGTGGCCATGCAGTGTAGGTTTGCTGAGGCATTCGGTCCGGAGTCCTCTGTGTCACTAAGGACGACATGGTCCGCAGCCACCTCCTCCCAGCCACGTACAAGTCCATGTGTTTCTTGGGACTGATCCCTTAAAGACTGCTGCTGATGCTGAGTGCCAGGCTCCACCTCCATACTGACACAATCTTCCTCCTCCTCCTCCTCCTCCTCATCCTCTTCCTGTGTGATCGGCGGGCACGCAGGAACACTGTCTGGATAAAGGGGGCCTTGAGAGCTAAGGAAGTCCTCCTCTTCCTGCCTCTGTTCTGCCTCAAGTGCCCTGTCCATTATTCCACGCAGCGTGTGCTCCAACAGGTGGACAAGGGGGACAGTGTCACTGATGCATGCACTGTCACTGCTCACCATCCATGTGGCCTCCTCAAATGGTGACAGGACAGTGCATGCATCCCTGATCATGGCCCACTGGCGTGGGGAAAAAAAACCAAGCTCCCCTGACCCTGTCCTGGTGCCATAGTCACACAGGTACTCATTGATGGCCCTCTGCTGCGTGTGCAGCCGCTGCAGCATGGCCAACGTTGAGTTCCACCTGGTGGGCATGTCACAGACTAGGCGGTTCTTGGGCAGGTTAAACTCCTTTTGGAGGTCTGTCAGCCGAGCACTGGCATTATATGACCGGCGGAAATGCACACAGACTTTCCTGGCCTGCCTCAGGACATCCTGTAAGCCCGGGTACCTGCCCAAGAACCGCTGCACCACCAAGTTAAGGACGTGAGCCAAACAGGGCACATGGGTCATTTGTCCCTGTCGGAGGGCAGAGAGGAGGTTGGTGCCATCGTCGCAAACCACCATTCCTGCCTTACGTTGGCGTGGCGTCAACCACCTCTGAACCTGCCCCTGCAGAGCTGACAGAACCTCTGCCCCAGTGTGGCTCCTGTCCCCCAAGCACACCAGCTCAAGCACCACATGGCATCTTTTGGCCTGCGTACTTGCGTAGCCCCTTGAACGACTACGGAGCACCGCTGGTTCCGAGGACAAAGCACAGGAAGAGGCCATGGAGGAAGAAGAAGAGGAGGGGGTGGAGGAGAGAGGTGTGTCACAATCATTAGCATTTTGGAGGCGTGGTGGCGGAATAACCTCCAACACTACTGCACCTTGTCCTGCATCCTTCCCAGCTGCCAGCAGAGTCACCCAATGCGCCGTGAAACTTAGGTAACGTCCCTGTCCATGCCTGCTGGACCATGAGTCAGCGGTAATATGCACCTTACCGCTGACCGCCCTGTCCAGCGAGGCATGGACATTGCTTTCCACATGCTGGTAGAGAGCCGGAATCGCCTTCCGTGAGAAAAAGTGGTGTTTGGGTACCTGCCACTGAGGAACTGCACATTCCACAAACTCACGGAAGGGGGCAGAGTCTACCAACTGAAAAGGCAGCAGTTGAAGTGCTAGAAATTTTGCCAAGCTAGCATTCAACCGCTGGGCATGTGGATGGCTGGGAGCAAACTTCTTTCGGCGGTGCAGCAGCTGGGGCAGGGAAATTTGCCTGGTACAATCTGACGTCGGTGTACCAAAAGCAGATTGCCCACAAGTACTTGGCTGTGACACACCTAATTCTACACCTTCATTCCTCTCAGTGCAGGTCTCAGAGAGGACTGAAGGTCTAGTGGGGTTGGAAATCTCAGCTGATGAGGAGCAAGGAGAGGTCCTCTTTGTTCTTTGGTGTGGGTCTTTTAGATACGCTTGCCAACGAACTGCATGGCAGGTCAACATATGTCTGGTCAAGCATGTGGTACCCAAGCGGAATATGTTTTGGCCACGCGAGATACGCTTGAGACATATGTTGCAAATAGCAGCGGTGCAATCTGATGCACTCGTCTCAAAAAAGGCCCACACCAAAGAACTTTTTGAATAACGCGCAGAGACTGCAGCGCCCTGCACATGTGGAGCTTTGGGGTGTGATGCAGTCAATGTGCTGCCCTTAGGCTGGCCCCTGGAGGGCATCCTGCCTCGTTGGTGATGTGCCGCCTCCTCCTCCTCCTTCTCCTCCTCTCTCCTATCAGGCACCCACGTTGAGTCAGTGACCTCATCATCCCCTCCCTCCTCATCACTGGAGCAAACCTGGCAGTATGCTGCAGCAGGGGGAGCATGGCTGCCAGATTGCTGTCCTTCTTGGGCACCCCCTCTGTCCGTGCTCATGTTACTGCCTTCATCGAGCTCAGTATAATCATCAGAGCCTTCCAAACGCTGGGCATACTCCTGGAGCATGTACCCAACACTGTGGTCAAACAGTTCGAGGGACTTCTCAGGAGGACATGGTGGGGCTAGGGAAGGAGTCACTGATGACATTGAGCCGAGGGAAGAGGCCACTGCTTTGCCAGACAAAGTACCCTGGGCATGGGTGAGAGAGGATGAGGAGGATGAGGACGACTTGGTCATCCACTCGACCAAGTCTTCCGCATGTTGCGGCTCAACACGGCCAGCTGCCGAAAAAAAGGCCAAGCTTCTCCCACGGCTACGTGCTGATGAGGATGCACCGTCTCCATGACCAGCACTAGACACAGAGCCTGCTTGCCCTCTCTTATTGGCTTGTGACTGTCTGCCTCTCCTTCTTGCCCTTCCAGACATACTAATGGCCTGTAGCTGCACTAAGCTGGGATATATATATATATATATATATATATGTACTGATACTGCAGCTAGCAAAATCAACTGCCTGCCTGTAGTATGAGAACACCACCAACCTTCTACAGGTAGCTTTAGCTGAACACTGTGAGGTGGACGCACCCCACTAACTTGTAGGTTTAGCTGAACACTGTGAGCAGGACGCACCCCACTAACTTGTAGGTTTAGCTGAACACTGTGAGCAGGACGCACCCCACTAACTTGTAGGTTTAGCAGAACACTGTGAGCAGGACGCACTGCACTAACTGTAAATAGTCCAGCTGCCTGACTGTGGTACTAATAGGATCAAAAGAACACCAGTAATTTTCTTCAGGTAGCTGTATATACTGTAACAAGACAAGCCTGCCTGTCAGTAAGAAGATAACAGGAACGGATCTAGCTGAACACTATGAGCAGGACGCACCCCACTAACTTGTAGGTTTAGCTGAACACTGTGAGCAGGACGCACCCCACTAACTTGTAGGTTTAGCTGAACACTGTGAGCAGGAATGTCAGGGAAGACCAGCCAGTACTCAAGATGGCCGAAGGAGAAGTCGACCTGTGACCTCAGCCTGTCAGGGAAGACTAGCCAGTACTCAAGATGGCCGACGGAGAAGTCGACCTGTGACCTCAGCCTCGGTCAGAACACCTTCGGTTCACCTGTGTGCACATTACCAAGGGGCTATTTAAACCTGGTCTGTGCTTGCATCCAGTGCTGTCCGTTCTACAGCGTTCCCGTGTGTTCCTGCCTGCTTTACCCGTGATACCTGCACCTGTTTACCGACCCGGCTTGCCTCTGACTCTGCTACCTGCTGCCTGCATCTGACCCAGCTTATTCTGACTCCGCATCTGCCTGCTCCTTCTACTGCCATGCTGCCAGCCCGTTGCCAACCCTGCCTGCATCCAGATTACGCACCTGCCTCCGCTTCTGTTCCTGACGTTCCTGCCAGTGTTTGACCCGGCTTGCCCGACCTGCATCTTCCGCTCATTGGAGAACCCTGCTCCAGCACCGTGTCACCTGCCGCTGTTCCACATTACAGTGAAGACGAACTGTATGGCACTTGTGCGACTCTGCACTTCTGCTCCTCCTGTCTACTCTATCAGGGGGCCAGAATCAGAGGAGCAAGAGAGGCCGTTCCCCGCACATCAGGCTCTACCGTCAGGTACGTGACAGTAACGGACAGCCATGTCTGAGCCTGCACAGGGACCCTCTCCTATGGATGAGCTTTGCCAGCACCTGGCCGGCTTGGCACAAGCCGTCAAAGACCTACAGCAGGGCTACACTCAGCTAGAGGGACGCCTACAGACCCTGACAGGCGCTGCAACTCCGCAGGGTCCACCTTCAGCATCAGCCTCCTCTCAGGGATCTTCTCCTGCTCCTGCCGTGGTCATGCTCCCACCTGAGCCCAGGGTACCTACCCCAGACCGGTTCCTGAGTGAACGCAGCAAGTTTAGAGCGTTTCGGAACGCATGTGAACTGTATTTTGCCCTTCAACCCCGCACATTCTCCTTAGAAGCTACCAAGGTCGGCTTTGTAATCTCCCTGCTACAAGGGGAGCCACAGTCCTGGGCCCACCGCCTTCTGGAACAGAAGGCCGAATGCTTATCCGACTTAACCTCTTTCTTCAGTGCCATGGCCCAGCTGTACGAAGATCCTCAGCAGACAGCTTCAGCCGAAGCGGCCCTTCATGCACTTCAACAGGGTCGTAGGACGTATTTCGACGATGGGCATTTGACACAAACTGGAACGACGCCGCCCTACGATACCAATTTCGTATGGGCCTCTCCGAACCACTCAAAGATGAGTTAGTGTGGGTAGGGGTACCCCCTACCTTAGAAACTCTGATTGATCTATCCATCCAGATCGATCGCCGGCTGAGAGAACGAAGACTAGAGAGAGCGTCCACTCCATCCCGTCCAGTGTGGATGTTACCTCGGGTACCCAGCTCGTCCTATCCCGCTCCACCTGCTCCAGCCACTCCGGCTCCTGACGCCCCGGAACCTATGCAACTCGGCCTGCTGCGGCCCTCTCTTACTGTTGAAGAATGACAACGCCGCCGCCAACAGAACTTATGCTTATACTGCGGGGGATCCGGACATTACATGAGGTCCTGCCCAGTGAAACCTCGTAAGTCTCTCTTCACTACTTCTGCCTCGCTAACCCCAAGCTCGCTTAGCAACTCCGCTCACTTTACTATTCCCATTTCTCTACAGCTGCCAGGAAGGACTCTTCAGACTACCGCCATAATTGATTCCGGAGCCTGCAGCTGCTTTGTGGACTTGTCCTTTGCTGCCGAACATCATATCCCCCTGCAGCCTAAAGCACAGAAGCTCTCGGTTCACTTGGCCGATGGTTCCACCATTAAGTCCGGAGCAGTCACTCACGAAACCATTCCTCTGCTGACCATCGTGTCCCAGGACCACCGAGAACTGCTACGACTAGACGCCATCGCTTCCCCTCTGTTCCCAGTTATCCTCGGTATACCTTGGTTGAAGGCCCACGATCCCCATATCGACTGGTCTAAAGGAAGCATTAACTTTGTCTCCTCTTACTGCACCCAGCACTGCCTACAGACCTCCTGTGATGTTCCCGCTCTGCTGTGTCTAGATACGGACTCTGAAACCAGTCAGCTTGTGCCTCCAGCCTACCACAGCTTCCTAGACGTGTTTAGTAAGAAGGGGGCAGAGATCCTCCCACCTCATTGGCCCTATGACTGCCCTATAGAGCTACTCCCCGGAGCCGAAGTTCCCTTTGGGAGGATTTTCCCTCTGTCTGAAAGCGAGCTGGTGGCACTGAAGGACTATATCAATGACAATCTCAGGAAAGGCTTCATCCGCCCTTCCACGTCTCCAGCTGGGGCGGGGATTTTCTTCGTCCAGAAGAAGGATCTGTTGTTAAGGCCCTGTGTAGACTACCGTGAACTTAACAAGGTGACGGTGAAGAACCGTTACCCACTTCCATTAGTTCCTGAACTTTTTCAAAGACTTGGTTCCGCTACCATATTTACAAAATTGGATCTTCGGGGCGCCTATAATTTAGTGTGCATTCGGTAGGGAGACGAGTGGAAGACTGCTTTCCGCACACGATTTGGGCATTACGAGTATCTTGTGATGCCCTTCGGGCTCTGCAACTCTCCGGCTACCTTCCAGCATTTCATTAATGATGTTCTCAGAGACTTCCTGGACTTATTTGTCATTGTATACCTTGATGATATGCTAATTTTTTCTTCCTCCCTAGAACACCACCGCAGACACGTGAGAAGTGTATTAACCCGCCTTCGACAACACGGATTATATGCCAAACCCGAGAAGTGCGAGTTTGAACGCCAGAGTATCCAATTTCTGGGGCTGATCATTTCCACCGAAGGTATCCGGATGGATCCCCAGAAGGTAACGGCTATCCTGGACTGGCCTACTCCATGTGACAAGAAAGGTATTCAACGTTTCATAGGCTTTGCAAACTTTTATCGAAAATTTATTCGGGGGTTCTCAGCAATCATTGCCCCCATTACACAGCTTACCAAACAGGGGTCCCGATTCCGCTGGTCTCCAGAGGCTCAGTCGGCCTTTGAAATGCTGAAGAGGTTTTTCACATCTGCACCCGTCTTGAAGCACCCAGACTCGGCCTTACCGTATGTCTTAGAAGTGGACGCCTCGGAAACTGCGGTGGAAGCTATCTTGTCCCAAAGACAGGGCCCCAAGGCCCTGTTGCACCCAGTTGCGTTCTTCTCGCATAAACTGTCTAGCGCGGAGAAGAATTACGACATTGGGGATCGCGAACTTTTAGCAATTAAGGCAGCATTAGAAGAATGGAGATACCTTCTCGAGGGAGCAGCACATCCAATCTTAATCTACACAGATCACAAGAATCTCGAATATCTAAGAACAGCAAAGAGATTGAGACCTCGCCAGGCCAGGTGGGCACTTTTCTTTTCGAGATTTACCTTCCATCTGACATACAGACCTGGATCCAAGAACATAAAGCCAGATGCGCTATCACGCATGTTCAGCAAATCCCAAGACATCTCTCCCCCGGATACGATCCTGTCCTCGGGAAATTTCCTTCTCCTACAAGGGGACTTAATGACGCAGATTAAACAAGCCTCTGTGAGGAGTTCTACACCATCTGGGATCACTTTACGGACACAGGAAGGGCTACTCTGGTATAATAATAAGGTCTTCGTGCCAGAGGATCTCCGAACTACCACGTTGAGCATGTACCACGACCACGTGCTGGCAGGACACTTTGGGGTCAGCAAGACTGCTGAATTGGTGCAGCGAACCTTCTGGTGGCTGGGGGTGGCAAGAGACTGTAGGAGATATGTGGAATCGTGCACCATCTGCATCCGTAATAAGAACAGCAAATCCAGGGCCTGGGGTCTGTTGAAGCCATTACCTGTCCCGAACAGACCATGGAGAATGATTTCAATTGACTTCATTGTGGAACTGCCCCCATCCGAGGGATACAGTACTATCTTTGTAATCGTTGATCGATTGTCCAAGATGGCCCACTTCATTCCTATGAAGGGCACCCCTTCTGCACAAGAGACGGCACGAATCTTCATCAGCGAGGTTATAAGACTCCATGGGGTTCCGGCTAACATCGTCTCAGACAGAGGGGTCCAGTTCACCTCCAGATTCTGGAGATCCTTGTGTGAATCCTTGGGTATTGAACTTTCATTCTCTTCAGCCTATCATCCGCAGACTAATGGTCAGACAGAAAGGACCAACCAGACACTGGAACAATATCTGCGTTGCTTCTCCTCCTTTTCACAAGACGATTGGGTGTCCTTACTTCCCTTAGCCGAGTTTGCCTACAATAATTCTTCTCATTCAGCCACGAAACAATCTCCCTTCTTCGCAAACTATGGTTTTCACCCGTCCTTTCTGTTTAATAACATTCCTGAATGCCCGGTACCCGCTGTACTTGAAACATTGGATTTCTTTAGATCCAACAACAAGCTGCTACAAGAGAAAATGGCCAAGACTCAAGCTTATAACAAACAGATCTTCGATAAGAAGAGAAGAGGGGACCTGATCCTGAACCCGGGGGGACCAAGTCTGGTTAGCCACAACAAATCTGAGACTAACCTGTCCTTCAAGGAAATTAGGCCCCAGATTCGTGGGACCGTTTCCTGTAAAGAGACGAATTAACGATGTTGCCTATGAGCTGGAGTTACCGGAGACCTTCAGGATCCACCCGGTGTTTCATATAACCTTACTGAAGCCTGCCATCCCCAACTCTTTTCCGGATTGGAATACAGAGCCACCCAAACCTGTGGTGGTAGATGGCGAAGAGGAATTTGAAATAGAGGCGATTTTAGATTGCAGGAGAAGGAGAGGTCGAGTTCAATATCTTATTGAGTGGAGGGGTTACGGTCCTGAAGACAATTCGTGGGAACCTGAAACCAACATTCATGCCCAAGAACTGATCCGAACCTTTAAGAGGACCTATCCTGACAAAGTAGCCAGATTGGGCATCCAGAGGCTGCCCGTTAGGGGGGGGCAATGTCAGGGAAGACCAGCCAGTACTCAAGATGGCCGAAGGAGAGGTCGACCTGTGACCTCAGCCTGTCAGGGAAGACTAGCCAGTACTCAAGATGGCCGACGGAGAAGTCGACCTGTGACCTCAGCCTCTGTCAGAACACCTTCGGTTCACCTGTGTGCACATTACCAAGGGGCTATTTAAACCTGGTCTGTGCTTGCATCCAGTGCTGTCCGTTCTACAGTGTTCCTGTGTGTTCCTGCCTGCTTTACCCGTGATACCTGCACCTGTTTACCGACCCGGCTTGCCTCTGACTCTGCTACCTGCTGCCTGCATCTGACCCGGCTTGTTCTGACTCCGCATCTGCCTGCTCCTTCTACTACCACGCTGCCAGCCCGTTGCCGACCCTGCCTGCATCCAGACTACGCACCTGCCTCCGCTTCTGTTCCTGACGTTCCTGCCAGTGTTTGACCCGGCTTGCCCGACCTGCATCTTCCGCTGATTGGAGAACCCTGCTCCAGCACCGTGTCACCTGCCGCTGTTCCACATTACAGTGAAGACGAACTGTTTGGCACTTGTGCGACTCTGCACTTCTGCTCCTCCTGTCTACTCTATCAGGGGGCCAGAATCAGAGGAGCAAGAGAGGCCGTTCCCTGCACATCAGGCTCTACCGTCAGGTACGTGACAAGGACGCACTGCACTAACTGTAAATAGTCTAGCTGCCTGACTGTGGTACTAATAGGATCAAAAGAACACCAGTAATTTTCTTCAGGTAGCTGTATATACTGTAACAAGACAAGCCTGCCTGTCAGTAAGAAGATAACAGGAATGGATCTAGCTGAACACTGTGAGCAGGACGCACCCCACTAACTTGTAGGTTTAGCTGAACACTGTGAGCAGGACGCACCCCACTAACTTGTAGTTTTAGCTGAACACTGTGAGAAGGACGCACTGCACTAACTGTAAATAGTCTAGCTGCCTGACTGTGGTACTAATAGGATCAAAAGAACACCAGCAATTTTCTTCAGGTAGCTGTATATACTGTAACAAGACAAGCCTGCCTGTCAGTAAGAAGATAACAGGAACGGATCTAGCTGAACACTGTGAGCAGGATGCACCCCACTAGCTTGTAGGTTTAGCTGAACACTGTGAGGTGGACGCACCCCACTAACTTGTAGGTTTAGCTGAACACTGTGAGCAGGACGCACCCCACTAACTTGTAGTTTTAGCTGAACACTGTGAGCAGGACACACTGCACTAACTGTAAATAGTCTAGCTGCCTGACTGTGGTACTAATAGGATCAAAAGAACACCAGTAATTTTCTTCAGGTAGCTGTATATACTGTAACAAGACAAGCCTGCCTGTCAGTAAGAAGATAACAGGAACGGATCTAGCTGAACACTGTGAGCAGGACGCACTGCACTAACTGTAAATAGTCTAGCTGCCTTACTGTGGTACTAATAGGATCAAAAGAACACCAGTAATTTTCTTCAGGTAGCTGTAAATACTGTAACAAGACAAGCCTGCCTGTCAGTAGGAAGATAACAGGAACGGATCTAGCTAAACTGAATACAGTGTATATATATATATATGCAACACCTGGGATGCATACATATACACAATACACTGTAAGTGCAGCTAACTGACTGACTGTTCTGCCTAATCTATCTAACTCAAATCAAATGTCACTGTCTGTCTCTCTCTCTCTCTCAATGAACGCCGGAACACACACTACACAGGGCCGCCATGCAGGCGGCCTTATATAGTGTGGGGCGTGTACTAAATCCCCTGAGCCATAATTGGCCAAAGCCTCCTTGGCTTTGGCCAATTACGGCTCTCTGTTCAGGCGGCGCTGTGATTGGCCAAGCATGCGGGTCATAGTGCATGCTTGGCCAATCATCAGCCAGCAATGCACTGCGATGCCGCAGTGAATTATGGGCCGTGACGCGCCACACGAATTTGGCGCGAACGGCCCATATCATTCGCAATTCAGCGAACGGGCGAACAGACGATGTTCGAGTCGAACATGGGTTCGACTCGAACACGAAGCTCATCCCTAGAGGCCTGTATTTGCACAAGTTTAGAAGACTTTAGGCTGACATTTGGGTTTGTCTTGTGTTGTGTCTTGCAGTGAAAATGGATATCTTGAAGGATCAGGATTTTATGCCAATCTTCATTGATATGTTCAGGGAGCTGCCCTGTCTATGGGAGATAAACCACCCTGAATATATTAACCAAACAAAGAGGAAGGCAGCGCTGGATAATTTGTTGGAATTTGTGAAGTCGGTGATCCCCACGGCAGACATCACCTATTTGAAGATCCTAATTGGTGGCCTGAGGAGCACTTATCTAAGGGAGCACAAGAAGGTCCAGGATTCCCAGAGATCAGGAGCTGCAGATGACATTTATGTCCCCAGGGTGTGGTAATATGACAGGCTGCATTTTCTGGCAGGTCAGACTGAACCCAGGCCAGCACTCTCATGCCCAACCTGGGCCTTCCAGGCAGCAACATGTGGAGGAGCCCAGCTTGAGCCAGGTATAGCATTCTTCTAAATATTTATGGTTGTCCAATCAATGATGTTAACTAGATGTTAGTTTGGAGTACTAATTTCTGATTGTGATTGATGATGCAAAAACTAAAACCATGTCCCTTTTTCATACACAGGGAAGTCTCAGCCAGGAGGTGGCCGAGCCAAGCAGGCTGCCTGATACCCAGGTCCCTTCCCTACACCTTCAAAGACAAAGTGGCAGGAAGAGGAGTAAACTGGAGGAGGCTGCCATTAGGCCTCTTTTGGAAGGCTACAGAGGCCCTGAGAACCCCCCACAGTGTGGAGGAGGACTTTGCTGGCTTAACTGCCTGCAAAATGATGCAGATGGAGGAGGGACAATGACTCCTGTGTGAGTCCTTAATTTTGGAAGCTCTCAATAAGGGGTTGAGGGGCCAAATAACATGTGCTACCCACATTTGTCACCTCACACATAGTCCTCCTTCTCCTCCTCCAGGTCCTACTCCTCCTCCCCCACCTTCTCCTCCAGGTCCTACTCCTCCTCCTGCCACATCTCCAACACCAGAGCCACAGCCGGGAAGGAAGCGTGGAAGAAAGACCAGAGAGTGATGGCCCTGGGTTCAGTCAGGTCTGGCAAAATATGCAGCCTCTTGTAGTACCACAGCCTGGGGACATAGATGTCATCTGCTGCTTTCATGATCTCTGGGACTTCTGGACCAGACTGCACTCCCTTACATATGGACTCCTCAGGCCACCAATTTTGCAGTAAAATAATTGATGTGTGCCCTGGGGGTCCAAGGCTTCGCCAATTTCTGCTGTTTCTCCAGCGTTGCCTCCCTCTTTGTTTGGTTCTGAGCCCTTAATAAAGGTTTTTTGGTTTCAATTATACTCACCTATGTTGTCTTTTCCTTCAAAAAGGACAGTTTGTTTGTGAGGATTCAGGTACATTTCAAAAATACAATGTGAAATTAACAAGAGACACCACCACCAAGCAACCTCCTTGAGATTAAATAATACAAGATAATAATGGTGTTGTGGTAACTTGACAAAACACACACAAAAATATTCAGGATGGTAAATAACTAAAAAAAAAAAAAAAACAAGATCAGCCTTAAAAAAAATACAAACCAATTTTTTTTTAAAGAAATCACATCGGGGTTTAAAAAAAAAAAAACTACACAAAAAAAAATTATATAGATTTTTGGTCAGATGTGACAAATCATAATATCAAAATCAAATCAAATCAAATCATAATATATTGAGGGAATCACGATAAATAATAAAGAAAGAAGTTTGTGAGAACTCTGTGTGAATATCAGCAGCAAAACTACTTCGTTCCTCCTGCATTATAAAGAAGAAGAGAGTGCGCTGTATTAAACAATTTTAAAGATTACAGCTTGACGAATGTGCTCTATCCATTCCGAATGCTAATTTTACCAGAACGAGCTGTTCCGTCTCGGAATTTATTCTGAGCATGCGTGGCACTTTGTGTGTCGGAATTGTCCACACACGGTCGGAATTGACTCGGATTTTGTTGTCGGAAAATTGTATAGCCTGCTCTCAAACTTTGTGTGCCGGAAAATTTGATGGAAAAGTCAGATGGAGCCCACACACGGTCGGAATTTCCGACAACACGCTCTGATCGCACATTTTTCGTCGGAAAATCCGACCGTGTGTACGGGGCATAAAAGACAATTACTCAATCATGCTACACTGCACCCATATACAATTTTAATTATTTTCTTTTACACAAATAGAGCTTTCTTTTAGTGGTATTTAATCATCACTGTTTTTCTTTTTTTTTTCTTTTTTTTCTTTTTTTTCTTTTTTTTTTGCGCTATAAAATAAAAAAGACCAAAAATTTTGAAATGTATTTTTTTTTTAGATTTTTGTAGATTTGCCTCTACTAGTATAAGCACTGCATTTTTAATTGTTATTTATGTTATGGTTTTTCCAGGAAACTTTTTTGCTAGCTGCTTATAAGATATAATTTATCTATCAGTCCTCTAATGAGCACAGGTATTTTGTGGTTTCCTTAATTGTTATATTTAGCTTAATCACCGGCCCATTCACACAGTGGGTTCACTATCTAGTGCCCCCTATCACTTTTTATTTTTAGCATAGTGCTTGTGCTGTGTATTCTGCCCCCCTCTAAACTGTAAAAAAAAAACCTGCCTGTTTCTGCCACTTCCTGTGTCCCCCTCTCTGCGCAGACCACGATAATCATTGCTGCTGAGCCCTGACCACCGTGGTCAGTGTACGTCCCTCATCCGCAGCTCTCCTCTCTCCCTCTCACCCCATCCCTCCCGGCCTGTCAGATCCCTGTTCTGTGTCTCTGTCTCCGCCCTTCTCCCCTCCCGCCGCAATTAGTACAAAAAAAGACTTTGAAATGGTCACTGCCAGTCCCTCTATTATAGTTAAGCATACCACACTGTATTATTCTTTTCTAAAAAATGAGGCTTGTAAATACCTGTTTAGAGCGATCTTCAGGCCGGTCATATGATTCTTGGACGGTTTCCAGGGTTACTGCAAGAGGGTGCTGAGCGGCCATGTGACCTCCCCGGCTGACGTCAGAGGGAGAGCTTGGCCCCTTCTGTAGAGCCATGTATTGGAGCTGTACAGCAGTCATGAGTTCACGGCCTTAAGATCGCTCTAAACAGATATTTACAAGCTTAGTTTTTGTAAGATTACACAGTGTGCTATGCCTGCCTATAATAGAGGGGCTGGCATAGACTTACTTATATGGCTTAACAAACACTTTAAGGTGTCATCCGGGATATTCCCGGCTGATAGCTGGCTGTGAACCACTTCTATACTGGGCACTTTCACCCCTTTCCAGCCCAGGCCAATTTTCAGCTTTGAGCGCTGTTGCATTTTGAATGATGATTACTCAGTCATGCAAAACTGTACCCACATTTTTATTATTTTGTTCACACAAATGGAGCTTTCTTTTGGTGGTATTTAGTCACCGCTGAGTTGTTTACTAAGTAAACAAAAAGACTGAACATTTTTTTTTTTTAATATTTAGTTTTTCTTCGTTTTTGTTATACAATTTTGCAAATAAATAATCTTTCTTGATACATTTAGGCCAAAATGTATTCTGCTCCATTTCTTTGGTGAAAATAACCCAAATCCGTGTATATCATTTAGTCTGTAGGAGAGTTATAGAGTCTACAAACTATGGTATACAGTATTTACAGTATCTGAAAATTGATCACACCTGATGTACTGACGGCCTATCTCATTTCTTGAGGCCAGAAAACACCAGGACAGTACAAATATCCCCAAAATGACCCCTTTTTAGAAATTAGACAGTCCAAGGTATTTAGTAGGCGGCATGGCAAGTTTTTGGAAGTTGTAATTTTTTGTCAGAATTTTTTGGAAAAGGAAGAAATTAACCAGTCACCAGTGCAGTACAGCGTCATCATATAACTGGTGTGGCAGTAATTAGGGACACTGTCTAGTGACAGTTAAAAAAAAACTATATTTTTTTTTTTTCAATTTATTTAGGTTTTTATTTTATTTTTTTACATGTTTTTCTTTTTTATTTGTATGATGTTTTTAACACACTGTGACCAGAGCAAAATAATGCTACCATAGTAAAATTGTACTACTCTGGGGAAGTGATCAGGATTTTTATTATATATATATTTTTTTACACATTATGTTTGCATATAGCAATGTATTACATTACTTTAAACAAGCATTTTACTGAATGAAACTGATTCATTCAGTCTGTTTTGTTTTGATTAGCTGTGATTGGCCAGTGCTAATCACCTGGTAAAGATGGGCTGTGACTGGCCCTGCCTGTACCATGTGATCACCCTGACCAATCTCGTATAATATAATAATCACAGCTAGCAACACAGTTGTATTCAACAGATGGCATGAAAGGAAGCCATCTATTGTTTACAACTGTTTTGTGACCTGCTCTGATTGGTCACGGTGGTCACATGGTACTGGCAACGAGCTGGTACTCGGATCGGCCATGTCCTGTGGATGATCGCGCCATTGCGCAGCCCCCACAGAAGCGCAATCGGCGCATCCTGACAGGACGTCATATGATGCCTAGTCAGAATCACTGAACAACTGCCCTCAATTTGCTATTGGCTGGGCGAGACGGTGTTAACAAAGAGGTCGGGGATACTGTCTGATGTCCCAAATAAGGCAATGCCCACATTTGGGCAATGACAAGTCACATTGACTTGATGAGGAATTACTCTTGGTGTTCCCATCTGGCTCAACACATCCAACTTCATGGCTGCTATGTCATTTTCTAGGCTAATAGGCAAGGGATTGTCAAACAAATGGCATGGAGGGCCGGACACTGTCACAAAAAAGGGGGGAAAAACCCCAAGGGAGTTCATGAAGGAGGAAGGGAATAAAGCAACCGCAGTTTCACCCTCAGTGGAAAAATTTTATTGAATAGAGTAATAACAAATAGCACAATTTCACAGACTACATGATAATAAAATGTTAAGGGACAATGTTGTCACTTAAAATCACACACATTCCTCATGTTCACACACACTGTCCTAGTTAAATGGCAAAGGTACATACATGCATGCAATGAGAGGCAATGAGAGGCCAGGGGAGGTGGAATAGCAGGAAACCACAGTGGTATCAACAGGCAAAGCCCAGAAAGTGTGGACATCAGCACACACCATTAATCTAAAGCAGGGGTCTTCAAACTATGACCCTCCAGTTATTCAGGAAGTACAATTCCCATCATGCCTAGTCATGTCTGTGAATGTCAGAGTTTTACAATGCCTCATGGGATGTGCAGTTCCGCAACAGCTGGAGGGCCGTAGTTTGAGGATCCCTGACCTAAAGCCTAATCAAATAGCTAATGTCAAACATTAATAGTAGATGTGAGGTTCTCCCTTAACCCGGGCTAATTGGCAGCGTCAGCTGAGGAGTGGCCCAGCAGAAAGTCTTCCAAATAGCTGTGTCCTTAATCCCATACAGACCACTCAGGGTGAGGATAAGTACAGAGGGATGTACAGTGGATATAAAAAGTCTACACACCCCTGTTAAAATGTCTGATTTCTGTAATGTAAAAAATGAGACAAAGATTAATAATTTCAGAACTTTTTCCAACTTTAATGTGACCTATGAACTGTACAACTCAATTGAAAAGCAAACTGAAATATTTTAGGGGAGGGAGGTAAAAATAAAAAAATAAAATAATGTGGTAGTATAAGTGTGCACACCCTCTTATAACTGGGGATGTCGCTGTGTTCAGAATTAAACAATCACATTCTAACTCATGTTAAATAGGAGTCAGTACATGCCTGCCATCATATAATGTGCCTCTGATTAACCAAAAAATAAAGTTCAGCTGTTCTCGTAGGGCTTTCCTGATATTTTCTTAGTCGCATACTACAGCAAAAGCCACGGTCCGCAGGGAGCTTCCAAAGCATCAGAGGGATCTCATTGTTAAAAGGTATCAGTCAGGAGAAGGGTACAAAAGAATTTCCAAGGCATTGGATATACCATTGAACACAGAGAAGATAGTCATCATCAAGTGGAGAAAATGTGGCACAACAGTGACATTACCAAGAACTGGACGTTTCTCCAAAATTGATGAAAAGACGAGAAGAAAACTGGTCAGGGAGGCTGCCAAGAGGCCTACAGCAACATTAAAGGAGTTGCGGGAATATCTGCCATGCCATGTATAGGCTGTGTGGTACATGTGATAACAATCTGCCATATTCTTCATATGTCTGGGCTATGGGGTAGAGTAGCAAGATGGAAGCCTTTTCTTACGAATAAAAACATCCAAGTCTGGATAAATTTTGCAAAAACATATCTGAAGTCTCCCAAAAGCATGAGGGAAAATGTGTTATGGTCTGATGCAACCAAGGTTGAAATTTTTGGCCATAATTCCAAAAGATATGTTTGGCGCAAAAACAACACTGCACATCACCAAAAGAACACCATACCCACCGTGAAGCATGGTGGTGGCAGCATCATGCTTTGGGGCAGTTTTTCTTTAGCTGGAACAGGGGCCTTAGTCAAGGTAGAGGGGATTATGAACAGTTCCAAAAAACAGTCAAGATTGGCACAAAACCTTCAGACTTCTGCTAGAAAGCTGAATATAAAGAGGAACTTCATCTTTCAACTTGACAACGACCCAAAGCATACATCCAAATCAACAAAGGATTGGCTTTATTAGAAGAAGATTAAGTTTTGGAATTGTCCAGCCAGAGCCCAGACCTGAATCCCATTGAAAATCTGTGTGGTGATCTGAAGAGGGCTGTGCACATGAAATGCCCTCACAATTTGACAGATTTGGAGTGTTTTTGCAAAGAAGAGTGGGCAAATATTGCCAAATCAAGATGTGCAATGCTGATAGACTCATACCCAAGTTTGCTGTAATAAAATCAAAAGGTGCTTCTGCAAAGTATTTGTTTAACCACTTGCCGACCGCCTAATGACGATATACGTCAACAGAATGGCAGGCAAAATCACGTAAGTGGTCGGCTTTGGTCTGGGAGCGTTCAGAGAGGAGGGGGAGGCCACCTGATCGTGGCCCCCCCTCACGATCGCTCCCAGCCAATGAGAATCATCCCCTGCCTCTGTGTAGTACACAGAGGATGTGATGTCACCTCTCCTTGGCTCGGCAGTTTCCGTTCCGGCGCCGAGGAGAGAAGACATGTGAGTGAGTGCACAACACACACACACACAGTAGAACATGCCAGGCACACTTTACACCCCGATCCCCCCCCCCGATCGCCCCCCCATCACCCCCCAATCACCCCCCCCCCCCCTGTCACACTGACACCAAGCAGTTTTTTTTTTTTCTGATTACTGCATGGTGTCAGTTTGTGACAGGTAGAAGTGGTAGGGCAGTTAGTGTTAGCCCCCTGTAGGTCTAGGGTACCCCCCTAACCCCCCCTAATAAAGTTTTAAACCCTTGATTACCCCCCGTCACCAGTGTCACTAAGCGAACATTTTTCTGATCGCTGTATTAGTGTAGCTGGTGACGCTAGTTAGGGACGTAAATATTTAGGTTCGCCGTCAGCGTTTTATAGCGACAGGGACCCCCATATACTACCTAATAAATGTTTTAACCCCTTGATTGCCCCCTAGTTAACCCTTTCACCACTGATCACCGTATAACCATTACGGTTGACGCTGGTTAGTTCGTTTATTTTTTATAGTGTCAGGGCTCCCGCCGTTTATTACCGAATAAAGGTTTAGCCCCCTGATTGCCCGGCGGTGATATGCATCGCCCCAGGCAGCGTCAGATTAACGCCAGTACCGCTAACACCCACGCACGCAGCATACGCCTCCCTTAGTGGTATAGTATCTGAACGCATCAATATCTGATCCGATCAGATCTATACTAGCGTCCCCAGCAGTTTAGGGTTCCCAAAAACGCAGTGTTAGCGGGATCAGCCCAGATACCTGCTAGCACCTGCGTTTTTCCCCTCCGCCCGGCCCAGCCCAGCCCACCCAAGTGCAGTATTGATCGATCACTGTCACTTACAAAACACTAAACGCATAACTGCAGCGTTCGCAGAGTCAGGCCTGATCCCTGCGATCGCTAACAGTTTTCTTGGTAGCGTTTTGGTGAACTGGCAAGCACCAGCCCCAAGCAGCATCAGGTTAGCGCCAGTACCGCTAACACCCATGCACGCAGCATACACCTCCCTTAGTGGTATAGTATCGATCGATCACTGTCACTTACAAAACACTAAACGCATAACTGCAGCGTTCGCAGAGTCAGGCCTGATCCCTGCGATCGCTAACAGTTTTCTTGGTATCGTTTTGGTGAACTGGCAAGCACCAGTGGCCTAGTACACCCCGGTCGTAGTCAAACCAGCACTGCAGTAACACTTGGTGACGTGGCGAGTCCCATAAGTGCAGTTCAAGCTGGTGAGGTGGCAAGCACAAGTAGTGTCCCGCTGCCACCAAAAAGACAAACAGGCCCGTCGTGCCCATAATGCCCTTCCTGCTGCATTCGCCAATCCTAATTGGGAACCCACCGCTTCTGCAGCACCCATACTTCCCCCATTCACATCCCCAACCAAATGCAGTCGGCTGCATGAGAGGCATTTTCTTTATGTCCTCTCGAGTACCCCTATCCAACAAACCCCCTCAAAAAAGATGTTGTGTCTGCAGCAAGCGCGGATATAGGCGTGACACCCGCTATTATTGTCCCTCCTGTCCTGACAATCCTGGTCTTTGCATTGGTGAATGTTTTGAACACTACCATACACTAGTTGAATATTAGCATAGGGTACAGCATTCCACAGACTAGGCGCAATGTTTATTGTTATTATGTTTTACCATGTTTGCTTTTCAGGTATGCAATTTTTTATACTTTACCGTTTACTGTGCTTTATTGTTAACCATTTTTTTGTCTTCAGGTACGCTATTCACGACTTTGAGTGGTTATACCAGAATGATGCCTGCAGGTTTAGGTATCATCTTGGTATCATTCTTTTCAGCCAGCGGTCGGCTTTCATGTAAAAGCAATCCTAGCAGCTAATTAGCCTCTAGACTGCTTTTACAAGCAGTGGGAGGGAATGCCCCCCACCGTCTTCCGTGTTTTTCTCTGGCTCTCCTGTCTCAACAGGGAACCTGAGAATGCAGCCGGTGATTTAGCCAGCTGACCATAGAGCTGATCAGAGACCAGAGTGGCTCCAAACATCTCTATGGCCTAAGAAACCGGAAGCTACGAAAATTTTATGACTTCGATTTCGCCGGATGTAAACAGCGCCATTTGGAAATTGGGGAAGCATTTTATCACACCGATCTTGGTGTGGTCAGATGCTTTGAGGGCAGAGGAGAAATCTAGGGTTTAATAGACCCCAATTTTTTCAAAAAAGAGTACCTGTCACTACCTATTGCTATCATAGGGGATATTTACATTCCCTGAGATAACAATAAAAATGATTTAAAAAAAAAAAAATGAAAGGAACAGTTTAAAAATAAGATAAAAAAGCAAAAGAATAATAAAGAAAAAAAAAAAAAAAAGCACCCCTGTCCCCCCTGCTCTCGCGCTAAGTCGAACGCAAGCGTCGGTCTGGCGTCAAATGTAAACAGCAATTGCACCATGCATGTGAGGTATCACCGTGAAGGTCAGATTGAGGGCAGTAATTTTAGCAGTAGACCTCCTCTGTAAATCTAAAGTGGTAACCTGTAAAGGCTTTTAAAGGCTTTTAAAAATGTATTAATTTTGTTGCCACTGCACGTTTGTACGCAATTTTAAAGCATGTCATGTTTGGTTTCCATGTACTCGGCCTAAGATCATCTTTTTTATTTCATCAAACATTTGGGCAATATAGTGTGTTTTAGTGCATTAAAATTTAAAAAAGTGTGTTTTTTCCCCAAAAAATGCGTTTAAAAAATAGCTGCGCAAATACTGTGTGAAAAAAAAAATTGAAACACCCACCATTTTAATCTGTAGGGCATTTGCTTTAAAAAATATATGATTTTTGGGGGTTCAAAGTAATTTTCTTGCAAAAAAAAATAATTTTTTCATGTAATCAAAAAGTGGCAGAAAGGGCTTTGTCTTCAAGTGGTTAGAAGAGTGGGTGATGTGGGACATAAGCTTCTAAATGTTGTGCATAAAATGCCAGGACAGTTCAAACCCCCCCCCAAATGACCCCATTTTGGAAAGTAGACACCCCAAGCTATTTGCTGAGAGGCATGTCGAGTCCATGGAATATTTTATATTGTGACACAAGTTGCGGGAATGAGACAAATTTTTTTTTTTGTCACTAAATAATATATTGCTCAAACATGCCATGGGAATATGTAAAATTACACCCCAAAATACATTCTGTTGCTTCTCCTGAGTATGGGGATACCACATGTGTGGGACTTTTTGGGAGCCTAGCCGCGCACGGGACCCCGAAAACCAAGCACCGCCTTCAGGCTTTCTAAGGGCGTAAATTTTTGATTTCACTCTTCACTGCCTATCACAGTTTCGGGGGCCATGGAATGCCCAGGTGGCAAAAAACAGCCCCAAATTAGTGAGGAACAGATATTTTGTTAATGCTTTAAGCATTAGCTACATAAAATAAAAAAAGTTCACATGCAGCGCTGAAAAATTAAACAAACAGTCTTTGAAAGGGAGGGAGAGATGAAATTCCTTCACCAACTTCAGTGTATAGGAAAGGCACACCACAGTGACAATCCAATCTCCTTACCAGAAAGTAATGTAAAGCAAGCATGTAAAGCCACTCTGCAATGATTCCAGTCTCACTCTCCACACACTGGTCTGATGGTATGGTTTGGCTCAATCCCAAAAATCCGAACTTGCATCAACCCCTGCTCATATGCATCCAGATGGCTAGAACATCCAGCAGGCAGGTAAATCTTGGATCTTCCAAGATGGCGCGTCAACCAGAAGTAAGTGGTTTGAATGCATCACGTGATCGTGTATGCGTTCCACCACCCGAAAATCCAAGGCAATCTCTATCGATGACTAAATAAGAACTAGGAAATGTAAACGGTCACCATTACATTGCTTTATCATTCTAGCTTAAGGGATGCAGCATGACGTTGCTATTGTTATTATTGCTATTATAGCTATTGTTCAACATTTTAAATTCGTAAACACAAAAAAAGAGGAACAATATAAAACATCTATCTGGTGATAGGACACAGCCCCCTGGTGGACATATTTATAACTGTAGCCACATATCTTAACCAAATACATAAGGCCATTATTGATAATTAAAATCAACTATAAAATAAATAAAATAAAATAAAATATGAATAAAGGTGGTGAAAATAAATGAACCATTGTTGATTAAACTTTTTATGTCCCAATCAACGTTTAATTCTAATGTTCATGGCTCTCATTGTGTGACCCACATAAGATCCATCTTGGAAGATACACTTCTGATTTTCACGTCATGCTTGTATCCTAAGGCCATGCCTCTGATGATGTCAAATAGGATGAAACATGTCAGGCAGGCAGAGACACAAGCACGATGAAAGCCGTGGCCGATTTTAAAGCTCTGAAGTTTGTTTACCTGTACTTTGATGTACAGGTCAACTGGCTAACCATTTTAAAGTCAGCAGAGAGGTCCAAGAGCAAGAGCACAAGATAGTGACCACTGGTTTTAGCTGTTGGCAAGTCATTCGTGAGTTTTAGGAGAGTAGTTATGTATGAAGTGTTGTTAGAGAAATCCAGACTTAAGGGGGTCAAGAAGGTTATTCATAGGTAGGGGGCCCTCAAGTGGTTGCAAAATAGGTGTTCACTGAGTTTGGAGGCAAAAGAGAGCAAAGAGATGGGTTTTAATTTGTTAAGATTGGTATGGTCCAATGAGGGCTTTAAAGTATGGTGGTGATCAGTGCCTGTTTTATAGGGATGGGGAAGATGCCAGTAGAGAGAGAGAGATTGAAGATGTGAGTTAGAGAGTGTAGGATAGCGCAAGAGGGTGACAGGTGGTTAGGTGGGCGTTAGAATTTTTTTTATAATATCAGGGTTAAACAAGGGAAGTATCATGTGTGCAAGTAGACATAGAATATTAGGTGTTGAAGATATCTGTACAGTGGAGATTTCATGACAAATTGCATCAATTTTCTTTTAATAATTTGCATTCTGGGCAGTAAGTGAATTAGTAGGTGGAGGCAGCAAAGGACAAAGTAGAGAGTTAAAAGTAGAAAAGAGTTGATGAGGACTATGTAAGAGGGTATTGTTGAGAGTGATAAAATAGGTCTGTTGGCAGTGTGGAGGCAGGAATTGTATTTTTGGAGGGTAGATTTATACTGGGTAAAGTTTTGCTGGGAGTTAGTCTTATGCCACAGATACTTAAGAGTGTGGCTACGCTTTTTGATACTTCTGGTGTTGTCTGTTCAGAAAGATTGTAGAGGTTGGGGTCTGATTCTGTGTGTAGTGAGGGGGGCTAGGGTGTTCAGGAAGGATGAGATTAAATGATTGTAGATGGAAGTGGCTATGTTTCGGCAGGACTAATTTTGTCATAGAGGTAGACTGTTGCAGGATAGAAAAGGGAAAGGTTAGAGTGGTGAAGGTTTCTATGGGTACATGTTTAGGCGGTTGGAGGGAGAGGACCTGGAAGAGGGGGAAAGAGTAATGCTAATACGGTAGTGATAAGAGATGGGGAAAGGATTGTTGGAGAGGCTTCAAGGAGTACATAGGTAGGGGAATGCAAGGTCAAGGGAGTTGCCATCAGAGTAGAAGCATGTGTCCATAGTTTTAGGTAAAAGGAAAAATTTGGGCTGAGAAGTTTAGAAGTTGCCTAGAGTGTTAATATTAACAGGTATGTTGAGAGAATGATTGTGGGATTTTTTTAAAGAGAGAAAGTAGGTTAGTCTGGCAGAGAAGTAATATGGGAAGCTTAATACCCATCCAGAAGGCCGATAGATCACAGCTATTTTCAAAGACACTAGATTGTGGCGATATGAGGATTCCAACTCCACCTCCCTTCCATCCATTGGGTCTTGGAGAGTGAGTCCAGAGGAGGCCACCATGGGAGAGGTCAGCAGTAGAGGCAGAGTCAAACTCTTGAAGCCAGGTTTCAGTAACAGCAGGTAATTTAAAGAAGTTAGCTATAAAAAGGTCATCCACAGAAGTATGTTTGTTACAGTCAGAACAAGCATTCCAAAGGACACATGAGAAGGGGAGGCTTGTGTTGGGAATAGGAGGAATGGAATGGATTGCAGCTGCTGCTAGATGATGTGGAGTGCTGGGTTTTTTGGTCAAAGTTAAATGATAGAAGCTCAGGATTTTGGTATATATTTTCAGAAGTTAGAAGAACCAGAAGGGTGAGGGAGGTAATATTGTTAGATTACAGCTTTCAAACCTCTAACATTTAATAATGATGTGAATGCATCTTAAAAAAGTTGTTGACAATTCTATCTACAACTTGTTTCAAGTCCTTATTTCTCAGGCTGTATATAATTGGATTTATCATTGGGGTTGCCGTAGTGTACAGTAATGATAGGAATTTAGTAATGTTCAATAATTGTCCTCTCCTAGGTATCAAATACACAAAAATTAAGGTACCATAAAACATGCAAACAACAATCAGGTGGGAGCTGCATGTTGAGAAAACTTTCTGTCTACCTTTAATAGATGGGATTTTAAAAATGGTGGCTATAATATAAACATATGACACAATGATGATAATAACTGGGGTGCAAGCAAAAACTACACTTGTTAATGTTGATTCCAGTTGAACAACTGTTGTATCAGAGCAGGAAAGTTTTAGAATTGGGTCAAGATCACAGAAAAAATGATCGATAACATTAGGACTACAAAACTGTAATTTTGATATCTCTATAGTATAGATCAATCCAGAAAGAAAACTTACAATCCAACTTGTTATAATTGTTATCCAGCAATACCGATGACTCATTAACAAAGTATAATGCAACGGTTTACAGATGGCCACATATCTGTCATAAGACATCACTGTCAGCAGAAGACACTCTGAGGTTTCTGAGACAGCAAAGAAATAAAACTGTATGATACAATTCGAAATTGACATGGTGGCAGAATCTTTCTCCAACATAGAATGAAGCATATTAGGAAACACATCAGTTGCTAATAAAATATCCATTACAGATAGCTGGGATAGGAAGAAGTACATGGGAGAATGGAGGGTTTTGCTGTAGGACACCAGTGTGATGATCAGAAGGTTTCCACATATTGTCACATAATACATCAGAAGAAATAAAATGAATAAAAAATATGTTAAAGCTTGTGGAGTCTGAAACCCTAAGAGGTGGATCACTGTAATTATGGTCTTATTTTTCTCATTCATTTTCTAAACATAGAACATTTGTTTTTTTGTTCCTTCAGGCATTAAAAGGGGATTGAGCCGAAAGTTAATGCGGGGGCGAGGGGGGGGGGGGGGGTGTGGTTTGGAAGGAAAAAATGAGTAGAAGAACATAAAAGCAAAGGAAGAAAGGGAAGACAGAAGTAATAAATATTAACACATGAACATAAAAAGATTAACAAACATTTTGAGCAGCATTAGAAATAATTGCAGTACAAAATTACAAATAAACTGAGTACAAGATAGAATGTGAAATGCAGTCAATTGGTAAATGAATGAAGCACAATAATATAAGAAAATGAATATCTGATAAGATTGATAAAATTGTTACATCCGATTGTTGATAAAAAAGCAAAAAGGAAAATAGGTTTAGGTTTGCTAAGAAAAATAACATACTGCTCTTAGGTAGCAAAAATCGGCAAAATATCTTTCAAAGTATAGACTAAAAAATGTGGATAATTTAATTTTACCAGTGTAAAACCTTCAATTGTAACATTTTTGCTCTATAACAATCTCAAAAATATCTTCATAAACTTATAAAAATATTAATTGATTTATTTAGATAAAAATAACATAATAATATTAATAATAACAACATTCAGCATGGCCTGTAAATGTTTTGTGACCATAGAGTACTGTGGCTTTTATAGGTTAGAAAAATAAATCTTAAGAGCTATGGGGGGTATGAAATGTGTATTAATATTGTCATGGGATCTATAATAATTGATATGTGGAGAAATTATTTTTAGATGTTTTTACTGTCAGGGGAGGACGTCTTAACTATTTATTAGTGCACGAAAAAGAAAATGTATTGACTTCTATTTACTTATTTTTTCCATTTTAAATATTATTTCAAAAAAACAGGAGAAAAAGTGAATTCATCAATGAGGGACATGCAATGGTCAGATCATGTAAATGCTATTTATTGAAAAAAACTCACTTTAAACACCAATCCAAAAAAGATATACTGTAAAGACAGGTACCATCACCAGTTTAAAAATGACAACTTGGTCATACACAGACGCAGATGGCCACCTATCACAGCCAACCACTCACACCATGCAAGTAGACTCATGCATAATGATTAGATATGGATAGTTACAGAATAAATTAAATGTACTGATTTGCTGGAGTCCTTAAATTTCAAGGGAAGGCAGCAGCTGGTAGCATTGAGTGTTCCTTGGATGATAGGTGTTGTGGTGACAGACGTAGTAGGCCCAATGAGGACCTCTGGGGAACGGGAAACCCAGAGCAGGACACTCCCCCTTTTTTCCTTTCCTTTTCACCCCATTTTTCTTTCGGCATCATATTTGCCTTATTTATAATTTATCATTTTCTTCCCCATTTTTTTCATTTTTTTCATTTTTTCCTTTTTTTCTTTTGCTTCGTTCTAGCCCTAATTCCTCTTCCTCCTCCTTCACTTCTTCTCCCATTTGGGTTTCTATATCTGGTGCTACTGTCTTATTTAATTTTCTCCCTTGAATGTACGTACTCACGGATCCGCCCTACTACTTGTGTGTTTTTAATCTCCTGTTTATGTGTGTGGCTGTCAGTAAGCTTTGACAACAAGACGCTGAAGCCCTTACGTGGTTCCGTCTTGATGCTTTATAAGACAATGAATTCTGCTACTGCGCATGCTCTGATGAAATCCGAGTCACGGATGAAACGCGTCAGCATGACGCCATCACGCTGCCCATAGCGCTCCTGCAGACCAGCAGACCCGCCTACCAGCCCTGACACCATTGGCCCAGGATCATTGTGACCGCCTGAATCAGCTCGCGGAAACGGAACGCGGGGAACTGACGGTGTGAGGAGGTTCGGCTTTGCCCACTGCATTCTCCCGGGACTACCCTCTCCTATTTTTATCCTTATGACACCGCCAATGGATGTGCACCGTGGATGACCCCCCGGAGGATGGAACACTATGCAACCAAGCTTCTGACAAGTGGGAGATGGTGAGAACTTCATTCCCTGCTCCTGACGTGGACTGCAGCTAACACTGGGTGAGATCTTACCTGCCTTTATCCCAAGTCTGGGACAGTTATTTCTTATGACCACCTGGTATCCACCACATGATACCTGGTCCACCCAGCGAGCCATTTAGCTCAGTCCAGAACTCACCAGTAGTACTCCCCTGCACCCTGCATCCTCACCTTCCACTCCTCCACATCTCGGCCTCTAGTGCTGTGAGCCATTACTGATTCAGAGAGACTCTCACCACACAGCTGTGTACTCCTGAAATGCTTCCTAGTTGCTGCTGAGTCAGCCCCTGGTCCCTCTGTCCCTGGCTCCCACCCCATTGGCCTTCCCCCCCCCTCCTCCCCTCTTCCTCCCCAGTTTCCTGCTCTGGGTTTCCCGTTCCCCAGAGACCCTCATTGGGCCTACTACGTCTGTCACCACAACACCTATCATCCAAGGAACACTCAATGCTACCAGCTGCTGCCTTCCCTTGAAATTTAAGGACTCCAGCAAATCAGTACATTTAATTTATTCTGTAACTATCCATATCTAATCATTATGCATGAGTCTACTTGCATGGTGTGAGTGGTTGGCTGTGATAGGTGGCCATCTGCGTCTGTGTATGACCAAGTTGTCATTTTTAAACTGGTGATGGTACCTGTCTTTACAGTATATCTTTTTTGGATTGGTGTTTAAAGTGAGTTTTTTTCAATAAATAGCATTTACATGATCTGACCATTGCATGTCCCTCATTGATGAATCCACTTTTTCTCCTGTTGTTTTGCCATATGTTATATGAATTCAGAGGAACACACCCATCATTGTTGGTGTTAGCAATTGTCTTTAGATCTATAAAGACGCGGCTATTCTTGCCTCCAGTCTGTTTCAATTATATTTGACTGCAGAGTGTATTAGTTCTTTTTATCACCTGTTTGTTTTTAAATATTATTTCAGAAAGTATACATTCTGGATAACTCTGTACCATTTTAATAGCTTGTTAGCGCCTGCAAATAGGGTACTCTTGCCACATGTTTTTTTTTTGTTAACGACTTTGTGGGTCTTCTGCCTGTTACCTTGTTCATTGTGCACTTGTATGTATTTCAATTTGAAAAGGGTCCAGGTGTAAAATTTCTGTAAAGTGTATTTCAGGGGAAAAATATGTACTAGATCTCTGCAATACATGCACATATCCCATGTTTTATCCCTTTAACCCTTCCTTCCCAGACCAATTTTTAGCTTTCAGAGCTCTCACACTTTGAATGACAATTACTCAGTCATGCACCACTGTACCCAAACAAAATTTTTATCATTTTTTCTCACAAACAGAGCTTTCTTTTGGTGGTATTTAATCACTGCTGGGTTTTTAATTTTTTGCAATATAAGCGAAAAAAGAGAGAAATTTTTGAAAAAAAAAACACATTTTTTTAGTTTCTATTGTAAAATTTTGCAAATAAGTCATTTTTATTTATAAATTTGGGCCAAAATGTATACTGATACATATCTTTAGTAAAAATAACCCAAATTAGTATATATTATTTAGTTTCTGTGAAAGTTATAGAGTCTACAAGCTATGGTGCAAATCATTGAAAATTCATCATACCTTCTCACACCTGATGTACTGAAGGCCTATCTCATTTCTTGAGACCCTAACAAGCCAGGAAAGTACAAATACCCCCCCCCCCCCAAAAAAAAAAAAAATTACCCCTTTTTGGAAAGCAGACATTCCAAGGTATTTAGTAAGAGGCATGGTGAGTTTTTTGAAGTTGTAATTTTTTCCCACAATTCTTGGGAAAATTTAATTTTTTTTTACACACAATTGTCAAAATAACAAGTTATTTCTCTCACACAGCACATGCATACTTGCAATGACACCCCAAAATACATTCTGCTACTCCTCCTGAGTATGAGGATACCACATATGTGAGACTTTTACATAACCTGGCCACATACAGAGGCCCAACATCCAAGTAGTCAGTCAGGCGTTCTACAAGCATAAATTACACATTTTTCATTTCTCAACCACCTATTACAGTTTTGAAGACCCTGGAGCACCAGGACAATGGAAATGCCCACAAAATGACCCTATTTTGGAAAGCTCACACCCCAACGTATAATCTATGAGGCGTAATGAGTCTTTTGAACGGTTCATTTTTTTCCAGAAGTTTTTGGAAAATGTGGAAAAAAAATGAAAACACATTTTTTTTTACACAAAGTTGTCTATTTATAAGATATTTCCAACACACAGCATGTACATAGCAAAAAGGACACCCCAAAATACATTCTGCTACTCCTCCTGAGTATGGCGATACCACATGTGTGAGACTTTTACATAGCCTGACCACATACAGAGGCCCAACATCCAAGTAGCACTGTCAGGTGTTCTAGGAGCATAAATTACACACATAAATTCCTGCCAAACTATCACATTATTGAAGGCCCTTCATATTTCTAACACATAGCATGTACTGTACATACCAATTACAAACCAAAATACATTCTTCTGAGCAAAGTGTAAAGAAAAGATTACCTGCAGTATTAGTAGTGCGGTGGTCCACAGAGGAGAGCATCGGTCCAGGCAGCAGGCAGGAACGTGGACAGCGACAGCAAAACAGGCAGCAGGCAGGAATAGTCAGTACAGGTAGAGATGTTGTCAGCACAGCCAAAGCATTGGTCCAGATAGCAGGCAGGGATGTGGTCAGCAGCAGCAAAAGGATCGTCCATGCAGCAGGCAGGAATACTGTCCCTAGTTAGTACATGCAGCAGGCAGAGATATGGTCAGCACAGCCAGAGTATTTGTCCAGGGAGCAGGCAGGACCATCAAGCTTAGGGCATTGGTAAGGAAAGAATGAGGACAGGGGTAGAGGCTTCTCCCACCCAAATCGCTTTAAAGCCTCCGAGCAACCAGACCCTGTTCTGGGAACACAGAAAACCAAAAACTGTTTTTCTCAACTCAGAACACTATTCTGGAGCCCCTCACATATGTGAGACCCCTGTGTAGCAGGGTGAAAGATCAGTCCAAGGAGCATTCAAAAACATGGTCAACAGGCCAAGGTCAGTGCAGGTAAAAGGCAGAAATAAACGGTAGGCAGAGGCATAGTCGATACAGTCCAGGGTCAGTTCAAATGAAAGACAGAAACATGGCGGATAAACAATGCAGACGGCAGTCAGAGGCATAGTCGAGAAACAGGCCAGGGTCAGTTCACATGGAAGACAATAATATGGTTGGTTGAGGCACCAGGGAAATATTCAGGACAGAAATTGAAAATGGGAAAATGGCAGTCTATTAGAAATATGGGCTAATATTTTACAAGAGTGCAATAGTGTCTGAAGCATTCTCCGATGCAAAGGCCAGGTTGGGAGGGACATTGGGGAGAATGGAAACTGGTGTCTTTCCTAACTCCTCTTTTGGTGCACACCCGACACTTTTTTTGGTGTTGACTTCCGGATCCTGGTCCGGAAAATGACGCTCATGTAGTCCACTGACACAATCTGAGCGAATGCTTTCTGAGGGGTATACTTGTTGATAGATCAGGGCAGTCACAATGTCTTCAATAAACTTTATTAAGGTGTTGGGTGTTTCCGTAGATTTTTGGTTGATGATGAAAGAATTTAAAAGGGCCAAATGAAAAAAGTAAATTGCGACTTTTTTGTACCATAAGAGGAATTTTCGTGTTGATAAATAGGGCTGCAACATTTAAATCCACCCCCCCATGAATTTATTGTACTCGATGATACAGGAAGGCTTTCGAGCGGGACCGTGTCTTCTGCAAAGTACCACTGAGGTGTCATAATGGATGGTGGACAAGATGTACACATCTTTCCTATCCCTCCACTTCACAGCCAACACTTCCTCGTTCCTCAAGCTTGTCAATTCCTCCCTTTGTAGCATTGCTGTGACTAGACTCTGTGGGAAGCCCTTTCTGTTTTTCCTTGCTGTACCGCAGGCCAGAGTATTTTTCAGGTATAGGTGGCGGAGAAGGGGCAAACTGGTGTAGTAGTTGTCCATGTAAATGTGATACCCCTTTTGGAGGAGTGGGAATGCCAACTCCCAAACAATTTTTCCACTTATTCCCATGTACGATAGACACTCAGGGGACTGGAGCTGGGAGTCTTTGCCTTCATACATGCGGAATGAGTGTACATATCCGGTGAAGCTTTCACAGAGCTTTTTGAGCTTAAATCCGTACCTCTCCCTCTTACTGGGTATATATTGCTTGATTCCCAACTGGCCTGTGAAATGGACCAGGGATTGGTCCACAGAGATGTTTTTGTCAGGAATATAAAGTTTGGCAAATCTTTTGCAGAAAAAATCAATTAGGGGCGAATTTTATATAGTTTATTAAAGTTTGGGTGATTTCGGGGGGGGGTGGGGGGCACTGTGAGTTATTACTGAAATGCATAAGCCCCATGTTGAGCGTTAGGCCCTAAAACAATTTAAGCTCCTCCACTGTTAGGGGTCTCCATTCAAAAGGGCGGGCATAGCTTGAGCTGGGGTTGTTTGCAATGAATTGTTGGGCAAAAAGATTGGTTTGGTCCACGATGCCTTGAACTAATTCGTCAGGGAAAAATAAATTTAAAAAATCAATTTTGGAAAAACCTGCAGTGTTGACCTGCACACCTGGCTGTGCTGTAAAAAGGGGGATCGTGGCTGACTCTGTGCTAGAAGGCAGCCACAATGGGTTTGCCAAGGCATCTGGAAGCTGGGTTTGGGCCCTAATTCTTTGGCGTGCACTTGTACTGGGCCTCTACTCCTTGGGTCTAGCGCCGTTGGCACTGCTGGTAGCTGCCTGGTGTTCAGACCGTCTTCTTTTTGGACGGAATGCTTCCTCCTCTGATTTGGATCCTGATGTGCTGCCTTCGGGGGAGTACATATTTCGAAACAGAATCGGAATCAGAACTGGGCGGTGAGAGCTCCCCGTTGCTCTCATCGGTCAGACTCAGAATCTGTTATGCCTCTTCCAGAGTGTAGACATAGTGGCTGTATGGCGGGTACTCTGGTGGTAGGTACTCTGGTGGTGGGTACTCTGATGAGGTGGCGGGTACTCTGGTGGTGGGTAATCTGGTGGCGGGTAATCTGATGAGGGGTACTCTGATGAGGTGGTGGGTACTCTGGTGGTGGGTACTCTGGTGGCGGGTACTCTGATGAGGGGTACTGTGGTGAAGTGGCAGGTACTCTGGTGGCAGGTAATCTGGTGAGGTGGCGGGTACTCTGGTGGTGGGTACTCTGGTGGCAGGTACTAGGATGACAGGCAATCTGGTGGCAGGTACTCTGGTGGCAGGTACTCTGGTGAGGTGACAGGTACTCTGGTGGCGGGTAATCTGGTGGCAGGTACTCTGGTGAGGTGGCGGGTACTCTGGTGGCGGGTACTCTGGTGAGGTGGCGGGTACTCTGGTGGCAGGTACTCTGGTGGCAGGTACTCTGGTGAGGTGGCGAGTACTCTGGTGGCAGGTACTCTGGTGAGGTGGCGGGTACTCTGGTGGCAGGTACTCTGGGGAGGTGGTGGGTACTCTGGTGGCGGGTACTCCTGATGACAGGTACTCCTGATGGACAGGTACTAGATGACAGGTACTCCTGATGACAGGTCCTCTTTATTTAGGGGGGCAATCTGGGCACAGTAGTACATATACGGTAGGGTACTGTAATGTGTAACTCACTGTTAGCTGATCTCTTCCTCACACTGGATCGGTGTGTGAAGAGGAGAACCCAGCAACAGCAGTTACACACAGATGTTTGTTTACATTTAGTGACTGGCTGTGATTGGACACAGCCAGTCACGTGGTAAAGAGCCAATTTCATTGGCTCTTTACCTTGATCAGAGCTGTGCTGTATCCGAGGGAAAAGCCTCAACCCTGATCGCTGCGCTGCACACCCCCGGGGGACCGCACGAGCACCGTGCACGTCGCTTCACAATGCCGCTCTGCATAGTGACCAGCTGTGATTGAATACAGTCGGTCACGCTGCTTCCCACACTCCACCAAACGCTCTTTACCCATCGGGGAACAGCTGTATTGCTGCCCTGCTGGCCCCCTGGGGCCCGCAGTAGCGGTAGTAAGCCGAGGATGTCATATGACGCCCGCCCAGGATGGGAGATCCCATCTGCGGACATCATATAACTATGGGAGGGTAATGAAGTGGTTAAAGAACCTGCAAGTACAGAACTTAAATAGAGTCTTGCTTGTTTTGTTTTAAATTGAATACCTAAAAAAAGGGCCCAGTGTGGAACTCCCTTAAAGCAACCCAATTGTTCATTTTGCTAACATACAGTAAATGCTTGACAATCCATCAGCATTCCCTTGCTGGATCTCTAAACCTTCATTATATGTAAAATTGTAAGTCTTGCAGACCTATAAACCAATCTGTGACCCTTGCATTCTTTCTTCATCCATCGTGAACAAAAGGAAAGCAAAAGGAGGAGAGAGAAGCGCCAAGCCAATCCTTTAAACAGCTTAGGAATTTATTCAGTATATAAGTATAAAACAACACTAAAAACTTGCGTGAAAAATGTTGGAGCACTTGCAGAGTGCTAGAGCGGGTAGGAGCTTCCACGTGCAGTGTCACAGGAGCACCACCGGAAAGTCTATATTGAGGGATCCACAAGTTCTGTGTGTTAGCCGCAGCTGTAGCCTCAATAAGTCTCATGGAGACATTGGCTGTGTGTCTATAGGTGGGAGTGGTCCAGGGCTGTCAAACAGGGGAGCCGCACACGCGCTGTCTGGCCAATCAGAACGCATTTCAAAGGCACGGCCTTGCCTTCTTCATCCATCCACTGTAGTTGAGGAATAATTTTTAATCAAGTAGAACTGTCTGCCTCAATTAACCACTTCCCGCAAAATAACGTACATATACATCACTTTGAGGAAGGGGTTGTACCAGGGTGATATGCAGCTGCAGGCCTCACCCCGGTACCGTTTTCTAGCTGATGCTGCCGCTTGGTCGTTATCACGAGCTGCGGAAGGGGACATTCCTCACTGCCACTCCGCCCTGGTCTCCCATTCCACACTAATGGCCCGTACACACGGTCGGATTTTCCGACGGAAAATGTGTGATAGGACCTTGTTGTCGGAAATTCCGACCGTGTGTGGGCTCCATCACACATTTTCCATCGGATTTTCACAAAGTTTGAGAGCAGGATATAAAATTTTCCGACAACAAAATCCATTGTCGGAAATTCCGATCGTGTGTACACAAATCCGACGCACAAAGTGCCACGCATGCTCAGAATAAATAAAGGGATGAAAGCTATTGGCCACTGCCCCGTTTATAGTCCCGACGTACGTGTTTTACGTCAACGCGTTCAGAACGACCGGATTTTCCGACAACTTTGTGTGACTGTGTGTATGCAAGACAAGTTTGAGCCAACATCCGTCTGAAAAAATCCTAGGATTTTGTTGTCGGAATGTCCGAACGAAGTCCGACCGTGTGTACGGGGCATAAGCCGGAATCGGCTTTGAACGGGTCTCCAATGTAGTAACCTGGAAGCAACGTCACAATGGCACTTCCGGTTTACTCGGCTGCCAATGGTGAGGATTTTAAAAGTTCATTAGTTTTCCAAAATGCCGATTTTGGGGTTTTGAACACTTTTAAGTGCAAAGGAAGGATTTGGTTTTTTTTAGACTCCAGGTCCCTCCATAGAGAGTACCTGTCACTGACTATTACTGTCACAAGGGATGTTTACATTCCTTGTAACAGCAATAAAAGTGATCAGATTTTATTTTTTTTAAGAGACAGTGTAAAAAAATAAATATAAATAATAAAAAAATAAAAAACTTAAAGCACCCCCGACCCGCGTGCTCCCGCACCAAAGTAAACACATATGTAAGTCGTGCCCGCAAATGTAAACGGTGTTCAAATCACACATGATCGTTCGAGCAAGAGCAATAATTCTAGCACAAGACCTCCTCTGTAGCTCTAAACATGTAACCGTTAAAAACTTTTTAAAGTGTCGCCTATGGAGATTTTTAGGTACCGTAGTTTGTTGCCATTTCATGAGTGTGCGCAATTTCAAAGCATGACTATTTTCTCGGCGAAACATCATCTTTCATATTATACGAAAAAATTGGGCTAACTTTATTGTTTTTTGTTTTTTTTTAAATACATGAAAGTGCTTTTGAAAGACCGCTGTGACATAAAATATTGCAACAATCGCCATTTTATTCTCTAGGGTCTCTACTAAAAGCAAAAAATATGGATTTTAACTTGTAAGCAACAAGTGTCAGAAAAAGGCTTAGGCATGAAGGGGAAAAACCCAATTGCACATTTTGCTAACATACAGTAAATGCTTGACTTGGTCTTCCCTTGCTGGGTCTCTGACCTTCATTATATGCAGATCTATAAACCAACCTGTGACCCTTGCATTCTTTCTTCATCCATCCACTGTAGTTGAGGAATAGTCTTTAATCGAGTAGAACTATTTGCCCCCAAATACATTATTCAGAGTAGGGCAAGCATGTGTATGTAAAAACACTGAAGCACCACATTCTACAGTGCACCACAGCTTAGAATACACCCAAGCACTACTCCTCCATACAGCACTTCCATTAGCTGCAAATAATATTATTGAACAAGTCTGTCATCACAATTGGGAAGCCAACGAGGAGATGCAGAGGCTTCTGTGCAGCTATGAGGGGTCAAGCAGCCTCTGTGTTCACAAATTAAAGTGGTGGCCCCTCACATTATCCATTATCTGCAGGCAGGGCATGTTTGGCCATTTTTGGAAGCTGGGTATGCTATACAACCACAGTATGTGGAGGAAGTGACTAACCCTCCTTCTCTCCCTCCTCTGTCACCCAGGTTTAGACTGTACCATGGTGGTAGATTCTTGGCCCCCATTTCTTCACCTGTAAAGCCATCCCTGCTCTTCATTATAACATGGCCAGCAATTTTTGTTCAATTGTTTTTATTTGAAATGATCAAAAACAAAGTACAGAAAAGAACGTTGTACAGACAGAAAACAATAAAAGCAATAAACAAATCATCCAAAAGGACAATGAAGGCATTTGAGAAGGGAGGAACAATTGTCACACATGTCACAAGGAGTAAAAGAGCATAACACATGGAGGCCTTCAGACCCAAACCAGTGTAATAGATCCTACTAGGGACATATTAAGCCAAGGTCACTCCAAGACCGTTTGGTGGGACTAGTATCCAGAAGTAACAAAATGAATAGCAGACCCACTGAATGTCATTGAAAATTTTGAAAATGTCTTCCTTACCAAACAGCGTACATGGAAGAAATAACCCCCCTCAGATTCATATATACCATATATAGAATTGTGAGATCTGTGTTTTATTCATGATTATTGGAGAATCTACCCCCAGAGAGAGTGTAAATGAAAAGAACAGGTCTGTGAGGCAGAGCTCCAGTTGAATCCCTTAGGGAACATACATACAACTGAATACTGTCTGTCTTAACATAAAAGTTTAAATCTACAACAGCCATAGGTTAAGGAAAGGAAGAAAAAGGTGTAAGAGGAAGAAATGAGATCAAGAAAGAAAAGGGAGTCAGACAGAGGATTTCAGACACCAGGGATCAGGAGAAAGTTTATGATCCTGTTGTGGAATACAGGGGTAATTGAATGTACTTAATCAAGGGTTCCCAGACAGAGTCAAAGGCACAGACATTATCTTAAAAACTGCCTTTTCTTGGACCATTATCCAAGATATCTTACGTTTTGCTGCTTCAAAAGAAACGGATGGCTGCTTCCAGGTTCGGGCAATGGTGAGTTTAGCACCCAACAAAATGAAGTGGATACGTTTCTGGGTATTTTTAGAGCCACCCTCCGGTCTGCTGTTCAGTAGTGCTATCTGGGGTGTTTTGGGAATGGTGAGGTTGGTATCCTTGCTCAGCAAGTAAAAAACCTTATTCCATCTGGTTTTAGATTGAGAAGTGCTGAGGTGGGGTCTGGCTGTACAGGAACATCAAACAACTTGGCGGCGAGGACAAAAATATCTTTCCAGAAGGTTTGGACTATTGGGCAAGTCCACCAGATATGCATGTGTGTTCCTTTTTCTGAACAGCCACAAAAACAGTGAGCCAGGTAGGAGGGGACAAATTTGGCTATTCATAGAGGGTACTAAATACCATTATGTCAGTACTTTATAGTTGGCTTCCACTGCCAGGATATTGGGTGAGGATGATTTAGTAGCTGACCAAATCTCAGACCAGTCTGCAATGTCGAGGGTGCGTCCAAGGTCCTCCTCCCATTTCTGTGTGTATTGAGGTTTAACTGAGTCAGGTTTAACCAAGAGTTGGAAGTAAAGGGATGAGATGAGCCCTCTAGCGTGCGGATCATGTGCATATTTGGATTCAAAATTAGATTATAAATTAAATTGTTTGAGGAGGGTGTCAGTATTGATGTTCGCTGTTTAAAAGTTTTTAATTTGGAGGTAGCAGAATATTTCTGATGGGGGTAAGTTGGAGGATTTACTAAGGGTCGAAAAGGGGAATATGGAAGGAGTGACTAAGTTATGGAGCCATAAGAGTCCCAGTGATGCCAACCCATTGAACGCTGGTGGAGATCCTCAAGCAGGATAAAAGGCTGGGTCTTTGAGGAAGGAAAGGAGGGGGTTGTGGGGTGATTGCAGGTTGTAGTGCAATTTGAGGCTATCCGAAAGTTTGATAAAGTGCCTGGTGACAGGATTATGTAGGTTAGATCGGTCAGCTGGGTGTAGCCATAATAGGTTAGAGAGCGATAAGGGGTCGCAGTCAACCAATTCAATTGCTACCCATAAGGGGATTTCTGGAGTGGCATGATATTTGGGCAGGCTGGCCATATGCGCCGCTTTATAGTATGTTGTGAAATTAGGGAAGCTGAGGCCACCACAAAGTTTAGGGAGGTACAGTGTGTTTTTTGGTACCCTGGGTTTTAACGTGCCCCAGACAAACATTGCCGTCCTTTTCTGCAGGAGCTGTAGATAATATGCTGAGACTGGGACCGGTAAGACTCTGAATAGGTATAGCAGCTTGGCTACGATAGTCATTTTGACTATGTTAATTTTACCTAGCCAGGAAAGGGGAAGGGAGGACCATTGCATCATTAAGTTCGATTCTTGTCTCAGGATTGCTGGGTAGTTAACTAAGAAAAGCTGTGAGGATTTAGCTGTAAGGTAAATTCCCAAGTAGGGGATAGTTTTTGAGGCCCACGTAAATGAGAGCACTGCTCATGCAGACTCTAGCTCAAGGTGGGAGAGAGATATGTTCAGTGCTAGGCACTTCTTAGCATTAACTACCAGGCCTCAGATGGCAGCAAACTTATTGAGAATGGGTAAGAGATTGTGGTGAGGATAAAAATAACAAAATATCATCTGAAAATAAGCAGAGCTTGTGTTGGTGGCCACATAACTTCATGCCTGTAATTGCTGGGGTGGACCTGATTAGCTGGGATAGTGGTTCAATGAGGAGGGCAAATAGAAGGGGTGAGAGTGGGCAGCCCTGACGTGTACCTCTTTATACGTTAAAGGGATCAGACTTATACCCAGTGTATTTGACATATGCACAGGGTTTATCGTATAATGCAGCAATCCACTGCATAAAATGAGGGCCAAAACCCCATATCAGTAGAGTGTAACGCAGATAGGGCCAGGATACAGAATTAAAGGCTTTCCGAATATCGAGAGAAAGAAAGCATGAAGGAATATGGCATGTTCTAGCTGTGTGTGCTAGGCGAACAGCCCGATGTACATTATAACTAGCTTGACGCACACCTATAAAACCCATCTGATTGCGATGTATTAGTCTGCCAATGATTCTGTTTAATCGAGTGGCCAGGATTTTGGCTAGGAGTTTAATATCAAGGTTTAAAAGGGAGATTTGTACAAGAAGTGTCCTCCGAATGTGGCTTGGGGATCATACAGACAATTGCTGTTATGCCCCGTACACACGGTCGGATTTTCCGACGGAAATTGTGTGATAGGACCTTGTTGTCGGAAATTCCGACCGTGTGTAGGCTCCATCACACATTTTCCATCAGATTTTCCGACACACAAAGTTTGAGAGCAGGATATAGAATTTTCCGACAACAAAATCCATTGTCGGAAATTCCGATCGTGTGTACACAAATCCGACGGACAAAGTGCCACGCATCAAAAAAACAAAAACCGCGCTAAAAAATGATGTGAACAATATTCAACTATGAAGTCCCATACATAAAATAAATAGTCCAAAATGTGATCCAAACAAAAAGAAGAAAGTAAGTTTATCTTAGGTGAATGACGTGAACTTCATCCAGAGAAAAAACAGTGATGATAGACATATTATCCGGAACACACCAATAAGTATTGCGCTTACCAGAAGTAAGCCAAAAAGGGGCCAGTGGCTTGAACCCAGCCAGGGCCTTTTGATGAGCAATCCAGGTGAGGCAGGATGAACGCCCTCGTCCCGTAAATCCACAGAATATGATCCGAAAATATATGACAAAAATATAGCGTAATACTATTGACATAAAACACTCCAAACCAAAAGAATAAGTGTGACACTCGACTAACCATAAATCATATGTGATCATATAAAATCCTGTGCCAGTAGCCAGGGTAATATATAGAGTATCATGCAATCATGCAAAATATAAGGTGAATAGGTAAAGGCCTGAACGACACCCAAAATCTGCTTACCAGATATAAATGGACAGTCAGCGTGTATCGATCACCCCAAAAAATGTGTAAAGAAGATCCCACAGAGTGCTGTAAACTAATGGTGCAAACTGCTTACCAGATGGCAAACCCTTGTGAGCAGACTCAATATAGCCAGGGACCAATCACCAAGTAGGCAAACACAGATAACAACGAACCTTAGGGAAGACCTCCTTACCAGATATGCAAACAAAGTGGGCAGATGTATTGGGGTACAAGCCGGACTCCTGACAGGAACGGTGTAAATACGTCTTGACCACTCAACCCGAACTCTGTCGGGCACAGCAGCCGGCAGACATGATCGGTGGAGACAGTCGTACGCTCGGAGGGTGAAAGTGCCACGCATGCTCAGAATAAATAAAGAGATGAAAGCTATTGACCACTGCCCCGTTTATAGTCCCGACATACATGTTATACGTCACCGCATTCAGAATGATTGGATTTTCCGACAACTTTGTGTGACCGTGTGTATGCAAGACAAGTTTGAGCCAACATCTGTCGGAAAAAATCCTAGGATTTTGTTGTCGGAATGTCCGAACAAAGTCCGACCGTGTGTACAGGGCATTAGAGTTTCTTGTCTGAATGAGTGGTCCCCTAGTAGTACATTAAAAGCTTTGGTTAGGATGGGCAAGAGGATCTTTGAGAAGGTACGGTAATAAGTGGCTGAGTAGCCATCGAGGCCTGGCCTTTTGCTCGTTTTAAATTCTTTAATTGCTGTGGAGACTTCTTCTACCGCAATGGTGGCGTCGAGTTGGTCCCATTCATTTTGGGATAGGGTCGGGAGGTTCAGGTGGGAAAATAGAGCGTCAGCTTCCGAAGAGCAGAATTCCTTCTCTGCTGAGTATAAGGAGGCTAGATGAGTGTGAGATGTGTGCACAATCTTTTCTGGATTGCTAGAGTACACGTCGTTGGATAGCTTGAGTCGGATAGGTTTAGTGGGTTTGTTTACAGACTTAAGTGTGCGCGCTAGTAGGGTGTCCGGTTTATCAGATTTCATGTAGTATGTGTGTCTAGAGTGACGTAAAGATTTATCAGCAGATTCAATGTGGAATAGGTCATATTCCAGGCGGGCTTCATCTAATTTTGTTTTTGCAGCCGGGGTGGGGTTGAGGTTGAATGCCGTGTAGGAGATATGAAAGTCTGATTCTAATTTACCAGGTTTTTATGCTCACGCTTGAATAGTGCAGATTGTTGTTGGAATGCAGCATGAGGGACGGGTTTATGTGCTTCCCAAACAGTGAGTGCAGAGATATGAGGTGTAGTATCGAGAGCTAGTTTTTAGGGCGCACTAATGTTCAATCGATGGTATGGGTGTTTAAGCATGAAGTCTGGGAGACACCAGGTAGGGTCATGTGCTTTAGGGATTGGTGAAGCACAGGAGGTGCAGACTGCATTGTAATCCAATCAGAGAATAGATACAATGGTCAAGGTCAGGATCTGACCATACCAATAGTGATGAGAATATGATCAATGCGTGGAAATTTTCTGTGTGGGTGGGAATAGTGGGTGTATCATCTTTTGGTTGGGTTATTTTCACGTCAGGTGTCAACGACATTGTGTCATGCGAGGAGCTGAGAAAGGGATAGTTTAGCAGGATTGGAGGATGGATTGTAGGGGGATTTGTCTAGGAATGGGAGGAGGACCTGGTTGGAGTCACCACACATGATGACCGTACCCATCTTGTGCAAGATACCACGTGCATAAGGTGAGGTGTGTTGGGATCCTAGTACGAGACAATAGTAACTGCGGTATCCATTATATGGCCTGTGAGAATCAGATAACACACTTCTGGGTCTTTAATTTTGGCTTTGAGGGTGAATGGGATAGATCGGTGGAAGGCTATACGTGTTCCACGCTGTTTAGTTGTAGCTGAGGTGGTAAATGTTTGTGGGTAGAAGGAGCTGAAAATTTTTGCGCTGTAAAGTGTGTTCCTGTAGGCATACTATATGCGCTTTCAGAGAGTTAAAGGAGCGGAATGCTTTAGTGCGCTTCTGAGGTATATTGAAACCCTGTATATTCAGGGAGAGAACATTTAGGGGGCCATGGTAGCTGTGTATGGGAGTAAAACTTACCAGTGAATGCGAAGCGTTGGTCAGCCAGGTCATCCCGTGTAGACTTGGACTTTAAGAAGGAGGAGAAAAGGGAGTCTAAGAATAGGGGAAAAGCAAAGAGCGCAAGAGTCAAAATACTGTAATATAAAAAAACAACAATAGACAAGGTCAAGAGGAGCCCATGAAAAGGGAGAAAGTTCCCTATCAGGGGTATTGTAGCCACTGTCGCTTGTCCACATATTAAGGGTGGGCAAATGAGGGGGCAAGCTGGGGGAACACGGATCTTCCAAAACAAGAGATAAAGCCAATGTGATGAGTTACCAGAAAGGTATATAGTCATATAACCTGCTAACCAATGATCTAGGGTCTATAACTTTGAATGCTTTTAACAATAACTGACCTGAGAGGTGTCAGTGACAACAATTTAGGTAGATCAAGAACTGCCCATGTTTGGGGTTGGGTTGGGGGGGGTGAGGATCAGGGGTGGAGACAGAGAGTATTAGGAGTTATAGAGTTCC
Source organism: Lithobates septentrionalis (assembly GCA_037952835.1). Taxonomy (NCBI): domain Eukaryota; kingdom Metazoa; phylum Chordata; class Amphibia; order Anura; family Ranidae; genus Lithobates; species Lithobates septentrionalis. Next base: position 625,584 of record JBBDGP010001745.1, read on the forward strand.
TGAAATAAGCAGTGTAACTAAAGAGTAACAACAAAGTTAATAACCCAATCAGGATTATCTAAAAGTTCCTACAAATTCATAGGTTAACTACAGCAACTGGAACTGAAGCTAGGTGGGCACCTGGTGCTCCAATAGTTCATGAATGCTTTTGGCAGTCAAGGAGTGTGTAGGGGTGTTCATTGCTGGGTACAGCGAGTCTAGATGTTGGACTTGGTTGATAACAGAGGGGTTGCAGAAAGGTGTAGGAGTTCAAAAGAGTTGTGAGATATGCTTAATGGGCATGCTGCCCCCACAGGGTATATTGAAGGAATAGAGCAAGTTACAGATTACATCCTCAGACCAATTCAGCAATAGGCCCAAAGAACAGGATGATATGTCTGTTGTCCAACAGGGCCAAAAAATGTATTGAGTATCTGAGGGTGCTAAACAAGAACGAATAAGGTTTAAACAAAATTGCGCAAAGTATTTGCGTGAAGTTGGTTGTGTAGAGCAGCAGAACGACCAGTTAGGTACCAAACCCACAGTGCGAGAAAGAAGAAGGATTCAAGGTGGAAGTCCGATCTCAGTCCATGGAATCCTCTTGATCTTGAGCTGGAGAGGTGAAGCGGCCTTGTTTATGTGTATATTGGTTGCTGTGTTTACCAGAAGATGGTGGATGGTTGAGTGGGGAGGTCAAAGGTGATCGTCTACAGGAAGTGCTGGGGTTGGGGAGGTTTTCCACTAGGTGCAGTTCTTACAGGGTATGTTGCAGCTCCTCTGGTGATCTGCAGCTGTATCTGGGACCTTGATAGGTGAAGCGAACAGAGAAAGGGAAACCCCATTGGTAGGTGATGTGATGATGCTGCAATTCCAGGGATTGGAGTTTCATGGCTAGACATTTGGTGATGGTCAGCTGGGACAGAAGTTGGTAAAGCTAAAGGGTTTCCTTTTCTTGGACTGCGACCAGGAGTTGCTCGTTAGTGTGGTAATAATGGAAATTTGCGATGATGTAAACAGGGGGGGGGGTCCTTCAGGTTTAAGGGCCCTGTGCCCTCTGTCCATCTCCAGGCGTTCTATTGGTATAGCCGCTTGAAGTTCCTGAAACAGGGCAGTCATAGTGGATTGCAGATCAATTATGGATTCAGGAATGCCCCTGATGCACAAGCTGGAATGTCTCGCTCTGTTTTCTTAGTCCTCAAGTCTGGATTGTAAGGTTATATTTTCCTCTTTGAGATTCTCGAGTTCAGCCATATTATCCTGTGTTGTGTTCTCCATCTCATCCACTCTCACCTCTAACACTGCAGTAGGGGGGCCAGCTCTCTAATCTCCTTAGTGAGACTGTTGGTGATGTGCTCTGAAGTTTGTTTAACCGCTTGTGGACCGTACATAAACTGAGGCAGATCCGCTCTCCTGCGCAAACTGACGTACCTGTACACCAGTCCGCAAAAGCAGGATAGCTGGCATGCACTGCGGGAGCATACCCTGGTGTCTCGCCGACTAGATGTCTACGGCAGCCCGTAATCATGGCGAGGAGAGGCAGAACGTGGAAATGCCTATATAAACAAAGCGATTCCCTGTTCTGCCTAGTGACATGACAGAGATCTTGTGTTCCCAGTGATCAAGAACAGTGATCTCTGTTATGTTTCAGTAAGCCCATCCCCCCTACAGTTAGAACACGCTGAGGGAACACATTTAAAGCCTTGAACGCCCCCTAGTGTTAACCCCTTCCCTGCCAGTGTCATTTTTACATTAATAAGTGCATTTTTTAAGTACTGATCAATGTAATAATGTCACTGGTCCCCAAAAAGTGTAATTTGGGGTCAGATTTGTCTGCCGCAATGTCGCAGTCCCGCTAAAAAACGCAGATGGCCGCCATTACCAGTAAAAATAATAATAAAAAAAGTCCCTAAATCTATCCTGTAGTTTGTAGACGCGATAACTTTTGTGCAAACCAATCAATATACGCCTATTGCATTTTTTTTTACAAAAAATATGTAGAAGAACATATATCTGCCTAAACTAATGAATACATTTTTTTTTATATAATTTTTATTTGAATATTATAGCAGAAAGTAAAAAAAAAATGTTTGTTTTTCAAAATTGTCTGTCTTTTATTGTTTATAGCACAAAAAATAAAAACCGCAGAGGTGATCAACTACCACCAAAAGAAAGCTCTATTTGTGGGAAAAAAGGACGTCAATTTTGTTTTGGTACAACGTCGCACGACCGTGCAATTGTCAGTTAAAGCGACGTAGTGCCATATTGCAAAAAATGCTCTGGTCATTAAGGGGGTAAAACCTCCCGGGGCTGAAGTGGTTAAGAGCTTAATGGAGCATACGCTCTATTTTTTTCAGGAGTGCTGGGGGGGTTGTACTGTCTGTTGCAGGGCCTGAGGAGAGGAAGAATTCTGTATCTGACTCACCCTGGGAGTCTGGCTGAGACAGCAGCTGCTTGCAAGAGCGTGCTGCGCTGCTGGAGGGAGAGTAGCTGGGGCCTGGGCCCACACGTCTTTTATGGAGGTGTTTTTCAGTTTTGTGCGGGTGCCTCCTAACACCATGGTGGTCCGATCGACGCTCTGGGATCACGGAAGGCTGCGAGGAATGATGGGGTGTCCAGCTGCCCACAGGCAGGCTGTGTATGGCGGTTTTGATCTCTCGAGGAGCGGAGCTCTAGTACAGCATGACTGTCCTGCTAGGTTCCACGCATAGCCCCCTGAATCTTACTATTTTCTGTTGCGTTTTTTAACAGTAATAAAGTTCTCCTTTGTTGTACAGTGAGTTGCAAGAGATCAGCATATAGAACGACTCCATGAAACTTCTCATTAAAGGTCATATGGACGTTTTTTGGCGGGTGGGGGGCGGGTACCCACTTTGGAACAAACAGAAAAAACGATGGCACTACTGAAGACCTAATGACCGTCAAGAGATGGTAAGAAAGTGGGTATAAAGAATGTAGGAAGAATAAGATGATGGCTGCTCCTCAAAACAGGACCTGAGCACCTATTACACTAAAATAAAGCAAACACGAGAGGCGGCACGTCCACCCAAATGCAGACTGTAATCGAAAATGACATAACAAATCAAGAAAAGTATTGGACTTGCTGGTAAATAGTTAGTAGTGTGCATAACATCTTTAGACGTGTGGGTATCAGAAGAGCTGCTAAGATCACCAGGTAAGTGGCCGGAGTCGGCAGAGTAGTGCTGGGAAGTGGCTGGATGTTAGTCAGAAGTTGGATAGTAGAGCCTGAAAACAGCTTACATGCTAAGGGATGGAACGCAAGCTGCGCAAACGGTACATGGATATGTTTTTGGGCTCTGCCTCTTGGTCAAACCAATCTGCAGCAATATAAGCAGAAGTTCAGCACCCCCTTCTTCCTTCCCCCGAAGCCTTCTGGGACACATCACAGGTCCCAGAAGACTGCGGGACCATTCACAAAGTGCAGTGACGTTTGCGCATGCGCAGTGGGAACCAGCAGGATCCTGGTATTTAAAAACAAAATGAATATAAGTGACTACAAAACCCTAAGCTCAACTCAAACAGTCCAGGCTAAGAAACATTAATACATTTAACTGCCATTTGAGGCACACACTTTTTAGCCTGCTAACCCCCCTCCCTACTTTGAGAGCCTACACATTTCAATGCTCTTTGTAATTCCTCCTCTATAGAAATTACTGACTCACCCTCCACAGAAGGACCCTTACCCTCCACCTCCGAAAACACCTCAAACATATTTGACACCTCCATCCTCACTGGTTTTGGAGCACTGACATCCTCCCTCCTCTTATTAATTTTCCCTTTAGCCTCCTACCATTTCATTTCCTCAAATGACAATCCCAATGGCAGACCCCCCTCCCCCCGCCCTTCAGGACATCCTCAGCCAAACCCCCGTTCCCACATCTTTCACTCCATCTTCCAATTCATTCACCCAACACCCTACACCAACCACTCTTATCCCCTTCCCAACCCCCCCACCATCATCCAATCCATCACTAACTCCACCCCTCAACATCTGCTGACCTCAAGCCGCACTTCTGCTACACCGAGGAAGAGGGGTCCTGCAACCATAAATGCTGGTCGAGCACCCTCCATTGCCTCCACTACTCTAGGAGAAACAGGTTCAGACACAAACTTGACAACCACACTTTCTGACACTGACTGGAGGACCACAGACTGGAGGGACACCGACACCTCAGACGGCCTCACAGATGAGACAGAGACACTAGGATCCCCTGGTACAACCTCAGCAAATCCAGGCTTTTCCCTATCCTGATGAAATAACTCCTCCACTAACTAAATATCCCTTCACTCTACATTTATGACACAGCTTAGGTTGGCCAGGGTAGAAGATGGTAATCGTATCTCTACCAATAAAAGCAGAGGAGGGCAAATGCTGGACCATTTTCCCATACACTTTCTACCTCATCGGCACCTACTATCCACCCGTCCAAATTCCTCTATCATCCACAGCGTTTCACCAAAGCTCCTTAACCAAACCCATAAATCCTTTTGAGGGTATAGACTCATTCCTAGTCAGGATAGTCACATTTTTTAATCAAGGGTTGTTGTGATATTACCTTGGGGACAAGCCCCTCCCAGTCTGATAGGCCCCCATACACGTGCTCATAACGTTCCTGAAACATTTTGACACACAAATGATAAATTATATTCATAAGAACCTGCTGGACTGATTAGAGCATAAATATTTAGAGCATAAATATCCTCTGCCTTAAATTCCATGGCTCGGATCTTATCCACAACCACCTGAAAGGTGGAATATCCCATCATTCCCACCTGAGCTGTACCACATTCCTGTGTCTAATGGAAGAATGTGTGTTAGGTGAAAGTCCTACAACTGCCTCTCTTCCAGCAGCAGCATGACTTTGTCCTGGCACAGCCCTAGCATAACTCCTACCTGGAATAGCTGATGGGGACATAGAATTACTGCACTCAGGCACATTTACCGGCTGCATAGGAACCTTTGAATCCAGGTTTGGCAAGTTACCCAACTGATCCCCCCCCACAACAGCAGTTCCACTCCCCATACTCCCAGAAGTACCACAATTATCAGCAGTCCCATTATCAGGTAAAGTCCTCTCTTCAGAAGAATCTCCTGCTGCTTTAGTGTCCATGCGGCACTGCTGCCTTGATATCCATGCAGCACTCCTGCTCTGCAGCCTTGATGTCTGTGCAGCACTCCTGCTCTGCAGCTGTGATGCCAATGTAGGACTCCTGCTCTGCAGTCTTAGTGTCCATGCGGGACTCCTGTTTTGCAGTATTAGTGTCCATGCAGGACTCCTGTTCTGTGTTCCCACAGCCACCAGGAACATCCATATTTGGATTCCCACCATTTCCACCTGCATTCCTTGCCGATTGCAAGGATTTAACAGCAAATGTAATATTTTCCTCTGCAGCAGCAATCACAGAAACATCCTTCACATACTGAGAGAGATTGTCCATAGGCACTCCCTCACCAGAACTTTCTTTAACTGAAACAACTCCAGCATGTGCTCCATCAGCAGACACTGTAGCACTGCCACCATCTTGACTTTTAACACGGCCAATCTTTTGCTCAAATTTCTCCCTTATGGGCTGAGGGGTAACATCCTTCTCCTCTTCTTCATCTGATGAGTCAGTACCACTCAAGGGAGATTCCATTTCCTCAATGGTCTGCAATAATCTGTCATTTTCCTCAACTTCCTCCTAGGATGGCCCAGGCTGCTGGGGAGGGGGGCAGATAATGACTCAGATGTGACAAATCCTGAGACAGGGGTAGTCCTGGGGTACCCACATGAAACAGCTTCCTTTCTCCCCATTCGTACTGTCACCATTGTTCTGGCATCCACCCTCTGGCTGGTACTTGCACAGGCACCTTTCTTAATCTTTTAGATCTTTTCCTCGTTGAAATATTTAATATTTTTCCTTAAATGCACAGCTGCTTTCCTTCAAAGAGGCAACCGACTTCTCCTGCTTCTTCAATGCCTCCTCCAAAGACTTCAGCTTAAGGCTTTGCCTCTTACTTTTCCAGGCCTTGTCATGCTGATTTGAGATTCCCAACTAGATCTTCCCAAGCCTGCTGTATCCTGGCTGGAAAAAAGGCCTGGAGGAGAAATCCCAGGCTTGTTGCTTCTACCTGCTGAGACCAAAGCAGAATGCACCAACAGAACCGTGCATAACAGTAAGTAATGTGTGTGAGAAAACTGATGCGTTTGCACACACAAAACACATCCAGCGATTCTGGACTCACAAATGACAAATCATATTCAAAGTAACCAGCCGGACTGATAAGAGCATAAATATCCTCTGCCCTAAATCCCATGGCTAGGATCTTATCCACAACCACCCTCCTGATAGGTGGAATACCTCCTCCTTCCCACCTGCGCTGTACCACATTCCTGCGTTTAATGGAAGAAGGTGCGTTAGGTGAAAGTCGTACAACTGGCTCCCTACCACTACCAGCAGCATGACTTTGTCCCGACACAGCCTTAGCATAATTCCTAACTGGGACAGATGACACATTAAGTGGTTGCATAAGAATATTAACTGGCTGCATAGGAACCTCTGAAATCTGGTTTGGTAAATTACCCACCACTTGATCATCCCTCCTCCCCTCCAGCACAAGAGTCCCGCTCACCATAGTCCCAGAGGTACCACCGATACCAGCAGTCCCGTCATCAAGTAAAGTATTCTGTTTAGAAAAAACACTAGCTGTTTCAGCGTTCATACGGCTCTCCTGCTCTGCAGTTTCAATGTTAATGCGACATTCCTGCTCTGCACTGTTAGTGCCCATGTGGGACTCTTCGCAGCAGAGACTGATGTGACTGGCTCAGGGTTCTCTGTAAAGCATGCAGTATATGTCAGAGCTATATAAATGTATTTAAATTAATAATAGTGTGTGACTGTGGGGGGACATTAGAGTGTACATTTTTGTTTATTAAAGATCTTACAGACATACAACTTAATAAAAACATATATGCATATAGAATAAAATATATATAAATAAATAAACAAAAATAGCTTACTTCAGCATAAAAAACAGAAAATGCCTTTTCCAGATAAAAATATAAACAGAACTCAATATACAAACCAAGACATATTTTAATATTTTTTTTTTTTTTTTTTTTTATTTATTTATTTATTTATTTTTTGAGTTGAAAATAAAGTTTATTGAAGCATTAAAGTAATACATCAAACAGAAAAGAGAGCAAAATGCTCAACGAATACATGGTGTGTTATTAGTACAGCGATTCTAATGAATGACTACATCAATATGTCAAAACCCTATTTCTTATTAAGTATACCGACACTATGGTCTCAGGTATTCTCGCCACCAGAGCCCCATCCGGGAACTAACTGCTCTGGCGAACTGGGAATCCCCAAGCCCGCATCACTACACAATGTGATAATATGCTAAGGAGAGAAAAAAATAAAAAATAAAAGGGGAAAAAGGAGCTTGAATCTATAAGATAGTTAAATAACACCATGAAACCATATTGAAACAATCAATAATTTGTCAAAGAAACATCCTAGTGGATTGAGCTCTCAGTGCAGATTGGACTGAAGTCGGTGAACCAGAGCTGGTAAATACTGTGCTTGAGTATCATGAAAAAACAATGCCCTGGGGTCCACCTCGAGAGCAACCTCTAGGTTAATAAAAAAAAGTTTCTTAGAGAATACCGAGAGCCAGAGAAGACAGTACTGATAAGAATAAGATGTTGAAGAGTGAAAGGAGGAGAGATAGAAGGGGGAAGAAACAGAAGAGGTGGGGTGAGATAAAGTAAAGAGCTGACCATAGAGGATAAAGGGAAGGAGGTGCACAGGAGACCACCATGAGAGGGAAACTGGAGACCATCCCAAAAAGAGACTGCACACATGAACTACCGATCATGCGTATAGGGGATACCCAATGAAAGTAGCCCAAGGTTCCCAGGTGATTTTGAATTTGTCTAGGGTGTCCAGGATAGTATTGGAGATCTTTTCTTGCAGCATAATCCAAGAAATTTTTTGTTTAGCTAGCCGGAAGGATACTTTCGGTGACTTCCAGGATCGGGTGATAGTCATTTTGGCTCCCAAGAGGATAAACCGAATCAATTTCTGAGTATGTTTGGACATTTTAGGGATGGGGCCGTTAAGTAAAGCAATAGTCGGATCTTGTTTCAGCGCACAATCACAAGTTCTACGGATAAGAGAGAAAATCCTGTTCCAGAACAATCTAATTTTGGGGCACTCCCATAGAATGTGTAAAAGCGTACCTGTATGATTGCATCCTCTAAAACAAAGAGGTGACGTTTGTGGGTAAAATTTGGCCAGACGTGAGGGTACCAGGTACCAGCGTGTAAGAGTCTTAAGACTAGCTTCATTTAGAGACGTGTTCACAATACCTTTGAAGGATCGGGCAAAGTTAGAATGCCAAACATCCAGATCCCAGCTGAAACCAAGATCCCGCTCCCAGCTCACCATGTAGGCCGCTTTCTCAGAGGGCTCCGCTAGAGATGAATATATGAGAGAGATACCTCCCCTTGTGTCTAAGGCTGAAGCGCACCATTGTTCATAGGGAGTTACTGAGAGATGGTTGCCACCGCTCTTCCATAACTGGTTCAAGAAATGTGATAATTGATAAAACCTAAATTTTTCGGCTGGGGGCATTTCGAGTTTAGAAGTGCAGTATGCTAAAGTAAGGGGACCATTAGAGTTAAAGAATTGTCCAATTCTGTAGAGGCCTTTGTCTAGCCACCATTTGAAGGCTCGAATGTCTAAGCCAGGGGGAAAGTTGGGGTTCCTGAAAATATGTGTAAGTGGGTGCCAAGTAGATATTAGAGGTCTTAGCTTATGGAGGGAGTCACATAACTTAATTGAATGAGATAAAGTAGGAGCTAGTATAGGGGGGCGTTTTTTAGGGATGTTCCAAAGTAAATAATCCAAAGTAAAGTTAGGGGTTGCCTCTCGTTCCATGCTCACCCAGTCTGGTTTGGAACCCTTGAGGTAAATTGTGGAGAATTGGCTTAACTGTGCTGCCTGATAGTACCACCATAGGTTAGGTAGGCCAAGGCCTCCCTTCTTTCTGGGTCTAAACAGCACCTCTTTCGAAAATCTATGTCCTTTTTTGTCCCAAATGAAGCGGATTATGGTGGATTGTAAGCGTTGAATGTGCGATTTGGGGACTGGGATGGGAAGGGAGCGAAAAAGGTACAAAATCCTAGGTAGAAGCGTCATTTTGACCGCGTTCACTTTGCCTAACCAAGATAGATTATAAAGAGACCATTGGGTCAGGTCATCATTGAGTTTTTTGAACATGGGAAGAAAGTTATGTTTAAACATTAAGTCGATACTGGATGTAAGGTTAATGCCGAGATAAGGGATGGAGGTGGGGTTCCACGAAAATGGAAATTTATTTTTTAGATTGTTTTCAATGTCTTGGGGGGTGGATACATTAAGAGCGACTGATTTGGAGACATTAACCTTAAGTCCGGAAGCGAGTTCAAAGTCGTGTAACAGTTGAATTATGTTGGGGATAGAAATTAAGGGGGATGTGATGAACAGGAGGACATCATCCGAAAATAAAGCGCATTTGTGGATAGATTGTCCACAACAGACTCCATGAATATCCGGATGTTGCCTTATCGCAATGGCTAAAGATTCGATAGCCATTGCGAAAAGAAGAGGGGAGAGAGGGCATCCTTGCCTCGTTCCCTTCTGTATAGTAAATCTGTCCGAGAGGTGTCCTTGTATTCTAACTTGTGCTTTAGGTTGGTGATATAGGGCTACCAAGATATTAATAAAGTTTGGACCGAAGCCCCATTTACGTAGGATAGTGAAGAGGTAGGGCCAAGCCACCGTGTCAAATGCTTTTTGGAGATCAATGGATAGGAGAAGGCCCCCCTGAGGGGGACCCCCATCCAATCCAGACCTCATCAGGGAAACTGCATTAATTGCTCTCCGTATTTGGTCCGGACCCTGTCTCCCCGGAATGAACCCCACCTGATCCTTATGTATGTAAGATCCTATAAAAGAAGCGAGTCTGTTTGATAAAATTTTCGTCATAATTTTTAAATCGTTATTGATCAATGAAATAGGTCTGTAGTTGCTCACTTCGCTGGGATCTTTACCCGGTTTAGGAATAACCGAGATGAAAGCTAGGTTAGCATTAGGGTCTAGAGGGGAGGACTTGCTTAAGAAGTTGAAGAGACGAACCAGATACGGAGAGAGAGCATCTGTGAAGGTTTTGTAGTAATAGTTGGAGAATCCATCCGGGCCTGGGGCAGAATCTTTTCTAAGGTCTTTTATGACTGCTCGGATCTCGGTTTCAAGAAATGGGGACTCTAATATGGAGCGATGGGATTCAGAGATTTTTGGTAGAGGGATTTTCTCGAGAAATGAGTCTAAATTTTGTTGGGAAATCGGACAATTATCAGAATAAAGGTTGGCGTAAAATGATTGGAATGTTTTTAGGATTGTTTCGGGATTTTGGGTAAATGAGCCTGACTGAGATTTTATTTTGGGTAGGGCAAAAGACCTATGTTTCGGGGTAAGTTTGGCCGCTAACTGGGGGCCAAATTTATTCGCTCGCAAATAGTGACTGCCACTAATCCAGTGAAGATGTTTGTCTGCGTTGGAAGTCAAGGCTGAGTTGAGGGACAGTCTAATAGTGTCAAGTTTAGAGAGGGTGATGGGATTGGGATTTCGTTTATGAGAAATACTGAGGTCTTTAAACTCTTTCTCTAGCTTCAAAATATCTGCTTGCTGTTCTCGTTTTAATTTGGCGGAGAATTGGATCAGTTTCCCTCTAATTACCGCCTTGTGGGCGTTCCAAAGGGTACTGGGAGAGATGTCCTCAGAGTCATTAATCAAAAAATACTCTTTAATGTCTTTCTCCAATATAGTACGGTGGACAGGGTTAGATAAGATTTTTTCATTTAGTCGCCAAAGTCGGGAGCCAGGGGGGGATAACGAGTTAGATAATTTTAAAAGTACTAGAGAATGATCAGACCACGGAACATCTTGGATAGAGGCTTGGGTGGCAGTGTGTATATCAGAGTTTGACATGAAGACATGGTCGATTCTAGCATAGGTTTTGTGGGGGGCTGAATAGTGTGTATAATCCCTTGTTGAGGGATTGATTTCCCTCCATGTATCAATAAGGCCTACTGAGTGAAGAAGTCTGTCAATCTGGAGACTCTGTTTGGGGGGTTTTTTCAGGTGGGGGATCCCCTGGTCCGATTTATCGAGAATCTGGTCAAACGTGATGTTGGAGTCCCCGCCCATGATCACCCTACCTTCAAAGTGGGGTGAGAGATCAGCAAGTAAGGAGGAGAAGAATTTAGCTTGGCCCTTGTTAGGTGCATAGTAGGAGATGATGGTGTAGAGGTTACCCTCAATTGAGCCTTTGACTAATATATATCTCCCATCATTATCTTTAATTGTCAAAGCGTGTGAGAATGGTGTCTGTTTAGAGATTAGGATGGCAACCCCCCGTTTTTTCTCGCAAGCGTTTGCAAGGAAAAAAGTGGGGTATTTATTGTGTAGGAAGGAAGGAGAGTAATTTGAGGGAAAATGGGTTTCCTGGAGAAGAACAATATCTAGACCCCTAGAGTTATAGCTTTGAAAGGCTTTACGCCGTTTGACGGGGGAATTGAGCCCTTGGGTGTTATGAGAGGCAATCTTAAGCGCCCTCTGTAAAGGAGGAGAATCAGCCATAGTCACAAGAGGAGTGAAACTGGTGTATTTTGTGTGGACCTACCCGAGTCCTTGCTGATGTAAATCTGAGACTGGGAGGGAGAACTCGAAGCCGCAGCGGAAGATTCTGGAGCATGATGGTCTCCTGCGCACATCCCTGAAATAAATGAAGGGTGAAAGGAAAAGAAGGGAGGGGAATAAGAAGAAAATAAGGAAAGAGAGGGAGAATAATTAATGAAAGCAAACTACTAACTTCAAAAAAGACCAGGCTTAAGTGCCTAGTAAAAATAGGAACTGGACTGTTAAGTTCAGTTCAAACCCAAGACCCGAGAAAAAAAAAAAGGGGGGGTCTCGGAAAAACAGGAACAACCTCAGCCGAGGTTGTATATCTGGTGCAACCAGAGGGAGATTCCCTCTCGTTTACAACAGAGGGAGTGGCAATGCTAGCCCGGCCGGGCCGCCGGGTCCCCAATCTTAGGGGTGATATGGAACCTCTAAAATGTGAAGGTTAACTCATTTTGTATATATACCTGGACAACAACAAAAAAAAAAAAAAAAAAAAAAAAAAGAAAAATTTTGGCAAACGTAAATAAAAACAGTAACATACCCTCTAAGGGAAACAGGAGCAAACAACTACTATGCATAAGAGCAATAGAACAAGACATACATTAGGCATCGTCCCTCAAATAATGGATGGAGCAGGGAGACAGGGAAAGGGAAGTGGAAGGGAAGGGAGGGAGGGGATAGTGGATTGGAGTATGATGCTAAGCCTAGGGGCCATCCGGGCCCAGGAGAACAACTAGGGCAGTCCATCATGAAGACATGGGAGCATATGCATAAATAAAAAAAAAAAAAAAAAAAAAAAAAAAAAAAAGAAAAATTTTGGCAAACGTAAATAAAAACAGTAACATACCCTCTAAGGGAAACAGGAGCAAACAACTACTATGCATAAGAGCAATAGAACAAGACATACATTAGGCATCGTCCCTCAAATAATGGATGGAGCAGGGAGACAGGGAAAGGGAAGTGGAAGGGAAGGGAGGGAGGGGATAGTGGATTGGAGTATGATGCTAAGCCTAGGGGCCATCCGGGCCCAGGAGAACAACTAGGGCAGTCCATCATGAAGACATGGGAGCATATGCATAAATAAAAAAAAAAAAAAAAATTTTGGCAAACGTAAATAAAAACAGTAACATACCCTCTAAGGGAAACAGGAGCAAACAACTACTATGCATAAGAGCAATAGAACAAGACATACATTAGGCATCGTCCCTCAAATAATGGATGGAGCAGGGAGACAGGGAAAGGGAAGTGGAAGGGAAGGGAGGGAGGGGATAGTGGATTGGAGTATGATGCTAAGCCTAGGGGCCATCCGGGCCCAGGAGAACAACTAGGGCAGTCCATCATGAAGACATGGGAGCATATGCATAAATTAAAAAAAAAAAAAAAAAAAAAAAAAATGTCAGACCACTCAGGTCCATCTCCATTCATCATCACAGAGATGAGCAAAGCGGAGAGGGTCGGAGAAACACTGCTGATCTCGTGGATGGAGAGGGTGAACTCGGTTACCCCTCGGTTAAATGGAAAATCCTGGGAGAGGAAGGGTGTCAACACAGGCCTGGTAGGGCCCAGCTGAGAGGGAGTCATCTGGGTGGAAAAGAGTCACGGTGGCGCTTCGTTTGTTGTTTGTTCCAAATAGGAGTGATGGGGCTGCCTGGAGGGGGTCTCTTAGAAGAACTTGGCTTGGATGGGGGTTCCTGGGTAGAAACTTCTTGGGAAATGAATCCTAGTCGCAGGAGTAAGTGTTCCCCCTCTTGGAATGAAGAGAAGCCGTATGATTTTTCTTTGTGTTGAAACAGGAGGCGAAAAGGAAAGGACCAACGGTACTTGATTGATCTCTGTGAGAGGATTTCAAGAAGAGGTTTTAATGCTCTCCTCTTTAGAATTGTGGTCTTGGAGATGTCCGCAAAGACTTGAATCTTGTTTCCTTGGAAGGACAGGTTGTCCAAATTCCGGGATCTTTTCATAATTTCTTCCTTGGTCTCGTAATAGTGGGGTTTAACCACTATATCCCTCGGGAGACCATCCTGCCGGGGTGGTTGCAGGGCTCTGTGGGCTCTGTCAATCTCTAGTTTATGGCTTGAAATATCCGGGATAATTTCTTGCATGAAAAGCTTCACTGTCTCATGGACATTAGTTAGAGATTCAGGGATACCTCTTATGCGGAAGTTGCATCTCCGATTACGATTTTCTAAATCGTCGATCTTCCCTAGCGCGATGTCAAGTTGGTCTTGCAGCGATTGAATACAGTCCGTATTCTGATTAGTGCGAGCTACTGTGTGGTCTACTGCTTGTTCGATCACATCTATGCGTGCCCCCAAGCTCTGTAAATCAGCCTTTATAGATGTGGTTATTTGTGTGGCATTCTGGGCCAGGCCTGCAGCGAGCATATCTGAGAAACAGTTCAGGAGCTGGGCCATGTCTGTCTGGTGGGGAGAGTTAGGGAGGGCAGCCTGCTGTGTGGCTGAGGGGTGGGTAGAAGAGTGCATTGTGGGGATATGAATCATATCAGACAGGGCTCTGTTGAAGAGGGAGTCTGTGCTGGTGGGGTATACAGTCTTAGGTGATTTAGTACTCACGGGGGATTCCATCCTGAGGGTGGTATGATGATCCTCAGCGGGGATGTCCGCAATGGAGTCTCCTTCTCCTGTGTCTCTGTGAGAGGAGGCCGCGGCCGCCATCTTGGAGGTAGTGGGGGCGAGCAGGCCGAAGGCAAGATGCCGGCTGACTGTTGGTTTCTGGATGCGGCTCTGCATATAGAAATGTGCCCACGGCACTCCTCTATCAGGGGGTATCGAAATTTAGGGGTTCCGCTTGTGATAGCTGCGTCTGGGGACCGTGGAAGGCTCGGCCGGGACGGAGCTCCCGTTCAGCACGTCTTCCCGGAAGTCCCGCGCATGCCGACATATTTTAATATTATTATCATCATCATAAAGCTCCTCAACAAAACCCTAACCTCCATCTAAACACACCCTCAGGCTAAGAACCGATTAAACATTTAATCCATGCATGCAGCCATTTTTTAAAAATCTGATCTTATCAAAATTTAGGGGACATGAAAGGATAGAAAGAAAAGCCACACACCCAGAGACTGACAGCTACTATGGGGACCTGACATTTCTGCAAGACTTTGTCTAGGCCCCTGTCCGCCCCCTGTCCCTCTCAAGACCCAAAATCTTCCCAACCTAACAAGAAAAAGTGTCTCAAAATCCCGATGAGTCTCAAAAGCCCTGTGTGACCATTCCGCATAACACAAGTGGGAAAGGAAAGGGATAACCAGAGCCTCAACCACCCACTTATAGACTTCTGCATTGAAGGGACACTGAAGCAAGACATGGTCCATCGTCTCCTCCACAGCGCCACACTCCACTCTTGGACAGCCATGGTTCTCCACAGAGCGATACTTCATGTTGCCCTTCACATAGTCTCTGCTATGGAATGAGAGCCAGCCAAATCCGAAAACTTTTTTTTTGAATACACGGAGAAGTTTATTAGAATGCAAACAAAGCACACTTACATCAGAGACTCCCAGGGATAAGCAGGATTCAAGTGTATTACAGCAGCAACTATACAGAATCCTATGAGTGCCATGGTGGAATCCATGTGAAGACAGACGAAAACTGTCAATGGCCTCAGCTAGATCCGCCACCTTGGAACTTTATGACATTGACAGCATGGGGATGAAGGGCTGGTAAGCCCGTTGCTATAAATGCATGTCATTTTCTGTCAGGGCAGGTTTTTATAAAGGAGTGTTTTTACTCTGAAGCGCATTACCAGCCATCTTTAGCCTTATGCCGTGTACACACGAGCGGACTTTACGGCAGACTTTGCCCGGCGGACTTTTCGACGTACTTTACGATGGACTTTCTGAATGAACGGACTTGCCTACACACAATCCACCAAAGTCCGTTGAATTTGTACTTGATGACGTACGACCGGACTAAAACAAGGAAGTTCATAGCCAGTAGCCAATAGCTGCCGTAGCGTGGCTTTTTGTCCGTCGAACTAGCATACAGACGAGCGGACTTTTCGACCGGACTCGATTTCGATGGATTGATATAAAACATGTTTCAAATCTAAGTCCGTACAACTTTTGAGAAAACAAAGTCCGCTGGAGCCCACACACATCAAATTGTCCGACGAAATCCCGTCCGCCGGGCAAAGTCTGCCGTAAAGTCCGCTCGTGTGTACGCGGCATTAGACTCAGTTCACACTAGTGCAACTCCAAAGTCACGCGTTTTCCAGTAGAACTGTGATGCGACTTTACACTTTGTGCAGGAACCTTTTTAAAGTTGCTGCGACAATGCAGTAAGTTTAGATTGGAACGAGTGCCATTGAAATCAATGGCCTGCAACTTGTCATGCAACTTTATGTGTCCAAAGTAGCACTAGTGTGAGAGAGAGCCTAAATGTGTCTGATGCTGAAGATTCAATATATGTAAAGATCAATCAGCGCCACTCTACAAAGTGCTATGTGCAAATTAAATAAATAAATAAATATTGTGAAAAATCAAACAATAAATTAATTAGCTGCAGCTGCTAATCACTCATAGTGTGTGTCACCCACCATCAGAAATTGTAATTGTGTATAAATAGTGCAGTGCTGCCAAGTCACATGAAAAAAATATAAATACCATAAATTGTGAATGAAATATCAACACAGTGAAAAATTCAATTCATAAATATAAAGTTCATATAAATGCTATTCAAATTCTGTGATTTCTTGATTGCTGTGAATCTTAATAAATAAATAATCCACCACTGTGCTTTTACTGTGCTCTGTAGATAATGTTAACCTGTGCACACCTTCACTAGCCGTTATGCTTGCTCACCTCAATAATGAGCAATCAATAAGTGCTCAGAATGAAGTCTCTTTACTTTCTCTCCACTCCGGTATCACTTCTCCTGCTCCAGCCTGTTACTCAGTATGGGTTTCTCACATAGGAAACTTCCCAGATAAGATATTCCTCTCAAGATGTGATTCGGAATCATGCAAATATAAATACAGGAAACATGGTGCTCTCCGTTTCACTAACTTATTTCAAATCCCCAATAAAAGTTGCACTTACAAGAATAAAAAAGGAAATTTGCATAACACAATTGTAAAAGACATCCGCTCGCTCACCACTGTGATCGCGTGATGGTGATGCTGAAGATTGCTCAGCAGGTGTAGCTCTGCAAGAGAAGGAGGATAGGATTCACTGTTGGAAGCTCTGGTAACTAGTATTAATCTTTCACAAACAGGCTGTTTTGTGTTTTTTTTTTTTTTAAGTAAGTCACTTTAGGTCTAACTCTTTTTGCATATGGCAGCTTTTAAAAAGTTAAAGAGAACCTGTCATGAATGGACTCAGGCAATATTTAGGCTTGTAAAGATTTATATGTGCCCCTTTTTGAGGTTTACTGTGTCAAAGTGTCAGTGTGCCAATTAAAAAAGGTCAGTGGGTAGCCCAAAACAAAATATAAACAACCCCCAATAATGCTAATGTCCAGCCGACACCTCCTAGATTTTCATGGGTGACTTTTCTTTGCTTGTGGAGACAATGGCCTCTTCAAACTGGTCAAGTTGACTGGTTCTGGACAGTCTTTCAGGAGATGTTCCACTGAGCTAGTGTCTGTTTTCAGCCTTTTTTCCAGTGATTTTACTTCTATGCCTTTTGGGGACACAGCCAGTGAAAACAACTGATGGTATTGCAGTCTTTCCCATCCACTCAACCATGGATTATTGTTCATGGACTGGCCATCCTTGTCTATATCGAAACTAGTATGATATTCAACATTTCCTAAGACCTGTGGTTTAACATTAAAGGTTGTTTTTCGAGTGTCAGCCGTCCTTGGTCCTTCATATTTTTTAGCCAGACCTACAACAAAGTGCTTAATTTCTTGACAGAACTGGATTGCAAAAACATGGTTCCTGAAAACAATCTGTAGCAATTGTTCATCAAACTTTTCCTCAAATAACCCACTTGGCTGTGAAAAAGAGGCCAATTTTCTCCTCAGCTCTTGATTCTCACTTTGTATTTGGCAGCTTTTAAAAGGTTAAAGAGAACCTGTCGTGACTGGACTAATGCTATATTCTGGCTTAGTATAAAGATTTATATGGTTGAGGTTTACTGTGTCAAAAGCAAAAATACCCACAAAAAAACCCCCCTCAAACCCATGCGTTAATAAATGGGTCACAGCAATACACAAGAATTATCCAATTATCCTTCACTTCACTTATACTTACACACAGTCATGTAGACAAAAAAAAAAAAAATATATATATATAGTTACATAGTTACATAGTTAGTAAGGTTGAATAAAGACACCAGTCCATCCAGTTCAACCTGAGTGAGCACCCACAATTGTCCCCATCCCCACACACCCATCAAGATGCCCATCCACTATATTTTTCATTATTTTTTTTATATATTTAAGGTACCCATGTAGCGCCATCAATCTGTACAGCGCTCCACCACACCCACAGGGTCTGCAATCCAAGGTCCCCAACTCACACCCATACACCAGGACCAATTTTTTGGACAGAAGCCAATAAACCTACCAGCATGTCTTTGGAGTGTGGGAGGAAACCGGAGTACCCGGAGGAAACCCACGCAGGCACAGGGAGAACATGCAAATTCCAGGCAGGTAGTGTCGTGGTTGGGATTTGAACCAGTGACCCTATTGCTGCGAGGCGAGAGTGCTAACAACTACACAACTACACCACCGTGCTGCCCCAATGATGTAGATCTTCGCATAGAGAGACACTGGCAAAACACAGACAAAGCTGACATACAGAAATACCAGGATCAGGTAAGTTTAAATCAGGTCAATTATTTTCCTATAAGAGAGTTTCCAATCCTTCCAGCTGGCAACCTTGGCATCTGCATCATGTAGCCTGCTTACCCAATTTGTAAGTCCATAATTGCTGGGACCAAATTTGATGCCTAAAACTTTAATTTCCTGCCGGGGGTCTGTGAAGGCGACAGAAAGCTCAAAGCCTTCACCTTCCTCTCCAATCCAGAAAACCTCACTCTTATCCTGATTGATTTTCGAGCCAGATGCCTCAGCTTACTGCTTCATCACTGAGACCAGCTCCTCTGCCTCCTTTTCTGCACAATGGTCTGCTCTCTAAGCTCCTGATGAAGGGATCAATTGTGAATATGTATAGCAGAGGATTCAAAGGACACCCTTGATGCACACCCAAGCCAACCTCAAAGGGCTGTCTGATCCAACCATTTACAAGCATGAAGCTTTCAGCCCCTCTGTACAAGGTCTTCAGCTAATTGATGAAGCCCCCCTCCAAGCCATACTTGCCAAGAAGCAGCCACAGGTACTCATGATTGACCTGGTCCAATTCCAGCAGGTACTTTCTCAAGCCAAGGGAGAGAGCGAACCCTCTCTTAGACAGCCATTAAAAACCTCCACCAAATATGGGGCCAGAGTAACCTTAAATTGCTTATAAAACTCAGCTGTCAATCCATCTGGCCCAAGCCAATTATTAATGGCAAGCTTATCAATAACCTTAACCACTTTATCTGCTGTGATGTCCCTTGTCAAACTCACAAGAGAACTACCATTTCCCAGTCCTGGAATAGAATCCAGAAAACTTGCCTGTCCAATCGAGGTCCCTCCTACCCAGGAGGTCAAAATAATATGACCTGGCGGTTTCCAGGATCCCTGACTTGGACTTTGTCAAGGAACCCGTACTGTCAACCAGGCCTACAACTGACTTAACTGCTCTACCTTGTTTGCAATTCTGGTTAGGGTCGGGTGAGTGAAATTTCTCATAATCCCTTTCCAGAACTAGAGAGGCATGCCTGTCATATTTACACTTCCTCAGCAAGAGTTTAACCTCAGAGATCATTCCTATATCTCTATTATTCGAGACAAGGCTATCAAGCTTCCTCCGCAGACTTTGGTAGGTGACATACTTACCAAGCTGTTTATTTCTTCCTATGGCCTTGAAATTTTCAACGATCCTTCGTTTTGTAAGCTCCCACCACTCTGACTAAGGCCCCTTTCACACTTATACGACTTGTCCCACGATTTTGTACTGCAAAATCGTATGACAAGTCATTCTCCATGATTTGCAATGACTACCATTCATATTGGCACGACTTTAAGTCATGCCGACTTGAAAGTAGTCCCTGCACTACTTTGGTCCAACTTCTATGCGAGTTGTACTCCATAGACCTCAATGTTAAACCCTGAAGTAGCATGCAAATCGTGCCTGAATAATATAGACACGACTTCAGTACGACTTTGTAAGCACTAGCCTGGCTCGCTGATCGGGAAAGGAAAACTTTTTTTTCCTTTCCCGATGAGCGACAGGCCGTGCTGACAGCTGTCTGGTATGAATCCAGAGGGGGAACTCCATGCCAAGTTTTAAATGAAAAGAACGGTGTGGGTTCCCCCCCAGGGGCATACCAGGCCCTTAGGTCTGGTATGGATCTAAGGGGCAACCCCTATGCCGAAAAATCGGCGTGGGGTCCCCCCCAAAATCCATACCAGACCCTTATCCGAGCATGCAGCCCGGCTGGTCAGGAATGGGGGTGGGGACGAGCGAGCGCCCCCCCCTCCTGGACCGTACCAGGCCACATGCCCTCAACATGGGGGGTGGGTGCTTTAGAGCATGGGGGGCACCCTGCCGGGCCCCCCCACCCTAAAGAACCTTTTCCCCATGTTGATGAGGACAAGGGCCTCTTCCCGACAACCCTGGCCGTTGGTTGTCGGGGTCTGCGGGCGGGGGGCTTATTGGAATCCGGGAGCCCCCTTTAATAAGGGAGCCCCCAGATCCCGGCCCCCCACCCTTTGTGAATGAGTATGGGGTACATGGTACCCCTACCCATTCACCTAGGGAAAAAAGCAGGGCGCCCCCCATGCCCCAAAGCATCCACCCCCCATGTTGAGGGCATGCGGCCTGGTACGGTCCAGGAGGGGGGGTATGCCCCTGGGGGGGAACCCATGCCAGTTTTATTATTTAAAACTTGGCGTGGAGTTTCCCCTTATGATTCATACCAACTACTGTATGTTTTCATTCGTTAATGCCAAAAATGTGGCAAAATTGTACAAAGTAGTACTGCTCCCAAATCACGGTAAAATCGCTGCAAATCGCGGTAAAATCGCGGCAAAATCACGCGACTTTGAAGTCGTATAAGTGTGAAAGGGGCCTTACTGCTGCAAAAGTCCATGGTAGATACCTGTACTCACAAAAAGACTAAAAAAACTAAAGAAAGTTTAAAGATTATTCGCCTAAAAATAGAAATGAAAAAAATCTGCAAAAAATAATAGGTAGAGGATAAAGGGGTGTTTGGAAATGTCTCTACTGCATCACAAGATCGTGTTCACAGACTACTGACAAATAATATTGGTTGCACTGGTGGTATACAACAACATATGGATGAAAAAAAAAACTGATGTGCTGATCAAGTACACTGTCTAGGCATATGAAGTCGTAAAGTGCACAGTATGTTAAAGCAAACTTTATTGTAGTTTTTCATGAATTACTGACTACATGAGGTTTTTATTGCTGGTGCTATCCCCATTGAGAGGATTCACCCTCCCTATTTGATTTGAGGACCAATAGGATATCTTCAATTGGGGACAGCTTTTAAAATGGTAATTTCTCCTACTTTTAAAATGCAGGAAGTGAAAGGAAATTATACTCATTTGGACACAGACAGCAAAAAATAAAAAATAAAAAAATAAAAATGGCTTTAGATATATTTTAATTTTAAATTTTTACTGGAATATATGTTATATTTTTACCTCTATCTCTATTTATCCCTTAGGTATTACTATGGAGTTTGAATTATAATACTGTTACAGGTTCCAATTTGTTACCTTTTTGTGTTTGCTCTTATTTGTGAATAAATTGTTTATTGTATCTTCAGTTCTCTGCTCTCTATTCTAGTCTCAATGGAACAGCTTAGTTCTAGATCCCAGCAGGTAGCTTGTCTGAGGTTTTTTTTTTTTTTTTTAAGGTGGTTTGCTGACCTCTAGTTTTGGGACGTTAACAAGGAAACACAAGCATTGGATGCTTATTCAAAATAATAATTGTTGAGGGGCTTCATAGTTATCAGGGAGTGCTCTTGGGAACACACTAATTTTCTTGTTATTTGTCTGCAATCAGTCTCTTAGGGTAAGTGAGGATATAAAAGAGATGGTTAATTACAGGTAATACAGGTTACAGGTAATACATTACAGGCAGACAGAAAAGATCAGATAACCAAATTACCACTGAAAACAAAACATCTTCATAGCTTACTGATTAATGGATTAACAGATATTGTAAGTTGAAATACGATATTTTAATGGATCAGTTATAACTATGAAAATAGATTTGTAACAATTATTTTAACATTGGCATTTTTTCTGATTTGTTTTCCCCTATATTATTAGATATATTTTTTCTTTTTTCTTTTGTTTTTTTTAACATTTTTTTTTAGTTTAGAGACAGATATTTACATTAGATGGCATGGTACATTTGTTTTTGTATTTTATCTTTTATTTTTTAATTATGTTCTTCATTTAGGGATACATCTTTACACTAGATGGCATGGTATGTTTGTATATTTTATTATTCAGTAATTATTTTCTAAGTTTAGGGACACATCTTTACATTGGATGGCATAGTATATTTGTTTGTGTATTTTATTTTTTAAATTATTTTCTTAATTTAGTGATACACCTTTACATTGGATGGCATGGTATATTTGTTTGTGTATTTTACTTTTTTGTTTTTTTATTTACTTTCTTAGTTTAGGGATACATATTTACATTGGATGGCATGATATATTAGTTTGTGTATTTTATTTTTTAATTATTTTCTTAGTTTAGGGACACATATTTATATTAGATGGCATGGTGTATTTGTTTGTGTATTTTATTTTTGTATTACTTTCTTAGTTTATGGATGCATCTTTACATTGGATGGCATGGTATATTGGTGTATTTTTTTATTTAGTATTTTTTTTTCTTATTTTAGGGACACATCTTTACATTAGATGGCATGGTATATTTGTTTGTGTATTTTATTTTTTATTTTATAAAGCTCTTTCTTATTTTAGGGATACATCTTTACATTGGATGGAACGGTATATTTGTTTGTGTATTTTGTATTTTTTTTTTCACCCAATGTATTGAGAGAAGATTGTCAACCGTTATGGTAAATTAGCCTCAGTGTATACAGTACAGCTGAACTATGTACAATGCATGGATATTTGGAGATTTCCCAAGATGCATTTTTGCATTTTTTTTACTACCCTCTTTATTTTTCTTCACAGTAATTCACTAATGTTCAATACACAATATATCTTGCATAGGAGCAAGGCAATTCTTTTTTTTTTATATATATATTTTATATCTAGCTACTGAAAACCTTCATTTCTCTAGATTTACTAATTTATCTCATGTATATCTCATCCAAACTTAAGTTTTTTTTTCCTGCTCTTCTTATAAAGCATCACAATTATAGCTAGGCAGGAGTTTGTGGTATTTTAAGGACCAAAGTTCTTATGCCGCGTACACACGGTCGGACTTTTCGTCTACAAAAGTCCAACGGACGCTGACGGACTAAAGCTGGCTGGTAATCCGATCGTGTGTGGGCTTCTCCGGACTTTCAACGTACTTTTTTAGCCTCAAATCCGACGTACTTTAGATTTGAAACATGCTTCAAATCTTTACTTCGTAACTACGACGGACCCCGAAGTCCGCTCGTCTGTATGCTAGTCCGACGGACAAAAAAACGACGCATGCTCATAAGCAAAAACTAAACGGAAGCACTCGGTCTAGTAAAACTAGTGTTCGTATTGTAGGTAGCACATTCATCACGCTGCAAAATCTGTGATCGTTGAATGCAGCGCATTTTATTTCTTCATTACGAATGCTATAAAGAACGAAGGTGTTTTGCTGTTCATATTCAGAGTTCTCCCAAACTGATTTCTGGATTCTTTTTCTCTTTGATCTCATGAATGATATAGTATGCTTTTTAAAAACAATGTTTCCATACTAATATAATACTTTTTACCTTTTTTTTTTTTTGTTTTTTTTTGTGTGGAATCATATTTTCTTGTAATTTTTATCCAGATATTTATTTTATGATTGGTGTTGAACTTTTTTATATGTTTATCTCTAGATTTTTATTTTTCATTTTTTGGTGTTTGTAAAGTTACCACAAATAACCCATTTGTATTTTATTTTTTTTATTTTTTTTTTTTATTTTTTTTTAGATTTTTTAGGTTTGTAAAGTTACCACAAAGAACCCATTATAATTTTTTTTTTTCTAGTGATTATTTTTTATTTTTAAGATAAAGTTAACCCAAAGCACCGTTTTTGGTTATGTATATTTTTGTTCTTTCCCAGACTTACCACTCGAACATTATTAACATTAGTAATGTATTTTTGGTGTGTTTTTGCAAACTCAATGAGATTGTTGTCCCTTGATAATTTAACATTGTGTGTAAAATCAATGATTTAAAAGAAAACACATAAAGTCTTTTGCTAAACTCAAAAAAAGATCCATTTATTCATGGTCAAAATAAAATAAAGAGGAAGTCAACGCTGGAAAAAGTCTGTGTACCAGAAAATTGGGATCTTGAGGAGTCCATATAAGAGGGAGCACAATCTGGTCCAAGAATCCCAGAGATCAACAGCACCAGCAGATGATATAGATGTCCCCAGACTGCGGTACTACAACAGCCTGCGTCTTCTGTCAGACCAGACTGAACCCAGGTCATCACTTTCTTCTCTTCCCTGCAGCCTTCCCTCCACGCTGCCCTGCACCCTTCCCTGCAGCCTTCCCTGTAGCCTTCTTTGGAGGCTGTGGCTGTGGTGTTTCAGTTGTGGCAGGAGGAGGAGGAGGAGGAGGAGGAGGAGGAGGGGGGGCTGCCTCATGTAGTTGTGTGTTTCGGGTTAGCGTGCCCTGCAGCCCCTTCTGGATAGTTTCCCCAAATAGGCGCTCGCAAATGAGACGCTGCTCCCAGTCCATTTGAAGAAGCCTGCTGGCTAAGTAGCAGCCATAGGCCTCTTCTGCTTCGGGGGGGCTCCTCAAAAAACGTGTGGCCTCTTGCATGAGGCGCAGGGATGCCTCCTGTGTGACGGCCCCCTTCCTGGCCCTTTTTTTGGGAAGGTGGAGGGGAGGCACTTGTGATTGGGTCATGCTCCTACTGGGCCCAGCCACCTCACTGGGACCAGCCACCTCACTTGGCCCAGCCACCTCACTGGGCCCAGCCTCCTCCAGGATGATGGGGAATCCGGCCTCCTCCAGGCTGTCCATGGGCCCGGTCTCCTCCTGCCTGCCACTTTCCACACATTCCTCCTGGATGGACTCATCCTGTGTATAAAAAAAGGACATAGTTTTAGTATATTTTTTGGGGTTCATCAATGACACACAATTTGCTTCTCATGACTAGCAAATTCAATGTGAATACATCTCTTTAATAAAAGAGTCTAATCAGACACCCTAATTTTTTCTAGCAGGTGCCAAACATATTTAGCTACTCCTGTCAATTGATATGTCTACACAATTTTGAGTGCAAAAATCTGGGAGAAAATTCTAACATCCAGTTAACCTCATTAATATTAGTACAGTAAATATTGTTTAAACTAATTTACCTGACTCCAGATGGTCATATCCGGTTCATCCAGGATGGAAGACCCAGCTTGCTCCTCATCAGCCTCTGCTGGGGTGGAGGGAAGGGTGGAGGGAAGGGTGGAGGGAAGGGTGGAGGGAAGGGTTGAAAGTGATGCGCTGGCTTCAGTCTGGTCATCAAGAAAACGTAGTTGATTGTAGTACCACAGCCTGGGTACATAAACATCATCTGCTGATGCTCCTGATCTCATTGATTCCTGGATCTTCCTATGCTCCCTCTTATACATATTCCTCAAGACCCCAATTTTCTTGAGCAATGTCTCCATTGTTGCATCCGGGATGGTCGCCTGGACAAAGGACAGAAGTCTCTCCAGCGTTGACTTCCTCACATGCTTAGCATAATACTGAGGGTGTTTTACCTCCCACAAATTCCTCATCTCTCGATATTTCGTAATGAAAGCTGTAAGGAACTCTGGATCCTTAAATAGGGGATTCATTATATCTGGAAAAGATAAAGTCACAAGACAAAAAACACTTATTAGGTTTCTGCTAACCCCTCATCATCTTCTCCCTATGTAGGCCTCATCAATCTATCAAGCCATATAGGCCGCTTGCTACAAAGTCATGACCATAAAAAAAACAAAAAAAAAAATAAAATTTTAAATTACCTTCGTTTAGTAACGTCCCGGTCCACTATCACCTACGCACAGAACGTACGTACGACACGTGCACAAGGCCCCTCTTTATACACTACGCATGTGTGAAACTCCGCCTGCGTCGCCCGCCCCTGACGTTCGATTTTAACTCATGTTCTCCGCGCCCTAATTCGACGCACAGAACGTACGTACGACACGTGCACAAGGCCCCTCTTTATACACTACGCATGTGTGAAACTCCGCCTGCGTCGCCCGCCCCTGACGTTCGATTTTAACTCATGTTCTCCGCGCCCTAATTCGACGCACAGAACGTACGTACGACACGTGCACAAGGCCCCTCTTTATACACTACGCATGTGTGAAACTCCGCCTGCGTCGCCCGCCCCTGACGTTCGATTTTAACTCATGTTCTCCGCCCATTTTTAATTACGGCGCGTAGTGGGGTGAATAATGGCGGAGACACATGACATGTTAACTACCTCAGGTAGCGAAAGAAGCCCGGAGGCTGGAACGTCAACAAGATCTGTGAAGCCTAGATTTAAGGCCTCCAATATGAGTTTTGAAGAGATGGTGGAGATGGTGGTCATTCTTCGAAAAAAGGACTATGATGGGAAGTATGGGCCGTACGCCCGGCCAAATTTGCGCAAGGCCAAAATAATGGCGAAGGTGGTGGACACTTTACAGGCTTCTTTTGGGGTCCAGCGCTCCAAGGATCAAATTCGAAAAAGATGGTCTGACCTCAAGCTCAGGGAGCCGGATCAGTACAGACGGATCCGTAAAGTGCTTAAAAAAAGTAAGTACTTGTCGTGTTTTTCTCTTGTGTTTATTACCTTGTATACTGCTCCATGTGCTTTTCATTCCTATACGATTTTTGTTTTCTCGTCGTTTCAAACGATCTTTTTAATAAACATCGTTACATATCTATATATGTATATATGTGTATGTATATATATATATATATATATATATATGTATATATATATATATATATATATATATATATATATGTATATATATATATATATATATATATATATATATATATATATATATATATATATATATATATATATGTATATATGTATATATATATATATATATAGAGAGAGAGAGAGAGAGAGAGAGAGAGATAGATATAGGTAGATAGATAGATCGATATAGATAGATATAGAAATGTAAAACATTCTTTTGGAATAATTTAAGTTATGTTTTTTTTTTTTTTTTACATTTATTTAGATATTTATATTTTGCTACAGATATAGAGAGAGAGAGAGAGATTAAAAGATTATTAACTATATTTCGAGATATTTATATCTATCTATCCGATATGTATTTTTCATTTTTAATATTGAGGTAAAATAGGAACTCTACACAAACAGAACATTTGTACACCACTTCACTACAAAGGTAGGAAAATTACTATGTACTAAAATATCTGTGTGCTAAGTAGATTAATTTTTTGTTTCACATAGGGGAAAAATCACTCAGCCAACAAGAACACAGTCCACCCCAAGCCAAACAACATACTTGGGAAATCAGCCCAAGCCCCACTGAGGATGTGGATGAAGGAGAGGTGGGCGACATGGGCACCCCACCAGGTGAGTGTCTGACACACCAGCTTACGGAAATCTATGCATGGCTGCCTTTTCTTTTATGTAATTATTCTACTCTATTTTAGGTGATCTGGTTGTGCTTGAGTCAAGCAACAGCCCCACCCCCGAGGATGTGGAGGAATTATGCGACATGGGCACCCCAGCAGGTCAGTGTCTGAGACAACAGCTTTATTATGGTAAGGTAAACTATGTATGTGTGCATATTTCTAAACACATTATTTGTTTTCATTCCACTTTAGGTACAAGAACTGAATATTTCACCTCAGACAGTGCCCAACGGCTAATTGGTCAAATAATGGCCTGGAATGGGGAGATCGATCAAATGCGGAATCGGCTGGATCGTATGCAGCAGGAAATGAAGGACATGATTGGTGTTTTGGGTCGAATCTAAATTCCCTTTTTGAAACCCCAAAACATCCATCATGTCCTTCATTTCCTGTTTTGCTGACCCCATTCTGGGCCTTCTCTTTATTATTTTTGCATTACTTATATGGCTGTTTAACAAAATTTAAAAAAGGAGGGCTGTTTATAGAAACTACCTTAAAAAAAAACAAAAAAAAAAAAAACTTGATTTTAACAAAAAAAAAAATTGATTTGAAAAAAAAACAAAAAAAAATTAAAAAAATTGATTTAAAAAAAAAAAAAAAATTAAAAAAAATTGATTTTAATAAAAACACAAATAAAAAAAAAATGTATTTAAAAAAAAAATAAATAAATAAAAAGATTTTTAAAAAATATCAAAAAAAAAAAAAAAAAGGATTTTAAAAAAGCCCAAAAAATTTTTTTAGGGATTATGTACAAATCTTCATATATAATTATATTTTTCATAATTATTAAGATATCATTATATTTTTGGCTAGGAACATTTTATAATAAATGCATAACTGAATGCATAACAACGATTAATAAAAAAATCTCCTTATAGGAATTCAAGAAATGTGTGGTTTGTTATTTCTATGCTCAGTATCAGTTTGGTTATAATTGTCAACAAGTTGTTTACAGTGGCAATGGAGCTTATTTAGACATTTAAAAGGAAAATACAGTTGGCACTACAACTGATCGACCATAACCTTAGGAGAAAGCCCAAAAGAAAGGCAAGCAATAAATATAATTCAAGATTTCATCAAAATTTTTTTTATTTAAAAAAATTAAATATCCTGGCCCATTGCAATGGCCCCCCTACCCATAAAATAATTCACATATTGCTGTCTAACTTGACGGGCACTTTGGGGGGCCAAGCCAGTACGGACAGTATCCAGGCCCGTAAGGTGGTCATCTAGAAGTACGGCCTCAGGCCCAACTGTTCCGATATAATTTTGCGAATGTTTTTGTAAAAAGTTGTGCAGAATGCAGCAGGATAAAATGATAAAATTAAGTTTGTATTCCGCCAAATTAATCGATGTTTGAAACAGGCGGAACCGGCTGGCCAGAATCCCAAACGCATTCTCAACCACTCTTCTAGCTCTGGCCAGCCGGTAATTAAAAACCCTCCTCTCCGGGGTGAGGGTTCTTTGGGGGAATGGCCTCATGAGGTGCTTGCTCAGAGCGAAGGCTTCATCGGCAATGAAGACAAAGGGGAGTCCTTCCACGTTATCCGCATCAGGTGGCAATCCCAGGCCACCACTCTGGAGACGCTGGCAGAACTCCGTCTGGGCAAATACTCCTCCATCCGACATCCGGCCATTCTTCCCCACGTCCACATATAAAAATTCATAGTGTGCCGACACCACCGCCATTAAAACAATACTGTGGAACCCCTTATAATTAAAATAATATGACCCCGAATGGGGTGGTGGCACGATGTGGACATGTCTCCCATCTATAGCCCCTCCACAATTGGGAAAGTCCCAACGGCTGGCAAAATGGGATGCCATAGTCTGCCATTCCTGTGGCGTTGAAGGAAACTGGGGAATCAAACAAGAAAACCAAAATCATTAATTTGGAAGGTAACATTGCAAGAAAATTATACAATTAAAAACATTATTCCCCAGCATCAGTATAACATTAAATAATTTAAATCTTCTGTAATATCTAATATGGAAAGGCACACTTATCAGATTGCTCACCCCCTCTGATGGAACATTGATTACATTTTAGGGGGTTGTGAAATCCATAAAAAAGATTACTTTTAGGACACGCAGGAATTTAGGGACTAAAAAGGCTACAAGACTGCAGTTGTCGCACTCTGCAAGTGCAGTTGCTAACCAGCTTACAGTAAATGAGGGAAGGTAAAAAGGCAGTCATGTTGCAAGGAGTACACAATCACATGCAAGGGCAATTAATGAAAACACTTTGTGGCTTGCATATGATTTGATGATGGAAATCAGCAGAGCTTCTGCTCATTTACTAAAGCACTGGAACAAATGCACTTGTAGAGTGCACATGCATTTTGCAAAGTGCAACATATATTTGCTTTATACAAATCAACAACACAGAACATTCAAGCCAATTTTTACGAGGGTGGGGGGGGGGGAATCAAGCTAATTGCTAATTAGCAGCACACTATTTGGAGTGAGTTTAGGTGGGGGGTGGGGGGTTGGGAAATCAAGCTAATTGCTAATTAGCAGCACACTATTTGGAGTGAGTTTAGGTGGGGGGTGGGGGGTTGGGAAATCAAGCTAATTGCTAATTAGCAGCACACTATTTGGAGTGAGTTT
Source organism: Lithobates septentrionalis (assembly GCA_037952835.1). NCBI lineage: Eukaryota > Metazoa > Chordata > Amphibia > Anura > Ranidae > Lithobates > Lithobates septentrionalis. The sequence continues at coordinate 655,791 of JBBDGP010001745.1, forward strand.
AGGTGGGGGGGTGGGGGGTTGGGAAATCAAGCTAATTGCTAATTAGCAGCACACTATTTGGAGTGAGTTTAGGTGGGGGGTGGGGGGTTGGGAAATCAAGCTAATTGCTAATTAGCAGCACACTATTTGGAGTGAGTTTAGGTGGGGGGTGGGGGGTTGGGAAATCAAGCTAATTGCTAATTAGCAGCACACTAAATACACTCAAACAAAATACATTCAAAATGAGTAGACTAGGTGGATATGTTCCCATCATTGCATGTTGGGGAGGTTATTGAAGGAAAATATACATGCATGACAAAAAAGAACAGGAAAAAAATGCAGCATGTGTGAGGATAAAAAGGGGACATTCACACTATATTGCAATGATGGTAAGTAGTGTTTGAAGCAAGAAATACATTACATTATCAAAGATTACATAAAAGAACATGTGATGCTAATCAAAGAAAAATATCTTACCTTAATATAGTCCTTCTGCAGGACCTGGATGATGGCAGAACAGGTCTCTGGGATAATGATCCCCAGAGCCTGGGGGGAGATGCCTGTCGAGAACTTGAGGTCCTGCAGGCTTCTCCCTGTCGCCAAGTACCGCAACGTGGCAACTAGCCTCTGCTCCGGAGTGATGGCTTGCCTCATGCAGGTATCCTGCCTGCTGATATAGGGGGTCAGCAAAGCCACCAAACGGTCAAAAACGGGGTCCGTCATCCGGAGAAAGTTCCTGAAATCCTCAGGATTATTCTCACGGATCTCACGGAGCAATGGCATGTGACAGAACTGGTCACGCTGGAGCAACCAATTCTTGGTCCATGAACTCCTCCTCGCCCTGTTCATGGACTGGTCTTGGTCTGAAGAATAAACTACAGCACCAAACACATACAATGCACGAGCTTGACGACGAGTACGTACAGGTAACATGGTTACAAAACGGTCGGCTGGTCAGAACGCACTAAACAGAACGCACTGAAGAACAGCAAGGCCTGTGAAGAGCGACCTGAAAATCAGGAACGAGCGGACAATAAAACAAAGATTTCTCAATGCCAACTGACCAAACGCACTGAAAAGCAGATACAAACCTCACAAGCACAGACTGAACAACAGTTAAAACGAACTGAAAAATACGAGTCTCACAAGCGCGAATCGTCTCTCACCAAACTTCTACTAACACGAGATAAACACGAGATTAGCAGAAGGAGCCCAAAGGGTGTCGTACGGGCTATTGAACTTCCGTTTTATAGTCTCGCCGGACTTGGTGTACGTCACCGCGTACTAGTATGCTGTCGAACTTTTGTGTGGTCGTGTGTAGGCAAGTCCGTTCGTTAGAAAGTCTGCCGCAAGTCCGCCGAAAGTACGCCGGAAGTATGTCGGACAGGCTGTCCGACTTTTGTAGCTGAAAAGTCCGACCGTGTGTACGCGGCATTAGGATCCAAACAGTATCAGACAGATGTGAAAAGATTAATGCACCCTCAAAAAAATCAAGGGTTACATCATTAAAAACATAGTACAAAAACCAAGTTTAAAGGTTGATCCTACCGAATTAGGCTACTGCTTGTCCATGGCAGTAGCAAGATACACTATATTACCAAAAGTATTGAGACACCTGCCTTTAGACGCACTAGAACTTTAATGGCATCCCAGTCTTAGTCCAATAAAGTCAGGGCTCTGTGCAGGCCAGTCAAGTTCCTCCACCCCAAACTTGGCCATCCATGTCTTGAACCTTGCTTTGTGCACTGGTCCAAATGATTTGGTGGAGGGGGGATTTTGGTGTGGGGTTGTTTTTCAGGGAGTTTGGCTTGGCCCCTTAGTTACAGTGAAGGGAACTCCTAAGGCAGGGGTAGGCAACCTTGGCCCTCCAGCCCTCCAAATCCCATCATGCCTCTGCCTCTAGGAGTCATGCCTGTGATTGTTAGGGACTTGCAATGTCTCAATGTTTCAAAACAGCTGAGGGGCCGAGGTTTCCTACATCTGTCCTAAGGCGTCAGCAAAACAAGACATTTTGGACAATTTCATGCTCCCAACTTTGTGGGAACAGTTTGGGGGTGGCCCCTTCCTGTTCCAACATGATTGCGCACCAGTGCACAAAGCAAGGTCCATAAAGGCATGGATGAGCGAGTTTGGGGTGGAGGAACTTGACTGGCCTGCACAGAGTCCTGACCTCAACCCTGCTAGAACACCTTTGGGAGGAATTAGAGTGGAGACTGCGAGCCAGGCCTTCTTGTCCAACATCAGTGCCTGACCTCAACAATGCCCTTCTGGAAGAATGGTCAAACATTCCCATAGATACACTCTTCCCAGAAGAGTTGAAGCTGTTATAGCTGCAAAGGGTGGGCCAACTCAATACTGAACCATATGGACTAAGACTGGGATGCCATTAAAGTTCATGTGCATGTAAAGGCAAGTGTCCCAATACTGTTGGTAATATAGAATAGATATAATTTATTTTATATCAGAAGCAATGCATGGTCATTACTTCGAAAAACAATACTGCAACAGAGGGTCAAGTGTTAACGCTGTAGCATGAAAAGATATGGGAGCACTTATAGCCAGAGTTAATCTAGCACCTCAAAAGAGAATACCTTGTTCCCATATTGACCTTGAATTATGAGCGGCCCAAAGAACTTTCCATTTGCATCTATATATGTAATATCAAATCATAAGAAGAGAGAAATGAAGGAAAGTAGTAGAAGAAAGAAAGAAAGAAAGAAAGAAAGAAAGAAAGAAAGAAAGAAAGAAAGAAAGAAAGAAAGAAAGAAAGAAAGAAAGAAAGAAAAGAAATGAGAATTGGTTCCCTCAAACCAGGTCCCCACCCCAAACACTCCCTAAAACTATTGGGCTTGAAGGTATTTAATCCATGGGATCCACACTGTTTCAAATCTGGCTTGTTCGTTAGTGATGATGCTGGTCAGTTTTTCATTGACCTTGACCCTGGAGAGTTTATGTTTTACTAAAGCAACATTAACCACTGGAGATTTCCATGCTCGTGCTATTGTCATTTTAGCTGGTAAAAAAAAAAAAAGAAGAAATATGGGTTTGGAGATGTCTGGGGATCCAGCAAGCCCACAAACAGTGCCGTTTTAGGGGTTTTAGGGATATTGTTTCCTGTCACTGTTTAGATCAGATTGAATATTCTGATCCAAAACTGCTGGATCTTCGGGCAGGACTACCGGACATGGAACATATCACCCTCGCATCCACACCCTCTGAAGAAATGGGATGAAGTGCTGAGGTACAGTCTAGCCAGCCTCTCTAGAACAAGGTACCATCTGGACAACAGTTCACTTCCACTAGTGAAGTATTGAGTATGCTCCCATACTTTCTCCTCTACAGTCTCCCATACATCCTCCTCTACTCAAACAAAATCTGTTTTACCATCTAACAATATTATTATTATTATTACTTTACAATGATACATATCACACTCTCCCTTATTGCTAAAGTAATCATAAAGTAGTCATCAGCAACGTTGTCAACCACTTGTCGACCGGGTCATTTTTTTACTTTTTCTTATTTTATATTTTGCACACATGTTAAAATCTGCATTTCTTTATTTTTTTTCTAGAAATTACTGTAAACCCCACAAAAAGTGTATGTTTAGAAAAGCAGAGACCCTGAAGAAATAAACTGGTGGTAGTTTGTATTTATCAAACACATGTTTTTAGAGAGAAATACACTAAAATGAATTTTAGTGTAAACAAACACAATATCATAGCCATTTTTTGGTGAAATATAAAAGATCGGGTTGCGTTGAGTAAATACCAAACGTATCAAGTCTTAAAATTGTGCACGCCCGTAGAATCGCAAAAAATTGTACCAATCCCATCCAAGCCTATCCCACAATAGTTATTACCTTTTGTATCTCTTGACTCTCCATCTTAGATTGTAAGCTTTAATGAGCAGGGCCCTCTGATTCCTTCTATTAAACTGCATTGCAATTGCACTGTCTGCCTTTATGTTGTAAAGTGTGCTGCGCAAACTGTTGGCACTATATAAATTCTGTGTAATAATAATACCAAAAAATCCTCCTTAGGCAACAACTTAAAAGCCTTTAAAGGTCATTGGTTTAGAGTTAACCATGACCTATGGGCCTAGAATTATTGCTCTCACTCCAACATTCGAAATGATACCTCATGTGTGGTACAACTGTTCTCTTTATAGGGATATTGGCAGGTCTATTAGACCCCCAATGTCTCCCTTGTCCTCCAATGCAACTGTTCCATCACAGATCATGATGGAATAGCTCCATCCTTAGCTTCACTAGCGGAGGAATGACAGCTATGTCCCCAGAAATGATATAAATACACATTGTTGCAGGAGAGATCATGGAATGGATGTTCCCCGAGTTCCTCCTGCTGTAAAGAGGGAAGTTGTTTCATGCAGTTCCAGGCTTCCCAGTGGGATGGGAGAGCTCGGGAAACACCACAGGTGCCACCAGTGGGGGATAGAATGCGCCTTTCAGAGCCATGTAAAAGTGAATGGGAGCTTTAGAGCTGCCTGATCAGAAAGCCCTTCACTGGCTCTTAAAGCTGCCATCAAGCTCACTCCTTCAGCAGCTGTGAGCTTAATTTAACTTATAAAGGGGAAAAAAAACTACGCTAATATAACAATAAAAATTAAAAATGAATCACTAAAATCAAAATCTAATAAGCAGCAGCTCAATGTGAGATACACACAAGAAAGCATAGGAAAAAAGAAGCCGCGCTAATAAAATCCAAAATAGTTGATTGTAGAAATGGAGACCATCTCTCAATAGCAAAAAATGTGGAATAGTAATCATCAATTCTTCTAATATTCACACCACAGTGAGTTTATTCAATAAGTGTGTCACCACCTTAAGAAAAACTCACTTACCAGATGGCAAGCAAACCAGGCATGTGGCTATAGCCCAGCCAAGGCCTTTGCTTGCACAGAAGATCGTAGGGATAAGCTCTGGATGGATGGTTGCACAGATAAATTCAACACCGATGACACCGCTCAATCCAGGACCATTAATTCAGCAGCTCACTCAGCATTAACCCAGAAAGAGAGAACTACCATAGTGTATTACTGCCTAATGGATATTTTATTAGTAAAAAACAGCTATTGCACTTACATAGTAGAAGTTTAATAATCGCGCATAAAATACACAGAGCCAGCCGGCTGAAAACAAACTCCCGTCCTCCTAGCGAGACAGCGTGGTGACGTCAGCACGTATCCTCCTCCAGACGTGTTTCGGCATAAGTGACGTTGTCAATGGGGAACGTTCATTCGTTGAATGAACTCACTGTGGTGTGAATATTAGAAGAATTGATGATTACTATTCCACATTTTTTGCTATAGAGATGGTCTTCATTTCTACAATCAACTATTTTGGACTTTATTAGCGCGTCTTCTTTTTTCCTAAGCTTGATTTAACTACTTGTTTACTTGGTAGACAAGTGGTTAAAGATCTAAAATACATTATAGTTTATGTATTTTACTTTACATTTTTTTAAGTATCTGAATTTCAACTGGATTTGGTCCCAGTTTCAGCAGATGTCAGACTTGGAGAAGGTGAAGCAGCACAAGTAGCCAATCAGCTGTGGTAAAAAAGAGCATGCTCATAGGAGGAGAAAGCACAGTGATAGAGAGCTGAGATCACCAGTCTGCTACTTCTCCTGTCACTGTCCAGTCACAAAGTGAGGGAGGCACAAGACCTATAAGTTTTACTAAAGTGTAGAAAATAAAAATCAGGTTTCCTGACCTCCTGGGGCAGGGCACTGCTGCGTGGCATAGCTAAGTAAATCTCGGGACTGCTTGGACAAAAATACAAATGCTTCAGCAATTAAGGCAGCTCCCTTTTAGGTATTTCACCTTTGTTTTTAACTGTTTACATGGAGTTCATCTTGTTTTTTTTTGGGGGGTGGGGGCAAAACACAAACTATATTTATCTGGAATTTTACTACTTTCATGGCTTAAAAGGTCCAATTTATATCAAATTACATTAATGTTTATTATGATGCTAATACATATTAATTCATTATTTTTTAGATTAGGAGCAATTATGAACATTTTATCATGTGTGGTGAAAATCAGACCATAGTGACAGAATTTGTCCTCCTTGGCTTTCAGAACACTTATAAGAGTAAGGTTGTTGTATTTGGCTTAATACTATTAGTACACATATGTGCAGTCCTTGGGAACCTGTTAATTGTTTTGCTGGTATCTTCCAGTTATATCCTCCATCGTCCAATGTATTTATTCCTCTCGAACCTTGCCTTGGCAGACCTCATTGTTTCCACCAGCATAGTGCCCAACATGTTGTGCATTGTTTGGCTGGATGGGCACACCATGACTATAAACGGTTGCCTCATCCAATATTTCTCTGTGTTTGTATCAACCTACGCCCAGTGCTGTCTCCTCATGATGATGTCCTTTGACCGATATTTGGCGATTTGCTTACCATTACGTTACTCTTCTATAATGAGCTTAAGCTTTTCTTTACGTTTGAGTCTTTGGTCTTGGATAGTAGGGATTATTCTAATAAAAGTTGAAGTTATTCTGATATACCAGCTTCAGTTCTGTACCTCCAACATCATTGACCATTTCTTTTGTGATTTTGCTCCTCTACTGGCTCTTTCCTCTGTAAATGTCTCTACATTGCATTGGCTTGATTATTCATTTAACATTTTTGTTATCTTCCTTCCCTTCCTCTGTATCACTCTGTCCTACAGCTGTATCTTCTTTGTGATCTTCAACATTTCATCTCTGAATGGGAAGAAGAAAGCCTTTTCAACCTGCAGTTCTCATTTAATTGTTGTTTGTACGTACTATGGGAGTCTGATTGCAGTTTACATGTCACCTCCCGATGCAAGTTCAATGTACAAAAACAAATTCAGGTCTCTTGTTTTCCTCCTGCTCACTCCTTTCACTAACCCTATAATTTACAGCCTAAGAAATAGAGAAATCAAAAACACACTCTTGCAATTTTTTTACAAAGAGATTAAGTAAGAACAGAGCCAAAACAAGTCTTAGTTGCAAAAATACCCATACCTTACCCTGATTCACCATTCAATGTATTGCTCTGGTAAGGAAAAGAAAATCATGTCTACACTGGTGCTTTTCAATGAGATCTTCTCACAAAAGAGCTCATTATTCCAAATAGGAAAGTTCCAACTTATACAGCCTAAAAAATAACGAAAGCAAGGACACATTCATGCTGGTTTTTAGGAAGAGGCAAAACAAAAATGTGAGCCAAATCTTTTCTAAGAGTGGTAAAAATCTACCCACTAGATGTACTGGTCTGGTGAGGAATGAAAATCAGGTCTATGTTGGTGCTTTTCAATGAGAACCGCCAACAAAAATGCTCATTATTTCAAATTGTAAAGTTCCAACTTATAGAGTCTAAAAAATTAAAGACTATTTTTCACAAAAGACGCAAAACAAGAATTTTTTTGTTAAACAGTAGCCAAAATCTACCTATACCTGACCCTGATTCCCCATTAGATGTATTGCTCTGGTAAGGAAAGAAAACCAGGTTTACGCTGGTGCTTTTCAATGAGAACCTCCAACAAAAGTTCTCATTATTCCAAGTAGGAAACTTCCAACTTATACAGCCAAAGAAATAAAGAAATCAAAGACTCACTCTTGCTATTTTTCACAAAGATGCAAAACAAACATTTTTTTGTTAAACAGTAGCCAAAATCTACCTATACCTGACCCTGATTCCCCATTAGATGTATTGTTCCGGTAAGGAAAGAAAATCAGGTTTACGCTGGTGCTTTTCAATGAGAATCTCAAAAGTTCTCATTATTCCAAAGAGGAAAGTGCTAACTTATACAGCCTAAGAAATAAAGAAATCAAGGATACACTCTTGCTAATTTTTATGAAGAGATGAAGCAAAAATTGAGCCAACATTTTTCTTTATTTTTTTTCTTTAAGAGTGGTCAAAATCTAACCGTACCTGACCTTGAATCCCCACTAAATGTAATATTCTGGTGAGGAATGGAAATAAGGTCTATGTTGATGCTTTTCCATATGAACCTCCAACAAAAGTGCTCATTATTCAATATCAGAAAGGTCCACCTTATACAGCCTAAGAAATAAAGAAATAAAGGACACACTCTTGTTAATTTTTACGAAGAGTTGAAGCAAAAATTGAGCCAAAATCTTTCTTATTTTTTTTTTTTTTTAGAGTTGCCAAAATCTACTAATAGCTGACCTTGATTTCTAACCACATGTAATGGTGAAGAAAATAAATCAGGTCTATCTTGGTGCTTTATAATGAGAACATCCATTAGAAGTGCTCATTATTCTAAATAGGAAAGTTCCCATTTCCATCTTGGACTTTTTGTGCATCAAAGCCAAATCTTTCAATACTGGCTGAAAATAGTAAACATTTTGCTTCACCATTGCCTGAGATGCATAGTACATCATAACTGCTCCTGGTACTGGCAAGAAGGGGCAAACGTTGGTTTGTCTATCATTTTTGGGGAGACATCCTTAAAAAGAGGAAATAATTGTCCCAGAATAAATCTACTTCATAATTTCTGGTCCAAAAACAAAAGATTACCACAAACTGTTATCAAAACAGATTTAGTAGCAATCAATTTTAGTAGCTACCAAAAGCCATACAATTTAAAATTGAATTATTCAAACATCTCAAAATCAGACATATCTGTTGCTTGCTTTTTCAAACATCTAAGATTTTTTTTTTTTAATTGGTATCTTGATGTCCCAATGACTGTGATTTAACCATTATTTATTATTATTATTATTATAATACAGGATTTATATAGAGCCAACAGCTCACGTAGCACTTTACAACATGAGTGCAGACAGTACAATTACAATACAATTCAATACAGGAGGAATCAGAGGGCCCTGCTCGTTAGAGCTTACAATCTAAAATGGAGGGGTCAAGAGATACAAAAAGTAATAACTGTGGGGGATGAGCTGATGGAGAAAATAAAAGTACAGTTGTTAGATGGAGGTGGGATATGCTTCTCTGAAGATGAGGGTTTTCAGGGATCGCCTAAAAGTGGACAGAGTAGGAGATAGTTGGACAGATTAGAAAAAGGAGATCTAGAGAATAAAAGAGGCTTGGGAGAAGTCCTGGAGGCGAGAATGGGAGGAGGAGACAAGGGAGCTAGAGAGCAGGAGGTCTTAGGAGAAACAAAGAGAATGATTTGGTTGATATTTTGAGACTAGGGTAGAGTTGTGGATGGCTTTGTAAGTTGTTGTTAGTATTTTGAATTTAATAAGTTGGGTGAGCTGAAGCCAATAAAGGGATTGACAGAGAGGAGTAGCAGACATTAAGCGGTTGGTAGGGTTGATGAGTCTGGCAGCAGCATTCATAATGGACTGAAGGGGAGATAGCCTATGTAAGGGTAAGCCAATGAGGAGGGAATTGCAGTAGTCGAGGCGAGAGATAACCGGGGAGTAAAGGAGAAGCATTTTTGGTGTCATTGGTTAGGAAGGGGCATATTTTGGAGATTTTAACAGCGGTTGATGTGGCAAGCTTTAGACAGGGATTGGATGAGAGGCCGAAAGGAGAATTCAGGATTACACCTCCTCTGGCATGCAGGGATGGGTTGATAGATCTTGACAGAGAATTCAGGAAAAGAGGCACGTGGGGGAGAAAATATTATGAGCTTGGTTTCCGATAGATTGAGTTTGAAGAAGTAGTGTGACATCCAGTCTGATAGGTCTGTTAATAAATTAGTGATACGCAAGGAGACTGATGGAGTGAGTTCAGGGGTAGAGAGATAGATAGGTGTAATCAGCATAGAAATGGTATTGAAAACCATGGGAATCCATCAGCTGACCCAGGGAAGAGGTGTTGATCGAGAGTAGGAGAGGTCCCAGATGGGGGACCCCAACAGAAAAAGGAAGAGGAGAGGAGGAGGTAGAATTGTAAGTGACACTGAAGGTGCGGTGGGATAGGTAGGCTGAGAACCAATGAAGAGCACAGTCATGGAGACCAAAGAAATTAAGTCTTTTTATAAAGTATTTTATTAAGGGAACTTTTGTTACACTCACAAACAGATTGTCACAATTATTTATGCCTATCATTCCATACCTGTGAAGTAAATATCAGTATATTGTTAAATAAATATATTATTTATTTCCTTTGTTTATACGTGTGTGCATGCCCCCCCACTCAGAATGAGTGAACTACAGTGTGTTTGTGTGTGTAAGTATGTTTGCATATGAGAAGGTAGTTTTAATAAGCAAGGTGAGAGATCACTGTGATCAGCCTGAAGTGATGAGCCTGTTAGTGCCCCCCCACTCCTCCAGAATTGCGCTTGTGTCTCTTTGCATTTCAAAGTGGATAGCATCTGGTTTTCACGTGAACCAGCACTCGGAGGCAAGGAGATACAAACAACAACCACATAGTGTAATACCATCAAAGATGTATTTTTTTTAACTAAAATGATGATAAAACACACTTACAAATAAAGTGCATTACAATCAATGCACAAGGAAACCTCACAATCAACAATTGATTCCAGAGGGGTGAGGGAGCACTATTGGGATCATCACTTCAGGATGAAAAGGAGAGAGCTACTGTGTGATAGTTGAGGGCTGGGGGCCTCCTAGGCCAACAGCTGAGAAAATAACAATTATTTCACCTCCCTAATTTCACCGCTCCTTCACCGCTCCCGCCCATTGAAATCAATGGGACAGCACGGCTATACCCCCGGCAAAGCGCCTCCGCAGAGGTGCTTTGCGGTGGTTTTTAACCCTAACTCGGCCGATATCGGGGGGTAAATAAAGGGTTTCTATATACACTTACTTTCTCTACTGGTTGGTAGTCACTGATTGGGAGTTGCTCCGCTGCTGGTTTTCCAGCATGGTCGTCTGACAGAAACCGGCTTCTGTCGGACCAGCTGATATACTCACGAGCCGAATGTTGGACGGTTTTTATTGAACCGGCCTCTGTCTACCGACATTTTGCCAGTGTGTACTAAGCAGTAGTCTATACAAGCTAGGTTCTGTTGATATGCCTCTGGATAAAGGATAGATACCAGAGTGTGGTTGTAAATGGGGTTCATTCAGAACAGAGACCATTCACTTGTGGTGTACCACAAGGCTCTGTACTGGGTCCTGTTTTATGTAATCTACTGATATGTAAGTGACATAGCTAAAGGGTTGTTGGGTAAGGTATGTCTTTTTGCTGATGACACTTAAGTGTGCAATAGGGTTGATATCCCTGGAGGTGTCTGGAACATGGGACATGATTTGGCATTGCTGGAAGATTGGTCAAAGCAATGGAAGCTGAAGTTCAATGTTTCTAAAGGTAAAATAATGCACCTAGGGAAGATTAATCCCTTGGCAGAGTACAATATTGGGGTGCAGTGTTAGCCATCACAGTGAGGCCATGCAGTGGGCAAAGTGAACAGACTTCTAGGATGCATCATTAAAGGGGTCATCAGCAGGAGGAAGGAGGTCCTGATTCCCCTATATAGATCTTTTGTTATCACTAGAGGAATCACCAGCAGGAGGAAGCAGGTCCTGATTGCCCTATATAGATATTTATATCACTAGAGGGATCACCAGCAAGAGGAAGGAGGTCCTGATTCCTCTATATGGAGCTTTAGTTTTCACTAAAGGGGTCACCAGCAGGAGGAAGGAGGTCCTGACTCCTCTATATAGATCTTTATATCACTCAAGGGATCACCAGCAGGAATAAGGAGGTCCTGATTCTTCTAGATAGACCTTTAGTTAAGGCTAATAATAGCGCCTGCAAACCGACCCGAAACAGCTGCTGCTGTCTCTCCAGTGTGAAAGCCCTGAGGATGAAAAACCATGTTTGGAACATTTGTCCAGTTCTGGAGACCTCACATACAAAAGGATATTGAAAAGACAGAATGGGTCCAGAGAAAAGCTACAAAAATGGTGAAAGGTTGAGAGGATAAAACATATCAGGGGAGACTTCAGAAGCTTAAAATGTACATTCTGGAGGAAATAAGGGAAAGGGGAGACATGGTTGAAACCTTTAAATACATCAAGGTAGTGAAAGGGGTTTGAGGGGGGCAGTATCTTCAATATCCACTTAAGGACCAGCCTCGTTTTGGATTTTAGGTGTTTACATGTTTAAAACAGGTTTTTTTGCTAGAAAATTACTTAGAACCCCCAAACATTATATATGTTTTTTTTTCTAACACCCTAGAGAATAAAATGGCGGTCATTGCAATACTTTTTTTTGCACCGTATTTGCGCAGCGGTCTTATAAGCGCACTTTTTTTGGAAAAAATTCACTTTTTTGAATAAAAAAATAAGACAACAGTAAAGTTAGCCCAATTTTTTTTATATTGTGAAATATAATGTTACGCCAAGTAAATTGATACCCAACATGTCACGCTTCAAAATTGCGCCCGCTCGTGGAATAGCGTCAAACTTTTACCCTTAAAAATCTCCATAGGTGACGTTTAAGAAATTCTACAGGTTGCATGTTTTGCGTTACAGAGGAGGTCTAGGGCTAGAATTATTGCTCTCGCTCTACCGGTCGTGGCGATACCTCACATGTGTAGTTTGACCACCGTTTTCATATGCGAGCGCTACTCACGTATGCGTTCGCTTCTGCGCGTAAACTCGTCGGGACAGGGCGCTTTAACCACTTGCCGACCGCCTCACGCCTATATACGTGAGCAGAATGGCATGGGCAGGCAAAATCACGTACCTGGTACGTGATTGCCTTCCCGCGGGCGGGGGGTCCGATCGGACCCCCCCCCGGTGCCAGCTGCGGTCGGCATTTGGCTGGGAGAGTTGAGAGACGAGGGGGGGGCCACGATCCCCCAAAGCATACATCCAAATCAACAAAGGATTGGCTTTATTAGAAGAAGATTAAGTTTTGGAATTGTCCAGCCAGAGCCCAGACCTGAATCCCATTGAAAATCTGTGTGGTGATCTGAAGAGGGCTGTGCACATGAAATGCCCTCACAATTTGACAGATTTGGAGTGTTTTTGCAAAGAAGAGTGGGCAAATATTGCCAAATCAAGATGTGCAATGCTGATAGACTCATACCCAAGTTTGCTGTAATAAAATCAAAAGGTGCTTCTGCAAAGTATTTGTTTAACCACTTGCCGACCGCCTAATGACGATATACGTCAACAGAATGGCAGGCAAAATCACGTAAGTGGTCGGCTTTGGTCTGGGAGCGTTCAGAGAGGAGGGGGAGGCCACCTGATCGTGGCCCCCCCTCACGATCGCTCCCAGCCAATGAGAAACATCCTCTGCCTCTGTATAGTACACAGAGGCAGAGGATGTGATGTCATATCTCCTCGGCTCGGGAGTTTCCGTTCCGGCCCGAGGAGAGACGACATGTAAGTAAGTGCACAACACACACACAACACAGTAGAACATGCCAGGCACACTAAACACCCCGATCCCCCCCCGATCGCCCCCCGATCCCCCCCCAATCACCCCCCCCTGTCACAAACTGACACCAAGCAGGGTTTTTTTTTTTCTGATTGCTGCATAGTGTCAGTTTGTGACAGTTACAGTGTTAGGACAATTAGGGTTAGCCCCCTGTAGGTCTAGGGTACCCCCCTAACCCCCCCCTAATAAAGTTTTAACCCCTTGATCACCCCCCGTCACCAGTGTCACTAAGCGATCATTTTTCTGATCGCTGTATTAGTGTCGCTGGTGACGCTAGTTAGGGAGGTAAATATTTAGGTTCGCCGTCAGCGTTTTATAGCGACAGGGACCCCCATATACTACCTAATAAATGTTTTAACCCCTTGATTGCCCCCTAGTTAACCCTTTCACCACTGATCACCGTATAACTGTTACGGGTGACGCTGGTTAGTTCGTTTATTTTTTATAGTGTCAGGGCACCCGCCGTTTATTACCGAATAAAGGTTTAGCCCCTTGATCGCCCGGCGGTGATATGCGTCGCCCCAGGCAGCGTCAGATTAGCGCCAGTACCGCTAACACCCACGCACGCAGCATACACCTCCCTTAGTGGTATAGTATCTGAACGCATCAATATCTGATCCGATCAGATCTATACTAGCGTCCCCAGCAGTTTAGGGTTCCCAAAAACGCAGTGTTAGCGGGATCAGCCCAGATACCTGCTAGCACCTGCGTTTTGCGCCTCCGCCCGGCCCAGCCCACCCAAGTGCAGTATCGATCAATCGATCACTGTCACTTACAGAACACTAAACGCATAACTGCAGCGTTCGCAGAGTCGGGCCTGATCCCTGCGATCGCTAACAGTTTTTTTGGTAGCGTTTTGGTGAACTGGTAAGCACCAGCCCCAGGCAGCGTCAGGTTAGCGCCAGTACCGCTAACACCCACGCACGCACCGTACACCTCCCTTAGTGGTATAGTATCTGAAAGGATCAATATCTGATCCAATCAGATCTATACTAGCGTCCCCAGCAGTTTAGGGTTCCCAAAAACGCAGTGTTAGCGGGATCAGCCCAGATACCTGCTAGCACCTGCGTTTTGCCCCTCCGCCCGGCCCAGCCCAGCCCACCCAAGTGCAGTATCGATCGATCACTGTCACTTACAGAACACTAAACGCATAACTGCAGCGTTCGCAGAGTCAGGCCTGATCCCTGCGATCGCTAACAGTTTTCTTGGTAGCGTTTTGGTGAACTGGCAAGCACCAGCGGCCTAGTACACCCCGGTCGTAGTCAAACCAGCACTGCAGTAACACTTGGTGACGTGGCGAGTCCCATAAGTGCAGTTCAAGCTGGTGAGGTGGCAAGCACAAGTAGTGTCCCGCTGCCACCAAAAAGACAAACACAGGCCCGTCGTGCCCATAGTGCCCTTCCTACTGCATTCGCCAATCCTAATTGGGAACCCACCGCTTCTGCAGCGCCCGTACTTCCCCCATTCACATCCCCAACCAAATGCAGTTGGCTGCATGAGAGGCATTTTTATGTCCTCCCGAGTACCCCTACCCAACAAACCCCCCAAAAAAGATGTCGTGTCTGCAGCAAGCGCGGATATAGGCGTGACACCCGCTATTATTGTCCCTCCTGTCCTGACAATCCTGGTCTTTGCATTGGTGAATGTTTTGAACGCTACCATTCACTAGTTGAGTATTAGCGTAGGGTACAGCATTGCACAGACTAGGCACACTTTCACAGGGTCTCCCAAGATGCCATCGCATTTTGAGAGACCCGAACCTGGAACTGGTTACAGTTATAAAAGTTACAAGTTTGCAAAAAAAACCACAAACAAAAATAAAAAAAAATAGTTGTTGTTTTATTTTCTCTCTCTCTATTCTCTCTCTATTGTTCTGCTCTTTTTTACTGTATTCTATTCTGCAATGTTTTATTGTTATTATGTTTTATCATGTTAGCTTTTCAGGTATGCAATTTTTTATACTTTACCGTTTACTGTGCTTTATTGTTAACCATTTTTTGGTCTTCAGGTACACCATTCACGACTTTGAGTGGTTATACCAGAATGATGCCTGCAGGTTTAGGTATCATCTTGGTATCATTCTTTTCAGCCAGCGGTCGGCTTTCATGTAAAAGCAATCCTAGCGGCTAATTAGCCTCTAGACTGCTTTTACAAGCAGTGGGAGGGAATGCCCCCCCCACCGTCTTCCGTGTTTTTCTCTGGCTCTCCTGTCTCAACAGGGAACCTGAGAATGCAGCCGGTGATTTAGCCAGCTGACCATAGAGCTGATCAGAGACCAGAGTGGCTCCAAACATCTCTATGGCCTAAGAAACCGGAAGCTACGAGCATTTTATGACTTCGATTTCGCCGGATGTAAACAGCGCCATTGGGAAATTGGGGAAGCATTTTATCACACCGATCTTGGTGTGGTCAGATGCTTTGAGGGCAGAGGAGAGATCTAGGGTCTAATAGACCCCAATTTTTTCAAAAAAGAGTACCTGTCACTACCTATTGCTATCATAGGGGATATTTACATTCCCTGAGATAACAATAAAAATGATTTAAAAAAAAAAAAAAAAATGAAAGGAACAGTTTAAAAATAAGATAAAAAAGCAAAAAAATAATAAAGAAAAAAAAAAAAAAAAAAAAAGCACCCCTGTCCTCCCTGCTCTCGCGCTAAGGCGAACGCAAGCGTCGGTCTGGCGTCAAATGCAAACAGCAATTGCACCATGCATGTGAGGTATCACCGCGAAGGTCGGATCGAGGGCAGTATTTTTAGCAGTAGACCTCTTCTGTAAACCTAAAGTGGTAACCTGTAAAGGCTTTCAAAGGCTTTTAAAAATGTATTAATTTTGTTGCCACTGCACGTTTGTGCGCAATTTTAAAGCATGTCATGTTTGGTATCCATGTACTCGGCTTAAGATCATCTTTTTTATTCCATCAAACATTTGGGCATTTAGTGTGTTTTAGTGCATTAAAATTTAAAAAAGTGTGTTTTTTCCACAAAAAATGCGTTTGAAAAATCGCTGCGCAAATACCGTGTGAAAAAAAAAATGAAACACTCACCATTTTAATCTGTAGGGCATTTGCTTTAAAAAAATATAATGTTTGGGGGTTCAAAGTAATTTTCTTGCAAAAAAAAATAATTTTTTCACGTAATCAAAAAGTGTCAGAAAGGGTTTTGCCTTCAAGTGGTTAGAAGAGTGGGTGATGTGTGACATAAGCTTCTAAATGTTGTGCATAAAATGCCAGGACAGTTCAAAACCCCCCCAAATGACCCCATTTTGGAAAGTAGACACCCCAAGCTATTTGCTGAGAGTCATGTCGAGTCCATGGAATATTTTATATTGTGACACAAGTTGCGGGAAAGAGACAATTTTTTTTTTTTTTTTTGCACAAAGTTGTCACTAAATGATATATTGCTCAAACATGCCATGGGGATATGTGAAATTACACCCCAAAATACATTCTGCTGCTTCTCCTGAGTACGGGGATACCACATGTGTGGGACTTTTTGGAGCCTAGCTGCGCACGGGACCCGAAACCAAGCACCGCCTTCAGGCTTTCTAAGGGCGTAAATTTTTGATTTCACTCTTCACTGCCTATCACAGTTTCGGAGGCCATGGAATGCCCAGGTGGCACAAAACCCCCCAAAATGACCCCATTTTGGAAAGTAGACACCCCAAGCTATTTGCTGAGAGGTATAGTGAGTATTTTGCAGACCTCACTTTTTGTCACAAAGTTTTGAAAATTGAAAAAAGAAAAATTTTTTTTTTTTCTGGTCTTTCTTCATTTTCAAAAACAAATGAGAGCTGCAAAATACTCACCATGCCTCTCAGCAAATAGCTTGGGGTGTCTACTTTCCAAAATGGGGTCATTTGGGGGGGTTTTGTGCCATCTTGGCATTTTATGGCCTTCAAAACTGTGATAGGTAGTGAGGCGTGAAATCAAAAATTTATGCCCTTAGAAATCCTGAAGGCGGTGCTTGGTTTTCGGGGCCCCGTACGCGGCTAGGCTCCCAAAAAGTCCCACACATGTGGTATCCCCATACTCAGGAGAAGCAGCTGAATGTATTTTGGGGTGCAATTCCACATATGCCCATGGCCTGTGTGAGCAATATATCATTTAGTGACAACTTTTTGTAAATTTTTTTTTTTTTTTGTCATTATTCAATCACTTGGGACAAAAAAAATAAATATTCAATGGGTTCAACATGCCTCTCAGCAATTTCCTTGGGGTGTCTACTTTCCAAAATGGGGTCATTTGGGGGGGTTTTGTACTGCCCTGCCATTTTAGCACCTCAAGAAATGACATAGGCAGTCATAAACTAAAAGCTGTGTAAATTACAGAAAATGTACCCTAGTTTGTAGACGCTATAACTTTTGCGCAAACCAATAAATATACGCTTATTGACATTTTTTTTACCAAAGACATGTGGCCGAATACATTTTGGCCTAAATGTATGACTAAAATTTAGTTTATTGGATTTTTTTTATAACAAAAATTAGAAAATATCATTTTTTTTCAAAATTTTCGGTCTTTTTCCGTTTATAGCGCAAAAAATAAAAACGGCAGAGGTGATCAAATACCATCAAAAGAAAGCTCTATTTGTGGGAAGAAAAGGACGCAAATTTCATTTGGGTACAGCATTGCATGACCGCGCAATTAGCAGTTAAAGCGACGCAGTGCCGAATTGTAAAAAGTGCTCTGGTCAGGAAGGGGGTAAAATCTTCCGGGGCTGAAGTGGTTAAATTTTTTTTTTTTTTTTTATTATTTATTTTACTTTATTTTATTTATTTTTTCACTGTTTTAAAAAAAAAAAAATTGGATCACTTTTATTCCTATTACAAGGAATGTAAACATCCCTTGTAATAGAAAAAAACATGACAGGTCCTCTTAAATATGAGATCTGGGGTCAAAAAGTCCTCAGATCTCATATTTACACTAAAATGCAAAAAAAAAAAAAAAAAAAAAGTCGTTTAAAGAAATGACACAAAAAAATTGTGCCTTTAAGAGAAGTGGGCGGAGCCGTCGTAATGACGCGGAGCCGTCCTATGGTATAGAGACGGGTGGGCACCATCTTGGCCTCACTCATCTCTATACCGAAGCACTGACAGGTCCCGATCTCCTCCGCCGCTACCGACGGCTCCGGTAAGCGGCGGTGGGCGCGGGGGAGGGAGGGTGGCACCTCTCCCGCCGCCGATAACGGTGATCTCGCGGCGAACCCGCCGCAGAGACCACCATTATCATGTACAGAAACGCCGGCCCTAAAGATGGATACCTCGGTTGTGGCAGCAGCTGCTGCCGTTACCGAGATATCCATCTTTAAAATAACGACGTACATATACAGTGGCCGGTCGTTAAGTGGATATGAAGCCAAAATCAAGAGTCTGTCAACAGTAAATGGATTCAAACATGCTTGCGACAAACATAGATCGAAATGCAAACAAAAAAGGGGGAAAAAAAATAAAAATATATATATACATACATACATACATATATATATATACAGAATCTCAAAAAAGTGAGTATACCACTCACATTTTTGTAAATTTTTTTATATATTTTCACGTGACAACACTGAAGAAATGACACTTTGCCACAATGTAGAGTAGTGAGTGTACAGCTTGTATAACAGTGTAAATTTGCTGTCCCCTCAAAATAACTCAACACACAGCCAATAATGTCTAAACAGCTGAAAACAAAAGTGAGTACACCCCTAAGTGAAAATGTCCAAATTGGGCTCAAAGTGTCAATATTTTGTGTGGCCACCATTATTTTCCAGCACTGCCTTAACCCTTTTGGGCATGGAGTTCACCACAGATTTACAGGTTGCCACTGGAGTCCTCTTCCACTCCTCCATGACAATATCACGGAGCTGGTGGATGTTAGAGACCTTGTGCTCCTCCACCTTCCGTTTGAAGATGCCTCACAGATTCTCAATAGGGTTTAGGTCTGGAGACATGCTTGGCCAGTCCATCACCTTTACCCACAGCTTCTTTAGCAAGGCAATGGTTGTCTTGGAGGTTTGGGGTCGTTATCATGTTGGAATACTGCCCTGCGGCCCAGTCTCTGAAGGGAGGGGATCATGCTCTGCTTCAGTATGTCACAGTACATGTTGGCATTCATGGTTCCCTCAATGATCTGTAGCTCCCCACTGTCGGCAGCACTCATGCAGCCCCAGACCATGACACTCCCACCACCATGCTTGACTGTAGGAAAGACACACTTGTCTTTGTACTCCTCACCTGGTTTCTGCCACACATGCTTGACACCATCTAAACCAAATAAGTTTATCTTGGTCTCATCAGACCACAGGACATGGTTCCAGTAATCCATGTCCTTAGTCTGCTTGTCTTCAGCAAACTGTTTGCATGCTTTCTTGTGCATCATCTTTAGAAGAGGCTTCCTTCTGGGATGACAGCTATGCAGAACAACTTGATGCATTTTGCAGGGTATGGTCTGAGCACTGACAGGCTGACCTTCACCCCTTCAACCTCTGCAGCAATGCTGGCAGCACTCATACATCTATTTCCCAAAGACAATCGCTGGATATGACGCTGATCATGTGCACTCAACTTCTTTGGTCGACCATGACGAGGACTGTTCTGAGTGGAACCTGTCCTGTTATACCGCTGTGTGGTCTTGGCCACCGTGCTACAGCTCAGTTTCAGGGTCTTGGCAATCTTCCTATAGCCTAGGCCATCTTTATGTAGAGCAACACATCTTTTTTTTTTTTTCAGATCCTCAGAGAGTTCTTTGCCATGAGGTGCCATGTTTGACTTCCAGTGACCAGTATGAGAGAGTGAGAGCGATAACACGATATTGACGGGGTGGGAAAATGGCTAATTGGGCCCAATTTGGACATTTTTACTTAGGGGTGTACTCACTTTTGTTGCCAGCAGTTTAGACATTAATGGCTTTGTGTTGAGTTATTTTGAGGGGACAGCAAATTTACACTGCTATACAAGCTGTACACTCACTACTTTACATTGTAGCAAAGTGTCATTTCTTCAGTGTTGTCACATGAAAAGGTAGAATAAAATATTTACAAAAATGTGAGGGGTGTACTCACTTTTGTGAGATACTGTATACACATATATATATATATATATATATATATATATATATATATATATATATATATATATATATATATATATATATATATATAAATTAATTAAATGAAATGGGTCAGACTCTATTGACCACTATTTTCTGCCATCACTCTTCTATGTCAATTTTAATGTATGTCCAAACATTTCCAAAATTGGTCCCAATACCCCCCACCCTCCCCCCCCCCGACCCAATTTTACCTTGTTCCCGAAGCAAAAGAAATAGCTTTTATTACTCCCTGTGAAACCATTATCAGATTTGTAACATTTTTAACAGGGATAGCTGCTGGACCATTCCTATTGAGGAAGACATGTCCTCAGAACTACATCTCCCAGGATACATTTTCCTATACTTAGATCTTGGGGGGTCAAGGCAGCAGAAATGTTTTGCTAAGAAAAAACAATCAAATGAATGCATATGGAGTGGGACAAAGAAAAGTGGAGATAAGCAGAATTCTGTAGTCCAGCAGGCAGGGCTGACTTTGCTGCTTGAGTATTGAAAGTTTTTTCAAACTTGCCGGTGATTTTTTTTGTTTGTAGCACAAAAAAATAAAAAACGCAGAGGTGATAAAAAGCTTAAACAATATATAAAAGATTTTTGAAGGGTCCACTACACCCAAAAAGTATTATTTTATTTAGGCTGTGGTAGTTGTTTGAGTCAGACCCTGGCTTTTTCTGTGTCTTGGATGGCTCAACAGGAAGGTCTCACGCCCATATTTCCTGGCTCTGTTTTTTGTCCACCTGGAAGTATTGGGAGTTCCTGCCCACCTTTATGTGTTCCTGCTCACAAAAGGAAAATTCGGTGGATATGGATGGAATAATCCCTCATAATCGCTACATTCAGGTGTGTAGACTCGTGACCAGAAATCTCAATGATAGTGTTATTGAAACCCGTAAAAACTGTCAGGGAGTTTAATTGTCCAACATGCCCAAAAAAAAACCTGAAATACCACTTTGAGATGGAATGACCCTTCAAATTCTTTAGAAATGCTATCTGTACCTTATGCCAGCCTTTTTCAACCAGGGTGCCTTGAGGTGTCTTCAGGGGTGCCTCAGCAAAATGCCTAAAAATTTACCCAAAATTGTATACAAGGCAAGCAGTGGATGAAGGCTGCCTTTTAGTTACACAATGCCACAGGTTTTCATTGTGCACCATTACAACCTTCTAGCTGCTGACCTGCTAACGACCAATGACATCATCAGTTGATAAGGAGAATGTCAGTCACCTGCATAGCATGCTTGTTTGACCCTCCCCTGTCTCTCACCATAAATTTTAGGGTCACATTAGCTGAGAAAAACTGAGGAAGTAGACAAACATTGGAATACTAGTCAGTACCAACTTGCATCCCTAGCGTTGGGTGTCCTACGTGTGTGGATGTTGCTGCATTATATAAAACTATCAGAACAGTTTCTACATTTTAGGATGGAATGCCTCAAGGCTGCCCCCACTGCCATATTTTCTGGCTCTGTTTTTGTCCACATTGGGAGTTCCTGCCCACCAGGGGCTTTGCTAGGTGGCAAAAAAACAGGGGCTTCAGCCCAAAGTCTGAGGCCAGCACTGACCTACACTGACCTACCTGACACACACTGACCTACCCTGACCTACCTGACACACACTGATCTACACTGACCTACCTGACAAGAACAACACATAAAGTCCAGCGCTCAGGATATTAATTTAAAAAACTAAATGCAAAATGCAACAGGCATAAAAATTGAATGTTTTAATAAACCAGTGTGTGTATCAGGTAGTTAATAAACTACCTGACACACACACTGACCTACCTGACCTATTCAACCTACACTGACCTACCTGACACACACTGACCTACCTGACCTACACTACATACACTGACCTACACTGACCAGACTTCAGGTGTCCTCCTGCAGCTCAGCGGCGCACCCATTACACAGTAGAGTAGACTCCAGAGTCCTGGCAGCCAGAGAGAGCCATGATGAGGAGAGGAGAGCCCCCTGCCCGAGCGCCAAGTGGGGTCGGGATCTTCTGACAGTGGCGTGGCGGCCGCATTGTAATTCCCTCCTTCTGGAGCCTGCAGCGCCTATGATGAACATCACGTCCCACGTTCCTGGCATTGGACGAGTGGGACATCCATCAGCGCTGAAGGCTCCAGAAGGCCGCTATTACACTCAGCTGCACTCGGGATCAGATCTGTCCCCGCTCGGCGGCGGCGCATAGGACTAATATTAGAACTTTGCCCACCCGAGACCCGGGGCTTTTTGTGGATTTTTGTGGACCCACTCGGGGCTTCAGCCACTGTCAGCCCCCCCCTGCCGACACCACTGCTGCCCACCTTTATGTGTTCCAGCTCACAAAAGGTAAATCCAGTGGATATGGTGGGAATCCCTCAAAATGGCTACATTTAGGTGTGTAGACTCGTGACCATAAATCTCAATGATAGTGTTATTGAAACCCGTAAAAACTGTCAGGGGATTCAGTTGTCCAACATGACCAAAAAAAAAAAAAAACCTGAAATACCATTTTCAGAAGACGCTTCAAATTCTTTAGAAATGCTATCTGTACCTTATGCTTTCCGAACAAGCTCTCTGATGGTCATATACACTTCACTTGAATTATCCAATCAATGTGTGATAAGACCAAAATGAGCCGATTCTCTATGGAGGAAAATTATCGATCATTTTGCATTGATCATCAGCACCAAGATATTTTGCTCATGAATATGATCTTATTTTCATTGATCAGGTTATTAGATTCATTAGCAAAATCAAAGATGAGGCCTATAACGTACAATGTTAATTTACTATCATAACATTAAACGGTATGAAATGGAAAAGCAAACATTTATTATATTGCAGCTTACCAATTCTTAGATGTGATGGCTGCAGTTGTGTGTTTTTTTTAGACTTTCTTCACCTCGTGATTTCGCCAGTAAGTTTATTGTTTTGTTTTTTTAACAAAACAAGCTCTCCAGCAGAATGTGTCAGTTACAGGGAAGAGCCAAACCATTTACCAATGAGAGGGGTGCTTACAATGATCAGCTTTTATTTATTTATGTTAAGTCTTTATCCCAAAAGGAAAAAAAATAAATAAACTGTTTGCTGTAACTGTTAATAAAGTGTGAACTGTTGTTTGTCTTCACTTTGTTAGCGTATCTAAATCTGCTAGTTCATCTCGCACTACCCCCCCCCCCCCCCCCCCAGATAGCAAGGATAACTTGTGTGGTAATGTTGAATTGAATTGAGAATAAAATGGCGGTTGTTGCCATGATAAATTCACGTGTTCAGTGACGATACACGTCAGGGAAGAGCCAGGTGTCGTCACTTCCGGTCGCGGCCGAGTCCGGAAGTACTCTGCTGTTTGCTGGATTATCTGATTTTAAACTGTAATGCCCCGTACACACGGTCGGATTTTCCGATGGAAAATGTCCGATCGGAGCGTGTTGTCGGAAATTCCGACCGTGTGTGGGCTCCATCGGACATTCTCCATCGGATTTTCCGACACACAAAGTTGGAGAGCAGGAGATAAAATTTTCCGACAACAAAATCCGTTGTCGGAAATTCCGATCGTGTGTACACAAATCCGACGGACAAAGTGCCACGCATGCTCAGAATAAATAAAGAGATGAAAGCTATTGGCCACTGTCCCTTTTATAGTCCCGACGTACGTGTTTTACGTCACCGCGTTCAGAACGATCGGATTTTCCGACAACTTTGTTTGACCGTGTGTATGCAAGACAAGTTTGAGCCAACATCCGTCGGAAAAAATCCTAGGATTTTGTTGTCGGAATGTCCGAACAAAGTCCGACCGTGTGTTCGGGGCATGAGTTACTCTTTGCTTTAATAAAATCCTTTTGGGAAATACTACATAATGGAGCCACCCTCTTTTATTTCATGTCCTCACCGCATCGGTTAAGCCTGGAGTCACCCCCAAAAATCCGCTATTGTTGGGACAATCGGGACAATCTTTGGAAATCGATCGTTGTGCTGGGATCTGCTGTTTTCCATACCGAAGGCTTGACTCGACCCGTAGGGGTCTTCATCTGAAGTGAGAGGCTGGGGGAATCGTGCGGCGCTCCACGGATATTATATATGTGATTGGAGGAATTTGACATTGATCGAAGTTGTTTTTGCACAATTTTTTTTTTTTTGCACACGGATTTAATTCATGAACTTGTATATGTGAACTTATTCATATTAGTGTTTATCACTTGTTGGACTTTGTTTTTTGAATTTCACCTTTTACACTCCAGTGGATTTATTCAGAAATTTTTATGTTTCACGTTTTTTTTTTTATGTCATTATATCATTAGACTAGGATTGTCAAATATTTTTTCACTTGTTGCACCTTATATACACACTGGATGTTATTTTATTTTTGCTGTTTGGAATCGGTGCACTTTACCAGTGATCTAGAGAAGAGTAGAGAAGATTTGTTATTTTTATTTTCACTTGCACTTGCCTATTATGTTCTACACTCTTACTTGTCAGGTGTGTGAGCGGTTCTGTTTAGTATCTCTATACATATTGGTTCATTTCTGCACTTTAGTTAGCGCCACATACTTCATTTATTCATATATTTTATCTGTGTGGGAACACTTCTTTATGTTGGCAGCGTCTCCCATCCTTATATATCCTATTCTATACAGTTTGGTTTTGTGCAATAGTTCCCCCATTTCTTTATGTATATACATGATGGGCGGTCCGGAGAGTGTTAAAGAGAACCCGTCACTTAAAAAAAAACATCACATAGGGGACTTTTTGTCCCCATGTGATGAAAAGAAAAGTAAAAATTATTAATTTTTTTTTTCAAAAAAAATAAAGTTACACCCAAGCAGATGAAATCCCCGCCCCCCCCCCCAAAAAAAATGTTGAGGCCCCCCCACCCCCACATATACGCACATAAGAACCTAAAAGCATGCATTGGGGGGCGCCTACACGTGAAAACTTCAATTGCGATATTACATATCTACGCACATGCCGGAGTGAGAGCGATAATTCTAGCACAAGACCTCCTCTGTAACACTAAACTGAAACCTATAGGGGGCTTTGGAAGCATCGCCTATAGAAAATATAGGGTACTGAAGTTTGTCGCCATTTCACAGGCGCACACAAGTTTTAGATTTGGCATGTTCGGTATCTATTTACTCGGTGCAACCTCGTCTTTTATACTTTACCAAAAATGTGGGTAGTTTATTGTGTTTTTTTTGCCCTAAAAGTCACTTTAGTGCGTCTTCTACTGAAATTTGTAGTAATATCCTGTGACATAAAAAAATGGAACTACCACTATTTTATTCTCTAGGGCAGTGTTTCTCAACTCCAGTCCTCAAGGCGCCCCAACAGGTCATGTTTTCAGGTTTTCCATTATTTTGCACAGGTGAATTGATCAGTTTTACTGCCTTAGTAATGACCACAGCTGTTTCATCTGAGGGAAATCCTGAAAACATGACCTGTTGGGGCGCCTTGGCGACTGGAGTTGAGAAACACTGCTCTAGGGCAGGGATATGCAATTAGCGGACCTTCAGCTGTTGCAGAATTACAAGTCCCATGAGGCATAGCAAGACTCTGACAGCCACAAGTATGACACCCAGAAGCAGAGGCATGATGGGACTTGTAGTTTTGCAGCAGCTGGAGGTCCGCTAATTGCAAATCCCTGCTCTAGGGTGTCTGCTCTCAGAATATATATAATGTTTTGGGGGGTTTTGTATTAACTTCAGGCCTAAAATGATTTTTTATACATGTGTGCATAAAAAACAAAAACGGCTTTTGCAGCAAAAGGGTTAAGAAGTGGTGGGGTAGGTGGCAATTTGATGCAGCATAACTTTCAAGAAAACAGAGGAAGAAATTTCTACATCAAGCTGCAATGATATATCACTTTATTTATTTATTTTATCTGCCTCACTCACTACACCCTATAAAATCAAACTCCATCTTCGCCATTACTTTAAATAGTTTATTTGGGCCAGCTTGGCCCAAAATAACTATTTAAAAGGAAAGCAAAGCTGGAGTTAGGCTTGAAATGTTATGTGGATCTCTACTCTACATTCTATGCCTACTGCTAAGGGTAATCGTTAGTTAATTGTCTGTTGCAGGTGGAAGTGAGCTGTATAAAGACCTGTCCTGGGAGTGTGTTAGATTATCTTTCTCCATCATGGTCTTCTGGGTGAAACAAAGCTGTTGGTTGCTTTTGGTGGTGCTGGTTGTAGGCCAGGCCTATGCTTCTTTGAGGGGGCATGCCTTGAGCAGAAAGGGACGCCACTCTGATCACTGGTGGAGGGTTAATCAGCCTGTATCTGGAATGGGTTCCTCTAGAAGGGTAGGCTGGGGGGCTTCAGACCCTGGACTTGGATGGGACACACATAGAAGATATCCTGGTGCTGGCTATGATTGGGGCTCCTCTAGGATGGACATTGGGCAACCCAGACAGCAAGTGGCCTACAATCCCGTCAGCGTGGTGTGTGATGAGGACAAGATGGTGGTGTCTGTGCAGAGAGATCTTTATGGAAATGGGAATTTGGTGAAGGTGTCAGATCTGAGCCTAGGATCGCAGCCCTGTAATCCTGATGCTTCAAGCTCTGATACTACTGTGGTCTTTCGTGTTGGCCTGCAGGATTGTGGAAATGTCCCTCAGGTGAGCAATATGTGGTGTCTGTGTGGAATGTTTTTTTTGGTAATATATCTAATTCACCAGGTAGAAGTTAGCAGAAAAATTTGTGCAGCTTATAATGGAGATCATTTTTCTGTATGTTTCCCCCCCCCCCTCCTCTTGGATTTGTCCTGTTTAGTTCTTCACCAAAAGAATCCCAAATTGTGGGTTATTCCAGAACTATAAGGGTTCATTCACTCCAGATGTGTTGATCAATGCACACCAGTACTTATAGATAGAAAATTCAATCTATTTCAATAGGAACAGTTAACACCAGTGTGTTCTGAATAAGTACTGTAGCACTCCATTTTATTTTTTTCAGCACAATGCATGTAAGCACTTAGTGAGTCAATGATCAGTAGAAGGTGTGTGTAGTGGGGTTTTTTTTTTTTTTTATTTATTTTTTGCAAATGCATGTATCTAAGCATAATTTTTATGGCGTGAATGGACCCTAATAGAGGGGGGTTCTTCCAATAGGGTCACTACTACTGACAACCGGGGATTCCCTCACTTTGGAGAGATTTCCCCTCACTTCCTGTTTTGGCTATAGGGCAGGAAGTGAGGGTGAATCTCCTCAATGGGATACAAACGTAAAAAAAAAAAAAAAAAAAAACTGATGGGGTAAAATCCTCCATTACTCTATCCAAAATGGGCAGGGGTGCTTTTAGCAACTTGGCGCTCCCTAGAGATTATGAGTATCTTTATTTAAAAGGCTAAGTGCACATTCTAAAAGTACAGATAATACCTGCTGATCCTGCCAGAGGTCCATCATCTTTGTAATCTTTTGTGCATTGGAATGACTTTGAACAAGATTGTCAGCATTCAACTCGTTCTTCTTCTAACGCAGGCAGTAGCTGTAGCCTACATCACTAAGGCTGCATTCGCTCCTGAGCGTTTTTGTAGTTTGAAGCTCATAGATGCTCAACAAGCAAAATCCCATTCATTTAAATGGCCTCTGTTTATGCTCAGATGTAGACAGGGCCATTAAAATTAATAGGATTTTGCTTGTTGAGCGTCTTCAAACTTCGAGCTACAAAACGCTCAGATGTGAATGCAGTGAACAAGGGTTGTCCTCTAGGACATTAAGTGATACTGGCAGGAACACCGAGTGAAAAAAGGGAATGGGGCTTCAAGGAGAACCTATTGCTGCCGGCTCTAAAGACTGTTAAGCTGAACTGATGTCTTTTGGAGCTAATATCTTCAACTAGCGAGGGCAGCTTCCATGTTTGTAACTTAATAGACTCCCAACTATTCAATAGATGCATATGCTAATCTGAAAAACATTGTGTACAACAAGCACTTGCATGACTCTGGGATTTTTTTATTTTTTTTTTTTTTATTTTTATTTTTTTCCCCTCTTAATTGCTCTAATATTGGGAGTGCTGAATACATCCTTAATGTACAAACCTGTAACTTTTAAAGTGTTTAACTGAATAACGTTAGCAAGCAAAGCCTACATTTCTATGTTGTCTTAAATACACTCCCTTTAGTGCATCTCAGTGCTGCTGGTCTCTTGCATCCTCTTTGCAGCCCATTCCTGGCTACATAGCATTTTTTTCAGGCTGACTTCTGCAGCCACTTCTGCAACATGTACATGCTCTCCAGTAATTCCATAAAGAGTTTTGAAAATATATAAATATTTTTATTATTTTTAAATATTTTCCTGGTACAATGTTTTTATTGAGCTATAAAAAGGGGGGGAAACCAGATAATAAATTCCATGCAGGGAATATGGACATAATATAGAAGTTCATGTAAAACATATTATAAGGGTATAAACTGACACAATCAGAGGCCGGGGTCAGTGCGTTATTCCCGAGCCTTAAGACCCAGGGGCTAAGGTAGACAAGGGGGAGCAGAGCTGTCTGCAGAATGGGGAGAGGGGGGGAAAAAAGGGGGGGGGGGCGCAAAAAACGTGTGTGTGTGTGTGTGTGTGTGTACACACACACACACACACACACACACACACACACACACACACACACACACACACACACACACACGTAGAACAGAGCGGCGGGCAAGAGGCTCAGAAATGGGACGAGTAAGAAAGAGGGACAAAGTGGGGGTGGAAAAGTGAAAGAAAGGTCCCCCATGCTGGAGATGGGTCAAATTAAATTTGGAGTCCTAGACTAGTCAGGTGTAATGTAGGGAATGCATAGGACCACCACAGGGCCCACACCTTAAATTTTGGCATGGGAGTTGTGGAGGACATTGGACCCTTTTTGTTAATGAATCGTAAGGGTCACCAAGGTATTCTTTACCTCTGAAAATGGAACAGCCGGCTTTTTCCAGGCCCTTGCCATTGTTTGGCTGTGATAAATAGATGTGGCTAGTTTCTGCTGGTGAGAGAGAGAAAAGGCCTGGGATCGGGCAATAGAGTAATGCAAATTTGGGGTCCTTGCGGCAGGGGCAGATCCAGAGTCTAGTCTCAGGAGGGGCACTGCTCTCCCGGTGGGCGGGAGAGCAGAGAGATGACATCTCTCACCGCCTGGCGCCCGTCCTGCATCCCTGCAGTTCCCCCCTCACCGTGCAGGCAGCCGAGAGATTACATCATCTCTCTGCTGCCTGGCAGGTAATCTGCTGCCTGACTCTGGGACACAAGAGACCACCTTAGCAGGAAAGTGACAGAGCAAGTGACTGTCAATCCGCAACGTGTGGCAGGTGACGTGACAGTCTGCATCTGGTGACAGGCGACGTGGCAAGTGACAATAGGCATTTGGTGGCAGGTGACAAGTGACAATCTGCATCAGGTGGCGTGGCAAGTGACAATCCGCATTTGGTGGCAGGCGATGTGACAATCTACATCTGGTGACATGGCAAGTGACAATCGGGGCTCCCACAGATTCTGCATTATGGTGAGTTAAACTATTTCATTTTTTATAACACTGTAATAGTAATAATGCGCTTCAATCATCCTGACACCATAACAACTATGTTGCCGTGATGATTGAAGCGCCAACACCAGCCATTTCCCCGATAGATTTACATATGATATGATATAAATAATATGATATAATTAATATGATATAATTAATATGATATAGCAGATGAATGTAATGGAAGAGTTCGGTTGGTGGAGCTTCATGAGTCTCTTGGATTGAGAGCCACGTGGGGAAAGCGTAGGTACCAAGAAAGTGACCAACCAGTGAAAACCCATGGGCAACCACCGTGAGAAAATGTGAGGTTGTTCCGAGCTAGGTCGGGACATGGGGTTATTCAAGAGGGGGAGTAGCGGCAGAGGAATGGGGACATAAGTTTGCCAGAGTACCGTATCGAGACCCATAATTTCAGACTGTATCATGAGGGGGCTGGCAGGAGGTCGCATTCTAGGGGGTAGCCACAGTAAGGCAGAGATGGGGGAATGTCGTGCAGTTGGGCACCTCCAGGAGAACCCATAGGGGGATGTCAGATGAAGCATGGAGAGTTGGGAAATTTGAGCTGCCTGATATTTTGCAATGTCCAGAAATCCCAGCCCGCCCTGTAACCTATGAGCATAGAGAGTAGCGCGGGAAACCCTGGGGTGCTTATGTGCCCAGATAAAGGTGAGAAGTCTGTTCTGGAGTAGCTGCAGATAGAAAGCGGGGACCCGGACAGGAAGAGTCTGAAAAAAAGTAAAGAATCTTGGGAGGATGGTAATCTTGACAGCGTGAATACGGCCAATCCAGAATAAGGTGGGGAATTGCCAAGATGCCACGAGAGCTGTGAAGGTGCGCAACAGTGGTTAGTAATTGGCGAGAAAAGGGAAGCGTAAGAGGGGGTCAACTTGATGCCAAAGTCCAGTGAGGAGCTTGTCCAGCGGTAGGGTGTCAGGAAAGGTTCCACCCGCTGATGACTTTAGCACGCAGTACTAATGTCCACCAGCAGGTGTCTCCTTGCAGTTTGGAACTGTCAGGGGAGCTCTCCCCTGCTGGTGTTAGGTGATCTTTGGGCCACAGTACTAGCGTCCACCAGCGGGTGGTTCCTGGCAGTATGGACCCAATATCACCTCCTGCAGTCAGGCATCACCTGAGCCTGAGTGTAGGAAATGGTATAAATACACACACACACACACACACACACACACACACACACACCTTGCCTTGGTGTCGTCCTTGTGCCCTGACCTGAAAGCTCTGATTCCTGTAACCCTGCCCTGCAGCCTGATACCTTCTCCCTGTCTGTCTTACTCCTTGCCCCCCATCTGCTGAACTCCCGTTTTAATGACCCCGGCCTGGCTAAAGATTACGATTCTGGTATTCCTTTTTGCTGTATATACTGTTATCTTCTTCACCTACATAAGTTTGGGTTGCTCTGTTGTAGTCCACACAGCTCTGGTCACACTTGATACGTGACATAGGGGAAGGAAGATTGGAGCTGTGAGGCTAGGGAACCTGGATGTGTATTATATCTTAATAAACCTCAATCAAAGCATTTAGTTGTGGCATTTGTCTTGTAGATGACTGCAGACTTGCTGATGTATAGCACTTTTCTGACCTACAACCCATCTTCTGCCACAAATCTGCCCATCACAAGGAGCAGCTCTGCTGTTATAACCATCAAGTGCTATTACCCAAGGTAAGTCTTTAATAAAAGTCTTGTTCCTGATATTGGGGCATTGTATCTAGCAGAAAAGCGAAAACTTTGAAACCCGTAACCAGAGTCTGACTTGTCTTTTTCATAGGCATGACAATGTGAGTAGTAAAGCCATACATCCAACATGGGTTCCCTTCAGCTCCACTGAAACAATTGAGGGGAAGCTGAACTTCTCGCTGCGTCTGATGAATGGTGGGTCTTTCAACAGATTTCCTTCATAGGTTTTGACACTTATGGACCAGTGCCTAGGTCTACCATCAGACCATAACCCTCTTTGTTACCTTTCTATAATGTATTGGTAAAGAATTTGAAGAGCACTGTAGGGGGCAAGGTTGAGTGAATGTAGTCTGTATAGTTGAGAAAAGCGGAGTGTTCCATCTCACATGATAGTGGTGTATATAATTTTTATCTCTTGACATGACAAGCAAGACTGGCACAACTGTTATTTTTGTATGAAGGGTGCATAATATAACCCTAATCTGTTCCTGTTTTTTCAGATGTAATTGAATTAAAACATGGCATACAATATCCTTGAATAGCTTGGCCCAGGAGTAAAGACAAGTCTACAAAATTGTAGTATGTGGGCAATGGAGCACCAGTGGAGTTGCATCCAACCCCTATAGTCCTGATCATCCTCTTTAGGATCAAAGATAACTTTTTATTTATTTTTTTTGGAGTGTTTGGTTATTAAAGCGGAGTTCCACCCAGAAGTGGAACTTCCGCTTATGATTTACATTTTTGGAAAGGGGGGGGGGGGGAGAGAGAAACATCGCTTTAAGGTCGGTCAATGGTTTTGTTTTTTACAGATGACTGGAGTAGTCCCAGTCCTTCTATTATCTTCAAGCTTGGGGAACCTTTGAACATAGAAGCTTCTGTGGACACGGACAATCATGTTCCTATGAGACTACTTGTAGACCGCTGTGTGGCTTCCCTAAATCAAGATACCACACAAGGACCTTCTTATGAAATCATTGCTTTCAGTGGGTAAGTACTTTAACATTGATTCTAGATGGAATAGTAACACTTACTTAATGGGTGCTGTGGCCATGGAGATGGTATGACTAGTTTCATCACTGGAGCCTGTGGACACAGCAAAGACTGCTTAAAGAATGGCTAAAATGTACTTTCCTAGCCCTAACATGGCTTAGATTATGTAATGTGTATATAACCTAATTTGATGACCAATCATACTTTTTTGGAAGGATTTGTGACCAATATAAATTGGCCTAATTTTATAGGCTGAGAATGCTCTTTTGTCACAAAATCACTTCAGCATGGTCACCCTTGATTCTGAATTTGCTTAGATGCTGTCCCTTTTTAGATTGACAACACTGTGTGCTCTAGAAGCAGGATCTGGTGGGGGGGGGGGAGGAATGACAGTCATGCTTGGTCCCTCTTGCCCGCCTCCAGCATTGGGGTGCAGGAGAAATCTTATTGGTATTCACAATCGGAGTACATTGGACTGAACTTTAACATGTTCACCTCCTTTTGCAAATGTTGGCATTTCACTTGGTGGAAGGTGGGTGGGGGTAGGCATTAAAGGGTTTAGTTGACTTAAAGTTGACGCTTTTTATTTAAAGGTGTATGGTTGATGGGAAGCAAGAAGATTCAAGCTCTGCCTTCAGAACTCCAAGATCCCACCCTAATAAGCTTCAATTTTCAGTTGATGCTTTTAAGTTTGTTAATGTAGACTCTCCTGTGGTAAGTGTGGGGGGGGGGGGGGGTTATTTTTATTTTTTTTTCTCCTTTGGGCATTGGTGTTGATTATGGGGAATCTGAAACATAATTATCTCTTTAGATCTTTATTACCTGTTTCTTGAGAGCTGCAGCAGATGACACTCCACCTGATGTCATAAACAAGGCCTGCTCATACAGTAAAACAAGCAACAGGTGAGGTAACAATACGTTGATGAGAGCTAATAGAAGTGGTGACATCAAGCTTGAGCCCTTCATTAAAGGGGCTTCTAGATATCAAAATCAAGGGGTGTGCGTGTCTTCAGCATGGGGACAAGGTCTTTTTAGAGGAGGTCCTAACCCCCTCCCTCTGCATTGAGAGAATAATGGTTTGGTGGGGGGTGCATGTGCTTGTTCAACCTGCTTTCCTGGAGTGCCAGGCTGCATGCTTGGGTAAGGGTCAGGTATGCAATTTTGGGTGATTGCGAACTTGTTTAACCACCTCAGACTTGTTTTTCATGGTCTAGGATTCTATTCATCTATACCATACCCTTGTCATAGATTTAGAAGTATGTTGAACACACAAACCTTTTGAGGTCTGATATGATTTTGGGTACCCTGCAAAGTTAGGTCTACCCAAATCCTATAATGGACACTTATCAGACCAGAAAAAGTGGGGGTGACGGGCATGAACTTCCCTCCCAGAAATGAACCAAATCAGATGTGCACCCATCCTCTCACTTTCTGAACCAAACCAGGCCAAATGCCATTTAACATGTCGAGGAGGATCAGGGCTTTCTCAGTAGGTCTGCAGATGGGCTATGAAAACCTGGAACCCCATAACGTTAAGGGGACACCCAGATACTGGCCCTGCTTCTGTACAGCACATGGACCAGCCTACGCATTAACAAAAGTGAAAATAAAAATGTTTGACCATTTTTATATTACAAATAAATTCAAACTAACATAATATATTTTAATGCCTAATGGGGAAAAAAAGACCCGATTACCCAAATGCTATGATAGCCGTCTGTGGCAATATAAAGGTATGGGTGAGGATAGTGGTGACAATGTAGGCTGTCACCCTTATCCCTGTCCTTTTTACTACATGACTGTGAGTCCCCAGTCATGTAAGTGCATGGGTTAGGTGACGTCAATGGTTTGTAGGGATGCAGAAGGTGCAGCCACATACTGCTTTCTTGACTATTGACGGGTGGAAATGGTCATATTAATGCAAACTGAATGCCCTAAACAGATGTTTAGCTCTTCCTTCTGGATATGAATTATAAGCAAGACTCCTGGCCAAGAAGGCTAATGGGAACAAATGGTAATTTTAATACAATTACATATTTGATCTCTTGGTATTGTGGAGGAAGCCAGGCTGTAGACCTTGTGCTAATGGTCCAGGTCCAAATGTCTAGCATTTTTAAAGGGCAAGCATTGCATAGCCTTCTACAATCCTTCCTTCACCACAGGCTTTGGAGCACCAATAATGCACAGCTAAATTCTGCTACTGGTATCAAAAGCTCTGACTCTCAGGAAATCCTGCTATGACCTTTTCAAGTAAAACATGTCATGTGCTCAAACCTAAATGGTTTCCGCTTTTTGTTTAAGCATGGTTTCAAATGCCACAACACTTTATTGGTTGAGCTTATGGGGTTCTTCAGATGCACTGATCCCAAATCTTGCTTACTACAATTTAGGTATCGCTCAATCATAGTATGCCTGACTCCAACTACAATTTTTCTCTCTAGTTGATCCTTGGTTCACCCTGCAGCTCTTGGTGTCCAATGTTGTGTATATACTAATATAGCCTCTGGAGTGTACCAATCAAGTCTTATCAGGATTTTTCACAGTAGTGTTAAGTTCTGCTAAAGAAGAAAAAAATACAACTTTGTCAAATGAATAGCCTACAGCAGTGATGGCAAA
This sequence comes from Lithobates septentrionalis, assembly GCA_037952835.1. Lineage (NCBI taxonomy): Eukaryota > Metazoa > Chordata > Amphibia > Anura > Ranidae > Lithobates > Lithobates septentrionalis. The sequence continues at coordinate 691,018 of JBBDGP010001745.1, forward strand.
CCTTGGCACCCCAGATGTTTTGAAACTACATTTCCCATGATGCTCCACTACACTGTGTGCAGGCATCATGGGAAATGTAGTTCCAAAACATCTGGGGTGCCAAGGTTCGCCATCACTGGCCTACAGTATCTAAAGGCCAAAGCGTGGAAATTGTTAACCTTGGGCTCACCTGAGACAACATGCAAGTGTCCTGGACCATGCTTTTACAAAGCTTGATTCTTGGACAGCAGGGATTCCTGTGGAACACATGTCTACCCACAGGGCTTTTCTTCTGTCTTATTTTATTTTTTTTTGTACTATGATTAGCTAGTTCAAGCTCTTTGATTCACACCAACGATTTTTAAGGGTCATGGTGATTTTTGTTCTGGAGCTTGTATCTTTGTACACATGGCCCAGTGGTTCCCTTACCTGGCCTTGCTATTTTTGATTCAAGCAATTTGGGAGCACATGTCTGGAAAACCTTTGACTGAATCTTTAACTTTACTGTTCCAGCTGGTTTGCTGTTGAGGGTCCTAGCAGTATCTGTAGCTGCTGTGAACTGGGAAAATGTGACCAGACCACTTCTGGATCCAGAAGGCTTGGTCTGAGTGGAGGATCAAGACAATGGAAGAGAGAAGCTACTTTTGGTAGGTGCAGAGAGTAGTGGCTATTTATTTATTTATTTTTTTTTTTTTTTGCGTGTTCACCCCCGCTCCCCAAGCTAGGTTTTCCCTTCTAAGGTTGACTACACAGAAGCTTTATTTAATCCCATGGTATTAGTTGCCTTTCCTGACAGTTTAATTGACTGGTCCCCCACACCCTACCAAGTTATCTTATGGCCATACTCCTACTGGTCTTGTCTAATCAACCAATACAATTTGTCTCATCCTGCATTATACACAAGTACCCACCAACATGTGCTAGAGAGCAGGGCATACATAGTCTCTGGAGTATCCTAGATCACCCTCTGCGTAACACCCAGCATAAAAATCGATGTATTGAAATTTTTACCCAAAACAAGTGTTAAATGGTCTGCATTGGTGGCTGTTGGCACTTCCTTTTTTAAAATATGAGTGAAAGCCCATCAGAATTATCCCACCCCCCTCCCCCATGGGTCTCCTGTTGCGTGGCCCTAGGGGACCCCCATCTTGGTAGAACATGTGTCCCACTGGAAGATCATTTTCTGCATTTTTGGTAAAGGCAACATGTGGATTTTGCCATAAGTCCTGATAACAATGGCCGCATTAAAGATGTCCCCCCTCCTATCTTGGACACAGATGCTAATACCCCCTTATATGTACTTGTGTGTAATTTACCTTACCTAACTTAATCCAGGTTTTAAATGGTTTCAGATATTGGAACACAGGATGAAGAATGGTTTGCAACACTTGGACCTCTGTATGTTGTGGGATCCGATAGCAACAAAGCCCTAAAGCTGGATGGGTCTTCATCATTGACAATGGAAATCTGGATGGTGGCAGGAGTCTGCTCACTGTGGCTTGTTGCATTAATGACATTTATATTGGTTTGGACAATCAAGCCTAAGAAAACCCTGTTGTCTCCACAACAATAAAATGCATTTTGTAGTTCAGTTTTGACTCTCCAGTTAACTGGCCTAGAGAAGCAGAATTAATTCATCATATGCGATTTGTGCAAAAAGTATAATCTAACAAGGTATTGTGTTTTTGGGGGGGGGGGGGAGAATGCATGTACAGGAAAAATTTTAAGATCTTATCAAAAAAAATTCTACGTTTTTGGTTTTGAGCCCTTTGTCAGCCTAGACTGAGTTCTTGCCCACTGGATTACCAAGCTGGAAGTGTTCCGTAGCCCAAGCAGAGACTGGACAAGGCTAAAACTTGGTTTGATATTAGTATATTGGAGGCAGTGCTTTAGGTTCACCAAAGTCAAGAACCAAGTGCCTTTTGTGAAGGGATCAGTGCCAGTATTCTGTACTTGTAGTGTTTAGTGTAAAGCATTAATATATAATTTTATTATGTGCAGACCTTTTTTTTATAAGGTTCATAATGGCTTAACAACCCTTATATATTGCTATCTAAAGTAGAAGTAAAAAAGTAACCACCCTGTAGTTCCTCTAGATCAGGGGTGTCAGACTCAATTTCATCATGGGTCGCATCAGCGTGATTGTCCTCAAAAGGGCCGGTTGTATCTGTAAGATTAGATGTCCAGCTCATCCCCCTCCAATTACATTAGATGTCAAGACCCACCCCACCATCAGAAGTGGAGTCCCCTACTCTCCCTAACATTACAGTGCACCCACTTTCCTTATGCTGCTGCTGGGAAGAAGCTGGATGCATTGCTTGAAAGTAGGGGTCTGGAGGAGGACCAGAGGAGGGCTGGAGAGGTGTGAGAGCCACATGAAATGGCCTGGAGGGCCAGATTCTGCCCGCGGGCCTTGTGTTTGACACCTGTGCTCTAGATAATTCTATTTTTACTATTCTTGGGGTGCTCTGTTCTGATCACATGATCTCCCCAGGGGCTGGCTTCAGTGAAGGAGAGAATGGTGGCAATGCCTATGGGGTGATGTCACCCATAGGCCTACTACAGGACTTCTTTGTTGGCTGTCCCTCCTCTACACTTGCCAATGCTGTGAGTTGATCATGTGGCCAGACTAGAGCACCCAGGGAATAGTGGCTTGTGTCAAGACGGTAAAGTGTATGCCGGTATATAAATTTGTGTGTTTTGGTTTTTTTTATGTAATGGTTTTTATCCTAGTCAGGACATTGGTGGAATAACTTCCTCATGTCGGGGCTGCCCAAAAAAAAATCCTTTTATAGTCTTTCAGATGGGCGTTAAACAGGTGGCCAAGCTATTTTGCCACCCACCCAAATGGGGTTGTACACGTGCTGGGGCCACAACGCTATTAATGGAAGCAGGCTGTATCACCTGTCAAACTTGCTTATTGAGTTCAATGAAGCCTCAAATCACTTGATTGTAGGGTTAATCCACGCAATCCTCCTTAAAAAAGGAGTAACTTTGAAGAGTGATCCAAAAGTATTATGCTCTATAGAGAGCACCACACTCTACCACCGATGTGAAAAACCCTTAAAGGAGAAGTAAAGATTCTTGTTTTGTATGTGGCCATAGAAGGGGGCAATGTGCCTTCTTACTACTCCAATACTGACATCCATTTTTAAAGAGGCATTTCTCAATGTATTTGTTACCTACAGTGATTTTTAAATCTAAAATATTATGTAGTTTTACTGATCCTTGTGGCTGCATTCATGTATGTAGATTTTTTTTTTTTAACCTGGTGAGGCATGTTCTGTCTTAAACTGTCTAAACACTGGATGGAGACAGCCGCATTGTCAGTATGGGGAAATGGGTAGTGTTAGATGGACTAGCAGATTTAGGAAAACTTGACAAATTAAAGTTGTACCCCCAGCTAACACTTTTCTAAGCAGTTACAGCAGTGGTAGGTGTTTGAGTGCTTTATTTGAAAAAAAAAGTCATACGTACCTCCCCACTGTGTAGCTTGCTTTGCACAGAGTGGCCCCCAATTTTTTTTTTTTTTTTTTTTTTTTTTTTTTCTGTGATATTCCGACTCCCCCCACCCACCGCCCCCCCCCCCCCCCCCCCCGCGACTCCCCTAGAAGTAACCCCTTGGGAGATCGCCTTGCAGGTGTGCTCCCAAGACCAGCATTCGCGTCCATAGACACGAATGCCGGCCTCGGCACCTGCATCATTGGCTTTGAATGAAATTAGTCGGAGCCAGGGGCTGATAGCAGCACAATCTATCCAATCATGAGCTGAGACACTGTGGAGAGAGGGACAGCATGCCACCGCCGACTGAATTCCATGGCTCAAGTAAAATGGGGGGTGGGGGGGGGGGAGAGAGAGACGGTGACTGACAAGTGTGGGGTTTTTTTTCTTTTCATCTTAATGCATAGGATGCACAACATAAGGGTTTACAACTTCTTTAAAGTACCTAATGGGAGGGTTGACTGCCACTTTAGCCATTTCCTGCCCAGCCTATAGCAGAATGATGGCTGTGTGGTGGTGTCATTATCCTAACTGGACGTCATATGAATTCTTTCAGGATAACGGGCGGCGTGTCAGTCTGACACACCGATCTCAGTTAAGAGTCCTATCACGGTGTAAACAGGAAGAGCTGTTTATCAACTTTTCCTCACTGACAGAAGCAAGTAGAGGAGAGCTGATCTGACCACCAGGTCTGCCACCCTTGACCAGACAGGGATGCCGGTCAGTGCCCATCAGCAATGCTTGCCAGTGCCGCCTATCAGTGCACATCATTGGTGCTGCCTCATCAGTGCCTGTCAGTGAAGGAGAAAATGTACTTATTTACAAAATTTTATAACCAAAACAAAGACTTTTTTTTTTTTTTTTTTTTTTTTTTTTGCTAAACGAAAAAAAAACGCAGAGGTAATCAAATACCACCAAAGGAAAGCTCTATTTGTGGGAACAAAATGATAAAAATGTTGTTTGGGTACAGTATAGCATAACTGTGCAATTGTCATTTAAAAAGCACTGAATTTATGTAATGACAAGGAGTAGTGTGTTGTCCTCTATAGCTGCTGGGGGATCTACGGGGGGGGGGGGGGGGGGGGCGCGGCTATGGTGACTGGGGGGGCATGTTGTTGGGGGTCATTTGTTGCTGGGAGGGGTTTACTTGTGGTTGCCACCTCTTCCCTTTAAACCCAAACACATTAATTACACAGGTTCTCTGGCTCATTAAGGTGGTAATTAAACTCATTTGGTGCCTTAACTGCATTAAATTACCCTCAGAACCTGTGTAATTCATATATGTTTGGGTTTAATGGGATGAGGTGGCAACCTTAGGCCTACTGTTGAGGTAGGGGTCTATTGATGCTGGGAGGTCTATTACTGCATTGGGGATCTATTGTTTCTGGGAGGGGGGGTGTCTGTTGCTGGATGCAGGGGATCTATTTTATTGTGTGTTTTTTGGTTTTTTTTTTTTTTTTTTTTTAATCATTTTATAAATTCTATACACATTACTTAGCACCACAAAATTATACTCTGGTCTGTATTTTCTAAAAGGGACGGTACTGGAGGTGGGTAGAGGGCAGAGACAAGGGGGTAACTCGTATATAGGGAGTACTTGCACCTATTCTTTAAGGAAAAAAAAATCCCTGACTGGCAGAAATCCTACTCTGACTTTACAACCACTTTAAAGTGGTAATCAGCACGCCATTAGGATCTGTGTTCAATATTTACTACCTTGAGCTTAATGGTAATTTTTAAAAGCTTTATCAATCTATTAAACAGTACTTGTGCTACTGTCCATCTTTTTAAAGGGTTGTTCTTCACTAGCAACACCACCTTGCAGCTCTACTAACCAGAGGCCACTGGAGACTGCAAAACACACAAAAAAAAAAAAAAAAAAACTAAAATCCAGACACTTGCAAGCAAAGGTTAAGCAGGACTTGTCATCCACACCGCCCCATCGCAATGTTGCACACCAGGATCTTATAATCGACCCTCTGTATAAGCTCCAGCTGTCAGTGTGAGAGGCTGACTCTATCTGAAAAACAGCCACTGCTGTGCTTTGTCCTAAGCACCCTGACTGATCTCACAAACAAGGAAGTTCCTGGCCGTCGGCCAAGCCAGGGCCATGACTGGTGCCACATGATATGGATAGCTGGGTGGTGATAGGGTGTGCAGCATCTTGCGAGAGGCGTGGCTTATTTTTTTTTTTTTTTTTCCACCCAAATCCAGCTTTTTTCGGTTAAAGGCAGCCTCCCACTCAGACAGCTGGAGCTTATACTGAGGGTCAATTATAGGAACCTGGTATGCATTATTGTTATGGGGAGATGTGGATGACAAGCCCTGTTTAACCTTTGCTTGTGAGTGTACTGATTTTAGTTTAGGGGCCTACTCTCCCTGCGCGTAGGGGTACCTTTTTACATGGAGCGTGCTTATGTGTCAGGAAAGGCGCATTCCTGTGCACAGAAGTCTTGTCCATAGCTAGTTCACAGGTGCACGTGCACACAAATGGCAGGTGGGTTATTTAATCTGCTCTAGGGCCTTGGATCCTTGCCTTGGGGTCTACTATGTTTCCTGAATACCCGATACCTGTTCCTGGGTTGACTCTCTGTTACCAGCTTGATCTGCTCCTGCCTCTGCCTGGACGTTGCCTGTACCAACCCCTGGCCTGTCTCTGGATTTTGTCTCTGCTCCTTCTCCTAATCCCCCCATTTGCCTGTCTCTACCGACCCTGACCTGACTTTGATTACTCTTCTGCCAGCCGTTTGTACTTGGTCTGCCTTTCTGTTGCCGACCTGGACTGCCTAACCTTGCTTACCTGCATCTGAATCTGCCGATCTGTGCCTATCTCCTTTTCCGTCCTTCCATCCAGTGCAGCCTGCTCTTCTGCAGCTCGCTCTTCAGCAACCCACAGCCTGCTCTTCAGCAACACACTCACTGCTCTTCAACCTCCTGCAATGGAAGACCAGTTAGGTACTCATGCTCACTCTGTGCTCAGATGCTGTCATTTTACCAGGATTCCTGAGCCAGAAGTGTAAGAGAAGCCTACCTCTACACATAAGGCTCCATGACAAGATATGATACACCCTGGTTCTTTTGATACGCCAGAACCAATACGCACCCCTTTGAATAACTTCAGACCAGGTCCAGAACAAATATGCCCCAGAGGATGTCTTGGTAGACGAAACGCATTGGTACGCACTGTGTTGGCTCCATATACTGCATTCTACTTCATTTTCTATGATCACACCATATACAATGCCTGTATTTGTCTACATTGATGTAAGTGCAATACCTTATTTAGTTCATTTTTAGTCAAGGATTTTATGCTATGTGGCGATTTTATTTTCCTCATGACCACCTTTTGCTGACCGGTGGAGCTTAAGAGTCCCTGGATGCTGGACCTGTGCTTTCTGAATGTTGGTTCCTGTGATATTTGGATGTTAGTCCTGTGCTGGTGTGCATTCTATAGGCTGGTCCCCGTGATGTCCAAGTCTTTCCAGTTCTGCTTGTTTGGCTCCTTGCTGCTGGCAGGTAGCCCACACCATTCAGTAAGAGTATCCTAATACCTTTGTTGGTGGCTGCACATTGGATGGTGACCCTTCTTCTTGGCAGTGTTCTTTCCGAGGAGTTTATAAATTATCCACATGCGTGATTTCCCCTTTATAGGCTGAACATTCATCTTTCACCTTATATGAACTATTTTTTTACCAAAAGTGCATTTACACTTGTTTGGACTCACATAAGTTTTTATTTGATTCAGTTTGATGGATACTACTGTATGTGTCTTCACTGTTTTGTACATTATTTCTGTTTTTCAGGTGCCAAACACTGGCTCATATTATAATATTGTACTGTCACTTTATTGTTTGCACAATCATTTAGCGCTGCACTTTATCCCACAGGTCCAGAACAGTTGATGGAACTTTACTTGACAAGTTTCCAGCAATACAGTTCATTGTGAACAGAGTCCATATCCTGACCCTAACTACAATTGAAATACTGCCCAGGCATACCTCTACAAGGTAGTAGTCCATGCTGGTGTTTCCCATGCTTGGGGGTTCTCTGGAAATCTCAATGCCTTCTTCACACAATTCACAGCATGTCTTGCCCAAGGGATGATGCAAGGCCAGTGAACAAGCAAAAGCAGGCCCCAAACCCAGCCTTCTCCCATATTTTATATCACTGGTAAGTAGGCTGGATCCAAAAAGCCTGGGAACTGAGACACACTCTAACCTCTTTCTGCCCTTTTACTTCTTCCCCTGGCACATTGCAGCCCCTTGCTTGCTAATGCGTTCTTTTCCTACTGAATTGAACTGAAATTCCTACTGAACTTTACCAAAAAATAAATATTTTTTTTTTTATGTAAACAATATTTTATTGTTTTTTTCACTAATAATTTTTCTGGGACCGTAGCAAGGTCCCTATAGTCCAGCAATTACTGGTCTCTTGGTGTTCTGAGTATGTATAAAGATGACTCTTGACTGATCCTCTCCTTTCGTAATGTTTGGAGGCATGGGCCTGAGCTGCAGTTCCACTTATTTCTTACTGAACAGATTTTCTCTATACAAGGAGATTAAAATTCTTAAAGATGATCTCTCAACTACACAATTTAAAGGTACCTCTATTTAGTTTTTTCTGAAATCCATACATGTGTCCTTCCCTTTTTTTTTTTTTTTTTTTTTTTTTTTTTTCTTAACCAAACATTAAATAAAATTGTAACAAAAATTAAAATGATTAAAACATACTAATAATATACCGTGTATATTTAATATTTTTGAGTCGCTGTTCTTAATGCATATCTGTATCCAAAACCAAAAATGTTATATTTTCTGATTTTGTGTTTTATTTTTTATTTTTTTTTTAATTATTATACTTTTATTTTCAAAGTGAACCTGTCAGTAGCACATTTCCTGTCCTCACTTATTCTTACCTACTGTGAAAATTTGGCTTTTGGGATGATACACCCCCCTAATACATTTTTAGCAAACCTTGACAGAGTCAGCATGAGCAGACTGTACAGTATGCTGCAATATTAATGCAAATGCTGCTAACATACAGTATGTCAGGGTGTAAAGCTTTGATCACATCACACCTTATCTGCATAATTGTTTAAGGTCAGTAAACTGAAATACTGAAGCAGGTCAGCATGAGAACCAGACAACCTGAATTTTCAGAAAAAAATGTCTATAATAGCAGCTTCCATGTTTCCCTCATGGGATGCTTCCTATTATGATTTTAGGCCAATTGTATTGATATTTCAGTTTACTTTTTTTTTTTTTTTAAATAAGTTTGAAAGACAATTTGTGAGTGTAAAATTCAGCTTGAGCTATTGACCTGTGTAACTACCATACTTTTTTCAACCAAAGTTTTTTTTTTTCTCTGCCGATCCAGGACTGGAGCATCCCAATAAGTACGCTCCATTGAGTGACATTGGTGAAACCAGTCAGGGACCAGCACTGCTGGAGCTGAGGAACTCTCCTAGCTGCCAGGGGAAGAACTCCTCCAGTGAGAGTGGGGGGCAGCAAATGGAAAGGAAAGACAGATTCTGGTGGTAGGGGACTCAATTCTTAGAAGGACAGAGAGGGCAATCTGTAACCAAGACCTGAAGCGCCGAACAGTATGTTGTCTACCGGGCGCTCGGGTTCGGCACATCATGGATCTTGTGGACAGATTACTGGGAGGGGCTGGGGAAGACCCGGCTGTCGTGGTGCACGTTGGCACCAATGACAAAGTCAGAGGCAGATGGAGTGTCCTAAAGAACGTTTTTAGGGACTTAGGAGCTAAATTGAGGAAAAGGACCTCCAAGGTAGTATTCTCAGGAATACTACTGGTTATTTCGAGCCACACCAGAAAGGCAGAGGGAGATTAGGGAAGTAAACAAGTGGCTGAAGAGCTGGTGTAGTAAGGAGGGGTTTGGGTTCCTGGAGGACTGGGCCGACTTCTCGGTTGGTAACCGATACTATAGAAGGGACAGACTGCACCTAAATGAGGAGGGTGCAGATCTGCTGGGAATGAAGATGGTCAAAAAGTTAGAGGGGTTTTTAAACTAGGCGATGGGGGGGGAGGGTCCAGAGACAGAGATAGCCAGCGCGAAAGATATTCCAGAGGGTAGTATTGGGGGCATTAGTGGTAGGTTAACCAAAGCACAAAAACACAAGGTAAGTATAGTAGCAAGTCCTAGTTGCAATCTCGAAACACCCAATACGAGGACAATGTGCGACCGGTCTAAACTATGTGGCATGTTCACCAATGCCAGGAGCATGGCGGACAAGATGGGTGAACTAGAGATACTGTTGTACAAGAAGGATTTGGATTTTGTGGGAATTTCAGAGACCTGGTTCAACAGCTCTCATTAATGGCTGGTAAACATTCAAGGGTATACCCTATACCGCAAGGATAGAGAGGGTAAAAAAGGGGGAGGGGTATGCCTATATATCAAGAATAATGTACAAGCGAATGTGAGAGATGACATCACTGAGGGAGCTAGAGAGGAGGTGGAATCCTTATGGGTAGAGCTCCAAAGGGATGAAGCGAAGGGGAAAATAATACTGGGAGTATGCTATAGGCCCCCTAACCTGAGGGAGGAAGTGGAGACGGATCTCCTATCACAAATTGGATTAGCAGCAAGGATGGGAAGTGTTATCATAATGGGGGATTTTTTTTTTTTATTTTTTTTTATTTTTTTTTTTTTTTTCAAAAAGTTTTTATTTGAATTTTCAGAGAAATACAAAAACAATGCAGTATAGTGTACAGTATGTATTTGTGACATATACGAAAGCAACAAAATAAAAGGGTTACTTAATTGTAAACTGAGTTTTAAGACGTGGGAGGATTTCCAGTGTATGTACCCATGTAGGGTGGCTGCTTGAAACATGTTTACCTGTACATAGCATTTCAATAAATGATAACAGTTAGTGGGTACCTGGATACCTGGATGGATCTGTTTGAAAAACCCTGGCTACATATTATTTTCGAACTTGAAAAATACAAAGAAAATACGAGGGGGGGTTGGGTGGGTTGGTTGGTTGAGTGGGGGGGGGGGAGCCCTGGAAAGATTAGGAGAATTGTTATGGTATGTTGTAGAGCCATACAGAATTATCCAATAATCCCATTTACATTGGCATTGGCATTGGGTTGGTTGGTGCCAGGGATAAGAGTGTGGCACCGGTTGTGGTCTTGAGATGGCAGCGGGTGGGAGGGGTCGTAGTAGGAGAAGGAGGACGAGCTGATGTTTGTTATTTCCGCTTGTGAGAGAGATGATCGCATAAAGGCGAGCCATTTGGAGTAGAAATGTTCTGAGGAGTTTTTGTGCTTGAAGTCCGTGTTTAGGCGGTCCTTGTATAGAAGATGCATGAGGTCCCGTTTGACTTGAGTGATATTGGGGCTTATTGGTGTAATCCAGTTTTTCAAAATGGTTCTTCTTGCGATTAATAGGCAAGTCAAGGACCACCCTTTTTGTGATGTGATTTCTTTCGGGTTTTTTGGGGAGCTGTCCCTGGTGGTGGCGGTTTTGGACCATGGTAGTAGAATTGGGTCCCAGTGGCCGAAGATAAGAAGCAAAGGATCCTTGGGTAGTTTAATTAGGGTCACTTCAAATATGTAGGCAAGAACTTGGTCCCAGAAAGTGGATATGTAGGAGCAGTGCCAGAAACGATGAGCTAGGGATGGTTTCTGGTGGTTACAATGTGGGCAGAAAGCTTTGTTTTTGTCAGTTTTTGAGGTTAAGAAAGGCATATAAGCTCTGTGGGCTATTTTCAGTTGTGTTTCTGTCCATATTTCGTTGGGTGTTAGATTTTGTACAGCGTTGAGCCCTTGGATGATTTTTTCTACTAGGTTTGGATCAGGGAAGTCTTTGTTCCAGTTTTTGATTGAGGATGAAGAGAGAGGTGAAGAGGACTTGTTGAGGAGTGGTTTGTATATCAGCAAGGATGGGAAGTGTTATCATAATGGGGGATTTTAATTATCCAGACATAGACTGGGCGGAGGGAACCGCGCATTCATTTAAGGCTCGCCAGTTCCTTAATGTCTTGCAGGACAATTTTATGGGTCAGATGGTAGACGCACCAACTAGAAATAAAACATTACTGGATCTACTGATTACCAACAATACAGACCTGATCACGGATGTGGAAATACGGGCCAATTTAGGTAACAGCGATCACAGGTCAATTAGTTTCAGTATAAATCACACAAATAGGAAACATGAAGGGAACACAAAGACACTAAATTTCAAAAGAGCCAACTTCCCTAAACTACAAACCTTGCTAAAAGGCATAAATTGGGATAAAATATTAGGAACAAAGAATACGGAGGAGAGATGGGTTTGCTTTAAGAGCATATTAAATAAGGGCATTAGCCAATGTATCCCATTGGGTACAAAATTTAAAAGAGCGAACAAAAATCCTGGATGGCTTAACTCCAATGTAAAAATGCATATAAAAGCAAAGGAGAAGGCCTTCAAAAAATACAAGGTTGAGGGATCATCCTCAGCATTCAGACTTTATAAAGAATGCAATTAGGATGGCTAAGATAGAACATGAAAGACACTTAGCGGAGGAGAGCAAAAAAAATCCCAAAAATTCTTTAAGTATGTAAACAGTAAAAAAGGGAGGACAGACCATATTGGCCCCATAAAGAATGCGGAAGGACATCTGGTTACAAAGGATGGGGAGATGGCGAAGGTATTGAATTTATTCTTCTCCTCAGTCTTCACGAGTGAATCGGGGGGCTTCAGTAACCAAAACTGCAGTGTTTATCCTCATGACACAACACAGGAAGCACCTCCATGGTTAACAGAGGACAGAATTAGAATTAGACTTGAGAAACTTAACATTAATAAATCACCGGGACCAGATGGCTTGCATCCGAGGGTACTTAGGGAACTCAGTCAAGTGATTGCCAGACCGTTGTTCCTAATTTTTACAGACAGTCTATTGACTGGAATGGTACAAGCTGATTGGAGAAAAGCCAATGTAGCACCAATATTTAAAAAGGGCCCAAAATACATCCCTGGGAATTACAGACCAGTTAGCCTAACATCAATAGTATGTAAACTCTTGGAGGGGATGATAAGGGACTATATACAAGATTTTAGTAATAAGAACGATATCATTAGTAGGGATGAGCTTCGTGTTCGAGTCGAACCCATGTTCGACTCGAACATCGGCTGTTCGGTCGTTCGCCGAATTGCGAACTATATGGGCCGTTCACGCCAAATTCGTGTGGTGCGTCACGGCCCATAATTCACTGCGGCATCGCAGTGCATTGCTTGCTGATTGGCCAAGCATGCACTATGACCCGCATGCTTGGCCAATCACAGCGCCGCCTGAACAGAGAGCCGTAATTGGCCAAAGCCAAGGAGGCTTTGGCCAATTATGGCGCAAGGGATTTAGTACACGCCCCACACTATATAAGGCCGCCTGCACGGCGGCCCTGTGCAGTGTGTTCCGGTGTGCTTAGAGAGAGAGAGAGACAGTGTCATTTCATTTGAGTTAGCTAGATTAGGCAGGACAGTCAGTCAGTTAGCTGCACTTAAAGTGTATTGTGTATATATATGCATCCCAGGTGTTGCATATATATATATACACTGTATTCAGTTTAGCTAGATCCGTTCCTGTTATCTTCTAGACTATTTACATTTAGTGCAGTGCGTCCTGCTCACAGTGTTCAGCTAGATCCATTCCTGTTATCTTCCTACTGACAGGCAGGCTTGTCTTGTTACAGTATTTACAGCTACCTAAAGAAAATTACTGGTGTTCTTTTGATCCTATTAGTACCACGGTCAGGCAGCTAGACTATTTACATTTAGTACAGTGTGTCCTGCTCACAGTGTTCAGCTAGATTCGTTCCTGTTATCTTCCTACTGACAGGCAGGCTTGTCTTGTTACAGTATATAAAGCTACCTGAAGAAAATTACTGGTGTTCTTTTGATCCTATTAGTACCACGGTCAGGCAGCTAGACTATTTACATTTAGTGCAGTGCATCCTGCTCACAGTGTTCAGCTAGATCCGTTCCTGTTATCTTCCTACTGACAGGCAGGCTTGTCTTGTTACAGTATATAAAGCTACCTGAAGAAAATTACTGGTGTTCTTTTGATCCTATTAGTACCACGGTCAGGCAGCTAGACTATTTACATTTAGTGCAGTGCGTCCTGCTCACAGTGTTCAGCTAGATCCATTCCTGTTATCTTCCTACTGACAGGCAGGCTTGTCTTGTTACAGTATATAAAGCTACCTGAAGAAAATTACTGGTGTTCTTTTGATCCTATTAGTACCACGGTCAGGCAGCTAGACTATTTACATTTAGTGCAGTGCGTCCTGCTCACAGTGTTCAGCTAGATCCGTTCCTGTTATCTTCCTACTGACAGGCAGGCTTGTCTTGTTACAGTATATAAAGCTACCTGAAGAAAATTACTGGTGTTCTTTTGATCCTATTAGTACCACGGTCAGGCAGCTAGACTATTTACATTTAGTGCAGTGCGTCCTGCTCACAGTGTTCAGCTAGATCCGTTCCTGTTATCTTCCTACTGACAGGCAGGCTTGTCTTGTTACAGTATATAAAGCTACCTGAAGAAAATTACTGGTGTTCTTTTGATCCTATTATTACCACGGTCCGGCAGCTACACTATTTACAGTTAGTGCAGTGCATCCTGCTCACAGTGTTCAGCTAAACCTATAAGTTAGTGGGGTGCGTCCACCTCACAGTGTTCAGCTAAAGCTACCTGTAGAAGGTTGGTGGTGTTCTCATACTACAGGCAGGCAGTTGATTATGCTAGCTGCAGTATCAGTACATATATATATATATATATATATATATATATATATATATATATATATATATATATATATATCCCAGCTTAGTGCAGCTACAGGCCATTAGTATGTCTGGAAGGCCAAGAAGAAGAGGCAGACAGTCACAAGCCAATAAGAGAGGGCAAGCAGGCTCTGTGTCTAGTGCTGGTCGTGGAGACGGTGCATGCTCATCAGCACGTGGCCATGGGACACGCTTGGCCTTTTTTTCGGCAGCTGGCCATGTTGAGCCGCAACATGCGGAAGACTTGGTCGAGTGGATGACCAAGCCGTCCTCATCCTCCTCATCCTCTCTCACCCATGCCCAGGGTGCTTTGTCTGGCAAAGCAGCGGCCTCTTCCCTCGGCTCAATGTCATCAGTGACTCCTTCCCTAGCTCCACCATGTCCTCCTGAGGAGTCCCTCGAACTGTTTGACCACAGTGTTGGGTACATGCTCCAGGAGGATGCCCAGCGTTTGGAAGGCTCTGATGATGATACTGAGCTCGATGAAGGCAGTAACATGAGCACGGACAGAGGGGGTGCCCAAGAAGGACACCAATCTGGCATTCATGCTCCCCCTGCTGCAGCATACTGCCAGGTTTGCTCCAGTGATGAGGAGGGAGGGGATGATGAGGTCACTGACTCAACGTGGGTGCCTGATAGGAGCCACGCCAACTTAAGGCAGGAATGGTGGTTTGTGACAATGGCACCAACCTCCTCTCTGCCCTCCGACAGGGACAAATGACCCATGTGCCCTGTTTGGCTCACGTCCTTAACTAGGTGGTGCAGCGGTTCTTGGGCAGGTACCCGGGCTTACAGGATGTCCTGAGGCAGGCCAGGAAAGTCTGTGTGCATTTCCGCCGGTCATATAATGCCAGTGCTTGGCTGACGGACCTCCAAAAGGAGTTTAACCTGCCCAAGAACCGCCTAATCTGTGACATGCCCACCAGGTGGAACTCAATGTTGGCCATGCTGCAGCGGCTGCACACGCAGCAGAGGGCCATCAATGAGTACCTGTGCGACTATGGCACCAGGACAGGGTCAGGGGAGCTTGGTTTTTTTTCCCCACGCCAGTGGGCCATGATCAGGGATGCATGCACTGTCCTGTCACCATTTGAGGAGGCCACGAGGATGGTGAGCAGTGACAGTGCATGCATCAGTGACACTGTCCCCCTTGTCCACCTGTTGGAGCACACGCTGCGTGGAATAATGGACAGGGCACTTGAGGCAGAACAGAGGCAGGAAGAGGAGGACTTCCTTATCTCTCAAGGCCCCCTTTATCCAGACAGTGTTCCTGCGTGCCCGCCGATCACACAGGAAGAGGAGGAGGAGGAGGAGGAGGAAGATTGTGTCAGTATGGAGGTGGAGCCTGGCACTCAGCATCAGCAGCAGTCTTTAAGGGATCAGTCCCAAGAAACACATGGACTTGTACGTGGCTGGGAGGAGGTGGCTGTGTACCATGTCGTCCTTAGTGACCCAGAGGACTCCGGACCGAATGCCTCAGCAAACCTACGCTGCATGGCCTCCCTGATCCTGCAAAGCCTGCGTAAGGATCCTCGTATTCGTGGTATCAAGGAGAAGGACCAATACTGGCTGGCAACCCTCCTTGATCCACGTTACAAGGGTAAGGTTGCGGACCTTATCTTGCCATCGCAGAGGGAGCAGAGGATGAAACATCTTCGGGAGGCCTTGCAGAAAGGTCTGTGCAACGCGTTCCCAGAGACTGGGAGGTTACAAACTCCTGTTTCTGGACAACGTGTTGCTGAGGCTTCGGTCAGTCAAAGAAGGAGCGGTGGAGAAGGTGGCCGTCTGACCGATGCGTTCAGACAATTTTTTGGTCCGCAGCCCCAAGGTATGATCGGTTCCAGCAACCATCGCCAGCGTCTGTTTTACATGGTGCAGGAATACCTAGGGGCAAGATCTGACTTGGACACCTTTCCCACCGAAAATCCTCTGGGTTACTGGGTCTTGAGGATGGATCACTGGCCAGAGCTTGCACAGTATGCAATTGAGCTACTGGTCTGTCCTGCATCCAGCGTTCTTTCGGAACGCACATTCAGTGCTGCTGGAGGCGTGGTAACCGATCACAGGGTGCGTCTGTCCACCGACTCGGTCGATCGGCTGACCTTCATAAAAATGAATCAGTCTTGGATCACCACCAGCTACCAAGCACCTGATGCTGATGTAACCGAATAATTTTTTTTGAAATCTCAGATCCCTTCAAAGACTGCCTATGCTGATGCTGAGTGACTATCCCTGAGTAATTATCCTCTTCCTCCTCAATCATCACGCTGATAGCTTGTAAGAACATTTTTGGTTCTGGGCGCCACCACCAGTGCCTAAGGCACAATTTTTTTTTATTTTTTTTAAATGATTTTTATTGAGTTTTGCATGTTATACATAGAGTACAGTGTTACACCGTTATGTTGTACCATATTACATTAACATAGGTATATCTATTTTATTTAGACAATCTAATATCCAAGATGTTATTAAGGTAATGGTCTTGTGAGGCGTATTAACATCATTATTATAGTTATAGCTGAATAACATGTTATCCGTATGCGGATATAATGTTGCTTGAAGTTTAACGTATAAAGAACATAATAACATAAAGGG
This sequence comes from Lithobates septentrionalis, assembly GCA_037952835.1. Taxonomy (NCBI): domain Eukaryota; kingdom Metazoa; phylum Chordata; class Amphibia; order Anura; family Ranidae; genus Lithobates; species Lithobates septentrionalis. The sequence continues at coordinate 707,891 of JBBDGP010001745.1, forward strand.
AGGGAAGGTAGGAGGGAGGGAGGGAAGGGAGTAGGGGAGGGAGGGGGAAAGGTTGAAGGAGTTTCATCTATGGTCTGATCTCATGTGGACATAATGGAAGCATCTAGATTTTGAATAGTTCATCTAATATGTGTTAAAGTCAGTTACCTTTAAACCATGTTGTCCAAATTTTCCAATTTTTATCAAACTTTTCTTTCTGGCCATTCTTAATGGCTATCAGAGATTCATATACATAGTGTGTCTGGGTGTTTGTGAGGACTTCAGATACATTTGGAGCTCTGTCTGCCTTCCAATGTTTGGCTATTAGTGTTCTAGCAGCTAGGAGAATGTGTGTGATTACAGTTTTGAATTCAGGAGGGAAATTCCCAATACCCACATTTAAAATTGCCAAGCTTGGTTTAGGGCGGGTCAGAATCCCCGTGATGCTAGAAATAAACCGGAAGACAGAGTTCCAAAAGCTAGTTAGGTGCCTACAGGACCAGAACATATGTAATAGGTTACCTATGGAGCCACATTTTCTCCAGCATAGCGGGGAGCCATTGTTTCCAAATTTTGAAATCCTGTAAGGTGTAAGATACCAGCGTAATGCAATTTTCTGGGAAAGTTCCCAGTGGTTGACACATTTTGAAGCTTTATAGAGTGATCTAAATGCACACTGCCACTGTGAGTTCGCAATGCGCACGTTTAGATCTGTTTCCCATTTCTGGAAAGGTTGAGATTTGATAAAATCAAGTTTATTTTGAAAAATATTGTAGAACAGAGAGATACCTTTTGGAGGAGTGGGTTTCGAGGTGAGATATTTCCACGCCTCTTTAGGTAGGTATATATGGTATGATTTAATAGAGCGTAGGAGATGAGCTATTTGGTTATATTTATATTGATCTGTAGGGCATAGATTATATTGGTCCTGCAGTGTGGTGAAGGGGATAAGGGAGTTATTGGAATATAAATCCGTGATAAATTTTATACCTCTGTTGTGCCATTCTCCCATGTTAAGATTGGGGATGGCTTGGGAGATAATTGCTATGGGTATAGGGATTTCCTGGAGTTGGGGTGGCATGGTTGGATTTTTACATAGGTCTCTCCATGCAGATAATGATGCTTGGAGGGTGAGTGGGAGGGTGTGTAGTGGGTGTGGTTTCCATACATCTAAAAGTAGGAAACATTGTAGGTTGTTAGAAGGAATCATAGTTCTTTCAATTCCACACCATAGGTTGTCAGATGTTGGGTCAAACCATTCTTTAAGTTGTGTAAGAACTGCGGCACGATAATAGTCCCTAATGTCCACAAGTCCCATCCCTCCCGCTCTTCTATGTTTGACCAGGAGGATTTTAGAGCACCTTGGTCTCTTGGATTGCCAGATGTATCTGGAAAGTAGAGTATTTAAGGCTTTGATATGTGTGTTGTGTATTGGGACAGCTAGTGTTCGGAATATGTATAGTATTTGGGGTAAGATTAACATTTTGAATGAGGCAAGACGGCCCGACCAAGTTAGTTCTATTTTGGCTAGTCTATTTGTTTCTTTGGTGAGTTTAGTAATTAAAGAGGAGTAGTTGGTTTCTGCTAGATCATTTGGGTTTTTGGTCAATGTAAGACCTAGGTAGGTGATGCTCTTCTTGCTCCATGTATAGGGGAAGGATGTCTGAAGTTCGGATTTTAAGGAGGGGGGTATTCCTAAATCTAATATGATTGATTTTGTAAAATTGACTTTATAATATGAGATGTTGCTAAACTCATTTAGGGTATTGTGTGCATGGCTTAATGATATTTTGGGTTGAGAGAGGAATAAGATGATGTCATCTGCAAATAGATTTATGTTGTGTGATTTCCCTTGTATGGAGAAGCCTAAGATTTTCGGATGTGTTCTGATTCTTTCTGCAAGGGGTTCGATCAGTAGGTTAAAAATTGAGGGGGAGAGGGGACAGCCCTGTCTAGTCCCATTTGATATGTTGAAGGTATCAGATAGTAAATTAGATGTAAAGACTTGTGCACAGGGAGAAGAATACAATGCCTGTATAGCAGATAGGATGGGGCCAGCGAACCCGTATTTTTGCAGGGTTTGGTTCATGTAACCCCAATGTATCCTGTCGAACGCCTTCTCCGCATCCAAAGAGAGGAGCAGAGAAGGCGTCCGACACGACCCAGCATGTTGTATTATGTTGATGACCCTTCTGGTGGCATCGGCAGGTTGTCTTCCCGCCGTGAAGCCAGATTGGTCGGGTTTTATAAGAAGTGGGAGGATTGGAAGCAGTCTGTGGGCCAATATTTTTGCATAAAGCTTAACATCCGTGTTAAGTAATGATATTGGCCTGAAGTTGGCCGGGGAGGTAGGCTCCTTACCAGGCTTTGGGATAGTTACCACATATGCTTTAAGCATTTCTGGGGGAAACGAGGCAGAGGACATCGCAGCAGAGTAAACTGTCTGTAGGGTTGGGGCTAGTATGGATTGGAATGCCTTATAATACCTATTAGGGAGGCCATCTGGGCCTGGAGATTTACCCAGGGGGAGTGATCGTATCCCCTTTTGGATCTCAGACTCAGTTATGGGGGCATTAAGGGTCTCAAGTTGTGTATGAGATAGAGAAGGAAGATTGAGTTGCGCTAGAAAAGCCTGAATTTTCTCTTCAGTTGGCTGTGGAGTGTCAGGGTCTGTTTTCAGATTGTATAGCGTAGAGTAGTATTCAGCAAAGGAGTTTGCTATGTCTTTGGGATTGTAAATGTTGTGTTTAGTGATGGGGTGTGTCAAGAAGGGAATTTTGGATTTGGTTCTAGCTATCTTGAGCCTCTGGGCTAAGAATTTGCCTGCACGGTTGCCCGATGAGTAGTGAGACATTCTAAGGTATTGTATGTGTTTGTCATATCTTTCGATCAATAGGAGTCTGAGATCCAAACGGAGCTGGGATAATTTTTGGGCATTGTGAGAGGTGGGGTTTTGTTTGTTTGCTGTCTCCAGGTCTTTGATATCATTGATTAGTGAGTTTAGCTTATGCGTCCTCTGCCTCTTCTCCCTTGCACTTATCTGAAGCATCAACCCTCTAACAAACGCTTTATGGGCGCACCACAATACTGCCGGATCAGACACCGAACCAGTATTGGCTTCAAAAAATTCAGTTAGGTTTTTACTTAAATTTTTAACATGCTGTGGCATTTGAAGAATACGTGTGTTGGCTCTCCATATATATGCCGGGCTTGGAGTGTGCCCCTCCACCACCACGATCGATACAGGAGCATGGTCAGACCATGTTATGTCATGTATGGTGGAGGAGGACACTGCCTGCAATAACATTTTATCAACCATAATCAAATCTATTCTGGAATATGAATTATGTCTAGCAGAATGAAAGGTGTAGTCCTTCTCATTTGCATGTTGGCAGCGCCATACATCGAATATATTTTCCGAGTGTAGCAGAGGCTGAAGTGAAGGAGGAGGACGCTTGGCCTTGGAGGTAGTGTCCAAAGAGTGGTCAGGTGATATGTTGTGGTCTCCACAGACAATCAGAGATCCCCGTTGAACGGTAGAAATTTTACGGTAGAGTCTCCTCAGGAAACGGAGTTGGTGAGAGTTAGGAGCATATAGATTAGCGATGGTGAAGGGTTTGTTATTAAGCTTTCCTACGAGTATTATATATCTTCCAGCTGGGTCTACGTGTGTTTCCAAAAGATGAAAGGCCACAGAGTCTCTGATAGCGATAAGGACCCCTTTTTGTTTCGAAGGAGCTGAGGCAAGAAAAACATGAGGAAATTGCTGGTGTTGAAAATATGGGGTATTACCAGTGGCAAAGTGTGTCTCTTGAAGGCATAAGACATCTGCTTGGAGCTTTATTGCTTCTTTCCATACAGAAGCTCTCTTGGCCGGGTGGTTGAGACCGTTTACATTAAATGAAACTATTTTAAGCGCCATTTAGTGTAGTATGGGGAGTGGTGCGTGTAGTACCTTGGTCTCTTTGGAGTAGTCCATCTTGTTTCGATGAGTCGACGTTGGTTGGGTTGGTTGTTGTTTCTTGGGTCCACTTTGATGAGGATGTCCACTTGGAGTTCAGACCAGTAGAGGGAGAGAGAGATCAGAGTAGGGGAAAAAATAAAAGGTAATTGTAAAAAAAAACAAGTATTGCAGAATAACTGTGGGGTTGAACTTGCATCTGAGGGCATAGCAAATGCCCATATCTCAAGCGGGGGGGAACTTTGGTACATGCTCCAGGCTTTAGTAGGAACCTTGATGCGATGAAGTAGAATTAGGTTTAATATTTGGGTGTTTTTGAGTTGTTTCGTTTGGTACTGCTCTTTCTGGACACTGTTTGCCATTCGTACTGAGTGTCGAGTTTTGCAGGGGGTGAAGGGCCCTCTGAGGGGCGATCAGGTAGTATGTCTAGTGATCGGAGCAATTTGAGTCCCTCCTCCACGTCTGTGATTACCGGTGGTGTTACCATCATGGGTAACTGTTATTTTCACGGGGTATCCCCACCGGTATGGTATATCGTGGTTGCAGAGAGCTTTGGTCACCGGCAATAAGGCTTTTCGTTTTTGCATGGTGAATTGTGAGAGGTCTGCGAACAGTTGGAGATGTGCAAATCTTTCTGGGGGTTGTTGGTTTTTACGGAACGCAGACATGAGTTGTTCCTTGGTCTGGTAAAAGTGCACTCGTATCAGCACATCCCTGGGTATGTTGTCAGGGAGGTGTGCTGGTTTTGGGAGTCTGTGAATGCGGTCTATATAGATTTCATTATCTGGAATGTTAGGTAAGAAGGTTTGGATTAGATCCTGTGCATATTGCTGGAGTTGTGGGGGATGAACATTTTCAGGGACCCCTCTAATCTTAATGTTATTTATCCTTGACCTGTCTTCAAGTTCGGCGACCTTTGACCTAAGCCATGTAATCTCATCAGACTGGTCGTTATGGGCGTCAATCAGAGTATTGTGAGATGCTGCAAAATCCCCCATTTTATCCTCTATGTGATCAACTCTTCCCCCTATAGCTCCTAGTTCAGATTTAAAGTTGTGTACACACTGCATCACATCTGTATGCATAGAGCTGCGTAGGGAGACAAGCATATCTTTTAAGGTGGTGTCTGATACAGGCTTACCCGTTGTTGGGAAGGCTGTGAACGGGTCCACCAGCTCCCTTGTGTCCTCCATGGTGTCCGGAGTCATGCTGTCTTGCTGAGTGTTCTCCGCCAACCGAGGTTTGGACTTTGCTGGGATGCGGGACATGGGTGTGGAGGCACCAGGAGAGCTGTGCTTAGAGCCTGCTTGTGAGCCCGGGCTGGAGATCGCAGACCGCGCGCTGCCTGTGGGGGAAGGAGGATCTCGCATGGCGCCGGCGCCATCTTGGAGAAGGCCGCGGTCTTTCATCTGGAAGAAATACGGTAATTTCTTCAGCTGATCGTTGTCCTTTTTCCTGCGGGTCATCTTGCGACAGTTGCAGGGCTTTTAGGCTCGTTTTTGAGGTTGAGCAGGGTCGTTGTGTCGTTCCCAAGGCTTTGGTTCCTGAAGCTGGAGCGGAGCTGTGGGTTTAAGCGTCCATTCAGCTGCGCGGTAGCCACGCCCCCCCCTAAGGCACAATTTTTCAGCCCCTGTTAAACAGGGGCGTGTAATTACAATTTTTGATGTAATACTTTGCAGCAGGGCTCGTTCCTGCATTCCAACTAGAGTGTCTGTGAGGGGTTGCAGTGTTGTGGCACCAGCACCAGTGCCTAAGGCCCAATTTTTCTGCCCCTGTCTAACAGGGGCGTGTAATTACAATTTTTGATGCAATACTTTGCAGCAGGGCTCATTCCTGCGTTCCAACTAGAGTGTCTGTGAGGGGTTGCAGTGTTGTGGCACCAGCACCAGTGCCTAAGGCCCAATTTTTCTGCCCCTGTCAAACAGGGGCGTGTAATTACAATTTTTGATGCAATACTTTGCAGCAGGGCTCGTTCCTGCGTTCCAACTAGAGTGTCTGTGAGGGGTTGCAGTGTTGTGGCACCAGCACCAGTGCCTAAGGCCCAATTTTTCAGCCCTTGTTTAACAGGGGCGTGTAATTACAATTTTTGATGCAATACTTTGCAGCAGGGCTCGTTCCTGCGTTCCAACTAGAGTGTCTGTGAGGGGTTGCAGTGTTGTGGCACCAGCACCAGTGCCTAAGGCCTAATTTTTCAGCTCCTCTTCAACAGGGGCATGTAATTACAATTCTTGATCTAATATTTCACAGCAGGGCCCTGTGAGGGCTTACAGTGTTGTGGCCACAGCAACACCTAAGGCCCAAATTTCTGCTGAGTATATAGGGCAGGACCCTACTTTCAAACATCTAACTTACAAACGACTCCTACTTGCAAATGGAAGGAGACAACAGGAAGTGAGATGAAATCTACCCCTAGGAAGGGAAATTCTCTCCTGTAAGAGTTAATATGGGAAAAAAAATTCTCCTTTCCACTGATGCTTTCCAATCCTTGTTCCACAAAAAAACCCAAATTTTCAAAAAACATTTTTCATTGGAACAAAAAGTGAGGTGAAATCTTCTGAAGAGGAGGAAAGACAGCAAAACAAATGTCACAGGGGTGATAACCCTTCCCTATGTTTTCCAAAAAGCTTAAAAAAGATTTTTTGGCTGGAGCTAAACACGTTAAAAATGTACCCGTTCAAAATTACAAAGAGATTCTACTTAACAACAAACCTACAGTCCCTGTCTTGTTTGCACCGCCTGTATACTGCTGTTCAGAGTATATAGGTCCTGGTGGCCCCACACCTTTCCTTATTTTAATTTGGGTGCGGGGTTCCCCTTAATATCCATACAAGACCCAAAGGGCCTGGTAATGGACTGGGGGGTACCCATGCCATTTGTCTCACTGATTTTCATCCATACTGCCATGACCCGACATTACATTAAACCCGCAAGCAGTTTTAAATTAGATTTTTTCCTTTAAAAATGACATTTGGTGCAGGGACTGTTCTAAACACGGGAAACACGCGTCACTTTACAGGCATACTATAGACACCCCCCCAGGTACGATATTTAAAGGAATATTTCACTTTTTTTTTTTTTACTTTAAGCATCATTAAAATCACTGCTCCCGAAAAAACGTCCGTTTTTAAAAGTTTTTTTTGCATTGATACATGTCCCCTGGGGTAGGACCCGGGTCCCCAAACCCTTTTTAGGACAATACCATGCAAATTAGCCTTTAAAATGAGCACTTTTGATTTCGAACGTTCGAGTCCCATAGACGTCAATGGGGTTCTAACGTTCGTGCAAACTTTCGGTCCGTTCGCAGGTTCTGGTGCGAACCGAACCAGGGGGTGTTTGGCTCATCCCTAATCATTAGCAGTAATCAGCATGGATTCATGAAGAATCGTTCTTGCCAAACCAATCTATTAACCTTCTATGAGGAGGTGAATTGCCATCTAGATAAAGGAAGGCCCGTAGACGTGGTGTATCTGGATTTTGCAAAAGCATTTGACACAGTTCCCCATAAACGTTTACTGTACAAAATAAGGTCCGTTGGCATGGACCATAGGGTGAGTACATGGATTGAAAACTGGCTACAAGGGCGAGTTCAGAGGGTGGTGATAAATGGGGAGTACTCAGAATGGTCAGGGGTGGGCAGTGGGGTTCCCCAGGGTTCTGCGCTGGGACCAATCCTATTTAATTTGTTTATAAACGACCTGGAGGATGGGATAAACAATTCAATCTCTGTATTTGCAGATGATACTAAGCTAAGCAGGGCAATAACTTCTCCGCAGGATGTGGAAACCTTGCAAAAAGACCTGAACAAATTAATGGAGTGGGCGACTACATGGCAAATGAGGTTCAATGTAGAAAAATGTAAAATAATGCATTTGGGTGGCAAAAATATGAATGCAATCTATACACTGGGGGGAGAACCTCTGGGGGAATCTAGGATGGAAAAAGACCTGGGGGTCCTAGTAGATGATAGGCTCAGCAATGGCATGCAATGCCAAGCTGCTGCTAATAAAGCAAACAGAATATTGGCATGCATAAAAAGGGGGATCAACGCAAGAGATAAAACGATAATTCTCCCAATCTACAAGACTCTAGTCCGTCCGCACCTGGAGTATGCTGTCCAGTTCTGGGCACCAGTCCTCAGGAAGGATGTACTGGAAATGGAGCGAGTACAAAGAAGGGCAACAAAGCTAATAAAGGGTCTGGAGGATCTTAGTTATGAGGAAAGGTTGCGAGCACTGAACTTATTCTCTCTGGAGAAGAGACGCTTGAGAGGGGATATGATTTAAATTTACAAATACTGTACTGGTGACCCCACAATAGGGATAAAACTTTTTCACTTTTTTTGGCCACTCATTACAATTCGAAGAAAAGAGGTTTAACCTTAAACTACGTAGAGGGTTCTTTACTGTAAGAGCGGCAAGGATGTGGAATTGATAGCTTCAAGAAACTATTAGATAAACACCTGAATGACCGCAACATACAGGGATATACAATGTAATACTGACACATAATCACACACATAGGTTGGACTTGATGGACTTGTGTCTTTTTTCAACCTCACCTACTATGTAACTATGTTTGCGTGTGAAAATATGAATTGTTTACTGTATATGCAATAATTCATATTTATCTGAGCAAAAAAGTGTTTTTTTTTTAAAGTCCCGATTATAATCCCTAAAGAAAATTTGACCAAATCCCTATAATACATGCCCATAAAAGATATAAAAAATATTCAATTTTTTTTTATGTTTTTCTAAATGCTTCATAATTGTTATTACATTTATATACACCCCTACGATTTGTTTTAGATTTGGATTGAGTGCAGGGTTAAATTCCAGTCTCGTTTTCATAGCCATCCATGTCCCCACCAGGGAGAATCCCTCTCAATATTTGTTCTTGTAATCATGGTTTAAAGGCCCGTACACATGATTTTCGGACTTTCCGACGGGAAATGTTGGATGTGAGGTTGTTGGCGGTAAGTCAGACCGTGTGTATGCTCCATCGGACAATTGTCGCCGGACTTTCCGCCAATAGATGTTGGCTAGCATGTTCTCAAATTTTCCACCAACAAATGTTTGTTGTCGGATTGTCCGATCGTGTGCACACAAGTCCGTCGGACAAAAGTCCAAAGTACAAACACGCATGTGCAGAAGCAGAAGCGGTTGGTCTTGTAAACTAGCGTTTGTAATGGAGAATTAACATTCGGGACGTGGCAAATTATGAAATTTCCAACTGTAGCACACAATTCTCTTCTTCTTTAACCGCTTGCCGACCGCCTCACGCAGATATACTGCGGCAGAAGGGCTCGTACAGGCAAAACCACGTACCTGTACATTGCCCTTTAAGAGGCGGGGGCGCGCGTCACGGCAAGCTCCGTGAGTCGGGTCGCGGGTCCCGCGGACTCGATCGCCACGGGGTAACTCGCGATCGCCTCACGGGGAGGAAGAATGGGGAGATGCTGATGTAAACAGCATCTCCCCGTTCTGCCTAGTGACAAGTGTCACTGATCTCTGCTCCCTGTCATCGGAGCAGAGATCAGTGACATGTAACATGTAGCCACACCCCCCACAGTTAGAAACACGCCCCTAGGACACACTTAACCCCTACACTGCCACCTAGTGGTTAACCCCTTCACTGCCAGTGTCATTTACACAGGAATCAGTGCATTTTTATAGCACTGATTGCTGTATAAATGACAATGGTACCAAAAATGAGAAAAAAATGTCTGATGTGTCTGCCATAATGTCGCAGTCACAATAAAAATCGCTGATTGCCGCCATTTAAAAAAAAAAAAATATTAATAAAAATGCCATAAAACTATCCCCTATTTAGTAAACGTTATAACTTTTGCGCAAACCGATCAATAATCGCTTATTGCGATTTTTTTTTTTTTTTTTACCAAAAATATGTAGAAGAATATGTATTCGCCTAAACTGAGGAAAAAATTAGTTTTTTTTATATATTTTTGGGGGATATTTATTATAGCAAAAAGTAAAAAATAATGCGCTTTTTTCAAAATTGTCGCTCTATTTTTGTTTATAGCGCAAAAAATAAAAACCGCAGAGGTGATCAAATACCACCAAAAGAAAGCTCTATTTATGGGAAAAAAAGGATGTCAATTTTGTTTGGAAAACATGTCGCACGACCGCGCAATTGTCAGTTAAAGCAAAGCAGTGCCGAATCGCAAAAAGTGCTCTGGTCAGGAAGGGGGTAAATTCTGCCGGGGCTGAAGTGGTTAATCGGATAATAATGAAGCTGCTTTGCTGGTGATACTGATGGAGTTATTGCAAATTAAGTTTCAAAGGCTTTTTTTTTCTAGTGATATCAAGAATAATATATTATGCTTTTTTTTACCACAACACCATCATCCCCTAGTTTTTAAGATCAAAGATACAACTATGTTGGTGTCCCTTTTAATTTTACATTGTAGTTTATAAAATGTAACTGCCTACTCCCAAACTGTCATTTGAAGTAAAACACATAGCCAAGTATTATTCTCCACATTTTTTTTATTGCGCATTAAAAAAAAATAATTAGACATGGTATCTGCCAATAGAACTTAACCAAAAAGGGCATTCTATGCATCCAAACATATAGAAAATATACCAAATCAAATCATTATTATTATTCAACCCAAAAAATAATGCCAAAGCAATAACTCCAAGGCCAATAATAAATAACACGTTATCTCCTCCGATTCCGCAACATGTCTGGTTGGCGAACGAACTGAAAAGCACGAAATGCACGCTAAATGAAAAACGCAAAAAGAAAAGCGTGAATCAACACTCACCAAACTTCAACTAACACGAAATTAGCAGAAAAAGCCCAAAGGGTGGCGCTAAAGAGCTGAAAAACCACGTAGTACGTCACTACGTTGGTAATTGTTGGCCAACATTTGTGTGGCTGTGTGTATGCAAGACAAGTTGGAGCCAACCCCGTTTGGATAAAATTCCAAGGATTTGGACGCCAACAATCCGATTTGTGTGTACGCGGCATTATGCCGCGTACACACGACCCGACTTTACGGCATACTTTGCCCGGCGGACTTTTCGATGGACTTTATGATGGACTTTCCGAATGAACGGACTTGCCTACACACGATCAACCAAAGTCCGACGGATTCGTACGTGATGATGTACAACCGTACTAAAACAAGGAAGTTCATAGCCAGTAGCCAATAGCTGCCCTAGTGTCGGTTTTTGTCCGTCGGACTAGCATACAGACGAGCGGACTTTTCAACCGGACTCGAGTCCGTCGGATAGATTTGAAACATGTTTCAAATCTAAGTCCGTCAAACTTTTGAGAAAAAAAAGTCCGCTGGAGCCCACACACGATCGAATTGTCCGACGGACTCCGGTACGGCGGACCAAGTATGCCGGAAAGTCCGCTCGTGTGTACGCGGCATTAGAGACAGAGTGATGTGAAATCCAACTTTTTTTTTAACTTTCTCTGTTTTAAAAAAAACAAACATTATCAGACATAGTTGCAATGTAATGAATACTGTATGATATCATGACAAGAATCTCTGTTATAACGATTTGCAAGTGGTAAGTCATAGAAACACTATATTGTCAAAAGTTTTGGGACACCTGCCTTTACACACACACATGAACTTTAATGGCATCCCAGTCTTCGTCCGTAGGGTTCAATACTGAGTTGGCCCACCCTTTGCAGCTATAACAGCTTCAACTCTTCTGGGAAGGCTGTCCACAAGGTTTAGGAGTGTGTCTATGGGAATGTTTGACCATTCTTCCAGAAGCGCATTTGTGAGGTCAGCCACTGATGTTGGACAACAAGGCCTGGCTCACAGTCTCCACTCTAATTCATCCCAAAGATGTTCTATCGGATTGAGGTCAGGACACTGTGCAGGCCAGTCAAGTTCATCCACCCCAAATTCGCTCATCCATGTCTTTATGGACCTTGCTTTGTGCACTGGCGTGCAATCATATTGGGACAGGAAGGAGCCATTGCCCATGAAATTGTCCAAAATGTCTTGGTATGCTGATGCCTTAAGAGTTCCCTTAACTGGAACTAAGGGGCCAAGCCCAACCCCTGAAAAACAACCCCACACCATAATCCCCCCCTCCACCAAATGATTTGGACCAGTGCACGAAGCGAGGTCCATAAAGACATGGATGAGCAAGGTAATTTATTTATTATTTTTATTTTTTTTGCTATATTTATTTATTCAGTCATCTTATACCTTTTAGTTATTAGAAATTATATTATTATTATTTAAAAATAAATATTAACACCAGGTAATGCAAGGTCTGCTTTAATAAGAGAAATTGTAGGACTACTTATGACCAGGCAAATAAAAAGTCATTGCAATTAAACATTTATAATTGCTTAAGGCTAATGCCGCGTACACACGACTGGACTTTACGGCATACTTTGCCCGGCAAACTTTTTGACGGACTTTACTATGGACTTTCCACATGAACGGACTTGCCTACACACGATCAACCAAAGTCCGACGGATTCGGACGTGATGACGTACAACCGGACTAAAACAAGGAAGTTCATAGCCAGTAGCCAATAGCTGCCCTAGCGTCGGTTTTTGTCCGTCGGACTAGCATACAGACGAGCGGACTTTTCAACCGGACTCGAGTCCATCGGATAGATTTGAAACATGTTTCAAATTTAAGTCCGTCAAACTTTTGAGAAAAAAAAGTCAGCTGGAGCCCACACACGATCGAATTGTCCGACGGACTCCGGTACGCCGGACCAAGTATGCCGGAAAATCCGCTCGTGTGTACGCGGCATTAGATGAAAAAGCGGACAGGGCAAGCATCTACCCCTTTCAGGCTTCTCCAGCTCAACAGCCCTGCTACAAGGAGAATGAAGGAAACGGGAAGTTTCAAAGGTTCACATAAGAACACCGTGACATGTTTCATGTATGAGGTGCTAACTAATAAGACTGATAAGTAAGTATTATACATTGCTCAAAAAAAGAAAATTAAAGGAACGCTTTTTAATCAGAGTTTAACATCAAGTCAATTAAACTCCTGGTCAGTTACGTAGCAGAGGGGGATGTTAATCAGTTTCAGGTGCTTTGGTGTTAATGAAATTAACAACAGGTCTACTAGATGGGAAATAATGAGACGTCCTCCAAAACAGGAATGGTTTTACAGGTGGAGGGTACTGATATTTTTTTTCCCCCCACTCATCTTTTCTGTTTTCCACTAGTTTTGAATTTGGCTAGGGTCAGTGTCACTACTGGTAGCATGAGGTTATATCTGGACCCTATAGAGCAGGGATCCTCAAACTATGGCCCTCCAGCTGTTGCAGAACTACACTTCCCATGAGGCATTGTAAAAACAGGGGTCTTCAAACCGTAGTTTGAAGACCCCGGCTAAAGAGGTTGCACAGGCAGTCCAACTCCTCCAGGATGGCACATTAATATGTGCCATTGCCAGAGGGTTTGCTGTGTCTCCCAGCAAAGTCTTCAAAGCATGGAGGAGATTTCATGAGACAGGCAGTTACTCTAGGACAGCTGGGCAGGGCCGTAGAAGGTCATTAACTTATCAGCAGGACCAGTATCTGCTCATTTGTGCAAGGTGGAACAGGATGAGCACTGCCACAGCCCTACAAAATGAACTCCAGCAGGCCACTGGGGTGAATGTCTCTGACCAAACAATCAGAAACGGACTTCATGAGGGTGGCTTGAGGGCCCGACGTCCTCTAGTGGGCCCTGTGCTCACTGCCCGGCACCGTGGAGCTTGATTGTCATTTGCCATTGAACGCCAGAATTGGCAGGTCCACCATTGGCACCCTGTGTTTTTCACAGATGAGAGCAGGTTCACCCTGAGCACATGTGGCAGACGTGAAAGGGTCTGGAGAAGCTGTGGAGAACGTTATGCTGTCTGTAACATCATTAAGCATGACGAGTGTGGTGGTGGGTCAGTGATGGTCTGGTTAGGCATATTAGTGGAGGGACGCACAAACCTCTACAGGCTAGGCAATGGCACCCTACCTTCCATTAGGTATTGGGATGAAATCTTTGGACGTATTGTCAGACCCTACGCTGGTGTAGTGGGTCCTGGGTTCCTCCTGGTGCACAACAATGCCTGGCCTCATGTGGCAAAAGTATGCAGCCGGTTCTTGGAGGAATAAGGAATTGAAACCATTAAATGGCCCCCACTCTCGCCTGACCTAAATCTAATAGAACGACTCTGGGACATTATGTTTCGGCCCATCCGACGCAACCATGTTGCACCTCAGTCTGTTCAGGAGCTCAGCGATGCCCTGGTCCAGCTCTGAGAGGAAATACCCCAGGACACCATCCATCATCTCATGAGGAGCATGCCCCGATGTTGTCAGACATGCATACAAGCACGTGAGGGCCATACAATTGTGCACCATTTTGAGTTGCTGAAATCAAATTTCAGCAAAATGGACTAGCCTGCTGCATCATTTTTTCACTTTTGATTTTCGGGGTGTCTTTGAATTCAGCCATCTCTAGGTTGATCATTTTCATTTCCGCCAAACGATGTGGCATCCTTTTGTTCCTAACACATTAGCCAGTTCATATCAGTATTGATATCCAACATATTTTTCCTCACTGAGATCTGGGGAATCTCAAAGTGTTCCTTTATTTTTTTTTGAGCAGTGTACAAAATGCAGCAAGGTGGTCCAATCATTGTATTGGTACCTTGGAAATAAACCTCCCAGTTTCCTCTATTCTATATGTCTACTCTGTTTCTTCACCTTTGAAATGAAGAGTTTGGATGTATAAAATACATTTTCAGTATGTTTTAATGTATTTGTACCATGTTTATGCCTTTTTTTCATTACTTCAGTGTAATTTATGGAACAAAACCATGAGTGTGGAATTTCTTCTCTTGGGATACCAGAACCTCGGTGCCTTTAAGAACCTCATATTTTGTTTAATTCTTGGGATTTTTTTGATGGCTGTGGCTGGAAACTTCCTGATTATTGGGTTGGTCTCAATAAGTTCTCAACTTCATTCTCCAATGTACTTCTTTCTTGGCCATCTTGCTACAACTGACATATTGGTTTCGATCTGTATTGTACCGTCTCTGCTCAATGTCTTAAAAAAGGATGGTTCTATTATTTCCTTAGGTCCTTGCATCTTTCAACTTTTCCTCTTTTGTGTTTCTGAGACAGTTGAGTGTTTCATACTCACAGTGATGTCCTACGATCGTTACTTGTCAATCTGCTGCCCTTTGCGTTATAGCTCCATTATGAATAATAGACTTCAGCATCATCTTGTCTTCTGGTCTTGGTTTTTAGGAACCATGTCCTCCATAAATTTAGTGGCCCAAATCTACATGCTGTGCTACTGTCAAGCCAACATCATTGACCACTTCTTCTGTGATACAGTTGCTCTTCTGGAACTCTCCTGTTCAAACACTTTTGCTGTAAAAGTACAAGATTTAATAGTTGCAGTGACAGTCACACTTCTCCCGTTTGCATTCATATTTTTAACCTATGTCTGTATATTTGTCACCATCATTCATAGTCCAACCCCAACAGGGAGACAGAAAGCTTTCTCTACTTGCACATCCCACCTTCTTGTTGTCACTGCCTTTTATGGTTCTCTCTTTTCTGTATATGGGTCACCATCTAGTGGTTACTCTGCCAACCTTAATAAAAGCCTGTCCTTAATTTTTACTTTAATTACCCCACTTTTTAACCCTGTTGTCTATAGCCTACGGAGCCAGGAGATAAGGTGTGCCTTTGGGAAACAAATAAGAAAGTTTCAAGCTTACAGAGACTAACTGACCATAGACAAATCAAATTTCTTTCTGCAACCATGGACAATGTTGACTGTGGAACCCCTCCTGTGGAGCCATTGTGTTCTCCCGGCAGGAGGTTGTGGGAAACTGTCCCCGCCGGGAGAACACAGTGATTATTCCTAGCAGCTATAACAGCTGCTTGCAATAATCACATGTAAAATCCGGCAGGCTGGTTGTACTCAAGTTGATCGTTCGTACATTCAGCCTGCTTATACATGGTTCGAATCTCCTGTTGAACCGGCCGAGATTTGAACCGTCTATGGCTGGCTTTAGTTATATATATAATTAAAATATATAATTAAACCTAATATGACCTTATTATGTATTTTTGATCTGCAGAAACACATATCCTACAAAAGAAGGGGTTATATACTCACCCTTATTACTGGTCATGCCACTGAACATTGCTCTGTTCCCAGAAGTCTGCTAGTAAACTGACTGAAGATTGGTCACACATAAAAAAGTAGTAAGAAGTAAGTGACATTTTAAAATCTCCAAAAGTGCAGAGCTAAAGGAAAATAAACCAAATAAATTCATAAGCACATAGTCACAAATAAACATGGAAAACAACCTAAATTGTACATATACATAAAAAGTCAATGCAAACTCACAAAACATGCTAAAGTGCTTCATGCAATAAATAAACAATCACTGTGTAACTCTGAAAATTAATAAAGTGAATATCCAACAAATCATACCTATAGCAATCGGTGATCAATATTAGTAAAAAGTCCACCACTGTGCCATGGAAATACGATACAGACACACACACCCCTTACCGGAAATCAATGACTAACTATTTTTTGAGTAGCCATATGTGCTTGTGGGATCAAAGCCTTGAACAGCAAAAGGCAGGAACAACTCCAACCACTTCTTGGTACCATACATTGAAAGAAAACTGCAGAAACATTTGGAATGTGGCCACTGTGCATTACGACGTCACATTAAGTGCAGCCTTCCACATTTCGTCATATGATAACGTCAGGTGTGTGGCCAAGTGACAACATCGGACATATTATATATACAGCGCTCCCGGAAGGCAATTTCCTCTGCACTCAATGCTGACAGGAAACAAATTGTTCATAGTGTACCAGTAGATGATGCCAACAGGTACCATCCTGCAAATAGATTAAAAAGTGAACTTTTAAATGCCTCCTAAACACCCTAACTTAGCTATAAAAATGAATTACTTTTTTAAAATGTATCAATTACAGAGCAAAGCATTAAGTGAAGAAGAAATTCCCTCCAAACTCGTGGTGTACACTCTCGTCGTGTAGGTATATGTAACGGTATCCCCGAAGGAGCTGCTTGAATAATTTTGCCCGGATCTCCCACTGATTACTCAGTATGTTCAGACAGCCAGGTGCACACACTCTTCTGCTCATTGTCTCCAATATCCAGTCTAGGGGATGTGTTTTTATGTTTTATTTGGAACTTGGATAGGAGAAGGGAATTAGTAGGATACGCCAAATTAACTATTTACAGCGAGGACAATTTCTCTACCAACTGTAGCAGACTTTCAGTAGCACTATGCAGCAGGTTGTATATGGTGAAGCAAGTCCCTTTTTAAGCAGAGAGTATTTGCCGGACTTTGCTTCTTCAAGAAACTAGCCAGTGTCCCCTTTAGCTCACACACCCAGTATGCTGACTTCTAGGACCAAGAGGGGGATTCTAGCAACACTCAGTCTCAGGGATCCCTTTAGGGGGTCGGTACTCACACAATGTCCAGGGACAGCTGGTAGCCTCCTTCCAACTTCCAAGCGACACTCTATACCAGTGATACCAAACAGGATCCGTGGACATCCTCCATCAGTCAGCTTGCAAGAGAACCATGAGTTGTAGCTTCAGTATCTCTGGCCCTCAAGTCTCCCACCTGAGGCCGCATGGCAGCCTGTGCTGGGGAGAGGCAGCAGCAGCCTCCTCCCCATATGAACCTCTCTCCTCAGAGGTGGGCTGGACCTCGAACCCCAAGCCTATGTGCCCTTCAGATATAAATACAGGTACCCAGCATTCCTTGGGGCACATGCCCTTCTGATTGGCCAGGGCTATATGGACATCCGTACTCTCATCTGCCAGGTTTTCACCTAGGGTTGCCACTTTTTCTTCAAGCCAAACACCGAACACTAGCTGCACACAGCAAAATTTTATTATTCAGGGGGACACTGTGGACTTTGGTGTAAAGGAGAACTCTAGCGCAAGAGGGTTTCTGCTCACCAAACCTCCCACTTACATCAGAGTTCCCAGAATTCCTCCTTAAATTAGGGCTCCCAAAACCCCCCTTACATCAGAGTCCACAGGGGCACCCCTTACACCTTACCTTAGTGTACTCACTCACTTGGAGGCAGGAGAGAGAATGGAGCGAGGGAGAGTGGAGACTTCAGTAACAGACATTGGATGGTAAGCTCACTCAGCCGAGGATAGAGGCTCAGGCATCAAAGCCTTTCATCCACGATGTATCTGTCGGTTGCTGAGCTTCAAACTTCCAGCCCACACATTCCTTTTCTGGGGCACCGAATGCCAGGGATTGGAGTGTGGGTGGGCAGACAGAGGGGTAGGGGCAGAAGGAGGAGGAGCAGATAAGGCCCTCTCTCCCCTCCTGTCCGTGTAGGGTGGGGTCCATGTGCACACCTATGCACTCAGCGGTTGTGGTGCTACAAGGTCAGGTGGGAGCCGAGGTCAAGACAGGTAGCAAGCTGAGGAGATCCATTAAAAAAAAACAGAGGTCAAGGTCAGGAGGCAGGCAGGGGACAGGTCTGGAACACGTCGGGTGGATAAACAAGAATCACAGGAAACAAAGGAACGTAGGTAAAAGTTAAAGATCAAACAGCACTTCAGCCAAGGACTGACTTCCTTTTTTTTTTTTAGTTACAGAGTTACATAAATAAATTATACAGGGTGTCTGTACATTACAATGTATATATGAAGGCTACAACTCAATAAAAAAACAAAAGGAAGAAAAGAAAAACTGGTGTCAGTTATTACCATATTAAATCATGACCGTACGTACCATGTAGGCACACAGATAGTGGGAAGGTGTGCAGAATTAAGAGACACAGGTCAGTGGGGATTGTAGCCATCTGTCCCAGACCTTGTTGTATTTGCCCGGGCAACCTCTATTAATGTAAATATTCTTTTTGTATGGTGAGGTATTGTTGATTTCAGCAAGCCAGGCAGCTAGCATGGGGGTATCGGCCTGAATCCAATTCCGTGCTATGATCTTTCTAGCCACAAAAGTTTCATGGAGAAATCTAGGTGTGTGTTTATCTATTTCAGTGTCTGGAAATAGGCCCAAAAGGCATTGCATGGGATCTAGCAACACCAGCGAGCCCATCTGGTCATGGAGGAACTGAACGACCTGAGACCAGTATCCTTGAATGAGGGGACAGTGCCAGAATAGATGATCAAAGGTGTCAACAGAGATAAGACACCTAGGGCACACAGATCTTTGAGAAGGGCAAAATTTGGCCATTCGCCCTGGAGTCAACTATGCCCTATGTGTGATTATAAACTTGCGTAAACCTATCAGACATTTTGGGGGACACAAGTTTACAGGTCTCCAGCACCTCATCCCAATCCTCATCATCTACTTCTCCAGCCCCTTCTACCCATTTGTGTTTAATAGAATAGGCTAATTTAGTTGCAGCTGGAGTGCATGTTATAGAAAATAGATATGAGTTGACAAGGTTCATCACTGTATAGTAGACATGTGCACACTGAAATATTTCGTTTCGGAATTTTGTTTTCGTCCGAAAAATACATTTATTTAGTTACTCCCAAAATTCGTTTTTATTTATTTTGTTTTTCGTTAAAAATTGCATTAGTCCGAAAATATAAATTAAGGTCGAATCTGTCATTGAAGGCTTATGGTGTCTGTCGAATGTTCAAAGAAGATTCGACGGAGCAGCTAAACTGTACGACGCTGTATAGTTTACCTGCTCCGTCGAATCTTCTTAGAACTTTCAACAGACACCATAAGCCAAAGTACGTGTGTACTTAGTTCTAGCTATTTTACTGCTCCACCTCTTTGGTTACACTCAGCCAATAACATTCATCTTCATCATTATTTTTATTTATCTTTTCTCCCCTACGTCGAATCTTTTCTCCCCTACGTCGAATCTTTTCTCTCTATGTTGAATCTTTTCTCTCTATGTAGAATAATCTTGGACTAATAGAGCTAAGGTTAGGCACATTCGACCACAGGTTTGATGGACACAGATTGTTATTGTCATCATCATGTCGAATCTCCTATCTATATCGAACTGTTGTAGCAATGAAAACGAAAATAAAGCATTTGTTTATGTCGGATCTTTCGTTTTTCGAGTTCTGCACTAACAAACGATAACGAAAATACCTGAAATTCGGACAAAAATGCATTCGGACGAAAACTAATGCACATGTCTACTGTATAGTACATCAAGAACATCCACACATAGTAGACTAGGATAAGTACCTGCAAACTGGGCATGGAGTGCATGTCTCACCTGGAAGAAGCGAAAAAGCATATAGTTTGGAAGGTTAAACTCTGCCTTTAACCCATCAAACGTCTTAATCTCTCCATTGTGCAGAACATGAGACAATAAGTATTTTCCCTTAGATATCCAAATGGTAGGATCAGGTATCTGGAGGAGTTCCGGGAGGAGATTATTGTACCATAAAGGGGTATTATTATGGAATACAGGACAGCCTGTCTTGGACACTACCAGATCCCAGATCCTCTTGTGTTGAAATTAAGAGCCAGAGTGGTTTGGAAACGCCAGCGAACCTTTCAGGCCACGCAACACTTCACAAAATGGGTGTGGGAGTTGTGAATCCGCTGGACTACACACTAGGGCCAGGTATCTGTGTTTGTCAGACTTATCTATGTGATATAGATGAGAGAGCTGAGCTGCCAGGTAATAGGACCCAAAGTCTGGGACAGCGAGGCCTCCTAGTGAAGTTGGACTCTGAAGAACCTTCCAGGATAATTTATATCTGCCGGGCCCCCAGATAAAGGATTGTAGCAGAGTGTCCAAGACTTTAAAGTATCTAAGTGGAATATAGACAGGGGAATGCCAAAGTACATATAAGATTTTAGGTAATAGTATCATTTTGATAAGACCCAGGCGGCCCATCACTCCCACATGCAGTCTCGCCCATGTCTGAGTTTTAGATTTAATGAGTGGGATAGAGGCTCCACATTCAGCGAGATATAATCGGCTATTGAGCGAGAGACCTGAATTCCTAAATGTTTAAAGGTATTAACTTTTATTAGGGGCAAATCGGCCTGGTCTGGTGATGGGGAGAACACATCTATGGGGAGAATCTGGGACTTATCCCAATAAATTTTAAGTCCCGAGAATCTACCTAAGTTTGGCCAGAGTCTGTCAAGTAAAGTATCATATCATCGGCATACAGTCCCCACCTTCTCTTCCACTAAACCAGAGGTCAACCCCTTGAATGTTCGGATGTTCCCTAAAAAAAACCCTGCCTGGGGTTCCACCGCCAACGCATATAAGAGGGGTCAAATGGGGTACCCCTGCCGTGTTCCCCTTGAGAGTGGAAAAGCGTCAGAGGTCCAACCATTGGCCACCCTAGCCTGTGGTGCATTGTAGAGGATAGTGAGCCATTTAACAAAGTTGGGGCCGAACCCATGGCAGGAAAGACACTGCCAAAGGTACTGCCACTCAACCAAACCAAAGGCCTTAGCCGCGTCAAGGGAGACAATTACTCTAGATCCAATTTGGGCAGGAGAGGCCTGAATATTCATAAAGAGGCGTTTAGTATTAAATGCTGTATATTTTGCTGGTATAAAACCCGTTTGATCGGAATGAATTAGGGAGAGAATAACTTTAATTAGACGCAAAGCTAAGATTTTGGCTATTATTTTGATGTCAGTTTGCAATAGTGAGATAGGCCTATAGTATTCAGGTTGGTGAGGGTCTTTTCCACACTTAGGAATAAGAAATATAATGGCTTCACACATAGATTCCGGAAGGACAGTGGCCTCAAATATTGCTTTATAAAGGGCAAGAAGTCTGGGGACTAATACATCAGAGAAGTGAACATAAAATTTGATGGGCAAGCCGCCAGAACCAGGGGCTTTAGCTTTTGCGAAGTGCGAAAGAGCAAGATTAATGTCATCTGCAAAGAATGGAGCCTCCAGCATGTCTATCTTTTCATCAGTCAATCTGTGGAGCGCGAGGGACTCAAGAAGGCACTCTAGATCCTGTAGGGGATAGCTCACTTTAGATGTGTAAACTTCTTGAAAAAAATTTGAAAACTTTCTAATAATCATAGCAAGATCCGTGAGGACACCTGCCATAGCAGAATGCAGGGTAATAAACACTGGTGGCGTAGAGTCCAAATGTGCCAGGTAGACCAACAGTTTACCCGGATGTTCACCCTGTTCAAAGATCTTTTGCTTACTAAAAAATAACTTGTGCTTAGCTCGCTCCTGGCATAGTTGATCAACTACCCTAGTTTGAAGTTTTAATTGTACCAGTGTAGCAGGCGATGGTGTTGACACGTAGTGCTCCTCCAGCTCAGACAGTTGAGCAGTGGCTTGAACATAGCAAGATTTTGAATTTCTCCTATACCTGGAGATGTATTCAGTGAGAAGCATACGCGCATGTTTTTTAAACGCTTCACAAGCTGTCAATGGTGGGGATGTGCCAGCATTAATATCAAAAAGAATTTCCATTCCATGGCCAGTCTATCAGTATCAGGGAGAACAGTGAGCCAGAAGGGGTTTAATATCCAAGTCAGTGTCTGGGGGTTGTGGTAGGGTGTCAGCTCAATTCAATAGGGGGAATCAACAGTAGTCGGGGGCCAGACCCAGCCGTTTGAATCCTAGGGAGTAAGGTATGAGAGAGCCAAATATAATCTACCTGGGACATGGTGGAATGGGAGCTAGAGAAACGGGAATAGGCCTGTCAATTAGGATGCAAGTAGCGCCAGGTATCTACCAGATTAAAGCTCATCATCAGGCAACTAAACCTGGTATCCCGATCCAACATGGGTGTCTGTTATCCCAGGCCCATGCGGTCCAGGAAAGTTTTAGCCACCATATTAAAGTCCCCCATCCATTAAGTCGGTATAGAGGGATATTTGGCCATAAAGGAAAAACCTTCAATAAGAAAGGTTGAGCTCTACGGGGGAGGAACATACCAAGCCAGAACTAATAATGTGTCACCTACTATCTTGGCGTATAGGAAAACATATTATCTACCCTGGGGGTCCAACGCCACCGTCTGGAGTTCAAAGGACACGGACTTGGCTACAAGTACTGAGACACCCCGGGATAATAAGGTTTGTGTGGCATGGAAAGCCCAACCGATCCGGGGTTGCCACAGCACCTGCTGCAAGGATCCCTATACATGGGTCTCCACTAAGACTATTATATCCGCTCACTGGTTCTTGAGCAAGGACAGGGCTGTGGTGCGTTTCAATTTGTCACATAATACACGGACATTCCATGTTAGAGATTTCAACTTAGCCATGGGACAACCATAAACAGGGTAAAGGCCTAATGAGCATTGAAACCCCTGCGTCCAGCAGTAATAATAGAACACATACATGAGCATACCAATGCAAGTAGATAGCAACATACATATAGTCTGACATAAAGTTAAATCATAGAAATTAGTCACCAAGTAAAAAAAAAAACGAAACACCCTAACCCTCCCAGCTCTACACGTTCCCCAACTTCTGCAAGCTTTAGTCCCAAAAGAAAACTCCAAAACTGTGAGAGTTTGTGGTAAACACCAGTATGGTGCCCATAACAAATGAGCCACCATCTAGGCTTCACACATGGTGGCTCCTTAAAACAAAAAAATAGAAAAATCAGTCAGTTATTCAGGGGGATGAAAATTCTCTGAAAAACACTGCATGCAGCTGGACTTTGGCAGTACACCACTCGTGATCAACGGGGGAGATGGAAAACTGACCACAAGGCTGCACCAAGTCCGCAGGTGGCAATAGGGCACGAGGAAGTTCCAAAATTGGTGAAATTTGTATCTCGTGTTGTAAGCTGCCCAACAGTAGTAAGAGGAGGGGTGCACTAACAGGGCAAGGAAACAGAACCTGTGCTATAATAAAGACTTCCTACACCTTCCCATCAGCAAATCAATCTGCACCCTCCATTCAATGACATCCCAACACCCCTTACACTGATCCATCAGCACAGAAATCTGCACCCCTACTCACTGACCCCCACACTGATTGATGAGCACAGGCACTTCACCCCTACTCACTTACACCCATATACTGATACTTCAGCACAGACACCCGCACCCTCCCCACTTGCTGACACCTTCCCACACCTACCCATCAGCATACACTTCCAACCCCCACTCACTGCCCCACCCCCCACACTGGTCCATCAGCACAGACACCAGCACCCCCCACTCACTGGCCCCTCAGCACTTCCCACACTGACCCATCAGCACAGACACCATCACACCCCACTCACTGGCACCCCAGCACTTCCCACACCTTCCCATCAGCACACACTTCCAACCCCCACTCACTGGCACTCTGGCACTTCCCATACTGACCCATCAACACAGACACCTGCACTCCCCACTCTCCGGCCCCCCAGCACTTCCCACACTGACCGATCAGCACAGACACCTGCACCCCCCCACTCACTGGCACCCCAATACACCCACATTGATTACCACCACAGACACCAGAACCCCTTTATTTATTGACACTCCAACATTTCAACACTGGTCACCACCACAGACACCTGCAAACCTTCTCACTGACACCTCATCACTCCTCAAGCTGATCCATGAGACAGGTACCTGCACCCCCCAACATTAATCCACTAGCACAGATATTTTCACCCCCCCCCACTCACTGACACTCCAACACCCCCCACACTAACCAGCACTACCAAAATCACAAATTTATCAACAAATAAACATTTTATTATATCTGTGTTATATCACCAACACTTCCCGTGTACAATAGAAATCAAACTTAATTCACTTTGACATCTCCTTCCTAAATACTCCTAGGTACTTCCATTACCTGGGCACATATAGCGATTATAAGATACAACACCTCAGTGATATATTATATTAGAGATAATTATATAAATGATAGAGTATATTTTAGGTAATGAATTATATGGTGAAACATATTGATAATAAATCAATGATAAATCACACTTTTTCTTTTACTAGTAAATCTCTGGATCATTTATTTATATCAGTGGTTTTCAAATTGCATTGCATTATTCCACCCACTGTCAGCAACAGCGAGGCATAGTTCCTGCCACTGACACCAACAATGAAACGCGTTCTCCCATTGCTACCAATGATCGGGCACTTTTCCTTCCATTGATACCATTAATGAGGCACTATTCCTTCCATTGATACCAATAATGAGGCACTATTCCTTCTACTGATACTAATATTGAGGCGCTATTCCTCCCACTGATACCAATTATGAGGCATTATTGCTTCTACTGATACCAATGATGAGGCACTATTCCTTCCACTGATACCAATGATGAGACACTATTGATCTTTTATTAAAAGAATCAAGCAACCAATTTTATACAAAAGTAAAAAACAAAACCATAGTACAAAACTTCAACAGAAATCCAAGGAATACACATCCATGTTCAGAATATATACAATATATACATAATCCGTTACCAAAACTATTTACATAAAGCAGCAGAGAAGGCCTAAGAGGCACAACCCATCACCTATGTACGCAGCCATTTATCAAAAATTAATCCAAAAAAATAATAATCTAGGGTGATAAGAGACAGACAGCCACACCCGGGAAAGAGACTCCTGGCAGTCAGGGAGGCTTGAAACCCCTCCACGCCTTCAACCAAGCCCCCTGACTCCGCTTGTCTCTCTCAAGTACCCGAATCTTCTCCACCTCATGCAGAATGTCATACACCACCACCTGAACAGGAAGGATTTTACGCCGAATGCTGACCTGACACCGTGCGTTCCAAGTGAAATAACGGACTACTAGGCTAACTAGAAAAAGTGTATCTAAACAAAAAACCCCACAAGTATTGAATGCTCCATACACCCACTCAGCATAACCCAGCCCGGAGAGGAAAGGAACACCAAGGGCCCGCCCCACCTGTTTGTACACCTCTATGTTAAAAGGGCAATGAAGCAGAAAATGGTCCATAGTCTCCTCCTCACCTGCACATTCCTCCCGAGGACAGCTACGATCCACCCCACTGCGGAATTTCAAATTGCCCCTAACATAGAGCCTCCCATGGAAGCACATCCAGGCCAGATCCCTGAATTTAGGAGGTACTCTGTCCAAATTAATAAGTCTTAACCCTGCCCTCAAAACTGGGCCTGGGCAATCCCTTAAGGCCAGTGGGTCATGAAAGACTTCACTCAAGACTCGACTCATAAGGACTTTCCTCGGAACCGATCTGAGATCTTCAGCCGACAATCGCCACTGCCGTAATAACTTAAGGCATGGAGCGACATAGGCTGGTAGCTGACCACGATGACCCCTGAGATTCTTCACTTGGCCACCTTCTTCCCAAAGTCGCAGAAAAGGCCTAAACCAAGATCTAAAAATGCCTGCCCATCCAGGAGGTTCCACTGCAAGCATATTACCAATATCAAACTTGAGAAAAAGCAGTGAAAAGAAAAGAACTGGGTTGACCATACCTAAGCCACCCTCCCTCCTGGATAGATAGGTGACATTCCTCTTGATGGGGTTCAGTCTGTTCCCCCACAACATCTGGAAGAACACACTACTGACCCTAGCATAGAGAGACACTGGCAAGATGCAGACAAAGCTGACATACAAAAAGATCGGAATCAGGTAAGTCTTAATCAGATCAACCCTTTCCCTCATAGATAACTTCCATTTCTTCCAGCTGACCACCTTAGTATTGGCAATTTCCAGTCTGCCTTCCCAGTTTTTGAGGCCATAATCGCCGGGTCCAAATTCAATGCCTAGAATCTTAATTCTTTCCTGGGGCACTGGAAAGGTGTCCGGGAGATCAAAACCCTCACCTTCCTTTCCCATCCAGAAGACTTCACTCTTTTCCTGATTGATCTTGGAGCCTGATGCTTCAGAATACCGTGATGTCAGAGAGACCACCTCCTCTGCTTCATCCGCCCCGGTGACAATCACTGACACATCGTCCGCATAGGCAACAACCCTCAAAGGCGGCTCACCCGGGAGACCAACTGGTACCCCACACAACATGCTGCTCTCTAGCCTCCTGATGAAAGGGTCGATTGCAAACACATAGAGCAGGGGACTCAGGGGACAACCCTGGCGCACCCCGGAGCCAACCTCAAAGGACTGCCCAACCCAACCATTAACAAGAGGAAAGCTTTCTGCCCCCTTATACAAGACTTTTAACCAATCGACAAAACCACCCGGCAGACCGTACTTACTAAGGAGCAACCACAGGTACTCATGGTTGACACGATCAAAAGCCTTTGCCTGATCCAATGTCAGCAAATACTTTCCCCAGCCTGCAGCCCTGCACCGCTCCAAGGCCTCCCGGACAGCTAAAACCACTGTGAAGGTGCACCTACCCTGGACCGAACAGTGCTGATGGCGAGAAAGCAAAGACTCTGCTACTGACGATAGGCGCCAGAAAAATATCTTTGCCAGTATCTTTCTATCGACATTAAGAAGGCTGATGGGGCGCCAATTCTCAATCATCGAAGGATCTTTACCCTTTGAAAGAAGAATCACAGCCGAGTGCCTCATGGAAGGGGGAAGTACCCCCTCAGCAAGGCAACTGTTAAAAACCTCTACCAAATGTGGGGCCAGAATAGACTTAAAGGCTTTGTAAAACTCAGCCGTCAAGCCATCCGGTCCAGGTGACTTTTTGATGGCAAGTTGTTCAATTGCCCTCATCACCTCTTCAACTGTGATCTCCTCTGTCAAATTCATCAATGGGACATCTTCATCATTTAGACCTGGAGTAGAGTCCAAAAAGCCTTCCATCTTGTCACGGTCAAGCTCTTTCCTCCCAAGAAGGTCAGCATAAAAGGACCTCACGACCTCCAGAATCCCTGACCTGGACTTTGTCAAGGAACCTGTACTGTCTTTAAGGCCAACGACCGTTTTAACAGCTACACCTTGTTTGCAGTTCTGGTAAGGGTCAGGCGAGTGGTACTTCCCATAGTCCCTCTCCAGAACCAAAGAGGCATGCCGGTCATATTGACACTTCCTGAGAAGGAGTTTCACTTCGGAGATTTCCCCAGGATCTCCACCTCTCGAGACAAGAATATCCAGCTTCCTCCGTAAACGTTGGTAGGTCATGTATTTATTAAACTGCTTTCTATTGGCTAGGCCCCTGAAGAATCCAGCGATCCTCTTTTTGGTCAGCTCCCACCACTCAGCCTTGCTGCTACAAAAGTCCAGGATGGTCACCTGTGCCTGAAAGAATTCCTCAAAGGATTGTCTAACATGTTCTTCCTTGAGTAGAGTCGAATTCAATCTCCAGATGCCCTTACCCCTCTGAGGGGCGTCTGAAGCATTCAGGACCACAGATAGCATACAGTGATCAGAGAACTCTACTGCCTGCACCACTGGGGGTGAGAAAGCAGAGGTCTCCTTCAAAAAAAACCTATCTATTCTACTCTGACTATTACCTCGATGAAAGGTGAACCCAGTGTCATCCGGGAGGTGCTTAATGTGCACATCCACAAGACCAGCATCCCTAACCATACTATTTAAAAAAACGCTATCATATCCCAGCCTGTCCTTGAAGTCCTTCCTGTCCTTGGGCCTAGTTACTGTATTAAAGTCACCTCCAAAGACCACTTGCCGGGATGTAAAAAGAAATGGCTTGATTCTTGTAAAAAGGCATTTCCTGTCCCACTTTGTGTGCGGCCCATAGACATTAATTAGGCGCAGGTCCTGCCCTCCCACAAGGACGTCTAAGACCATACATCTCCCAATCTCCACCTCAATAACCCGCCGGACAGTTACCATGCCGGTTTTAAACAACACCGCCACACCGCCGTAAGGCTCGGCCGCAAGAGACCAGTAAGATGGACCATACCTCCACTCTCTCTTGGCCATATGAATATCTGCCAAGGAGGTGAGCCTAGTCTCTTGCAAAAATAAAATTTCAGCATCTAATTGGCTGAACAAAAAGAAGGCCATAGAACGAGCTCTTACTGACTTAATGCTGGCGACATTTATTGTCACCACTTTTAACGGAGGGGGAACCGCCATTTGGGTTATTGGGTGGATTGCTTCTTAGCTCCCCTCTGCTGCTCATCACCAGATGCCTCTCTCTTTCTTGAGGCCGCCTCAAACTCCATCTCGGAATCAGAACTTCGCTCCGAAGAAGCTCCAGATGAAGAGATATCCCAATTAGAGGACCTATAACGGTTGGAGACAGGCACTGGAGCCTGTTCCGTCCTCACCACCTGCTTCTTCCGCTTCCCAACCTTCCTTCTCTCCTTCAGGTACTGCAGGTCAGCTTCAGAGATGCCCTTATCTCCTGTTTTTTTCTTTGAAGTCTTTACAGAAGACTCCTTTAGAGAGGCAGAAGCGACCTTTTTAATACCCACTACCACTCCTGGTGGGGGGGTTGCTCCCTTTGAATCTGTCTTAGGAGGGGTAGACTCCTGGGGGGTAACTGACTCGGGGGGCACAGACTTGGAAGGTTCTGACACATGAGGAGAGGGTACAGTAGGCTGGGGGGACACAGAGACAGATACAGAAGGAATACTTACAGACACAGGAGGGGTGGCCACAGGAACTGGGGAGGGACCCTGAGCAGGACCAGGGGAGTCAGTCACCGCAGAGGAGGATGGTACACCAGGGGCCTCACCCTCCATCCTGTCCAGCCTTGACATGTCATCAATTACCTCCTTCTCCATATTGTGCCAGGCTTCAGGACATCTGCTGTAGGGGTGGCCAAGGCGCAGGCACAGGTTGCACCTGATCATCTCGGTGCAGTCCTTGGCCATATGACCCTGACCCCGACACACTGAACATATCAAGGCTGAACAGGAAGAGCTCAAATGCCCCTTTTCTCCACAGCGGTGACACAGCTTCGGCTGACCAGGGTAGAAAATAGTCATCCTATCCCTCCCTATAAAAGCTGAGGAGGGCAGGTGACGGACAACATTCCCATCCCTGGCCAACCTGACTGTTACTGACCAACCCCCAGTCCAGATGTTACGTTCATCAAGGATTTTATTGGGCTTAGTCAAAACCTCACCATAGTTCCTTAACCAGACCTCTAGGTCCCGGGCAGGAACACTCTCATTGGTGAGTATGATGGTGATCTTTTTCACCGTTGACCTTTGCGAAACCGCAACTGGGGCCAGACCTTCCCATTCAGGTCTTGACCTGCACCGAGCCTCATATCGCTCCCAGAACAGGTCAAGACCCTCTGGCCTGGTGAAACTAATGGTATAATCCCGTGTCCCAGCAACATGTATTAGAGCATACAGGTCATTTGCCCCAAAACCCATCCCCAAAATCAAATCCACCACTGCACGCCGTGCTGGAGGGATCGCACCACCTTCCCATTTGAGAATTACCACATTTCTTCTCGGACCCCCAGCAGAAGCCAGAGACCCAAGACCAGATCCTGGGGTGCCCAAAGTGGTAGGCTGCAGGGGGAAACCCCGCTTGGGGGCGGAGCCACCAGGAGCAGAGTGTACCACCTGAGCAAACGTGGGTTTATCAGGGCCAAGGCCCCACACTGAAGTCACAGTAGTCTGTTCATTATTATTATTTGCTTGGACTGAGCTGGGACGATTGTCCATCACACTTGTACAATTGCTATCAGTCACACACACGTTCAATTTCCCATCAGGAATAGTCACAGTTGCTGCAATACCAGCTGTCTCCTGATGCTGCACTGTAGAGTCTCCAGCAGCTGTGGGGCAAACATCTTTAGACTCAGCCAAAGGAGAGTTAATAGGCTCTGCTGACACCGGTAGTTCCTTTTCAGAAATGTCATTTTTTAAATGCAGCTCTTGCTGCGCTGCAGCATTAGCAGGTACAACATTGCTACATATAGCATTAGAAACTTGAGTGTCACTGGGCACACTTTCAACATTGCTCATGGTGTTAGATGACACAAAAACAGATTCATCCCCTGCTTGGGGCTTGTCATTATCAGGCACATTATCAGTTATGTTCTCATCACCAAACGCCAGCTGATCCCCCCGCACAGGAGACTCCATTACCTGGATGGCCCTGAGCATGCCTCCTGAGTCCTGGGAAGGCATGGGGCTGCTTACCTCTACCTGAGGGGGCAGGGGGTCAGAACTGGGGGTCTCCTCCTCCACCTCCATCTTTGTCATCCTCGCAAACCTTTTATCATTGTAAAACTTTTCCTTAAATGGCCCATCTCTTCCTTCCATGATGGACACAATGGTCTCCTGATGTTCAACCCGGACCTTGGCCAGTTGGATCTCCGGATCCATGGACCCACGTTTCTGGCTATGTAAGCCCTCACGCTGCCTTCTCAGGCGCTTCAGCTCCGCTCTCAGTTTATAGAGCTTGTCTCTTTCTCTATTCAGGGCTTTAATCCCGGCCACCACTCGCTCCTGAATTGCCTCTGAGCCTTCATCCTTACCAGGGGCAGAAAGATCACAAGCCATGGTTTGTACAGAGGAAGGCATGTCACCTGATGGCCCAGGAGATGGCTGGGAGCTTCCAGCAGGAGAGGCCCTGCTGGCCTCCATGGCTTCCCCAGAAAGGGGCCAGGAGAGCTGGGATAGATTTCCTCACCAGTCCCCTCTCACACGGATCTGCAGCAGCTCCAGAGAGACAGCCTCCTCCTGACACACCTGTGCTCCAATGATGGGTGGGGCTCTATTCCTCCCACTGACACCAATAAGAGGGACTATTCCTCCCATTGATACCAATGACGAGGCACTATTTCTTCCATTGATACCAATGATGAAGGCACTATTGATATTTTATTGAAAAGAATCAAGCAACCAATTTTATATAAAAGTAAAAAACAAAACCATAATACAATACTTAACAGAAATAAAAGGAATACACATCCATGTTCAGAATATATACAATATATACATAGTCCACCACCAAAACATTTTTAGAAAACTATTTACATAAAGCAGCAGAGAGGGCCTAAGAGGCACAACCCATCACCTATGTACGCAGCCATTTATCAAAAATGAATCATAAATGAAAAAATCTAGAGTGATAAGAGACAGACAGCCACACCCGGGAAAGAGACTCCTGGCAGTCAGGGAGGCCTTCAACCAAGCCCCCTGAACCCGCTTGTCTCTCTCAAGCTCCCGAATCTTCCCCACCTCATGCAAAATGTCATACAACACCACCTCAACAGAAAGGATTTTATGCCGAGTGCTGACCTGACACCGTGTGTTCCAGGTGAAATTACGGACTACTAAGCTAACTAAAAAAAAGTGTATCCAAACAAAAAACTCCACCAGTATTGAATGCTTCTTACACCCACTCAGCATAACCCAGCTTGGAGAGGAGAGGAACACTGAGGGCTCACCCCACCTGTTTGTACACCTCTATGTTAAAAGGGCAACGAAGCAGAAAATGGTCCACAGTCTCCTCCTCACCTGCACTCTCCTCACGAGGACAGCTACGATCCCTCTGATTGCAGAATTTTTAAATTCCCCGAACATAGAGCCTCCCATGGAAGCACAACCAAGCCAGATCCCTAAATTTAAGGGGGACTCTATCCAAATTAATCAGTCTTAACCCTGCCCTCAAAATTGGGCCTAGGCAATCCTAGGCAATCCCTATCACCTGGCCAGTGGGTCAGAAGAAACTTCACCCAAGACTCCGCTTATAAGGCCTTTCCTCAGAACTGATCTGAGACCTTCAGCCGACAATCGCCACTGCCGCACTAACTTCAGGCAAGGAGTGACATAGGCTGGTAGCTGACCACGATGACCCCTGAGATTCTTCACTTGGCCACCTTCTTCCCAAAGTAGCAGAACAGGCCTAAACCAAGATCTAAACATGCCTGCCCATCCAGGAGGTTCCACTGCAAGCATATTATCAATGTTAAATTTGAAAAATAGCAGTGAAAAGAAAAGAACTGGGTTGACCATACCTTAGCCACTCTCCCTCCTGGATAGAGAGGTGACATTCCTCTTGATGGGGTTCAGTCTGTTCCCCCACAGCATCTAGAAGAACACACTACCGACCTGAGCATAGAGAGACACTGGCAAGATGTAGACAAAGCTGACATACAAGAAGATCAGAATCTGGTAAGTCTTAATCAGATCAACCCTTTCCCTCAGAGATAACTTCCATCTCTTCCAGCTGACCACCTTAGTATTGGCAATTTCCAATCTGCCTTCCCGGTTTTTGAAGCCATAATCACCGGGTCCAAATTCAATGCCTAGTATCTTAATTTGTTCCTGGGGCACTGGAAAAGTGTTCGGGAGAATAAACCCCTCACCTTCCTTTCCCATCCAGAAAACTTCACTCTTTTTCTGATTGTTCTTGGAGCCTGATGCTTCAGAGTAATGTGATGTCAGAGAGACCACCTCCTCCGCTTCATCCGTCCCAGTGACAATCACCAACACATTGTTGGCATAGGCAACAGGCCTCAATGACGGCTCACCCGGGAGCCTGACTGGTACCCCACACAACATGCCACACTCTAGCCTCCTGATGAAGGGGTCAATTGCAGACACATAGAGCAGGGGACTCAGGGGACAACCCTGGCACACCCCGGAGCCAACCTCAAAGGACTGCCCAACCCAACCATTAACAAGAGAAAAGCTTTCTGCCCCCAGTCCAGATGTTACGTTCATCAAGGATTTTATCGGGCTTAGTCAAAATCTCACCATAATTCTTTAACCAGACCTCTAGATCCGAGCAGGGACGCTCTCATTAGTGAGAATTATTGTGATCTTTTTCACTATTGACCTCTGTGAAACTGCAACTGGGGCCAGACCTTCCCATTCGGGCCTTGACCTGCACCAAGCCTCATATCGCTCTGAGAACAGGACAAGACCCTCTGGCCTGGTGAAGCTAATAGTATATTTCCGGTATATTCCCGGTTCCCAGCTACATATATTAGGGCATACAGATCGTGCTAGAGGGATTGCACCACCTTCCCATTAAAGAATGACTACATTTCGTCTCGGACCCCCAGCAGAAGCCAGAGACCCAAGACCAGATCCTGGGGTGCGTAAAGTGGTAGCTTATAGGGGGAAAACCTGCTTGGGAGTGGAGTTACCAGGAGCACAGCGTACCACCTGGGCAAAAGTAGGCTTATCAGGGCCACGGCTCCGCCCTCACGCTGCCTTCGCAAACGCTTCAGTTCCATTCTCAGTTTGTAAAGCTTGTCTCTCCCCCTATTCAGGACTTTATTCCTGGCCACCACTCCCTCCCGAATGGCCCCTGAGCCTTCATCCTCACAGCTTGTATAGGGGCAGGCATGTAACAGCCCAGGAGATGGCTGCAAGCTCCCAGCAGGAGAGGCCCCACTGGCCTCCATGGCTTCCCCAGAAAGGGGCCAGGGGGGCTGGAAGAGATTTCACCACACTCCCCTCGTCACGTGCAGCAGCCTCAGAATTACAGTAGGAGAGAAGCCTTCCTCCTGACACACTTGAGCTCCAATGATGGGTGGGGCACTATTGATCTTTTATTAAAAGAATCAAGCAACCAATTTTATACAAAAGTAAAAAACAAAACCATAGTACAAAACTTCAACAGAAATCCAAGGAATACACATCCATGTTCAGAATATATACAATATATACATAATCCACTACCAAAATTATTTACATAAAGCAGCAGAGAGGGCCTAAGAGGCACAACCCATCACCTATGTACGCAGCCATTTATCAAAAATTAATCCAAAAAAAAAAAAATAATCTAGGGTGATAAGAGACAGACAGCCACACCCGGGAAAGAGACTCCTGGCAGTCAGGGAGGCTTGAAACCCCTCCATGCCTTCAACCAAGCCCCCTGACTCCGCTTGTCTCTCTCAAGTACCCGAATCTTCTCCACCTCATGCAAAATGTCATACACCACCACCTGAACAGGAAGGATTTTACGCCGAATGCAGACCTGACACCGTGCGTTCCAAGTGAAATAACGGACTACTAGGCTAACTAGAAAAAGTGTATCTAAACAAAAAACCCCACCAGTATTGAATGCTCCGTACACCCACTCAGCATAACCCAGCCTGGAGAGGAAAGGGACACCGAGGGCCCGTCCCACCTGTTTGTACACCTCTATGTTAAAAGGGCAATGAAGCAGAAAATGGTCCATAGTCTCCTCCTCACCTGCACACTCCTCCCGAGGACAGCTACGATCCACCCCACTGCGGAATTTCAAATTGCCCCTAACATAGAGTCTCCCATGGAAGCACAACCAGGCCAGATCCCTGAATTTAGGGGGTACTCTGTCCAAATTAATAAGTCTTAACCCTGCCCTCAAAACTGGGCCTGGGCAATCCCTTAAGGCCAGTGGGTCATGAAAGACTTCGCTCAAGACTCGACTCATAAGGACTTTCCTCGGAACCGATCTGAGATCTTCAGCTGACAATCGCCACTGCCGTAGTAACTTCAGGCACGGAGCGACATAGGCTGGTAGCTGACCACGATGACCCCTGAGATTCTTCACTTGGCCACCTTCTTCCCAAAGTCGTAGAAAAGGCCTAAACCAAGATCTAAATATGCCTGCCCATCCAGGAGGTTCCACTGCAAGCATATTACCAATATTAAACTTGAGAAAAAGCAGTGAAAAGAAAAGAACTGGGTTGACCATACCTAAGCCACCCTCCCTCCTGGATAGATAGGTGACATTCCTCTTGATGGGGTTCAGTCTGTTCCCCCACAACATCTGGAAGAACACACTACTGACCCTAGCATAGAGAGACACTGGCAAGATGCAGACAAAGCTGACATATAGGAAGATCGGAATCAGGTAAGTCTTAATCAGATCAACCCTTTCCCTCATAGATAACTTCCATCTCTTCCAGCTGACCACCTTAGTATTGGCAATTTCCAGTCTGCCTTCCCAGTTTTTGAGGCCATAATCGCCAGGTCCAAATTCAATGCCTAAAATCTTAATTCTTTCCTGGGGCACTGGAAAGGTGTCCGGGAGATCAAACCCCTCACCTTCCTTTCCCATCCAGAAAACTTCACTCTTTTCCTGATTGATCTTGGAGCCTGATGCTTCAGAATACCGTGATGTCAGAGAGACCACCTCCTCTGCTTCATCCGCCCCAGTGACAATCACCGACACATCGTCCGCATAGGCAACAACCCTCAAAGGCGGCTCACCCGGAAGCCCCACTGGCACCCCACACAACATGCCGCTCTCTAGCCTCCTGATGAAGGGGTCGATTGCAAACACATAGAGCAGGGGACTCAGGGGACAACCCTGGCGCACCCCGGAGCCAACCTCAAAGGACTGCCCAACCCAACCATTAACAAGAGGAAAGCTCTCTGCCCCCTCATACAAGACTTTTAACCAATCGACAAAACCACCCGGCAGACCGTACTTACTAAGGAGCAACCACAGGTACTCATGGTTAACACGATCAAAAGCCTTTGCCTGATCCAATGTCAGCAAATACTTTCCCCAGCCTGCAGCCCTGCACCGCTCCAAGGCCTCCCGGACAGCTAAAACTGCTGTGAAGGTGCACCTACCCTGGACCGAACAGTGCTGATGGCGAGAAAGCAAAGACTCTGCTACTGACGATAGGCGCCAGAAAATGATCTTTGCCAGTATCTTTCTATCGACATTAAGAAGGCTGATGGGGCGCCAATTCTCAATCATCGAAGGATCTTTACCCTTTGAAAGAAGAATCACAGCTGAGTGCCTCATGGAAGAGGGAAGTACCCCCTCAGCAAGGCAACTGTTAAAAACCTCTACCAAATGTGGGGCCAGAATAGACTTAAAAGCTTTGTAAAACTCAGCCGTCAAGCCATCCGGTCCAGGTGACTTTTTGATGGCAAGCTGTTCAATTGCCCTTATCACCTCTTCAACTGTGATCTCCTCTGTCAAATTCATCAATGGGACATCTTCATCATTTAGACCTGGAGTAGAGTCCAAAAAGCTTTCCATCTTGTCACGGTCAAGCTCTTTCCTCCCAAGAAGGTCAGCATAAAAGGACCTCACGACCTCCAGAATCCCCGACCTGGACTTTGTCAAGGAACCTGTACTGTCCTTAAGGCCAACAACCGTTTTAACAGCTACACCTTGTTTGCAGTTCTGGTAAGGGTCAGGCGAGTGGTACTTCCCATAGTCCCTCTCCAGAACCAAAGAGGCATGCCGGTCATATTGACAATTCCTGAGAAGGAGTTTCACTTCGGAGATTGCCCCAGGATCTCCTCCTCTCGAGACAAGAATATCCAGCTTCCTCCGTAAACGTTGGTAGGTCATGTATTTATTAAACTGCTTTCTATTGGCTAGGCCCCTGAAGAATCCAGCGATCCTCTTTTTGGTCAGCTCCCACCACTCAGCCTTGCTGCTACAAAAGTCCAGGATGGTCACCTGTGCCTGAAAGAATTCCTCAAAGGATTGTCTAACATGTTCTTCCTTGAGTAGAGTCGAATTCAATCTCCAGATGCCCTTACCCCTCTGAGGGGCGTCTGAAGCATTCAGGACCACAGATAGCATACAGTGATCAGAGAACTCTACTGCCTGCACCACTGGGGGTGAGAAAGCAGAGGTCTCCTTCAAAAAAAACCTATCTATTCTACTCTGACTATTACCTCGATGAAAGGTGAACCCAGTGTCATCCGGGAGGTGCTTAATGTGCACATCCACAAGACCAGCATCCCTAACCATACTATTTAAAAAAACGCTATCATATCCCAGCCTGTCCTTGAAGTCCTTCCTGTCCTTGGGCCTAGTTACTGTATTAAAGTCACCTCCAAAGACCACTTGCCGGGATGTAAAAAGAAATGGCTTGATCCTTGTAAAAAGGCATTTCCTGTCCCACTTTGTGTGCGGTCCATAAACATTAATTAGGCGCAGGTCCTGCCCTCCCACAAGGACGTCTAAGACCATACATCTCCCAATCTCCACCTCAATAACCCGCCGGACAGTTACCATGCCGGTTTTAAACAACACCGCCACACCGCCGTAAGGCTCGGCCGCAAGAGACCAGTAAGATGGACCATACCTCCACTCTCTCTTGGCCATATGAATATCTGCCAAGGAGGTGAGCCTAGTCTCTTGCAAAAATAAAATTTCAGCATCTAATTGGCTGAACAAAAAGAAGGCCATAGAACGAGCTCTTACTGACTTAATGCTGGCGACATTTATTGTCACCAC
Organism: Lithobates septentrionalis; assembly: GCA_037952835.1. NCBI lineage: Eukaryota > Metazoa > Chordata > Amphibia > Anura > Ranidae > Lithobates > Lithobates septentrionalis. The sequence goes on from JBBDGP010001745.1 coordinate 745,826, forward strand.
TTTTAACGGAGGGGGAACCGCCATTTGGGTTATTGGGTGGTTTGCTTCTTAGCTCCCCTCTGCTGCTCATCACCAGAAGCCTCTCTCTTTCTTGAGGCCGCCTCAAACTCCATTTCGGAATCAGAACTTCGCTCCGAAGAAGCTCCAGATGAAGAGATATCCCAATTAGAGGACCTATACCGGTTGGAGACAGGCACTGGAGCCTGTTCTGTCCTCACCAACTGCTTCTTCCGCTTCCCAACCTTCCTTCTCTCCTCCAGGTACTGCAGGTCAGCTTCAGAGATGCCCTCATCTCTTACTTTTTTCTGTGAAGTCTTTACAGAAGACTTCTTTACAGAGGAAGAAGCAACCTTTTTAGTACCCACTACCACTGCTGGTGGGGGGGTGCTCCCTTTGAATCAGACTTAGAAGGGGTAGACTCCTGGGGGGTAACTGACTCAGGGGGCACAGACTTGGAAGGTTCTGACACAAGAGGAGGGGATACAGTAGGCTGGGGGGAGACAGATACAGAAGGAATACTTACAGACACATGAGGGGTGGCCACAGGAACTGGAGAGGGATCCTGAGCAGGACCAGGGGAGTCAGTCACCGCAGAGGAGGATGGTACACCAGGGGCCTCACCCTCCATCCTGTCCAGCCTTGACATGTCATCTATTACCTCCTTCTCCATATTGTGCCAGGCTTCAGGACATCTGCTGTAGGGGTGGCCAAGGCGCAGGCACAGGTTGCACCTGATCATTTCGGTGCAGTCCTTAGCCATATGACCCTGACCCCGACACACTGAACATATCAAGGCTGAACAGGAGGAACTCAAATGCCCCTTTTCTCCACAGCGGTGACACAGCTTCGGCTGACCAGGGTAAAAAACAGTCATCCTATCCCTCCCTATAAAAGCTGAGGAGGGCAGGTGACGGACAACATTCCCATCCCTGGCCAACCTGACTGTAACCGACCAACCCCCAGTCCAGATGTTACGCTCATCAAGGATTTTATTGGGCTTGGTCAAAACCTCCCCATAGTTCCTTAACCAAACCTCTAGATCCCGGGCAGGGACACTCTCATTAGTGAGGATAATTGTGATTTTTTTTACTGTAGACCTCTGAGAAACTGCAACTGGGGCCAGACCTTCCCATTCAGGTCTTGACCTGCAACGAGCCTCATATCTCTCCCAGAACAGGTCAAGACCCTCTGGCCTGGTGAAGCTAACTGTATAATCCCGTGTCCCAGCAACATGTATAAAGGCATACAGATCATTTGCCCCAAAACCCATCTCTAAAATCAAATCCACCACTGCACGCCGTGCTGGAGGGATCGCACCACCTTCCCATTTCAGAATAACAACATTACGTCTGGGACCCCCAGCAGAAGCCAGAGACCCAAGACCAGATCCTGGGGTGCTCAAAGTGGTAGCCTGTAGGGGAAAACCCCGCTTGGGGGCAGAGCTACCAGGAGCAGAGCGTACCACCTGAGCAAAGGTAAGTTTTTCAGGGCCAAGGCCCCACACTGAAGTCATAGCAGTCTGTACATTACTATTATTATTCACTGCTTGAACGGAGTTGGTAGGACTGTCCACACTTGAACTGGGACCATTGTTCATCACACTGGTACTGGGATGATTTTTATCAGTCACACAAAACTTCACATTCCCATCAGGAATAATCACAATTTCTGCTGCAATATCAGCTGTCTCCTGAAGCTGTGCTGTAGAGTCCTCAGCAGCTGTGGGGCAAACAGCTTCAGCCAAAGGGGGGTTAATAGGCTCTGCTGAATCTTGTAGTGCATCTGCAGGAATGTCATTTTTTAAAAGCAAACTTTGCTGTACTGCAGCATCAGCAGGCACAGCATTACTACAGATAGGACTAGCAGCCTGACTCTCACTGGGCACATTGTCTGTATCAGTCACAGTGTTGAATGACACAAAAATTGTTTTATCCACAATATGGGACTTGACAGGCTTTACCTTGTCAGGCACATTGTCTGTAATGTCCTCATTATTAAATGCCAGCTGATCCCCCCGCATAGGAGACTCCATTACCTGGATGGCCCTGAGCATGCCTCCTGAGTCCTGGGAAGGCATGGGGCTGCTTACCTCTCCCTGAGGGGGCAGGGGGTCAGAACTGGGGGTCTCCTCCTCCACCTCCATCTTTGTCATTCTCGCAAATCTTTTATCATTACAAAACTTTTCTTTAAATGGCCCATCTCTGCCTTCCATCATGGCCACAATGGTCTCCTGGTGTTCCACCCGAACCTTGGCCAGTTGGATCTCCGGATCCATGGATCCACGTTTCTGGCTATGTAAGCCCTCACGTTGCCTTCTCAGGCGCTTCAGCTCCGCTCTGAGCTTGTACAGCTTGTCTCTTTCCCTATTCAGGACCTTAATCCCGGCCACCACTCGCTCCCGGATGGCCCCGGAACCTTCATCTTCACCAGGGGCAGAGAGATCACCAACCATGGGTTGTATAGGGGCAGGTATGTTACCTGATGGCCCAGGAGATGGCTGTGAGCTTCCAGCAGGAGAGGCCCTGCTGGCCTCCATGGCTTCCCCAGAAAGGGGCCAGGAAAGCTGGGATAGATTTCCTCACCAGTCCCCTCTCACACGGATCTGCAGCAGCTCCAGAGAGACAGCCTCCTCCTGACACACCTGTGCTCCAATGATGGGTGGGGCACTATTCCCCCCACTGACACCAATGATGGGACACAATTTCTTCTACTGACACCAGTGATGGGGCACAAATCCTCCCACTAATACTGAGGATGGGGCACAATTCCTCCCACTGATACCAATGATGAGGCACTATTCGTTCCACTGACACCAATGATGGGACGCAATTTATTCTATTGACACCAGTGATGGGGCACTATTCCTCCCACTGATACTGAGGATGGGGCACTATTCCTCCCACTGACACCAATGATGGGGCGCTATTGATCTTTTATTAAAAGAATCAAGCAACCAATTTTATACAAAAGTAAAAAACAAAACCATAGTACAAAACTTCAACAGAAATCCAAGGAATACACATCCATGTTCAGAATATATACAATATATACATAATCCGTTACCAAAACTATTTACATAAAGCAGCAGAGAAGGCCTAAGAGGCACAACCCATCACCTATGTACGCAGCCATTTATCAAAAATTAATCCAAAAAAATAATAATCTAGGGTGATAAGAGACAGACAGCCACACCCGGGAAAGAGACTCCTGGCAGTCAGGGAGGCTTGAAACCCCTCCACGCCTTCAACCAAGCCCCCTGACTCCGCTTGTCTCTCTCAAGTACCCGAATCTTCTCCACCTCATGCAGAATGTCATACACCACCACCTGAACAGGAAGGATTTTACGCCGAATGCTGACCTGACACCGTGCGTTCCAAGTGAAATAACGGACTACTAGGCTAACTAGAAAAAGTGTATCTAAACAAAAAACCCCACCAGTATTGAATGCTCCGTACACCCACTCAGCATAACCCAGCCTGGAGAGGAAAGGAACACCGAGGGCCCGCCCCACCTGTTTGTACACCTCTATGTTAAAAGGGCAATGAAGCAGAAAATGGTCCATAGTCTCCTCCTCACCTGCACATTCCTCCCGAGGACAGCTACGATCCACCCCACTGCGGAATTTCAAATTGCCCCTAACATAGAGCCTCCCATGGAAGCACATCCAGGCCAGATCCCTGAATTTAGGAGGTACTCTGTCCAAATTAATAAGTCTTAACCCTGCCCTCAAAACTGGGCCTGGGCAATCCCTTAAGGCCAGTGGGTCATGAAAGACTTCGCTCAAGACTCGACTCATAAGGACTTTCCTCGGAACCGATCTGAGATCTTCAGCCGACAATCGCCACTGCCGTAATAACTTCAGTCACGGAGCGACATAGGCTGGTAGCTGACCACGATGACCCCTGAGATTCTTCACTTGGCCACCTTCTTCCCAAAGTCGCAGAAAAGGCCTAAACCAAGATCTAAAAATGCCTGCCCATGCAGGAGGTTCCACTGCAAGCATATTACCAATATTAAACTTGAGAAAAAGCAGTGAAAAGAAAAGAACTGGGTTGACCATACCTAAGCCACCCTCCCTCCTGGATAGATAGGTGACATTCCTCTTGATGGGGTTCAGTCTGTTCCCCCACAACATCTGGAAGAACACACTACTGACCCTAGCATAGAGAGACACTGGCAAGATGCAGACAAAGCTGACATACAAAAAGATCGGAATCAGGTAAGTCTTAATCAGATCAACCCTTTCCCTCATAGATAACTTCCATTTCTTCCAGCTGACCACCTTAGTATTGGCAATTTCCAGTCTGCCTTCCCAGTTTTTGAGGCCATAATCGCCGGGTCCAAATTCAATGCCTAGAATCTTAATTCTTTCCTGGGGCACTGGAAAGGTGTCCGGGAGATCAAAACCCTCACCTTCCTTTCCCATCCAGAAGACTTCACTCTTTTCCTGATTGATCTTGGAGCCTGATGCTTCAGAATACCGTGATGTCAGAGAGACCACCTCCTCTGCTTCATCCGCCCCGGTGACAATCACTGACACATCGTCCGCATAGGCAACAACCCTCAAAGGCGGCTCACCCGGGAGACCCACTGGTACCCCACACAACATGCTGCTCTCTAGCCTCCTGATGAAAGGGTCGATTGCAAACACATAGAGCAGGGGACTCAGGGGACAACCCTGGCGCACCCCGGAGCCAACCTCAAAGGACTGCCCAACCCAACCATTAACAAGAGGAAAGCTTTCTGCCCCCTTATACAAGACTTTTAACCAATCGACAAAACCACCCGGCAGACCGTACTTACTAAGGAGCAACCACAGGTACTCATGGTTGACACGATCAAAAGCCTTTGCCTGATCCAATGTCAGCAAATACTTTCCCCAGCCTGCAGCCCTGCACCGCTCCAAGGCCTCCCGGACAGCTAAAACCGCTGTGAAGGTGCACCTACCCTGGACCGAACAGTGCTGATGGCGAGAAAGCAAAGACTCTGCTACTGACGATAGGCGCCAGACAAATATCTTTGCCAGTATCTTTCTATCGACATTAAGAAGGCTGATGGGGCGCCAATTCTCAATCATCGAAGGATCTTTACCCTTTGAAAGAAGAATCACAGCTGAGTGCCTCATGGAAGGGGGAAGTACCCCCTCAGCAAGGCAACTGTTAAAAACCTCTACCAAATGTGGGGCCAGAATAGACTTAAAGGCTTTGTAAAACTCAGCCGTCAAGCCATCCGGTCCAGGTGACTTTTTGATGGCAAGTTGTTCAATTGCCCTCATCACCTCTTCAACTGTGATCTCCTCTGTCAAATTCATCAATGGGACATCTTCATCATTTAGACCTGGAGTAGAGTCCAAAAAGCCTTCCATCTTGTCACGGTCAAGCTCTTTCCTCCCAAGAAGGTCAGCATAAAAGGACCTCACGACCTCCAGAATCCCTGACCTGGACTTTGTCAAGGAACCTGTACTGTCTTTAAGGCCAACGACCGTTTTAACAGCTACACCTTGTTTGCAGTTCTGGTAAGGGTCAGGCGAGTGGTACTTCCCATAGTCCCTCTCCAGAACCAAAGAGGCATGCCGGTCATATTGACACTTCCTGAGAAGGAGTTTCACTTCGGAGATTTCCCCAGGATCTCCACCTCTCGAGACAAGAATATCCAGCTTCCTCCGTAAACGTTGGTAGGTCATGTATTTATTAAACTGCTTTCTATTGGCTAGGCCCCTGAAGAATCCAGCGATCCTCTTTTTGGTCAGCTCCCACCACTCAGCCTTGCTGCTACAAAAGTCCAGGATGGTCACCTGTGCCTGAAAGAATTCCTCAAAGAATTGTCTAACATGTTCTTCCTTGAGTAGAGTCGAATTCAATCTCCAGATGCCCTTACCCCTCTGAGGGGCGTCTGAAGCATTCAGGACCACAGATAGCATACAGTGATCAGAGAACTCTACTGCCTGCACCACTGGGGGTGAGAAAGCAGAGGTCTCCTTCAAAAAAAACCTATCTATTCTACTCTGACTATTACCTCGATGAAAGGTGAACCCAGTGTCATCCGGGAGGTGCTTAATGTGCACATCCACAAGACCAGCATCCCTAACCATACTATTTAAAAAAACGCTATCATATCCCAGCCTGTCCTTGAAGTCCTTCCTGTCCTTGGGCCTAGTTACTGTATTAAAGTCACCTCCAAAGACCACTTGCCGGGATGTAAAAAGAAATGGCTTGATTCTTGTAAAAAGGCATTTCCTGTCCCACTTTGTGTGCGGCCCATAGACATTAATTAGGCGCAGGTCCTGCCCTCCCACAAGGACGTCTAAGACCATACATCTCCCAATCTCCACCTCAATAACCCGCCGGATAGTTACCATGCCGGTTTTAAACAACACCGCCACACCGCCGTAAGGCTCGGCCGCAAGAGACCAGTAAGATGGACCATACCTCCACTCTCTCTTGGCCATATGAATATCTGCCAAGGAGGTGAGCCTAGTCTCTTGCAAAAATAAAATTTCAGCATCTAATTGGCTGAACAAAAAGAAGGCCATAGAACGAGCTCTTACTGACTTAATGCTGGCGACATTTATTGTCACCACTTTTAACGGAGGGGGAACCGCCATTTGGGTTATTGGGTGGATTGCTTCTTAGCTCCCCTCTGCTGCTCATCACCAGAAGCCTCTCTCTTTCTTGAGGCCGCCTCAAACTCCATCTCAGAATCAGAACTTCGCTCCGAAGAAGCTCCAGATGAGGAAATCTCCCACTTAGAGGACCTATAACGGTTGGAGACAGGCACTGGAGCCCGTTCCGTCCTCACCACCTGCTTCTTCCGCTTCCCAACCTTCCTTCTCTCCTCCAGGTACTGCAGGTCAGCTTCAGAGATGCCCTTATCTCCTGTTTTTTTCTTTGAAGTCTTTACAGAAGACTCCTTTAGAGAGGCAGAAGCGACCTTTTTAATACCCACTACCACTCCTGGTGGGGGGGTTGCTCCCTTTGAATCTGTCTTAGGAGGGGTAGACTCCTGGGGGGTAACTGACTCGGGGGGCACAGACTTGGAAGGTTCTGACACATGAGGAGAGGGTACAGTAGGCTGGGGGAACACAGAGACAGATACAGAAGGAATACTTACAGACACAGGAGGGGTGGCCACAGGAACTGGGGAGGGACCCTGAGCAGGACCAGGGGAGTCAGTCACCGCAGAGGAGGATGGTACACCAGGGGCATCACCCTCCATCCCGTCCAGCCTTGACATGTCATCTATTACCTCCTTCTCCATATTGTGCCAGGCTTCAGGACATCTGCTGTAGGGGTGGCCAAGGCGCAGGCACAGGTTGCACCTGATCATCTCGGTGCAGTCCTTGGCCATATGACCCTGACCCCGACACACTGAACATATCAAGGCTGAACAGGAAGAGCTCAAATGCCCCTTTTCTCCACAGCGGTGACACAGCTTCGGCTGACCAGGGTAGAAAATAGTCATCCTATCCCTCCCTATAAAAGCTGAGGAGGGCAGGTGACGGACAACATTCCCATCCCTGGCCAACCTGACTGTAACCGACCAACCCCCAGTCCAGATGTTACGTTCATCAAGGATTTTGCTGGGCTTAGTCAAAACCTCACCATAGTTCCTTAACCAGACCTCTAGGTCCCGAGCAGGAACACTCTCATTGGTGAGTATGATGGTTATCTTTTTCACCGTTGACCTTTGCGAAACCGCAACTGGGGCCAGACCTTCCCATTCAGGTCTTGACCTGCACCGAGCCTCATATCGCTCCCAGAACAGGTCAAGACCCTCTGGCCTGGTGAAACTAATGGTATAATCCCGTGTCCCAGCAACATGTATTAGAGCATACAGGTCGTTTGCCCCAAAACCCATCTCCAAAATCAAATCCACCACTGCACGCCGTGCTGGAGGGATCGCACCACCTTCCCATTTGAGAATTACCACATTTCTTCTCGGACCCCCAGCAGAAGCCAGAGACCCAAGACCAGATCCTGGGGTGCCCAAAGTGGTAGGCTGCAGGGGGAAACCCCGCTTGGGGGCGGAGCTACCAGGAGCAGAGCGTACCACCTGAGCAAACGTGGGTTTATCAGGGCCAAGGCCCCACACTGAAGTCACAGTAGTCTGTTCATTATTATTATTTGCTTGGACTGAGCTGGGACGATTGTCCATCACACTTGTACAATTGCTGTCAGACACACACACGTTCAATTTCCCATCAGGAATAGTCACAGTTGCTGCAATACCAGCTGTCTCCTGATGCTGCACTGTAGAGTCTCCAGCAGCTGTGGGGCAAACATCTTTAGACTCAGCCAAAGGAGAGTTAATAGGCTCTGCTGACACCGGTAGTTCCTTTTCAGAAATGTCATTTTTTAAATGCAGCTCTTGCTGCGCTGCAGCATTAGCAGGTACAACATTGCTACACATAGCATTAGAAACTTGATTGTCACTGGGCACACTTTCAACATTGCTCATGGTGTTAGATGACACAAAAACAGATTCATCCCCTGCTTGGGGCTTGACATTATCAGGCACATTATCAGTTATGTTCTCATCACCAAACGCCAGCTGATCCCCCCGCACAGGAGACTCCATTACCTGGATGGCCCTGAGCATGCCTCCTGAGTCCTGGGAAGGCATGGGGCTGCTTACCTCTACCTGAGGGGGCAGGGGGTCAGAACTGGGGGTCTCCTCCTCCACCTCCATCTTTGTCATCCTCGCAAACCTTTTATCATTGTAAAACTTTTCCTTAAATGGCCCATCTCTTCCTTCCATGATGGACACAATGGTCTCCTGATGTTCCACCCGGACCTTGGCCAGTTGGATCTCCGGATCCATGGACCCTCGTTTCTGGCTGTGCAAGCCCTCACGCTGCCTTCTCAGGCGCTTCAGCTCCGCTCTCAGTTTATAGAGCTTGTCTCTTTCTCTATTCAGGGCTTTAATCCCGGCCACCACTCGCTCCTGAATTGCCTCTGAGCCTTCATCCTTACCAGGGGCAGAAAGATCACAAGCCATGGTTTGTACAGAGGAAGGTATGTCACCTGATGGCCCAGGAGATGGCTGAGAGCTTCCAGCAGGAGAGGCCCTGCTGGCCTCCATGGCTTCCCCAGAAAGGGGCCAGGAGAGCTGGGATAGATTTCCTCACCAGTCCCCTCTCACACGGATCTGCAGCAGCTCCAGACAGACAGCCTCCTCCTGACACACCTGTGCTCCAATGATGGGTGGGGCACTATTCCTTCCACTGACACCAATGATGGTGTACTATTCTTCTTACCCACACTAATGATGTGGCAGTATTCCTCCCACTGACACCAATGACGGGGGCAATATTCATTCTACTAATACCAATGATGGGACACTATTCCTCCCACTGAAACCAATCATGGAGCGCTATTCCTCCCACTGATACCAATGATGAGGCGCTATTCCTCCGACTGATACCAACGATGGGGCATTATTCCTTCAACTGATACCAATGATGGGGAACTATTCCTCCCACTGATACCAATGATGGGGCGCTATTCCTCCAACTGATACCAATGATGGGAGACTATTGCTCCCATGGATACCAATGATTGGGCACTATTCCTTCCATTGATTCCAATGATGGGGCACTATTCCTTCTACTAATACCAATGATGGGACACTATTCCTCCCTCTAATTCCAATGATGGGACACTATTTTTCCCACTAATACCAATGATGGTGTATTGTTTACTCCCAATGACGGCAAGACATTTTCTTCCTCCAATGGCCACAGTCCAGCCCCTCTATAGTTTGAAGGACAGTAAACTGGCCCTTTGTTTATAAAGTTTGGAGACAACTGCTCTATATGTATATGTTTTCTATGAAATGTTTACATCTGTTTTGATTTCTTTCTAGCTATTTATATATCTATTATCAATTTGTATATCTTTATATCCACTAGGGGGACTTAGGGCTATTTAGATTAAATTAATGTAATTTAGACCTTATATATTATAACTAATTTAAGCTAGGGGTGCTTATTTTATATTGGGAATTTTTTATAATTCATTAGAAAGGGGGTATATCTATTTACTTTAGTCCTTTGAGGGGTTAATATGCTGGATTAGTGCTTTTCATTTGGTTACGATTATTCAGCGTTTTCTTTCTGATTAAGCTTTGAGGTGAGGCTTCTGGCTGATAGTCTATCACCTTTGTTTATTTTATATATTTCATATTATATATTGTTTATTTACATTTTGATTTGGGTTTTGGGCTGCCTTGCTTTTCGTTAGGTGAGGGATGCCCATATCCAAAATGGCGTTTTGCGGCCAATCATCCGAGACTCAGAACGAGGTGTGGCTTTGTTATATAAGGTGGTGAGTCAACACGCTGCCTGTTCCCCATTGACAACGTCACGTATGATGAAATGCGTCTGGAGGAGGGTGTTGACGTCACCACACTATCTATACCAATGGGACGGGCGCTTGTTGTGAGCCAGCCGGCTCTAATTTAACCTATGGAAATTTTTAATCTACCTATTTAAGTGCATTACTTTTTCTACAATAAACAAGCAAGGCAATATACACTATGGCCAGTCTTTCTTTTTTGGTCCTTTCTGAATGAGACGGCCACGGACTCTACAGTGTTACCAGTGTGTGAGAGACATTGCAGCCATCCATCCTGCGATTATCGTCCATAAAGATCTTCTGTGCAAGTCTATCTATCCATCCATCTATCCATCTATCCATCCATCTATCCATCTATCTATCCATCTATCTATCTATCTATCTATCTATCTATCTATCTATCTATCTATCTATCTATCTATCTATCTATCTATCTATCTATCTATCTATCTATCTATCTATCTATCTATCTATCTATCTATCTATCTATCCATCCATCCATCCATCCATCCATCTACCTATTTGGCTATTCTATTATTTTTTATTATTATCTATTTATTTATGTTTAGCATTTTTTTACTCTATCTATCTATCTATCTATCTACCTATCTATCTATCTATCTATCTATCTATCTATCTATCTATCTATCTATCTATCTATCTATCTATCTATCTATCTATCTATCTATCTATCTATCTATCTATCTATCTATCTATCTATCATATACAATATTTGACACATTTCAATTTGTCTTTGTAGATAAACAGTTAAGGAAATAGAATTCTGTATATTGTTTTAGCTCTGATCTAAAAGACTCCCCATGGAAACATTACAAAGCTAAAACAATGGATTACTTCATCAGCTCGTTAGTAAAGTTAATAATGATATAAGCCTTCACCTAATTAGAGATTGTTTTTGCTTGTTACTGTACAGAGACACCCTGATGGAATTAATTAGGACATATAAAGTAATTTAGATTGAGTCAACGTGTGACAATAATTCATTAATTTTAATGAATACAATTAGGTCTCTTCTGTATAATAAACACAGACATTAGAAATAAAAATAGTGTATATGATGATGTAACGTCTGCTTCATTATTATCTCAGGAACACTTGTCATTATTTCAGTCTGGTTCATTAAGAGAAGTCTAATGAAACGTCGGGGGGAATCTCCGCCATTATGTTTGTTATTTTCATTTCATTTCAATAAACTGATTGCAGACAGATATTCCCAGTGATGGAAGCGGCAGTCTCGATTGTTTATTGTGGAGTCAGGTGCGGAACATTGTCCTTTGTCTACACTGATGAGGAGTCGTGGGGGCTTTGTGTGAATAATGAGACTCATTCTATTCATTATCTCATCCAATCTCATTTCCCACAACGCCTATTATCTTGTTTTACCAGCAAATACAGATTTCTAACTAAATGAATTGTTTGTATTGAGGCTTTAGAACTTTTTATTGATAAAGTCCTGATAAAATGTAATTCTGAATATCAATACAACACAATAGCCTTTCTAAAACTTCAATAAATCAATATCTAATAGACTCTTCATAGGTATTATTGTAAAGTGCAACATTAACACACTTCTGTTATCTCCTCTCATGATTCTAATGCTTGTATTGGCATTATGCATTCGTAAACTATTGTAGCTCAACAAAATTAAACTAATAAGTGAAAGTGTATTCAGATTTCACATACTGTATAGAGTATATCTGTAAAATATTCATATGATGAATATAATATATAATATAGTATAATAAAATATGTAAAATATAGTATACTACAATATTCATATAATAATAATAATAATAATAATAATAATAATAATAATAATAACAACAATCATGGGATCAATAATGGGATCAGAATGAAAAAAAAAAGTCTTCACAAACTATAATATTACTTTTATTATGAGTACTACAAATACTATATAATAATAATAATAATAATGATAATAATAATAACAATTATAAGACTAGCAGGGAAAAAAAAAATCAGTACAAACTATAGTATAGAGCAGGGATATGCAATTAGCGGACCTCCAGCTGTTGTAAAACTACAAGTCCCATCAGGCTTCTGCCTCTGGGTGTCATGCTTGTGGCTGTCAGAGTCTCGCTATGCCTCATGGGACTTGTAGTTCTGCAACAGCTGGAGGTTCGCTAATTGCATATCCCTGGTATAGAGTAAGTGATCTCGAACCTTGGCACCCCAGATGTTTTGAAACTACATTTCCCATGATGCCCATGCACTCTGCAGTGTAGTTGAGCATCATGGGAAATGTATTTCCAAAACATCTGGGGCGAAAAAAAGAAAACAGCACAAACTATAGTATAGAGTAAGTGGTCATGAATGACCTTTGCTCCAATCATCATTGACTATTCTTTAGCTTGTGGACCCATTCATGAGGTTTCAGATTGTTCTTGGAAGTTCAAACATTTATTATATAAAATAATGTAATACATAATTTTTCTTACTGTATATTAGTAGTACAAATAATAATAATAATAACAATCATGGGATCCGAATAAAAATAAAATGAAGAAACCTTCACAAACTATAATATTACTTTTAATATGCGTACTTCAAATACTATATAATAATAATAATAATAATAATAATAATAATTATTATTATTATTATTATAATATTAACATCTATAGAACTAGAAGGAGGGATGCAAGGGGGGCATGTGCACCCGCTGCACGGTGGGGGACCAATTGCACGTTGCTGACGGTCGTGATCGCCGCAGGCCACGGGCGATCGCGTGCACGAGCACCAACACAGGGATTTTGTGTGTGTAAACACACAAATCCCTGTACTGTCAGAGGAGAGGAACAGCAAAATAGGAACAGCAAAATGTCTCCTCTCCTACTCACTCCTATCCCCATACAGTTAGAACACACTGAGGGAACACACATTTAACCACTTGATCGCCCCCTAGTGTTAACCCCTTCCCTACCAGTGTCATTTACACAGTAATCAGTGCATTTTTATAGCTAAAAATGTGTCAAAAGTGTACGATCTGTCCGCCACAATGTCGCAATACCACTAAAAATCGCAAAACACTGCCTTTTTAGTAAAAAAAAAAAAATGCCATAAAAATGCCATAAATCTTTCCCATAGTTTGTAGGCGCTATAACTTTTGCGCAAACCATTTAATATACACTTATTGCAATTTTTTTTAACCAAAAATATGTAGAATAATATACATTGGCCTAAACTGATGAAGAAATTTGTTTTTTAAAAACATTTTTTGGGGATATTTATTATAGCAAAAAGTAAAAAATATTGTTTTTTTTTCAAAATTGTCGCTCTTTTTTTGTGTATAGCACAAAAAACAAAAACCACAGAGGTGATAAAATAACAACAAAAGAAATCTCTATTTGTGGGAAAAAAAAGGACACACATTTTGTTTGGGTACAGCATTGCATGACCGCGCAATTACCAGTTAAAGTGACGCAGTGCCAAATTGTAAAAAGTGCTCTGGTCAGGAAAGGTGTAAAACCTTCCGGGGCTGAAGTGGTTAAGGGGAAGGGAGGGGGAAGGCTTGTTATCCCCTGAGAAAGTCACGTGACTCTGTGGCGCAACACATTGGGAGGAGCCTATGACATTGCATTTCAAACAGAAAGTATGTGGGCCACCATTTTGCGTAAGCCATTTTTTATGTATTCTGATGTGCACCAGCCAATGTGCACTTTTTAAGTTAAGCTTTTCAATTTGGGCTTTATTTTTAATAAAAATAATCTTAAATATATGGAGAGCACTATATATATATATATATATATATATATATATGCTTTTTTGAGCCTCTCATATACAGCCACCGAAGGATTCCTATGGATGGAGGTGGATTCAATGACACCCTTATACAGCAGATGGGGAACAACACTTCTGATTTATCATACCCTGTTTAAAGGGAAAGCACATGAGACCTAATTTCTATTGGACCAGACCACAAGGTTAGAGTTTTGTTGAATGTTGGTGATGGGTTTTGCACAATACAAGTTTTAGTGATTCACAAAAACATTGCAGAAAGAGTGCAGTATTTATGGCACAAATGGAAGAAAATAACAATGGGGACATACAATGATAATTGAAGGGCAATTGCTTGGTAAAACAAATTGCTTATCAGTCAATCACATGGCAGAATCTCAATGCATTTAGGCATCTAGACGTGGTGAAGACAACTTGCTGAAATTAAAACCAAGCTTCAGAATGGGGGACAAAGGAGATTTAAGTGACTTTGAACGTGGCATGGTTGTTGGTGCCAGATGGGATGGTCTGAGTATTTAAAAAACTGCTGATCTACTGGAATTTTCACACACAACAATCTCTCGGGTTTACAGAGAATGGGGGGGGGGATATCCAGTGAGTGGCAGTTGTGTGGAGGAAAAAGCCTTGTTGATGTCAGAGGAGAATGAGCTGACTGGTTCCAGATGATAGACAGGCAACAGTAACTCAAATAAACACTCGTTACAACCAAGGTATGCATAACTCATGAACACCAAGATTGACAAAATATCAAGAATCTAAACCAATGAAGTCTAATGGGTGAGAGTGATCTTGATAAATAAACCAAACAAGATAACCAGTATACAGATAGCAGAGTAAAGGAATGTTCAGTATCAGAGCAAAGGTCATACAAGGTAGATCAAGCAGAAGGAGCAGGGAACAAACCAGGACAGGGAAAGGGTACATAGGAGTAGGAACAAGCTGGCAGGTGAAGGATTAGGAACAGGGTAGCAGGTCATGAGGCACAAGGATCTGGGGCACATGGGAAACCATGAAGGCATGAAGGAGCATCACAGGAAGAGCTAAATATACTCCCAGCAATCAGCATCAGGTGATGATTAATTAGTACGAGCTGCTGAGAGACACCTGCTGGTGGACACTGGAACTACAACCTACTGGTCTTGGAGCCACTGTGTCACCGGCAGGTGGACCAATTCCTTACACCCAAGGATCAATTTTAGTTGCCCATCAATGGTAAAATTCACACCAAGCTCATGGCTGCAGCAGCTGTGAACTTACTTTAACCCCTAGAATATGAGGACATTTATAAATGTACCTTGGTAGACATAGGGTTAAAGTAGAATTCCTGCCTAACACTGATAAACTTTAAAAATGTCCTCGGCCACAGGTTAGTCATGCATACTTATGCATGACTAACCTGTGTAAAAAAAAGATGTATAAAATTACCTGTTTTCAGCCCGCCCAGGTCTGGTCGCATGATCTGGCTCCCCTGTTTCAGCCAGTGGTGACTGAAGGGGAGAGGGGGGAGCAACAACAATGGCTGGGACATAGCAAGCCTATGGGTGCTGTCACTACTATTGAAATTCCTAGCCATTGTTGAACATTCCCTCCTCTCCCTGCAGCTGCTGCTCATTGACACAGGGGATCACGTGACTTGACTGGAGTGGGCTGAAAATAGGTAAGTATACACATTTTTTTTTACAGAGGTTAGTCATCATAGTTAGCAGGAGGGGAAGGGAACATCTTAACGTGATACTAAAGTCCCATGTTTTTGTTCGTTAAAAAAAACCAAAGATGTTATACTTACCTGCTTTGTGAAATGGTTTTGCACAGAGCAGGCCCAATCCTATTCTTCTCGGGTCCCTCTTCGGTGCTCCTGGCCCCTCACTCCTGTTGAGTGCCCCCAGCAGCAAGCAGCTTGCTATGGGGTCACCCGAGCCAAACCACAGCTCCCTGTGTCCATTCAGACACGGAGCCCTGACCCGGCCCCGCCCCCTTTCTCTCCTTGTTGGCTGACTGAATTTGATTCACAGCTGCGGGAGCCAATGGCGACGCATTGCTGTCTCAGCCAATGAAGAGGGGAGTCCCGGACAGCCAAGACACTCCTGCAACATCGCTTGATATAGAGGGACCTCAGGTAAGTATTAGAAGAATAGAGGGGGGCTGTTGCACATAGAAGGCTTTTTATCTTAATGCATAGAAAGCATTAAGATAAAAAAAAAAACCTTCTGCCTTTACAACTCCTATAAGGCTAGTTAATGTTATTCAAGAATTCTACTTTATATTTCAAAATATTGGTACACATGGACTATGGCAAGAAAATATGTAGTCCCTAAGGCCCCGTTCACACTTTAGTGACTTGGAATTGCAGGCAGGTGCACTAAAATTGCAGCAAAACTGGCTACATGTTTGGGTACCATTCCTCTTTAATGGCACCTGAACAGCTGTGTGATTTTGCCACAATTATCACAAAAAAAATGCAAAAGGAGGCGCATGCGAAGCAGCTCCTGACATGGCAACATAGACCGGAAGCTCTGCACCGCTCCAGCCGTGTCCCCCACCATAGCCACCAGAGAGCTCAGTCCCGATCCACACCCCCGGCGTCCACCCAGATAGCCAGGGGATCCACAAGGAGGGATCTCTCCTGCCAGCTAGATCCTGGCCCGTTGGCGGCCGAAACAGCCAAGATGGCACCCGTGACTCCACACGGCTCTGAAGCAGAGGAGGAGGAATCCATAGCGGACCAGGATACCACAGGAGGCTCGGTGCCTCTTCCAACCAGCCCCACTGAGTAATCCACTCCTGGCTCTCCCCTCACCAGCATCCTCTGAATCTTTGATTCAAAGGACAATGGATGAGCTGTTACTCACACCCATGACTGACACTTCTGTCAGTCCAAATGCACTCAGAGGGGACTCACTGGAACAACTACACACCCCTGTTGATCTCCCATCTCTGCTATCCAGGGGCCTGGACCACACAGCAACCCAAAATTACTTCCACAATTCATGCGGACATTCAACACCTTGGTTCCAGGATAGATGCCATTGAAAATAAAGCGGACCAAACTTTTGCCAGAATGAAGCAAAATACAGCCAGAATTCAAGACCTCCAAGATCAATTAGAGGCCACCATGTCCAAAATTGATGACCTGGAGAACCGATCAACACACTAAAACTTCAGAATAAGAGGGCTCCCTGAATCTTTCAAAGAAGTCCAACTAGCAGTCCGCTCCCTCATCAAACAGCTCATCCTGAATATCCCAGAGCACTGTCTGGAACTAGACAGGGCTCATAGGGCCCTCCAACCACCAAGTACAGACGGTCTACCAAGAGACATTATTGTCAAACCACACTTTTACTCAGTAAGGAGGAAGTTATGAGATTCTCTAGCAATTCGGACCATCTCTCATTTCAAGGCCATCCAATCCAAATCTTTGCGGATATCTCTCCTTACACGGTCCAGAAGCAATGGTCACTTAAACCCCTGCTACAAGCACTGACCCAGAAGGAGATAACTTACAAATGGTCCTTCCCATTTAATTTCAATTTTTCTTACAACAAGTCCTATGGTCATTCATCATTTTCAGAGGGCGAACATCTGCTACTGTACTTGGGCCTGGTCACTCAAGAGCTGCCATCTTTCTCCTCGCACAGGGGTTCCTTGTCTGTGAAAAGACCTTCCTCCCCAGCCCCCTTACTCCTATGTGGCAGAAGCAACAGCCAAAGAGGTCAAGAGACTCTTATCCTCCTTGAACTGAAGGTTCCGGCTGGGGAAAAGCATCAGACTGGCTCTCATCTCAAGTTCACTTGAACTTTTCCTTCTCCTCACCTGTTTTGTTCTCTTTCAGATCAACCTACAAGGATTGTCACATTGGGATTCCCCCTTGAAATTTTCTTTTGGATTATTACTATGTGTGATTAGTCTCCTCTGTTACTTAAAGTCCCAAAGCTCGGAGCAACTCCTTAGACTGGGCTCTTCTCACTCGCTCTCTAGTTTATTGATGGATTGCTAGTTCACTTTAGTCATTTCCACCATTAGTTTACCTCCACAGAATTTGGGTTGGGAGGGACAGAGGCCCTAAACTTAGACTGGGGTCCCCCCAGGTCCACCCCACCCTTAGCCTCCCTCTAGGACTGTGGTTCAGGTTGGGAGAATCCTTCATTAGTTGGTGGTGGTACTCCTTGAGCTTTAAACCCTTAGGAGGTACTTTACTAGGACTAAAGTCACTGTTATATGTTTGATGAAACTCAGAGGATGCGCTTTCTACATGTGTTTAATAGATAAACTTTTTCAAGGTGGGGTGACTGGAGCTGGAGCAGCTGCAATGCATCCCCATCTGTTTCTGAGTGGGCTAATGTTCTTCCCTCATAGACAGACTGATTTCCCCTGATTTTGGGACATTACATAATTTAGGTGTTTAGGTGGCATGGGATTTGGGCCCATACCACTGAGGGTGGGTTTTGGGTTATGTTACTTAAAATCTGTTATCTCTTTCCTGGTATGGTTTGGTCACTTCTCCTGGGCCTGTAGCCTGATTAAGCTGGGTGAGAGTTTGTCTACCTCTAAATGGTTTTCCCTCTGATCCATGGCTTCCACCAACCCTAACAATCTGAAACTACACATGGCCTCTCATACTGCTCAGGGACTCAACTCCCCGATCAAGTGACAGAAATTATTTCACCAATACCACTCCCTCAAAATTGATGTTCTGTTCCTTCAGGACACCCACTTCCCGAGTTCATATATCTCTTCCTTTATTCACCAACACTACTCCCAATTCTACCTAGCCAATGCGGAGAACAAAACAAGAGGCACAGCAATCTGCTTTTCCAGTTGGTTATGTTTTTCACCAACGAGGGGCGGAGCCGGCAGCCAGAGTGGATGGTAGTGTGAGCATGGACCTCTGATACATCGGGTGTCCCGCAGTGATCCACAGTGACCTGACACAGCTAAAAAATGGCCACAGACCAAACGGAGATCAAGGGGAACAGAGTGGGCACAATGGGCAAATGAAAGGATAGAGAAGGCCCACGGAAATTGACAGAATTCTTCCCCTCAGCAGCAGGCCGGCCTATCCAAGATGGCGCCAGCGCTAGGATATGTCCTCCTACAGCCATAACAGCCAGCTCTACTCATCCTCCCTGCTCATCCACTGGTGAGTCGCCTGATACAGGCCATCCACTGCCCTCCTTGGCTTTTAATAGCCCAGTCAAACAAAAACAGAGGCTAGGGTAGGAGGGAGACCACTCTGATGACACAGTCCCAGCAGGGGAAGAAATGGAGGAGGCCTCAGCTTATAGTCAGGAGCTGGATGCATTCCCTACTACATGGCAGCCCATGATAGACACCACTATGAAAGATATGCTTCTTACACTAAGAGGGACACTTTAACATGATATGGCATCCTTCATGAGTTCCACACAAAGAGAAATGTCAGAAGTAGGCAATAGCGTGGGCTATGTTGAAAATAAGATGGAGGAGTTCACACTGGCACATAATGAGTTAGTGCATGCTCACTTTGAAGTAGAAAATAAGCTCAAATCTTTAAAGCTTAAAGAGCCAGACCTCGAGGACAGATCATGCAGGAAGAACATTAAGCTTAGGGGGATCCCCAAATCTGTAAAACCAGCTGAACTGCACCCCTTCCTCCAAAAGCTTTTGGTAACAGCTCTTACATCCCTCATGCCTGCTGATGTCATTATCGACACAACTCACATATTATCAAAACCATCCTACTTGCCTGAATAAATCCCTAAAGATGTAATCGCAAGAATCCATTTTTATCATATAAAAGATCAACTGATGCACTTCTCTAGACAACACCCTACTCTCCCAGATCCTTATGCCGGAATGTCCCTATATGCTGACCTCTCACAAGCTACCATGGCAGCGAGGAGCAACTTAGTCCCTATAACAAAGATCCTACGCAATCACAAAATCCTCTACAAGTGGGGCTTCCCAACCAAATTACTAGTGAATATGCACAACTAATCCCATTCCATATCCTCACTTGAAAAGGGCATATAGCTTCACCAGAAATGGAGATTACTACCCATGGATGGCAACCCTGAAGACCCTGAACCCTTTCCTAATGGGAGCTACAAAAATCATCACAATAGAATTGGCTGATATTGCCCACAGACTCTAGCACCTATTGTCACCAGCATTTGCCTTTTCTGACCTTTCTCAGCCAAAAAACCCTTGATTCCTCAATTAAAAACATGTTGTCGCTGTGTTGGACCGATTTATACCCGATGTTCGGCTGACTTTGAAACTGTTAACCCTCCAACTTCATTTACGAGATTTTTCCCGTATCCTACTCACTTTAGGAAAACGATTTACTCCTGCTGCGAGTTACCTTATAGTTCTGTTATTTATTTATTTATTTATTTATTTTCAACCTGTACATCAGTTACCTTCTGCAAAATGCTTTGGTACACATATTGGAATACAAGTGATCTTTTACTACTCTACATTCCAGTTCCTACCACTAGATGACAGCACAACATCATTTTTCACCTGAATGCCCCTAAACTCATGTCATTCAATGTGCAAGGCCTAAATAGTCCATATAAATGCACATAAATGTGGAAATTGGCTCTGGAAATGAGATGTGATGTTTTGTGCACACAGGAGACTCATTTTACATGCCTTAAACCACCTGTACCCATGTGAAATTTCTGCATATGTTCTTTACCTTTTCATTACTAAACAAACATATCGATGATTAAGGTTGATTTATTATCCTAGTGGCAGAGATTGACAATGTCCCCTACACATTGGTGAACTTGTATGCGCCTAAAGACCCGTACGCTCGATCGGAAATCCCGCCAGCAAAAGTCGGATAAGAGCTTTTGGTCGGATATTCCGACCGTGTTTATGCTCCGGAATGGCGGAATTTCTGCCAGCAAAAGATTGAGAGCAGGTTCTCTATTTTTCCGATGGAAAAAGTTCCGAATGGAAATTCCGATCGTCTGTAGCAATTCCGATGCGCAAAATTCCTACGCATGCTCGGAAACAATTTGACGCATGCTCGGAAGCATTGAACTTCATTTTCTCGGCTCGTCGTAGTGTTGTACGTCACCGCGTTCTTGACGGTCGAAAGTTCAGAGAACTTTTGTGTGACCGTGTGTATGCAAGACAAGCTTGAGCGGAATTCCATCGGAAAAACCATCCAAGATTTTTCTGAAAAAAAACTCTGATCGTGTGTACGCGGCATAATAGAAAACCTGTGAGATTTTTCCGGAAAGTAGTGAAACTCTCTAAGCAACTACAGAAGGGTAAAGTAGCCCTATGGGGGAGACTTTAATGTAATTATGAATGATGACTTAGACTCCTCCTCAGTGGTTTGGAGGCAGAGGCCTACTATAGGATCCTTATGCATGGAAGAAGACTTATTTGATCCATGGCGCTGCCTCCAAACCACTGAGAGGTACTATACGTACTATTCGGTAGTACATGGAAGCTACTCGAAAATAGATTTCTTTCTGACAGATAAGTTTGTATTGTAGGTTATATGTCAAGCGAATATCCACAATATCACATCCCGTTACTATCGATATTGTGAATACACGCAAAATATCCCACAAACCCCTGTGGCGTAATAACACTTTGCTTCTTTCGCACCCCCAAACCAGGGTGGAAATTGAAGGAAAACTCAAAGAATTTTTCATGCTCAATTTGAATGGGGAATGCTCTCCCACAATGGTCTGGTGTGCTCATAAAGCTTTCGCTAGAGGGTCCCTAATCCAAATAGCCTCCAGAGAAAGGAAAAAAAAAGCTGCAGCGCATATCACATCTGCACAAAGACATTGCGAACTTAGAGGCCCAACATAAAAATTCCAATACTACATCCAACCACATATTAAACCGCCTTAATGCCACTCGTGAAGAGTTACAGCATGAACTCAGGGCGGACTATGACATTTACTTTAAAAGGCTGAAACTTTCCTTCTACTCCCAAAACAACAGGGCAATAAAGCTTTTAGCTCCTCACATTAAACACCATCAAACTAACGCCACCTACCCAAGAGACATAGCTAACGCATTTAAAGACTTGTATAAATCCCTTTACAATCTAAATAAGGTTCCAACACCACCCACCAACCTACTAAATCTGAGATCAATAACTTTATAAAAGAGGTGCACTTAACCTCACTAGATGCCAGCACACTCCAACAACTAAATGAGCCCATCGCTATCATAAAAGTAGAGGCAGTAATAAAATTGTTACCCATGCACAACTCACCTCGTGCAGACGGCTTTTTGGCTGAATATTATAAGGCATTTGACACCCTCCTCGCCCCAAAACTATAGAATAACTCTTGATGAAAGCAAGAATTGGCCTCGCTGTCAAAAATTGCAATGATATGCCAAACTGGTGCAGAAAAATTGGTCTTTGGGTGTTAATTGTGCCCATGAAACCTACTTCCAGATGAAATCACAAACATCCCAAAGACACTTAATTGGCAGCATCGGCATCAGGGGCTTCATAGCTGCTGGTAATCCAGGACTGATTAATTTTGATAAAAGTCAGACAGTTTAGAGTCTGTGGACAGTTGCATTCTATGATCAGTAACAAAATCTCCAGCCGCACTGAATGCCCATTAGGAAAGCACTCTGGATGCAGGGCAGCCCAGCAGGTCAATAGCATACTGGGCAAGTTCTGGCCAGTCGTCTACTCTCATGACCCAGTAAGCCAGTGGATTGTTGACTGGAAAGCGCTCATCTCTGTTTTTCGCCCCTAGATAATCATCCACCATGTGATGCAGACGCTGTCGATGGGATGTGGAAGCTGACAGCCTTGGGCGATGAGGACTGAAAAAATCGAGAAATGCATCACTTAGGCGGCCACCTTCTCCACCGCTCCTCTCTTGACCAACAGAAGCCTCAAAACTATGTTTTCCATGACACTGTTGCAAAAAGCATTCAATAAACTCCTCTTTAAAGTGGAGTTCCGCCTGCAAAAAAAAATTAAAGTCAGCAGCTACAAATACTGCAGCTGCTGACTTTTAAAATAAGGACACTTACCTGTCCAAGGCGTCCTCAACCGAAGCCGACCAGTCCCTCGGCTCTGGGTGCAGGTGCCGGCATCTTCAGTAAGGGAAACAGATAGTGAAGCCTTGCGGCTTCATAGCCTGTTTCCTACTGCGCATGCATGAGTCGCGCTGCATGTTCTGAATGGTCCCTGCTGTATTCTGGGACCTGTGTGTCTCCCAGAAGAGAGTGGAGGGGAATGAGGAGGGGCTGGACATGGTGTAGTTTGTCGCAGAATCTGCGGCACTCTTTCACCAGAAGTGGGAGCAAATACCTGGATTGGACAGGTATCTGCTCCCCCCACCCCCCTAAAGGTGCCAAATGTGACACCGGAGGGGGCAACCGGATCAGCGGACCAGCTGAAGCACTGCATGGCACCTTTTAGCCTGACCCATTGAATAGTTCTTTGAACGCTTAGGGGGTATTTGAGGCTCAAAGGACAATTCAGCAGAGAAAGGCATGGATGAGGAGGAGGGGGTAGAGTTGACAAATCTCCCATCATCACCAGCTGTATGGAGACATGGGGGCACAACAAGCTGCAGCACTGAGCCCTGTCATGTATCCTTCCACATTGTAAGCAGAGTTACCCAGTGTGCTGTGAACGAACTATATCGTCCCTGCCCATGCTTTCTGGACCACATGTCAGCAGTAACATGGACTTTGCTGCTGACTGCCTTGCCCAACGATGCCACAACATTGCCTTCCATGTGATGCTAGAGAGCTGGAATGGCCTTGAAAAGAAATAGCCACTGGGAACCTGTCATTGTGGTACAGCACATTCTGTAAATTCACAGAAGGGGGCAGAATCCATCAGGCACAAAGGCAGAAGTTGTAGAGCCAGCAGCTTTGACAAGCTTGCATTTAGACGCTGGGCATGTGGATGGCAGGGACTGTAATTTTTTTCCCGCTCCAGCTGATGGGGCAGAGAAATTTGTCGGCTATAGTCCACAGCTGGTGGTTTGCTGCTGGCAGATGTGCTGCAAGGACCTGGGACACCCTGCACTATACCATCATCCCTGGCAGTGGAGGCTGCTGAGAGGTCATGAGTTATAGAAGGGACAGACTGAGGTGTGTAAAGAGGAGGGACAGATTTGTGCACCTTTTGTGTGGCTTTTAGGTGCTCTTGCCAACGGCCTTTGCGGTGGAAGGTTAAATACATTGTCAAGCTTGTGGTTGTTGTTTTTGCCACGCTTGATGTGCTTGAGACAAATTTTGCAAATAGCAACAGTGCGATCAGCTGCAGATGTTCCAAAAAAGGCCCAGGCAGCTGAGTTGTGGGAAATGTTCTGGGAGATAACAGCTCCACAATGTGATGGAATAGGGTGGCTGCTCTCTACTCTTCCATGATGGCTGCCTCATTGGGGTTGTGCCTCACACTCACTTTCCTTTGCTGCTCTATCCGGCACCCAAATCAAGTTAATGACCTCATCATCACCTCCACCCTCATTAAGACAACTTGGCAATACACTGCGGCTGGGAGAACAAGACTGCCAATTTGTGTACCAGTGTTCTTCCCTCTCTGTAGGCTCATGTTCCTACTTTCCTCAACCTGAGAACCAACAACCTGAATTAAGTAATATTTTTGCATCGTCAAGAAGCAAGTGGCTGATGCTGTCTTCAAATAACTCCGCTGACTCCTCCATGCCTTATTGTGGGGCTATGGCAGGAATAGCTGTGGACAAAGAGGCAGGTTTTGCCACTCTGGCAGCTGCAGGGGACTGCGCACTAGTCTCTGCTTGGGTGACGGAAGATGAGTAGGATGAGGATGGTTTAGTAAACCATTCCACCACCTCTTCTGCATGCTGTGGCTGGATAGCACGGGCAACATCACTAAACAGAGGAAATGATGCCCTGCCTGAGGACTGACCATGTCCACCTTTGCCTGTGGACACATACGCTGCTGGCCACCTCACAGTGCCATGGGAATGTCTGCATCTCCTTGTTGTCCTCCCACACATGATGGAGGGAGCGGGGGGTGCGTATTAACAAAATGTAATAAAGATGTGAAATGTGTAGGTGGATGCACTTTAATCAATGGAAAGTGGTGTTTGGTGCACTTTAATTTGAGTATTCACTACACAGACACACTCCACGGATACACTATAATATCCTGCAATATACTGCGTCAAACATGCAGTAACACACAGAACTATATGGCGTTAAACTTGCAGTAATGCAATGAAATATATAGCGTTAAACTTGCAGTAACGCAATGAAATATATAGCGTTAAACTTGCAGTAACGCAATGACATATATGGTGTTAAACTTGCGGTAACGCACATAACTATACAGCATTAAACTTGCAGTAACGCACAGAACTATATGGAGTTAAACTTGCCGCAATTCAATGAAATATACAGCGTTAAACTTGCAGTAACACAATGAAATATACTGCGTCAAACATGCAGTAATGCACAGAACTATATAGCGTTAAACTTGAAGTAATGCAATAAAATATACAGTGTTAAACTTGCAGTAACTCAATGAAATATACGGCATTAAACTTGCAGCATTGCAATGAAATATACAGCGTTAAACTTGCAGTAACGCAATGAAATATACAGCGTTAAACTTGCAGTAATGCACAGAACTATATGGCGTTAAACTTGCAATAACACAATTAAATAAATGGCAGTAAACTTGCAGTAACACAATGAAATATATGCCGTAAAACTTGTGGTAACGCAATGAAATATATGGCGTCAAACTTGCAGTAACACAATTATATATATGGCGTTAAACTTGCAGTAACACAATGAAATATACAGCATTAAACTTGCAGTAATGCACAGAACTATACGGCGTTAAACTTGCAGTAACACAATGAAATATACGGCACTAAACTTATAGTAACGCACTGAACTGTACAGCCTTAAACTTGCAGTAACGCAGCTGAAATATACTGCGTTAAGCGTGCACTAATGCACAGAAATTTTCTGCGTTAAATGGCATGTAACACACTGAAATATGCAGCGTTAAACTTGCAGTAACGCAATAAAATATACTGTTAAACGGTCACTACACTCACACTGACTGAACTATCCCTACATTCACACTGATGTAAAGATGAATGGTCGCACTACACTCTCACAGCACTATCCCTAGATTCACACTAAACTGACATTCTACACTGATAATAGAATCAGAATAGCACACTATAGCACACTAAGACCTCTTTCACACTGAAAACCCCCCAGCGCTGTGCAGGCTGGAGGGGGGCACTTTTAACCCTAAAGAAGGGGTTAACAAGGGGTTAAAAGCGCCCAAAAAGTACCCGTTGCCAAAGCGCTTTGCAGGCGCTTCGGCAGTACTGCCCATTGACATCAATGGCAGGGGCGATTTAGGAGTGGTATATACACTGCTCCTGCACTGCCCCAAAGATACTGCCGCCCCAGTGTGAAAGCACTCGGGTTTTCACACTGGGGAAGCTTGGGAGGCAGTTTAAAGGTGCTTTAAATATGCTATTTTTAATGCTAAAACCCCTGTAAAGCGCCTTCAGTGTGAAAGGGGGTCTAACTATCTAATATCACTGAATAGAGCCCTGTTCTATCTCCCCTGGATGCACTTTAATCAACGGAAAGAAGTGTTTGGTGCCCTTTAACTTGAGTACTCACTCCACTGACACACTACAATCTACTGCAGCAAAACTGCACTGACACACTTCGATATACTGCAGTAAAAGTGCACTAACACACTTCAATATACTTCTGTAAATGTGCACTAACACAATTCAACATACTGCAGTAAAAGTACACTAACACAATTCAGTATACTGCAGTAAAAGTGCACTAACACAATTCAATAGACTGCAGTAAAACTGCACTAACGCACTTCAATATACTGCCATAAAAGTGCACTAAGGCACTTCAATATACTGCAGTAAAGATGCACTAACTCAGGTCAATATACTGCAGTAAACGTGCACTAACGCAGGTCAATATACTGCAGTACACGTGCACTAACACAGTTCAACATACTGCAGGAAACGTGCAGTAATGCATCCCAATATACTGCAGTACACATGCACTAACACACATCAATATACTGCAGTAAATGCGCACTAATGCACATCAATATACTGCAGTTAAGGTGCACTAATATACTGCACTAAATTTGCACTAACACACCTCAGTACACTAATGCATGGCAATATACTGCAGTACACGTGCACTAACACAGTTCAATATACTGCAGTAAATGTGCACTAACACACATCAATATACTGCAGTAAATGCACACTAATGCACATCAATATATTGCAGTTAAGGTGCACTACCACACCTCAATATACTGCACTAAATTTGCACTAACACACCTCAGTATACTGCAGTAAACCTGCCCTTGAACACAAAACTGACAGTAAAGTAAAAATAAATGGTCACCCTACACTCATACTGTGCTGTCACTATATTCACACTACACTGACACTCTACACTCACAATAGAATCACAATAGCACACTAACTTGCTAGTAGAGCCCTGTTCTATCTGCACTCCAATATCACACTGCAAATGGCTGCTGTGGGAAGGATCCTTTTATAGAGGGGGGGTGGGTCTATGAGCAATGAGCCATGATTGAGCACAGTCATAATTACTTTATACAATCATGGCTCTGACAGTGTTCTGTGACCTGATTGGGCAAATCCTTCATTGCTTCAGCCAATCAGGGCTTCCAATGCACTGTGCGGCATGCAGTGCATTGTGGGGCACTCTGCGGGACGAACAAACGGTTGAATGCCCCAAAAGTTTGGGTGTTTGTCGTATTTGTAATGTGATTAGGGATGATCCGAACACTTCCTGTTAGGTTCGCACCAGAACATGCGAACAGGCAAAAAATTTGTTCGAACGCGCGAATACCGTTAAAATCTATGGGACACGAACATGAATAATCAAAAATAATAATTAATAATTAAATAATTAAATAATAATGAAAAAAAGCTAATTTAAAGGGCTTATCCCTTTAAATTTCGTACCTGGGGGGTGTTTATAGTATGCCTGTAACCCCTAGGGGCGCATGTTTCCTGTGTTAAGAACAGTCTGACAGCAAAATGACATTTCAAAGGAAGTCATTTAAAACTACTCGCGGCTATTAATGAATTGCCGGTCCGACAATACGCATAAAAGTTCATTGATAAAAACGGCATGTCTATTCCCCACAGGGGAACCCCGAACCAAAATAAAAAAAAAATGCTGTGGGGATGCCCCTAAATTCCATACCAGGCCCTTCAGGTCTGGAATGGATATTAAGGGGAACCCCAGCCAAATTTTTTTTTTAAAATGGCGTGGGGTCCCCCTAAAAATCTATACCAGACCCTTCAGGTCTGGTATGGATTTAAAGGGGAACCCCATGCCAAAATAAAAAAAAATGGTGTGGGGTCTCCCCAAAAATCCATACCAGACCCTTATCCGAACACGCAACCTGGCAGGCCACAGGAAAAGAGGGGGGATGAGAGAGCGGCTCCCCCCTCCTAAACCGTACCAGGCCACATGCCCTCAACATTGGGGGGGTGCTTTAGGGTAGCCCCCCAAAACACCTTGTCCCCATGTTGATGGGGACAAGGGCCTCATCCCCACAACCCTTGGCCGGTGGTTGTGGGGGTCTGCGGGCGGGGGGCTTATCGGAATCTGGAAGCCCCCTTTAACAAGGGGACCCCCAGATCACGGCCCTCCCGCCTGTGTGAAAAGGTAAGGGGGTACAAAAGTACCCCTACCATTTCGCAAAAAATGTGTCAAAAATGTTAAAAATGACAAGAGACAGTTTTTGACAATTCCTTTATTTAAATGCTTCTTCTTTCTTCTATCTTCTTTCTTCTATCTTTCTTCAAAATGTAATTTTGCTGTCAGACTGTTCTAAACACAGGAAACATGCACCCCTTTACAGGCATACTATAGACACCCCCCAGGTACGAAATTTAAAGGGACATTACACTTTCATTGTTTCACTTTAAGCATTATTAAAATCACTGCTCCTGAAAAATGGCCGTTTTTAAAACTTTTTTTTGCATTGATCTATGTCCCCTGGGGCAGGACCCAGGTCCACAAACATTTTTTGACAATAACTTGTATATAAGCCTTTAAAATTAGCACTTTTGATTTCTCCCATAGACTTTTAAAGGGTGTTCCGCGGCTTTTGAATTTGCCGCGAACACCCCAAATTGACTCGAACTCGAAGCTCATCCCTAAATGTGATCAATGAAAATTGCTGGGGGGTTTAATGCCAGAAATTATAGAATGAAGATGCAGTAAGGGATTTTTTTTTCAGTTACAAAAATAATTCACCCAAGGTGAATAGAAAAGCCAACAATCACTTAACTACCAATGTACAAGTTGAATACATCTGTTCTCTTTTATTGTGGTATTTTCAAAATGTCTCCTGCTGGTTCTACTGGCTGCCAATGACTTAATAATGTGTCTTCTATTTGTGCTATAATGTACTGTACTAGCATTAGGTACATACAGTATGTGGGACTGTGTTGCCGCAGCAGTACAAGTGACTTCCCTGCTGCAAAAATTTAAAAAAAAGGTCAGCTTTATAGTTAGTAAGGTTCCATAGAGACACCAGTCCATCTAGTTTTTGTGCTCATCTGCCATTAAGAACAAGCTTTGTATTTATATAATTGAGTGCAAGGCTTCCTTTGATTGGCCAAACAATAGAGGAGGGAAAAGGATGTCATGATTCCCACCTCAGCCAATCAGAATATTGAGGGAAATGAAGCATGTTGCCTAAGATAATGCACGGGATGTAACTTCCTCCTATTTTTTTAAGATGGATGTGTCCATTCTTGAAAAATAAGAGTAAGGGCTTGTTTACACTTGCTTCAGCTTTAATGCACATTAACGGCTAGTTTACATTTGCTTCAAAACAAGGCTGTGGACAGGCATTGTTAAAGCTCTCTGAATGCTAGTCAAAGCTCCTGTCACTAAATAAAATGGTTAGCTTACAGTTCTGTTTACACCTGCTCTTGCTTTGCTTTGTTTCTGCTCTGCTTCAAAAAATATACCCCATGTAGCTTTAGTGGTGCTTCAAAGCATCTTTGAAGCCTCCATAGAAGTCTATGGCCAAGCTTGCTTGAAGCCCCACTGAAGCCCCGCTGAAGCCTCATTGAAGCCTCACCAAAGCCCTATCAAAGCCCCATCGAAGCTCCACCAAAGCTTCAACATAGCCCCACCGAAGCCTCATCGAAGGGGGTCCTACCCCCCTCCCGCCACCTTTCCCAGGCTCTACTGTCAGATCATGGAACCTAGGAGCGATGAAACAAGTGGCAATGGCTGCATGGAACAGAGAGAGGGAGGAACTGATGTTGTTCCTTTCTCTTTGTAAACAAGTATGTTGTCACTTCTGGTCCCCCCTAATTGTTTACCTGGCTGTTAGCGGCCAGGAAAGCAGCTGATCAGACTGATCTGTGTCTGATTGGCTGCATTAAACCAGAGGAGAGACTTGGGGTCTAAGAGACCCCAGATCTCTCCATAAAGAGGACCTGTTATGGCCCATGCTGTCCTCCCCCACTGAGCAGGCAGCTCTGCTTGACAGAGTCCACTCCATGTGAAAGGGGTCTTACCAGGAGTGGGCGGTCCATTAGGGGCACAGGGGCGTTTGTATGATTTTTTTTTTAAGCTGCATGATTAGATCCTTAGGTTTTAATTGGCTTGAAAAAGGTTGGGCTCAGGGCGCAAAACATTGCACCCCGAACCCACCCACTTGTGACAATAGCGAAGTAATATTAGCTATTGTCTTCTGGCTTCTCCTCCTGGTCAATCAGGATGGATCGGGTTGGCCGGAAGGAGAAGCTGAGGAAGCCATGGAGGGGTGTGGGGGGGCTGTCACTGTGGAGGGATGAGTGTGGGGGGGACTGTCACCATGAAGGGATGAGTGCTGGGGGGGACTGTCACCGTGGAGGTGTGCGTGCCGGGGAGACCATCACCATGGAGGTGTTAGTGCGGGGGGGGGCGGTCACCGTGGATGGGTGAATGCGGGCGGACCTGGGAGGTCTTACTATGTTTGTGTTTTATTCATTTAGTTTTTTTACTTTTTACAGTTTTTTTCAATTTTTTGGGGGGGGGGTCTTTGGTGAGATATCAGAGGTCTAAACAGACCCCCATATCGCTATTTCTAAAACAGAGAAAGGGACTGAAAATAGTTCCTTTCTCTATAGCACTTTACATGAATGAATGGAATAGAGATTCCATTCATTCATGAAATAACAGTCTGATACATTGTAACACTCGCGGTTACAATGATCAGCTGTCAGGGGATATAGTAGCGATCCTATACCCATTGTACAGGGGGGTTTGGTATACACATGTGTACCAAGCCCCCCTCAAGCCACAACTTCACCCCCGCCCACACCGCTCCCCCCCTTCACCACGCTCTCCAAGCTGATAGAGATGAGTGCAGGGAGAAGCTGCAGGCGGTGGGAGGGGGAGAGGGGATGCCTCTCAGATCGGCCATGGATCGGGGGTGCAGGGGCAGCATGGGGGGTGATCAGAGGTATTGGAGGGACACATCTGGACTCCCCAAGCCCCTTGCAGCACCTGAAGCCAGTGGGAGTGTCAGAGGAGGGATGCCGGCTAATGATGGTGGCTGCGAGGAGCGGGTTTGTGTGGGGGTCGGATTGGGTAGAAGGGGGGTAATTAGTGCTCAGGGAGAAGAAGGGGGGTAAAGGGGATAAGAGAGGAGAGTGGGGGGAGTAGTTATAACTGAAAGTTATCCAGGAG
The DNA here is from genome assembly GCA_037952835.1 of Lithobates septentrionalis. NCBI lineage: Eukaryota > Metazoa > Chordata > Amphibia > Anura > Ranidae > Lithobates > Lithobates septentrionalis. The sequence continues at coordinate 777,694 of JBBDGP010001745.1, forward strand.
AGGCGGAGAGGCAGGGAACAGGGAGGCAGCAGCTTGGGTGGGGGACAGTCACATTAGGGGTTAATAACTCTGATCAGCGGGTTGTAATCTGCTGATCAGAACTATAGAATTGTTCAGCAGAGTCTGCTGAACAATTCTGATATAAGCTTATGGTCATTAAAGTGACCATAAGCTTATAGGAGAGGGAGATATGAGGTCTGTACGGTATATGGACTTGGCCTTCTGCGGGCACTTTTTAGGCCCTCACGGTGTACGGACCTGGCAGTGAAAGGGTTAAAGCCTCACCTATGGAGAATTTGGAGTACCGTAGTTTGCCACCATTCCACAGGCAGACGCAATTTTTAAAGTGTGACACGTACCTTTTTACTCAGCATAACATCATCTTTCACAATAAACAAAAAAGTGGGTTAAGTATTGTTTTCCTTTTAATCCATTAACTTCTTCAGATCCACGCTATAGCCGACGTCTTCCCATGCCCAAGCGCCCCTGCAGGGTGCGCGGCGCGCTCTGTGATCAGCGAGTCTATGAGACTCGGCTGATCACAGATCAGAGTAAGGGGTCAATCCCAGCCCCTTACCACATGATCAGCTGTCAGCCAATGACAGCTGATCTTGTGATGTAAACAGAGCCAGTAATCGGCTATTTTTTCTCCTTGTGCTAATAGCGTGAGGAGAAAAAGAGGGACATCAGTCCTGATCAAGGAGAGCTCCCGCCAGCTCATCTGTGCCCACCTGTGCCACCGGCCAGTGCCAACTACCAGTGCACAACAGTGGCGCCTACCACTGCCCACCAGCACCACCTACCAGTGCCCACAGTGCCACCCATCAGTGCCCACTGTGCCACCTATCAGTGTCACCAATCAGTGCCTCATCAACAGCGCTGCCCATCAGTGTCACCTACCAGTGCCCATCAGTGTCACCTACCAGTGCCCATCAGTGCCACCTATCAGTGCCCATCAGTGCCATCTATCAGTGGTACCTATCAGTGCCCATCAGTGCTACCCTTCAGTGCCACCTATCAGGGCCCATCAATGCCATCTTATCAGTGGCCATCAGTGCCGCCTTATCTGTGCCCATCAGTACTGCCTTATCTGTCCCCATCAGTGCCACCTTATCTGTGCCTATCAGTGCCCACCAGTGCTGCCTCATCAGCGCATATTAATGAAGGAGAAAAGTACCTGTTTTCAAAATTTTATAACAAAATATGAAACATGATTTTTTTTGTTTGTTTAGCAAAAAATAAAAACCCCAGCTGTGATTTAAATACCACCAAAAGAAAGCTCTATCTGTGTGAAAAAAATGATAAAAATTGTATGTGGGTGCAGTGTTGTATGACCATGCAATTGTCATTCAAAGTGCGTCAGCGCTGAAAGCTGAAAATTGGTCTGGGCAGGAGGAGGGATTAAGTGCCCAGTAAGCAAGTGGTTAAAGTATATTTTTTTGCATTTGAAAAACCGCTGCACAAGTATCGTGTGACATAACAAATTGCAACACCCACCATTTTATTCTCTAGGGCCTCTACAAAAACATGCATATAATGTGTGGGGGTTTTAAGTAATTTCAAAAAGACCTCAGATCTCATATTTACCTGAAATGAAAAAAAAATTAGCCCTTTAAGAGCTATGGGCGGAAGTGACATTTTGACGTCGCTTCCGCCCTCCAATGGTATAGAGATGGATGGGGGCCATCTTCCCCTCACTCATATCCATGCCTAGCAGGAAGAAGGATCCGATCGCCTCAGCCACTGCAGTAAGCGGCGGAGGGCACCAGAGTGCGGAGGGAGGGGGCCCCCCTTCCCGACGCCGATAAAAGTGATCTTGCGGCGAATCCACCGCAGAGATCACTATTATCGGAAACCAGACCACCCGCTGAAGAAGAGGATACCAGGGGTATGGCAGCTAGCTGCTGCCATAACAAAGATATCCCTCTTCAAAGTTAGCACGTATATCAGCGTGCGGCGGTCCGGAAGTGGTTAAGTATGATTAGTTCTAGCCTGGACTTCTACTTTAATGACTAGAAAGTGCCCTTCTTGAAATATTTACAGCTGAAAGAGCCTCCCAAATATCTTTGTTTCTCAGACTGTACACCAAAGGATTCAACATTGGAACCACAACAAGATACATCATGGAAAGCAACGTGTCTTGCTCTTTCGTATGTTCTGATTCTTCTTTGAAGTATAAAAAGACACTTGGGACATACATTAATATAACAGTGATGAGGTGGGAGATGCATGTAGAGAAAGATTTGAGACGCCCATCTCTAGAATGTATTTTTAATATGTTGGAAATGATAAAAACATATGAGGTCATGATAAGTACAAATGGTGTAATTCCAAATACGATGTCTTCAAAAACGACGGAAACTATCCAGCTCTTAGTGTCACCAGTGGAAAGTGAGAGCATTCCATTGAGGTCACAGAAAAAGTTGTTGATGTCACGAGATTTACAGAACAGTATCACAGATATAAGTGAGGACAAAATCAGAGAGTTCAAAGCTCCAATCAGCCAGGAAGAAGCCGCCATTAAAGCACATAGTTTCTTGCTCATAATTTGGTAATACTGTAATGGCTTACATATTGCCACATAGCGGTCATACGCCATGGATGTCAGGATTAAGGTATTACCAGTAGCACACAGCAAAAAGAAAGAGAGTTGAATTAGGCAACCATAAAACGAAATTTTGTGATCTTGTGTTAGAGTAATCATAAGTAATTTTGGGATGGAGGAAGAGGTGGATGTCACATCCACAAGGGAAAGATTAGACAGAAAAAAATACATCGGGGTATGTAATTTCGGTGCCACATAAACAAGTGTAATAATAGTAACATTTCCAAGTATAGTCATCAGATACATCAATAAAACTCCAACAAAGATTGAAAATTGGCCAACTGGAGGTGCTGAAAAAGCCAAAATATTAAATTCATCTTCTGCACTTTGATTTGGACATGCAGCCATCCCATCTAGATGATTACAATATTATAATAATTATAATAAAATCTAAATATAATTTAATAAAATATAATATAGTAAACATATTATAATAATGATAAATGTTTTCAGATATATACTGTAGATAGATAGACAGGCACACACAGGTAGTGTAAGTGAAAGAAAGAGAGATGAAGTGATAGTTAAGAAATATTAACCGTTTCCGAACCGCCCACTGCATATACTGCCGCAGGGCGGCTCGGCAGCGCAAGATGACGTACCTGTACATGATTTTGTGCTCGCGATCAGGGGCACATGCACCGCCGGAGCCACACTCCTGTGATGGCCACTGGGACCCGCCGATAATTCCCGAGGAAAGACAGAACGGCCGTCTACCTATGTAAACAAGGGAGGGAGGAAAAGAAAAATCTTGTGTTTCCGCTAAGCAGAAACATGGATCTGTCTTTTCCTCCAGTGCATCCACTCCCCCCCCCCCACACAGTTAGAAAGCACTCCCTAGGAGTACACTTAACCCTTCGATTGCCCCTGATGTTTACCCTTTCCCTGCCAGTGTCATTTATACAGTGACAGTGCATTTTTTGACACTGATTACTGCATTGGTGTCACTGGTCCCCAAAAAGTGTCACTTAGTGTCAGATTTGTCTGCCACAATGTCGCAGTCCCACTAAAAATCGAAGATGCTTACCTGATAAACTCCTTATATAAAAACATTCTCAAACATTTTACCCACTGCCTCTGTCTTCATAGATGTGCGCTGATGAGGCTGCACTTATGGACACTGATGAGGTGGCACCAGTGGGCACTGATTAGGCTGCACTGATGAGCACTGATAGGCTGCACTGATGGGCACTCATGAGGTGGCACTGATGAGGCTGCACTGATGGCTGGCACTGATGGGCACTGATAGGTGGCACCGATGGGCACAGATGGATTGCACTGATGAGGGGGCACTAGTGGGCACTGATGAGGCCGCACTGATAGACACTGATAGGTGACACTGATGGGCACTGATAGGCAGCACAGAGAAGTGACACTGATGGGCACTGATAGGTGGAACCAATGGCACTGGTTGGTGGCACTGGTATGTGGCACTGGTGGGCACTGATAGGTGGCACTGGTGGGCACTGATAGGTGGCACTGGTAGGCAGCACTGATAGGCAGCACTGATGATGAGGCACTGATTGGTAGCACTGATGGACACTAATAGGTGGCATTGGTTGCACTGGTATGTGGCACTGGTGGGCACTGATATGTGGCACTGGTGGGTGCTGATAAGTGGTACGGATTAACAGCACATGCGGGTGCTAAGGGAACCAATCCCTCTAACAGAAACTGCAGCTTGTTTTCCTTCATGCTGATAGCGTGAAGAAAATAAAATGATAACCGCCAGCTGATCACATTGTAAAGGGCCTGCTGTGATTGGCCCTTTACCCAAACTATGATCAGCCAAGTCTCACAAACTTGGCGATCACAGAGCGTGCAGCCCGCGGGCCCCAGGGGGCATGCAGGAAGCGGGAGAACAGGAAGACATCCATGTATGCCCTCCCAGCAATTTAAGCCTGCACTGTATCTTTTGAATATAGCGTGGGCGGCACGTGGTTAAGATTCATTTCACACAAAACAACTGGAGTACAGCCTTTAAAATAGAATAGTTTTTAGCCAAGGTTTTCACAAAAACAGAATTATCAGGATTACACTTCACATTTTAGTAATTCTTCTCAAACCAAATATTCATCTTTTATATCTCTCTAGACCATTAACATTTTTAAATAACAACTTTATTGTCTCTGGTGTTGAAATCCCAATGAATACTTTTGGTATAGTCAAATATAGGTGGTCGCTCCTCCACATGATTATGTTCAGGCATATTCAGTGAAGGGTACTATTAATACTACAGCATACAAAGACATTTAGACACTTGTGCATTTCTAGCCTTTGGTAACAGTTTTTTGAAGACCCTTTTCCATTCCAGCATGACTGTACCCCTGTGCACTAAGTCAGCTCCATAACCACTTGACCTCTATAAGATTTACCTCCCTTCATGACCAGGCCATTTTTTGCGATACGGCACTGCATTACTTTAACTGACAATTGCGCAATCGTGCGACGCTGTACACACAAAAATGTTAGTAGTTTTATTCCTACAAATAGAGCTTTCTTTTGGTGGTATTCGATCACTGCGGGTTTTTTTTTTTTGCGCTATATACAAAATAGAATGACAATTTTGAGAAAATAACACTATTTTTTAGTTTCTGCTATAAAAAAAATCCAATAAAAAAAATCTAAATTAATCATTAATTTATGCCAATTTGTATTCTGCTACATATTTTTGGTAAAAAAATCCCAATAAGCGTATTTTGATTGGTTTGCGAAAAAGTTATAACATCAACAAACTATGGAATATATTTATGGACTTTTTTGTTTTATTTTTTTTACTGGTAATGGCAGCAATCAGCGAGGACTGCAATATTGTGCCTGACATATTAGACACTAACTGACACTTTTGACACTTTTTTGTGAACCAGTGACACTAATACAGTGATCAGAGCTAAGAATATGCACTGTTACTATACTAATGACACTGGCTGGGAAGGGGTTAAACATCTAAGGGTGATCAAAGTGTTAACTGTGTGCCTAGCTGGTGTTTTTAGAACTGTAGGGGAGGTGCCTTTACTAGTGGAAGGCATAGATCCATGGAACACAGGAACAATGCCTTCCTCACTGACAGAACGGCGATCTGCCTGTGAACCGAATGATCAGTGGGTGCTGGTGTTCTGTTAAAAGAGCCAAATCATCTAAATCACTTCCGGTGACTCTCCACCAGAAGCAATTGAAGATTTCGACTAGACATGTGCACTGCCAAAACATTTGTTCGTTTCATTCGTTTTTTTTTTGGTTTTTTTTACGTTTTTGGGGGTCATTCATTATGATTGCAATTCGTAAATTTGTAAATTCAAAAATTCATAAATTTGTAAATTCAAAAATTCATAAATTCGTAAATTTGAAAATCCAAAAATAAGAAAGAAAATCTGAAACTTTGAAAGACTAACTAACTAACTAACTAACTAACTAACTAATTAACTAACTAAGAATAACTAACTATTTAATTATAGGTATTGGAATTTCCTTTCAAATTTGGCTGTTAGTGAACGTAACAGCCAAATTTGAAAGGAAATTCCAATACCTATAATTTAATAGTTGGTAATAGTTAAGTTATTATTAGTTGGTTATTATTTCAGATTTTCAAATTTTGCAGGTTTTTGGGTTTTCAAATTTCGAATTTACGAATATTTGGAAAAATTTGTTAAATGGGTTCTAGTTAATTCAGATATTTCCGAATTAACAAATTTGTCGAAATTGGTTAAAAAACGAATTCGGAACAAAACAACGACTTGGCTCTTTTCACAGAACACCGGCAGCTTATACACTATGGTACATGATATAATGAGTGGACATTGTTAATCCGCCCGCTAATAACCGACAACATGGCTACCTCCAAGGCGACAACAACTTTTTTATTTCTTAGCTGGTGTTCTGTCAAAACAGCTAACTAGTCGTGTACTGTAGTGTATACGCTGCCGGTGTTCTGTCAAATCATCCAAGTCGTTCAAATCTGCAATTACTGCTACTGGGGAGTCACCGGAAGAGAGGCAATTGGAGATTTTGATGAGACACTGGCGTACATTGTGTCCGGTGCATTCCGGGGCATTTATTCACTTGCCGACCGCCCTATAGCAGTTTTACTGCTACAGGGAGGCCGCCCTGTGCAGGATCAAATATATATACGTGATCCTGCACAGTGCGACAGCAATGTAGCAGTAAAACTGCTATAGGGTGGTCGGCAAGTGAATAAATGCCCAGAGTAAGTCCTCTTGTGACGAAACCGGTCGGGTGGAGGTACAGATGCTCATCATTCCGGTTACCTGGATGAACTAATGATCGTTATTTGTATACTGGATTTGACTTATGCTGACTTTTTATCTTGAAACATGAAAGTACATTACTTTTAATAAAGCTAACTTGTAAAGGTATTACACTATTTTCTATTCATTTGGGTATATCATTGGTTATAATGGTCTGAGACAAGAGGACTGTTGGCACGTCTATGGGCGGTTTAGAGCGACTCTCATCTTCTTCCCTTTGCTGGATATAACAGAGGATGAGACACATGAGCTTTATTTGACCTCCCGTAATAGGAGGTCAATGCTTTCTGGTAAGGCACATCCATATATATGTGGTGGCAGTGAATTCACAAGGTGGAGGGATTCCGTGTGATTTTGAAATTCAAAATATATTTTACCTGTTTCGCTGTTTTTTTGGGACTTTTTTGTTTGTGTCATGAAATTGACACTTGGACTCACTGATTATTTAATTTGAATTAGCGCAACGCAGTTTATTTTGAATTTTTCCTTTGTGATAATATCTCACATTAGTGGTGCAGCTTTCGATTTGATTTGTATGATATCACAAGCACAGTTTAATTTTTGTTATTATAAGTGAATAAAGACATGGTTTGACCAGTTTGGTGTGAAGGAACATGTGTGGCCTGCACAGAACCTGGACCTCCACCCTACGGACCACCTTTGGGATGGTTTGGGACACTGATTGTGAGCTGGGTCTTCTCATCCAATGTCAGTACAGGACCTCACAGTTAGTCAGGTTGAAAAAAAAAAGTTCATCTAGTTCAACCAAAAAAAACACAATCCTATATATACAATACTATACCCACAGTTGATCAAGAGGAAGGCGAAAAACCCCAGCAAAGTGTGCTCCTTTTTGCTACAGTAAGGGAAAAAATTCCTTCCTGATCTCCCAAGAGGCAATCAGGTATTACCTGAATTGACTTTTCCTATAAATGTTAGTACCCAGTTATATTATATATAATAAGGAAAGAATCCAGGTCTTTTTTAAAGCATTCTACAGATCTGGCCAGAACCACCTCTTGAGGGAGTCTATTCCACACTTTCAGCTCTTACTGTGAAGAAACCTTTCCCTATTTGGAGATGAAATCTTTTTTCCTCTAGACGTAAAGTATGTCCCCTTTTCCTCTGTGATGACCTTAAAGTGAATAACTCAACACCAGCTTCACTATATGGACCACTTATGTATTTGCACATGTTGATTGTATCCCCCTTAATCTCCTCTTCTCAAGCGGGAACAGATTCAGTTCCTCTAATCTTTCCTCATAGCTGAGCTCCTCCATGCCTCTTATCAGTTTGGTTGCCCTTCTCTGCACTTTCTCCAGTTTCCCGATATCCTTTTTGAGAACTGGTGCCCACAACTGAACTGCATATTCCAGATGAGGTCTTACTAATGATTTGTACAGGAGCAAAATGATGATATCTCTCTCTCTGGAGTCCATACTTCTCTTAACAAAAGTTCTTTTGGATAAATAGGCACAAATTTCCCCAGACACCCTTGTTTGTGCATATTGTATGTCTTTTCAGCAATTACAGAATAAAATACATGTTTAGGCAAAAGTAGTTTTCAAATACTCTTAACATTATAAAGACATTATTAAAATGCTATCAATAAAGCTTTGCAACACGTCTCTGAAATATGAATAATTTGTTCCACCTGCTCAATCCCTGTTTTGGCTTTACTGACCTGAAAACTGTTTTCCTGTTTTAATCCAATGACACAAACAATTTGAAATAGTTTGGAAACACTACATATTTCAAGGTGAACTAAATATTATAAGCAAATGGAAGTCAGCATGTCAAGTTTGATCAAAAAAGAAATGTAAGAAATTCAATTTTGTTAAAGATAAAACCAGACCGAAGGATTTTTAGCTCTTTGGTTCTAGTGAGGCTTAAAGGGACCTGTTTTATAACGAAGAAGGAAAATTGCTGGGGATTTGAATGTCTGCTGGGAAATTACCAAGCTGCATTAAGAGATTTTTTTTTTTTTTTAGTTACAGAAATGATTGACCTAAGGTGAACTCATAGTAAAAGCCAACAGTTGCTTTTTAACCACTTTAAAGCAGGAACTTTTCCCATAACAACTCGATAAAAAATGATATTCTTTATTAAAGCGGAGTTCTGGCCGAAATATGACTTTTAAGATAAAAAATACCCCTAGAATACTCATGCCTCAGGCAATGTAACAAAGGTATGTTGTAAACTATGCCCAGTTTTCTATTTGGGCAGCATCGTTTTCTTTGAGAAGTTCATGCACAGCACGGCCATCTCCAGTGTGGGCCTCTGAAGCCACAATGTCTTTTTTCCTGGATTCCGTGCATGCTGGCTACCCAGCATGCACCTGCCAATCTTGCACATGTGTAGTGTGGTGCAATCTTGGTCAGCTTGACATGGCATAGCTATGCCAAGATGCCCAAGATTTTCCTTAGAAGCCAAAGTTAAATGTTACGGGAATAGTGCCATGCCAAGCTGACCAAGATTTTCCATAGACGCCAATGTTAAATGTTACTGGAGCCATGCCATGCCAAGCTGACTAGGAATTTCCAAAGACGCCAATGTTAAATGTTACGGGAGCCATGCCATGCCAAGCTGACCAAGATCTCCCGGGAGCCAATGCAAATCCGGAAATGACGTAAGGCGCTGCGGTCCCTAAAGGAGGAAGGGAAACTAGATATAGGCATAAATCAGGTAAATGAACAGAAAAAAATAATAAAATTGCCAATTCATTTTAAGGATGCACATAGTGCTGCATGGTGAGGAGTGAAAAATGTGGGTGGAAATCCGTTTTAAGGAACATAAATTCCACATTAATGATTGTGCTACCAAAATTAGTGTGTGCTGTAAATTGCCTCCAGCATTGCTCCTGATTCTGCTTGAAGCACGCTTCCATTTTGCTGAAGCCCAGAACCTCTGAGCATCAGCAAATCATAAAGTGGACTTTACAACCACTTTAAGTAATATGCCAAAGTCTCTATCACTTATGCATAGCTGAGCTGTGCAGTGGGCATAGCCCATAGCCTCACAGTAAATGGTCTTAAATATTCTTCCAACATCACGAAGAAAACCTATCACTATCTGCTACTCTAGAAAGTAAGGACCAGGGTATTTCTTTTCAACGGGAACGCGTGGAAACACAGTTATGGCCCCTTCAGCACTGACTATCTAATGGGAAGGGATGCTGGGGTGTGCTGCCATGTTTATTGATTCTGGCTGCTGGGGGATCTATTTTAGCTGGAGAGGATCTATTTTTGCAGGGGGACCTACTGTTGCTGGTGGGAGATCTACTGTTGCTGGGATGGGTCCTATATTGCTGGGGGGGGGGCAGTTGTTGCTGGGAGATATCTACTATTGAATGAGGGGTCTATTGTTGCTGATGGAGACAGAGTCTATTGATGCTGGCCATGGGGAGATCTGTTGTTGCTGCCGGGAGTCTATTGTTGTTAGAGGGGAAATTTTTGTTGCAGGTGGTCCATTGTTGTTAAGGGGATCATTTGTTGCTGGCTAGGGCCCTGTTGTTGATGGCTGCAGAGGATCTCTTTTACCACTTTTCTTGCTATCATGACCAAATTCCATACAAATTACTTAGCACCACAAAATGATAATTGGTTCTGTATTCTCTAAAAGGGCAATACTGGGAGGTGGATGGGGGGGCAGGAAATGGTGCTCAGGGGTGGGTAGGGGAGGAGGAAAAAATGGGTGACTCAGAAAGGGGGAGTTCCTGCACCTATTCCCAGAGATAAAAAAAAACTCTGCTAAAGACCATCAATAAGTATGGATTAGTGTACTTACAGAAACCCTATGTCACAGCTCCTTCAAATACTGTAGGCTTGCCTGCTACTTACTCTTCCTGTGTTTAATGTTAAGTGTTCCACATGTGTGCAAAAGTTGTTAAAGTGCTGAAACCCTTTTCAGGTGATGTAGGCTTATCTGAAATGTAGAGTCTAATGCCGCGTACACACGAGCGGACTTTACGGCAGACTTTGCCCGGCTGGCGGGATTTGGTCGGACAATTCGATCGTGTGTGGGCTCCACCGGATTTTGTTTTCTCAAAAGTTGGACGGACTTAGATTTGAAACATGTTTTAAATTAATCCGTCAAAATCGAGTCCGGTCGAAAAGTCTGCCGTCTGTATGCTAGTTCGACGGACAAAAAGCCACGCTAGGGCAGCTATTGGCTACTGGCTATGAACTTCCTTGTTTTAGTCCGGTCGTACGTCATCACGTACAAATTTGACGGACTTTGGTGGATTGTGTGTAGGCAAGTCCGTTCATTCAGAAAGTCCGTTGTAAATTACGGCGAAAAGTCCGCCGGGCAAAGTCTGTCGTAAAGTCCGCTCGTGTGTACGCGGCATAAGTGATAGCTTGGTCTTCACCAGAGCATCCCATAGGGAATAATTGACTAGTGACCCTAGTGAATGATTGACTACTTTACTGCTGGCTGTCATCAGATCATAACCCTTAGGTTTGTCCCACTAAAAGGTTGCAGGATCAGGGTGGCTATGTTGAGGAGACAGGAAGGAATGAGACAGCAGGTCAGAATCTGGGTAAAGGTCAGGGTTGTGACAGGCATGAAAGTATTAGTATTAGAAAGTAATAGTCAAGAAAGAAGTTTAGGCCGGCAGCAAGCATGAGAGGTCAATTTGAGCAAATGGCATGGAAGTATTATAGCACTTTTGATCACAGGTAGCTGGCAAAAAGACACAGCTCCAGCAGTTTAAAGCATGTCCCCTGACCTTCCAAATTTGATACGCATTTCCCATATGTATGCCTTATGGGTGTTCCAGAGGATAGATGGTTTACTGACTTAGTTCTCATTATCCACACAAAAGTTCAGTAGTAGCTTATCCAATTCTGACTTAATGTAAGGTTGTTGGAGAAGCCGAAGGTTGACCCTCCATACAGGATTGAAGTTCACTGTGGATGGATCCTCAATGGCCATCCGTACGGATGCATGATCAGACCATGTAATGCTGTTAATGGATACAAAGCTAACTCTAAACAGAAGCCACTTGTCCACTAGGTATAGATTAATGCTTGAATATAAGTGGTGAGGGGGTGAGAAGAACGTGAAGTCCTTTTCACTAGCATGATGGCACCTCCATGTGTCGTGTAAGTCCTATTTGTGCAGGGATTGTTGAAATCTGAAGATTTGCATCTTGAGGTATAGGTGGAGTCCATAGCTAGATTGGGAGTTAGGTTGAAGTCCCCACATAATAGTAAGGAGCCTTGTTGATGTTTCCTGATCGTGCGCATTATTCCATGAAAGAAGCTAAGGTAGAGTTTGTTGGGAGCGTAGACGTTCACTAGTGTTAACATTGAGGAATTAACATCACAGATCAATATTAGGTATTGACCTTGTGTGTCTCGAATTTCCTTGTGTAGGGTGGAGACAGTCATTGACTCCCATTGATCCCTAGGCCCAGACGGTTTTTCAGGGGAATATTTCAAATCATTCAAAAATATATTAGCGCTGCACATGGTCAATATCTTCAACACGGCTGCTGCCTCTTCTTCCTTTCCTCCCGAGATGTTGCAAGCATTGATATTTACACTCCTGAAGCCAGGGAAAGAACCTACCACACCCCAAAATTTTAGGCCAATATCCCTTTTAAATGCTGACCTAAAGATCTATGCCAAGCTGATTTCCCAATGCCTGCTGAATATTCTTCCTTTGCTCACCCACCCTAATCAGTCAGGATTTACTAAGGGTCGTCACTAATTAATATCATACATAAGGTGAATCTACAAAGAGAAGCCTTCTCTGCTTCTAGCTTTGGATGCAGAAAAGGCTTTCGACAGGATCATTTGGGAGTATCTGGCCAAGGTCCTGTCAGCCTTTGGTTTCTTTGGATCAATATTCTCCGCCATTATGGCTCTTTATACCAAACCCTCTGGCACAAGTATACTGCTCGGGTTTACTTTCTACCCCTTTTCCTATCACCAATGGAACACGTCAAGGCTGTCCTTTATCGCCATTCATTTTTAATTTATTGATGGAACCGATGGCCTCGTTCATCCGTTCCCACCCCCAAAATTTCCAGTTTCCACATCTCTACTACCACACACACTATCAGCCTTTTTGCGGATGATATAATACTAATGATTACTGATGTAGAAAAGTCACTGGCTTCGGTGTATGAATCATTAATGATGTTTAGGGATGAGCCGAACACCCCCTGGTTCGGTTCGCACCAGAACCTGCGAACGGACCGAAAATTTGCACGAACGTTAGAACCCCATTGACGTCTATGGGACACGAACGTTCAAAATCAAAAGTGCTCATTTTAAAGGCTAATTTGCATGGTATTGTCCTAAAAAGGGTTTGGGGACCCGGGTCCTGCCCCAGGGGACATGTATCAATGCAAAAAAACTTTTAAAAACGTCCGTTTTTTTGGGAGCAGTGATTTTAATGATGCTTAAAGTAAAAAAAAAAAAAGTGAAAGATTCCTTTATATATCGTACCTGGGGGGTGTCTATAGTATGCCTGAAGTGGTGCGTGTTTCCCGTACTTAGAACAGTCCCTGCACAAAATGTAATTTTTAAAGGAAAATAAAGTCATTTAAAACTGCTTGCGGCTTTAATGTAATGTCGGGTCCTGGCAATATGGATGAAAATCAGTGAGACAAACGGCATGGGTACCCCCCAGTCCATTACCAGGCCCTTTGGGTCTTGTATGGATAATAAGAGGAATCCTGCACCCAAATTAAAATAAGGAAAGGTGTGGGGCCACCAGGCCCTATATACTCTGAACAGCAGTATACAGGGGGTGCAAACAAGACAGGGACTGTAGGTTTGTTGTTAAGTAGAATCTGTTTGTAATTTTGAACGGGTACATTTTTAACGTGTTTAGCTCCAGCCAAAAAATCTTTTTTAAGCTTTTTGGAAAACATAGGGAAGGGTTATCACCCCTGTGACATTTGTTTTGCTGTCTGTCCTCCTCTTCAGAAGATTTCACCTCACTTTTTGTCCCAATGACAAATGTTTTTTGAAAATTTGGGGTTTTTTGTGGAACAAGGATTGGAAAGCATCAGTGGAAAGGAGAAATGTTTTTCCCATATTAACTCTTACAGGAGAGAGTTTCCCTTCCTAGGGGTAGATTTCATCTCACTTCCTGTTGTCTCCTACCGTTTGCAAGTAGGAGTCGTTTGTAAGTTAGATGTTTGAAAGTAGGGGCCTGCCCTATATACTCAGCAGAAATGTGGGCCTTAGGTGTTGTTGTGGCCACAACACTGTAAGCTCTCACAGGGCCCTGCTGTGAAATATTAGATCAAGAATTGTAATTACATGCCCCTGTTGAACAGGGGCAGAAAAATTGGGCCTTTGGTGGTGCTGGTGCCACAACACTATAAGTCCCCACTCGCTCTTGGTGGGCGCAGAAATGGGCCCTGCTGTGAAATATTAGATCAAGAATTGTAATTACATGCCCCTGTTAAACAAGGGCAGACAAATTGGGCCTTTGGTGGTGGTGGTGGTGCTGGTGCCACAACACTGTAAGTCCTCACTCGCTCTTGGTGGGTGCAGAAATGGGCCCTGCTGTGAAATATTAGATCAAGAATTGTAATTACATGCCCCTGTTGAACAAGGGCAGAAAAATTGGGCCTTTGGTGGTGGTGCTGGTGCCACAACACTGTAAGTCCTCACTCGCTCTTGGTGAGTGCAGAAATGGGCTCTGCTGTGAAATATTAGATCAAAAATTGTAATTACATGCCCCTGTTAAACAGGGGCTGAAAAATTTGGCCTTAGGAACTGGTGCTGGTGCCACAACACTGCAGCCCCTCACAGATACTCTAGTTGGAACGTAGAAACGAGCCCTGCTGCAAAGTATTGCATCAAAAATTGTAATTACACGCTCCTGTTAAACAGGGGCTGACAAATTGGGCCTTAGGCACTGGTGGTGGTGCCCAGAACCAAAAATGTTCTTACAAGCTATCAGCATGATCATTGAGGAGGAAGAGGATAATTACTCAGGGATAGTCACTCAGCATCAACATAGGCAGTCTTTGAAGGGATCTGAGATTTCAAAAAAAAATATTCGGTTACATCAGCATTAGGTGCTTGGTAGCTGGTGGTGATCCAAGACTGATTCATTTTTATGAAGGTCAGTCGATCGACCGAGTCGGTGGACAGACGTACCCTGTGATCGGTTACAAAGCCTCCAGCAGCACTGAATGTGCGTTCTGAAAGAACGCTGGATGCAGGACAGGCCAGTAGCTCAATTGCATACTGTGCAAGCTCTGGCCAGTGATCCATCCTCAAGACCCAGTAACCCAGAGGATTTTCGGTGGGAAAGGTGTCCAAGTCAGATCTTGCCCCTAGGTATTCCTGCACCATGTAAAACAGATGCTGGCGATGGTTGCTGGAACCGATCATACCTTGGGGCTGCGGACCAAAAAATTGTCTGAACGCATCGGTCAAACGGCCACCTTCTCCACCGCTCCTTCTTTGACCGACCGAAGCCTCAGCAACACGTTGTCCAGAAACAGGAGTTTGTAACCTCCCAGTCTCTGGGAACGCGTTGCACAGACCTTTCTGCAAGGCCTCCCGAAGATGTTTCATTCTCTGCTCCCTCTGCGATGGCAAGATAAGGTCCGCAACCTTACCCTTGTAATGTGGATCAAGGAGGCTTGCCAGCCAGTATTGGTCCTTCTCCTTGATACCACAAATACGAGGATCCTTATGCAGGCTTTGCAGGATCAGGAAGGCCATGCAGCGTAGGTTTGCTGAGGCATTCAGTCCGGAGTCCTCTGGGTCACTAAGGACGACATGGTCCGCAGCCACCTCCTCCCAGCCACGTACAAGTCCATGTGTTTCTTGGGACTGATCCCTTAAAGACTGCTGCTGATGCTGAGTGCCAGGCTCCACCTCCATACTGACACAATCTTCCTCCTCCTCCTCCTCGTCTTCCTGTGTGATTCGCGGGCACGCAGGAACACTGTCTGGATAAAGGGGGCCTTGAGAGCTAAGGAAGTCCTACTCTTCGTGCCTCTGTTCTGCCTCAAGTGCCCTGTCCATTATTCCACGCAGCGTGTGCTCCAACAGGTGGACAAGGGGGACAGTGTCACTGATGCATGCACTGTCACTGCTCACCATCCTCGTGGCCTCCTCAAATGGTGACAGGACAGTGCATGCATCCCTGATCATGGCCCACTGGCGTGGGGAAAAAAAACAAGCTCCCCTGACCCTGTCCTGGTGCCATAGTCTCACAGGTACTCATTGATGGCCCTCTGCTGCATGTGCAGCCGCTGCAGCATGGCCAATGTTGAGTTCCACCTGGTGGGCATGTCACAGATTAGGTGGTTCTTGGGCAGGTTAAACTCCTTTTGGAGGTCCGCCAGCCGAGCACTGGCATTATATGACCGGCGGAAATGCACACAGACTTTCCTGGCCTGCCTCAGGACATCCTGTAAGCCCGGGTACCTGCCCAAGAACCGCTGCACCACCAAGTTAAGGACGTGAGCCAAACAGGGCACATGGGTCATTTGTCCCTGTCGGAGGGCAGAGAGGAGGTTGGTGCCATTGTCGCAAACCACCATTCCTGCCTTAAGTTGGCGTGGCGTCTACCACCTCTGAACCTGCCCCTGCAGAGCTGACAGAACCTCTGCCCCAGTGTGGCTCCTGTCCCCCAAGCACACCAGCTCAAGCACCGAATGGCATCTTTTGGCCTGCGTACTTGCGTAGCCCCTTGAACGGCTACGGCGCACCGCTGGTACCGAGGACAAAGCACAGGAAGAGGCCATGGAGGAAGAGGAAGAGGAGGGGGTAGAGGAGAGAGGTGTGTCACAATCATTAGTAGTGGCATTTTGGAGGCGTGGTGGCGGAACAACCTCCAACACTACTGCACCTTGTCCTGCATCCTTCTCAGCTGCCAGCAGAGTCACCCAATGCGCCGTGAAACTTAGGTAACATCCCTGTCCATGCCTGCTGGACCATGAGTCAACGGTAATATGCACCTTACCGCTGACCGCCCTGTCCAGCGAGGCATGGACATTGCCTTCCACATGCTGGTAGAGAGCTGGAATCGCCTTCCGTGAGAAAAAGTGGCGTTTGGGTACCTGCCACTGAGGAACCGCACATTCCACAAACTCACGGAAGGGGGCAGAGTCTACCAACTGAAAAGGCAGCAGTTGAAGTGCTAGCAATTTTGCCAATCTAGCATTCAACCGCTGGGCATGTGGATGGCTGGGAGCAAACTTCTTTCGGCTGTGCAGCAGCTGGGGCAGGGAAATTTGCCTGGTACAATCTGCCCACAAGTACTTGGCTGTGACACACCTAATTCTACACCTTCATTCCTTTCAGTGCAGGTCTCAGAGAGGACTGAAGGTATAGTGGGGTTGGAGATTTCAGCTGATGAGAAGCAAGGAGAGGTCCACTTTGTTCTTTGGTGTGGGTCTTTTAGATACGCTTGCCAATGAACTGCATGGCAGGTCAACATATGTCTGGTCAAGCATGTGGTACCCAAGCGGGAGATGTTTTGACCATGAAAGATACGCTTGAGACATATGTTGCAAATAGCAGCGGTGCGATCTGATGCACTCGTCTCAAAAAAGGCCCACACCAAAGAACTTTTTGAATAACGCGCAGAGACTGCAGCTCCCTGCACATGTGGAGCTTTGGGGTGTGATGCAGTCAGTGTGCTGCCCTTAGGCTGGCCCCTGGAGGGCATCCTGTCTCGTTGGTGATGTGCCGCCTCCTCCTCCTCTCTCCTATCAGGCACCCACGTTGAGTCAGTGACCTCATTATCCCCTCCCTCATCACTGGAGCAAACCTGGCAGTATGCTGCAGCAGGGGGAGCATGACTGCCAGATTGCTGTCCTTCTTGGGCACCCCCTCTGTCCGTGCTCACGTTACTGCCTTCATCGAGCTCAGTATCATCATCAGAGCCTTCCAAATGCTGGGCATCCTCCTGGAGCATGTACCCAACACTGTGGTCAAACAGTTCGAGGGACTCCTCAGGAGGACATGGTGGGGCTAGGGAAGGAGTCACTGATGACATTGAGCCAAGGGAAGAGGCCGCTGCTTTGCCAGACAAAGTACCCTGAGCATGGGTGAGAGAGGATGAGGAGGATGAGGACGGCTTGGTCATCCACTCGACCAAGTCTTCCGCATGTTGTGGCTCAACACGGCCAGCTGCCGAAAAAAAGGCCAAGCGTGTCCCACCACCACGTGCTGATAAGGATGCATTGTCTCCACAACCAGCACTAGACACAGAGCCTGCTTGCCCTCTTTTATTGGCTTGTAACTGTCTGCCTTTCCTTGTTGGCCTTCCAGACATACTAATGGCCTGTAGCTGCTACTGCAGCTAGCCAAATCAACTGCCTGCCTGTAGTATGAGAACACCACCAACCTTCTACAGGTAGCTTTAGCTGAACACTGTGCAGAGCTCGCAAAAAACTAACTTGTAGCTTTTTTAGCTGCCTGCGGTAGTGATAGGATCAGGAAAACACCACCAACCTTCTACAGGTAGCTTTAGGTGAACACTGTGCAGAGCTCGCCAAAAAATAACTTGCAGCTTATTTAGCTGCCTGCGGTAGTGATAGGATCAGGAAAACACCACCAACCTTCTACAGGTAGCTTTAGCTGAACACTGTGCAGAGCTCGCAAAAAAATAACTTGCAGCTTATTTAGCTGCCTGCGGTAGTGATAGGATCAGGAAAACACCACCAACCTTCTACAGGTAGCTTTAGCTGAACACTGTGCAGAGCTCACAAAAAAATAACTTGTAGGTTTAGCTGAACACTGTGAGGAGGACGCACCACACTAACTTGTAGTTTTAGCTGAACACTGTGAGCAGGACGCACTACACTAACTTGTAGCTTTAGATAAACACTGTGCAGAGCTCGCAAAAAAATAACTTGTAGGTTTAGCTGAACACTGTGAGGAGGATGCACCACACTAACTTGTAGTTTTAGCTGAACACTGTGAGCAGGATCCACTACACTAACTTGTAGCTTTAGATGAACACTGTGCAGAGCTCGCAAAAAAATAACTTGTAGGTTTAGCTGAACACTGTGAGGAGGACGCACCACACTAACTTATAGTTTTAGCTGAACACTGTGAGCAGGACGCACTACACTAACTTGTAGTTTTGGATGAACACTGTGCAGAGGTCTCACTACACTAACTTGTAGTTTTAGCTGAACACTGTGAGCAGGACGCACTACACTAACTTGTAGCTTTAGATGAACACTGTGCAGAGCTCGCAAAAAAATAACTTGTAGGTTTAGCTGAACACTGTGAGGAGGACGCACCACACTAACTTGTAGTTTTAGCTGAACACTGTGAGCAGGATGCACTGCACTAACTTGTAGCTTTAGATGAACACTGTGCAGAGGTCTCACTACACTAACTTGTAGTTTTAGCTGAACACTGTGAGGAGGACGCACTGCGCTAACTTGTAGGTTTTTTTTTTTTATAAATTTTTTATTTTCAATAAGTTTTTCAACAAATATAAATCAGCATAACAAAAGGAATAAGGAAAAGTCATGACAGTTTACACAGAAACAATCAAAATAAAAGTAGTGCAAACAATTGTATACATTGTAAAGAGACATGGTGAGGATATCTGTATAGATAGAAGTCAGCTTCTTCCCGAATTGGGTCATATATTAAGAAAGAAATAATTCCATACAGTATCTATGTTGCTAACTCAATTACATGTTCAAAACACAAGGATGCTCAAGAGAACATGTAAGTTGGAATCAAAAAGGAGCAGAAATGGAAGGTACAGAACAAAATTCTGAATCATCCCAAGGTTTCCAAATTTTTTCAAATTGGGGAATTTTACCTTCAATTTTTGCTGTTAAATGTTCCATTTTACGCATATCTGCAACAATGGAAAGGACGTGGTGTAAAGTGGGAGCGTTGGTAGAGAGCCAATGTCTAGGGATGGCTCTTTTTGCTGCCAAAAGTACAAAAGACCCTAGTCTCTGTAGTGGTTTAGGGATACCCGGGAAGGGTAGACCTAACAGGAAATGTATGGGTTTTAATGGAATAGATGTGGCGAAAAGTGATTGCAATAGATGTTGTATCTCAATCCAATATGTACTTAAGACATGACAATCCCAGAAAATGTGAAGGTGTGTACCTACGGACCGTCCACATCTCCAGCACAAATCAGAAAGAGACGCATTTTGGGCATGTAGCAACTCAGGAGTTTTGTACCATAGAAATATTATCTTAATGGCGGTCTCCTTTTGTGCCACGCATCTGGAAACTTTAAAAGTCGACTCCCAGATTTTACCCCAATCTATTAATGAAATTGATCTGTTTAGCATTTTGGACCATTTTGCCATGTATCTATGTATGGAGTCATTTAAAGGGGGTGTTGTCTGGAGTATTTTTTATATGGATGAGATTAGGTTTGGTTCGTAAGGGCCATTTGTACATAATAATTCAAAAGCAGTGGGATTTTCTAAGGATAAGGAGGGGAAGCAGGTTTGGAAAAAATGTTTAATTTGTAGGTAGAAGTATTCTGTAGATTTCGGTAGGGCGTGTTTTTCTTTAAGGACTGAGAAAGGTAAAAGTTTGTGTGTTACTGGGTGAACTAAATGTCGCAGCTGAAACATCCCCGCGTGTGTCCACGAAATTGTTCGCAGGTACGATAATCCGTCCGGAATTTCTGGGTTAAAAAGGAAATTCTGGAGAGGGGAGCAAGGTAAGGAGAGATGAAATTTGTCTCTACACCTTTTCCAGATTGATAGCGTAAAAAGCATCGGGGAGAGACACAGAGACCGTAGTTGGGGTATGAATTTCTGAGAGGAAGGCCATAATAGATAGCATGGATGTACAGGGGCAGTAATCCCCATTTCAATTTCGGCCCATCTATTTGCAGCCTTCCTTGAGGTCCATGTTGTCAATACTCTAAGATGAGAGGCATAGTAATATTTAATAAAGTCGGGGGAGGCTAGTCCACCTCCAGCTCTAGGAGAAAGGACTACCGATTGAGCAATTCTATGGGATGCATTGTTCCAAACAAAGTTAAGGCACTTTCTCTGGAGATTTTTCAACATAGGGACCGGGACCGGAAGTGTTTCAAAAAGGTACAGTAATTTGGGCAAAACCGACATTTTGAGAACGTTAATCCTACCAAGAAGGGAAATTGGGATGGAAGACCAATGTTGTAGGAGTCTAACTTGTAGTTTTAGCTGAACACTGTGAGCAGGACGCACTACACTAACTTGTAGCTTTAGACGAACACTGTGCAGAGGTCTCACTACACTAACTTGTAGTTTTAGCTGAACACTGTGAGCAGAACGCACTACACTAACTTGTAGCTTTAGATGAACACTGTGCAGAGCTCGCAAAAAAATAACTTGTAGGTTTAGCTGAACACTGTGAGGAGGACGCACTGCACTAACTTGTAGTTTTAGCTGAACACTGTGAGCAGGACGCACTACACTAACTTGTAGCTTTAGATGAACACTGTGCAGAGGTCTCACTATACTAACTTGTAGTTTTAGTTGAACACTGTGAGCAGGACGCACTACACTAACTGTAAATAGTCTAGCTGCCTGACTGTGGTACTAATAGGATCAAAAGAACACCAGCAATTTTCTTCAGGTAGCTGTAAATACTGTAACAAGACAAGCCTGCCTGTCAGTAGGAAGATAACAGGAATGGATCTAGCTAAACTGAATACAGTGTATATATATATATGCAACACCTGGGATGCATATATATACACAATACACTGTAAGTGCAGCTAACTGACTGACTGTCCTGCCTAATCTAGCTAACTCAAATGAAATGACACTGTCTCTCTGTCTATCTATGTATCTCAACGCCGGAACACACACTACACAATGCCGCTTTGCAGGCGGCCTTATATAGTGTGGGGCGTGTTCTAAACCTTGTGAGCCATAATTGGCCAAAGCCACCCTGGCTTTGGCCAATTACAGCTCTCTCTACCGATGGCGCTGTGATTGGCCAAGCATGTGGGTCATAGTGCATGCTTGGCCAATCATCAGCCAGCAATGCACTGCGATGCCACAGTGAATTATGGGCCGTGACGCGCCACATGAATTTGGCGCGAACGGCCCATAACGTTTGGAATTCGGTGAACGACCGAACAGCCAATATTCGAGTCGAAAATGGGTTTGACTCGAACACGAAGCTCATCCCTAATGATGTTTAATTCTATTTCATATTATAAGGTTAACAAGACCAAATCATATATACTAGACCTAGGGGTCCCTCCTCACCTGAAGCAAAAACTGGCAACTATGTTTCCTTATATTTGGAAAAAAAGAGGGACTCAAATATTTAGGTATTACTCTAACTTACAGTATGAAAAACCTATATACAGCTAACTGTATTCCCTTCTTAGATAATATCCATTCTAAGTTGCGGGAACTTTCCAAATTTGAACTATTATGTACTGGTCATCTAGCGGCCTTTAAAATGGTACTTCTACCTCAACTTCTATATCTGTTTCAGGACACTTCCCTTTATGGTACCCGACTCCTTCTTTAAATCTGCTCAATCATTAGTGAATAAATATAAAATATATATTAGTGCAGCGCTAAATTCTTGAAGCAGAAGAAATATAAATTAAGTGAAAACAAACTGAACCAGAAAACGAAAGCAGACAATAATAAAATGTGCTATTGTTATAAAAATTAAATCACCTGGTGACATAAAAATAAATCACATATACATAATTGATATGCACACAAACAAAATAGGGGCACCAGACGACGTCATCGTATGACGAAACGCGCGTCGGGAGGAGCTGACGTGCTGACGTCCCGTGTGTTCCATCTGTAGGACGGGTGTTCGCTGTAGCCGGCCGGCTTTTACGATTTATGCTGTTTGTCTTCATTTTTAATGTAAGTGCGTTTCCTATTTTTTTAATAAATTACCTATATCAGGATTACGCTATGTTGTTACTTCTTTCCTTTTGGGGAACCCCTGTATGGTAATCGTGTTCCGGTGCTCTGGAGGTGCGCATGAAGGTTTTTTTGCAGTAGCTGACTCTTCCAGATGGTGTAGCGGACTATCGCCATCCAGGCATCCGCATTGGTTAAAGGCCCTGACCGGGTTAAGGTTACAGGCTTGTCTAGCTTGCCTTGTGGTAAGCACATTATTTTACTGGTGATAACACAGTGGTGCGGTGGAGGAATAAATTAGCCATCTACCCTTTAACAATAAGAAGAATCCATTGTACACCTTTGGACTTTTATTTCTCTTACACTTAAATGGACTTTTTTTCTGCTCATTTACTCAAATTCACGTGAATGAGGTTTATGAAACAGTTTATCATTATTGTTTATTACTAACAGTTATGTCACATATAATATTGATATTCATTTATTAATATTGCTATATATTTATATTTTTGTATATTTTTTTAGTTTATTGAGCGCTGTTATTTATTATTTTCCAATAAAAATATATTTGAAAGAAAAAACAATGTCCCCCACTGTAGATTTATCTCACACTGCCTGCCGCACCGCCAAACCCAAAAAAAAAAGAAGAACATAAGAAAAAACCTCCGGCCTCGTTGAGGGGCCTGGTATGGACTAGGGGGGGAACAAAGTTGTTTTTTTTTTTTTTTCTATTGTCAGCATTGTTATGTTTACATTTCAGCTGTCAGTGGGGGAACCCGCTGCCAGCTGATCACTCATCAGTTGTTAAGGATGCGGTGGCCGGCTTCCCGGCCCACTGCTTAACAACAAGCTATTCTTCACACAGAATTCTAATCTGTTGATCATTTTTCTGACCGACCCGAATCGTTCTAAAAATGTGGAATTCGTTAGAAAATTAATAAAAAAAACAAAATTTAATGAAACGAAATTTAACACATTCCAAAACCACATTAAGCAAATTCCGAAACAAAACAAAATTAGTAACATAACGAATATATATGAAACAAAACAAATGTTTCCATTCTGCACATGTCTACAAGGTACAGTATATTTCTGGTTATGAAAGTATACAATAAATAGCAATTGCAAAAATTTTTATTGGCAGTTTAATCATTGAGAAAGGAACCCTATGAATCCAAAAGCTTACTTTTTTAAGTTTTGACTTTACTTACAGTACAATTTAACCACTTAAGGACTGGAAGGATTTGCCCCCTTAATGACCAGGCCATTTTTTGCAATACGGCACTGCATCGTTTTAAATTACAATTGAGCAGTCGTGCGACGTTGCACCCAAACAAAATTGATGGTTTTTCCCCACAAATAGAGCTTTCTTTTGGTGGTATTTGATCCCCTCTGCGGTTTTTATTTTTTGGGCTATAAACAAACAAAGGGCGACAATTTCGAAAAAAAAAAGGTAAGTAGGCCCCTCACCATGCCAACATCCAAAATATATAAATAAGGGTTGACCAGATCAAAAAAATTGGTGGAATTTGTGGGAACACAATGAGGGGGGGGGGGATTTAAATTAAAAATATAAATTTTATTACAGCATCATTAAAATTACAAAGAACAAATAACTAACATATAAACAACACCCTGTATACACACAGTTACCAGTTACCCAAGAATGCAGTTACAGAGGACTGGATCTGAAGTACAAAAATTGATGTCATAATGTATCAAGGTAGGAGAAAAGTTTCTGATACAGTAATGCCTCCAAAAACCTGCTCGTCGACGCATTTCACTAAGATATTAGCTTCCTCAGGACAAAGATTGGGTAGGTGCTGGTATATTTAAAAATAAGAAGTGCATATGTAAATATTTAGTATAGTATGTATCTATATAAGTATAAGTATGAATGTTATAACATTGCTAAAAAACAAAAACAAAAAAAAAACACACCACATAAATATCATAACATGTATGCTTGCCCGGTGAACTTGTGGCTCTGGGTATAGGGGAACCTCACAGAACTAACAGACAACAAGATAGATGAAAAATTCAGATTTCCATATGTGTGTATGAATGCACACATATCCTGTGGTTTATAATAAGTATCAATAGATAAAGCAGAAACATATACATTATAGGCTAAAGTTACACTCTGAAAAAGTCCCCAGATCCAAAATACAGTTTGTACTAGAGCAACTCTCACCTGGTATGTTGTGTGAAAGTATATTAGAATATAGGTCACACGCAGCGGTAAGTAGTAACAAATTTCCGCTATAAATGTGTTCAATACAGTATCTAAAAGTAGACAGGGTCCATAGTTAGATGTTAACCCTTTAAACTAAGTATATATACTGACATAGAATCCACATGCGATACATAGAGTATGTATGAATGGTACTTACCAATAGTACCTAGAATTGGCCCGAAGGTATGGAACCGCTATTTAAATGGATGAAAGCTCAATTCCTTTAGGTATAGAAGTCAAAAGTATATCTAAGATGGGGGGCACATAACAATCTATTACTGTATATATACACAACATCCAAATGCAGCTATAGCTAGCAAGGGAAAGCAACCACAGGTAGCAAAAAAAAAAAATATCTTTTTACTTTTTGCTATAATACATATCCAAAAAATATATAAAAAAACGAATCTATTCATCAGTTTAGGCCGATATATATTCTTCCACATATTTTTGGTAAAAAAAATTGCAGTAGGCATATATTGATTGGTTTGCGCAAAGCTTATTGCGTCTACAAACTATGGGATAGATTTAGGGACTTTTATTTTTTTTTAATGTTTCTATTGGTTATGGTGGCGATCTGCATTTTTTTGCGGAACTGTGACATTGCGGCGAAAAAATCTGACCCCAAATGACACTTTTTGGGGACCAGTGACATTATTACATTGAGTAGTGCTATATAAATGCGCTGATCAATGTAAAAATGACCCTGGTGGGGAAGGGGTTAACACTAGGGGGTGATTAAGGGGTTAAGTGTGTTCTCTCACATGTTCTAACTGTAGAGGGGATGGGCTGCTTGGGAAATGACAGAGATCACAGTTCCCGATCACTGGGAGCAGTAGATCTCTGTCATGTCATCAGTCAGAATGAGGATCCGACTTGTTTACAAAGGCAGATCTCCATTCTGCCTATGTACTAGGTGATCGCGGGTCGCCAGCAGACATCAAGTCAGACCAACCTGCGGGCACGTTCCCGCAGAGTGCAGCGGGTGCGAGAGCAGGAGCCGACATATAGTGATAGCGACTCGTGCAGGAGAGCCGACCTGCCACAATACAACTTTGGCGGGTAGTCATTTAGTGGTTAAGTTACATGGTAAAGCTAAGTTTGACTTTCAGATTCTATTCCAAAATACACAATGCTTCTCAAAGACTTGGCTACATATTTGTGTACCAGGAGATATCTGACTGGTCACAATCTAAGAAAGTACAAACAGCTCTTTAAAAAGAATTTCACTTCAGATTAAAAAAACTGACCCTGACAGTTTAGTGATTTCATTAATGACCTCTCTATTTGTCTGACATGTTGACGGAAATCCAATGCTTTACTTGGGAATATGCACATGAAAATCCCTCCTATCTTTGTAATGGAGGGCACAAAAATGTGTCCTTTCTTGAAAAATGTCATGCCAAAGCCTTCCAGAAAGCATCCAATCCAAGAAAGGTTAAAGGAGAAGTACAGCCAAAGCTTGTTTGTCTGTACTTCTCCTGTGGATCACAGGAGCCCGCTGTCAGCTGACATCACAGAGCCGGTCCAAGCTGGGGCAAGATCAGGTCACGACAATAAAATTGGGATTCACCCACATGCCTGGACCAGCACCTGGCTCAGCCTCTCAGCGAGCCACTGAGAGCCTGAACCGGTCGCTCCCGCCCCCCTCCACAGCCTAGCGCTCCAGTGAGCATGAGGAGGCAGAACAGAGAGTGGTGACTGACAGTACCGAGTGATCAGCCTTAGAGCCGGTGGGGGACCAATGCTACATCCACCTAGGTAAGTATCATTTTTGTAAAAAAAAAAAGGGCACTCTTATTTTACTTTCAAATATTTTATTTATTTTCGGAGAGAACATCAATACAGAGATATAACAAAACATTAAATAATGTAGTAGATTACATCAGATACATCATATTTATCTATCCTCTTAAGGCAGGGGAAGGCTCAAATTATTAGAAAGTTAGGGGTACTTCCCCCTGCTCCCGACCCCCCAATTGGAACACACTGTCTTGGAGCAGCTGGGGAAGACCCCCCACCCACAGCTAAGGGGGAATTTCGTAACTTCAAGTTAGGGCATATTTTGCCCCCAGGCTTGTAAGTGAGACTAAAGGGCATGGTTTGGACGTTGGGTAGCGCAAGAGAATCCCTTTGTAAACTAGGATGATAAAACTAAACATACGAAGGGTTCCTGGTTCTTACAGGTGCTGAGTAACTCTAAACATTGTCAGGATTGTCCTTAGTCTGAGTAATCAAACAAAAAATTTAGTAGCGATAACTGAAAAGGTAGAAGTAAAAGAAAAAGAGTAGAGTATAAGAGAGAAGAAAGGTACTTGCCGGTCACCAAGAGGCCTCTTCTTGCGCTCATGTGCCGCCGGATTCAGGCAACAGGGAGATGCCCACATAATGAGCCCACAGTTCCCATATTGCTTCAAATTTTTTACTCATCTAGGATGATGCTTACTATTTTTTCCTGGATCATCATCCAAGATATTTTTCTTTTGGTTGATAATATTGATACTGCTGTTTTTTTTTTCCAGGCCCTAGCTATGGATATTTTGGCTCCCAACAGCATAAAAAGGATTAATTTCTGGGTATGTTTGGGGGTATTCGGGATGGGACGGTTCAGTTGAGCTATTGTTGGGTTCATTGGGATCGAGTATCCAGTGACTCTGCGGGTGAGGTGGAAGATTTTGTTCCAATACCCCCTAATTTTTGGGAATTCCCACCAGATGTGAATCATAGTGCCAAGCATGTGGCAACCCCTGAAGCATAATGGGGAGGAGGAGGTATAGATGGCAGCCAGCCTTGTGGGGACTAGGTACCATCTAGTGATGACCTTAAGGTTGGCTTCTATGAGACAGGAGTTTAAGATTCCCTCAAATTATCTGGAGAAAGATAAGCGCCAGTCCTCCAGTTCCCATTCGTTTTAAAGATCCTTATCCCATGCCTCCATGTATGGAAGTTTAGAAGTATGCCTAGCTATTGACGAATAGATTATGGAGATGCCTCCTTTTTGCTCCATGACCTGACCACACCATCATTCATATTCCGTGAACAACGGAGGATTAGATTTGGTCTTCCATAGAGTGTGTAAAAAGTGTGCGATTTTGTGGAATCTAAATTGTTCGGAGATGGGTAGTTCAAGTTTATTTTCACAGTGTTTGAGTGTGAGTGGTCCTGCGCTGCAAAAGAAGTGTCCAATACAGTGCATGCCGTTATCTAGCCACCATTTGAATGATTTGATGTCCATGCCTGGAATAAATTGGGGATTATGAAAAATCTGAGCTAGTGGTAGAATTTCAGAGACCAGAGAGGTAAGGTTTCACATAGTATCCCACAGGGAAAGAGAATGGGATAGAGTTGGGCATTACAGGGGGTATATTCCAGTGTGAATGTTGGGGCTGCCTGTCTCTCTATTAGCACCCAATCCGGTTTTTCTAATCTAGAGTAGACGGTGGATAGTTATGCGAGTCTGCCCGCCTGATAGTACCAGACTAAGTTAGGGAGACCCAACCCACCTTGGGATTAAAGGCTAAAGAGGATTTGTTGCGAAAAGTGGTATCTCTTCTTGTTCCAAATACATTTTAATATTTTACCCTGAAAGGCTTTTATATGACCTTTCCTTAACTGGATTGGAAGTGATCGAAATAGGTATAGTAGTCTGGGGAGTAGAGTCATCTTGAGTTAACTCTACCTAACCATGATAATTTGCATGTGGACCAGGTCTTGAGGTCTGTCTCTAGTTTGTGGAACATGGGGGGGTAGTCCACCTGATACAGCTGCTCTATCTTGGAGGTAAGATTAATCCCCAAATATCGGATGGTCGAGTCATGCCAAGTAAAGTTAAAAGCCTGTTTCAATTGCTGTACCACTGTGTGCTGGAGAGAGATATTAAGCGCTTGGGACTTAGTGAGGTTGACCCGGAGGCCTGATATGCTAGCAAATCCATCTAGGAGTTTACATATATTGGGAAAAGACATAACAGGGGATGTGACAAAAAGGAGTAGATCATCTGCAAACAGTGCACACTTCTGTGACGTCTGTCTGCACTGTATTCCCCTAATATCAGGATGGGTTTGGATTACTATTGCTAGTGATTCCATTGATATGGCAAAGATCAGGGGTGAAAGCTGGAATCCCTGATGAGTGCCCCTGGAGATCTTAACTGGATCATAGAAATAGCCTTGCAATCTGATTCTGGCTTCCGGACCAGAATACAGGGCTGTCATAAGCCCTATGAAGTTTGGAGCAAAGCCCCAGCTTCTTAAAACCTTGAAAAGATATGGCCAGGAGACTAAGTCAAAGGCCTTCTGGAGGTCTAGAGAGAGGAGCAGTCCCTCTTGGGGTATGCCTCTATTCCAGCCTGATTTTAAAATTTAGATGAAATCTATAGCTCTTCTTACCTGATCCGGGCCCTGGCGAACAGGTATAAAGCCTACCTGGTCTTTGTGTATGTATTGACTGATAAATGAGGCTACTTTATTAGCTAGGATCTTGGTCAGGATCTTCAGATGGTTGTTGATTAATGATATGGATCTGTAGTTCTCCACATACCCTGTGTCTTTGTCAGGTTTAGGAATAACTGAGATAAATGCCAAATTCAGTGGACTGTTTAAGGGGACCCCTTTTCTTTTCGAGTTATAGAACCTAGCCAAGAACAGGGCAAGTATATCTGCAAATGTTTTTTAGTATGAAACTGAGAAGCCGTCCGGGCCTCTCAGATTTTTGATGACTTTCATCACTTCTTCTGCTGTTATGGAAGCTTCAAATTTGTCTCTATGACCCTCCCCCTGTGTGGGAAGTGGGAGGTCATCCAGGAATGAGTTTATCTTGGATGTGTCAACATCTGGGTTTGCCTTATATAGTTTAGTGTAAAAAGCTTGGAAGTAATGCATTATACGTAAGTGGTTTAAGGTTGCAGCTGAATTTTTGGTAGTGGGAAACAAGCAAGGTTTTGGGGTTAGTCTAGACGCCAGCATGGGGCCTATTTTGAGACTTTGCTGGTAAAACTTAGCCCCTCCCCATCTAATACTTCTTTCAGCTTTAACTGTGAGTGCTAGGTTTAAGGCTAGGCAAGATGTGTCTAATTGTGAGATAGACACTTTAGAAGGGTCTTTCTCGTGTTGGACGCGGAGAGAGGAGAATTCCTTTTTGAGTTTTTGGATGTCAACTTGCCTTTCCTTTTTCAACGGTGTTGCTATTTGAATAAATTTCCCCCATATCGTTGCTTTGTGTGCTGCCCAGAGAGTCTCAGCTGAGATTCCCTGCAAATTATTCAGGAGAAAGTATTCTTTAAGGGCTTTTTCAAGTTCCGTTACTCTGATGGGGTCGCTAAGAATTGATTTGTTGAGTCTCCAGTGGGAGAGTTGTGATTTTATCAAGTTATTACATAGGGAGAGAAGGACCATAGAATGGTCCGACCATACCATATCCTTAATGGTGGATTTGAGAACTAAAGGGATATGTCATGTGGAAATGTGTATATGGTCTATCCTGACGTGCAATAGATGTGGGTTTGAAAAGTGGGTATAGTCCCATTTGGATGGATTCAATTCTCGCCAAATGTCGGCTAGGCTTTGTTGGAATATCAGTTTAGCAATTTTGGAGCTTCCTTTAGAGGGGCGAATAAGCTGTGATAATTTATGATACCCCCCACCAATGGTCCTATAGTTTGGAACATTGTATGGAAGAATTTAGTCTGTCCCCAGTTGGAGGCGTAGAAGGAGACAATAGAATATAGTTGGTCATCTATAATACCCTTTAGCAGGAGAAATATTCCCTCTGGGTCTCTATGTTCCAATTGTGTAGTGAATTTGCAATTTTTAGAAAATAGAATGGATACTCCCCTTGTTTTATCCTCCGCACTTGCAAGGAAAAATTGGGGATAATGTGCATGGAGAAAGGTGGGTGTATACTGTTTCCGGAAGTGGGTTTCCTGCAGTAGCACTATGTCAATTTTGTGGAATTTGTCAGCCTGAAAGACTTTTCGTCTCTTTACTGGGGAGTTTAAACCCTGCATGTTATGGGAGACTATACGGAGTGGAGGGGTGGGTGTTGTGTCACCGGCCATGGAGCAAGCAGGTTAGGCAACTATCCATGTCATCGTCACTCACCTTGATACGGAGCTTGCTCTGGGGGCCTGGGGAGGTTTGATTGGAAACCGGGGTTCTAAGTGGAGCCTCTGGAAAAGGTGCCCAGGGACTGGCTAGAAAAGAATGAGGGTTAAAAGAAGAGAGAAGGAGAAATAGAGAAATTGAGAAAATAAATGCCTAAAATAGACCCGAAATGAGAGGAAGAGGAAAGGTTACTCCAGTCAATAAAAAAATACACTTTGTCTTTGCCCTTTGCAAGGGCTAGAGGCCTGCCGTATGGGCATGCGAAAACCATATCCAGAGGGCAGGGAGGGGCGCACAGCAACTGACCCGGCTGCAGCCAACCTTAAAACAGTAAACTTTCTGCAACTAGCTATTTGTAGGATCAAAACCAGCAGGACACCAACCTGCAAACTTGATATGCTAAAGTATGTGGGAAGAGGGAGGGTGAGGTGAGGGTAAAGGTAGTTGGTGTAGGTAGGGTAGGGTGGGAGGAAAATAAGCGAATAGGGATGTGGAAGGGGGTAGGCCTAGGGTATGGCCGAATTAGAGTAACACTCAACCTATCAGGGGACTGACCTCTAAGATTTGACTCTCTAGTTTATTTTGAGTTAGAGCCGGGAAGATCCAGACAGGTCCCTAACTTAAAGGGGACCCACCCTGGGTTTCCCATGGGTGTCAGGGCACCCAACCATACTTTCTTAACCACCTTGGCGTTATGATTATGTCAGGAATTTTGTACCAAAAGCGGTACAATTTTTTGCATGTAAATTTGGTGTTATGTATTGTAGGCCTGCAATTCTTAGTAATTACTTACCTAAACCTGACCAAACAAGACTCTAGTAGACATCCCAGATGTGATAAAGTATGAAACACAAAATCATGAATTATAATCTAATAAATAATATAATTTTATTCAATAATGTAATACAAAAATAATGAAATTTGTCAAACAAAGAAAATTCAATAAACATCCTGAGTGTGATAAATTTTGAAACAAGGTACAGCACAAAGTCAGACGTCACAATCAGGACAATGGAACCTGCTTTATTTTCAGACTTTCTTTCCATTGCCATCTCTCTTTGAACAGCAAACCACGCACATCCTGGTAGGTGCTGCCTTTTTTGTGGTTGGCGGTATGTAGTCCATAAAGTGACGACCAGTCAGGCGTTCTGGGTTGGCAATGTCAACAGCACATCGTCCAGGTCTGTTCACAGCTACTGATGGTGTCTGGTGGTTGACAAAAATCTGCTCAGCCACCTTCCAGATAAAATCAGAATGAACAAGAGGCTTGTCACTTTTTGCTCTGTACAGGATATATGCATTCCAAAGGCATTGTTCCAGAAGATGCCTGAAAATCTTCTTATAATTTTTTTGCTGTTTGCGCATAGCCAGATAAAATGTCATTGCCTGATCGGCTCTGTCGACACCTCCCATTGTGTTATTATAGTCTATCACGACTTGCGGTTTCAGCACATCTTTCTTTTGTGTGGACCATGGCAGTGGAGGTATTGTGCACAGTACTCATGAGACATGCGTCCTTCTTGTTTCGCCATCGCATTGCCATCATCATACCCTTCTGCCAGCAACCATTTCTCCGTTTTTAGTTTTTTCTTGGCAAACATAGATGGCATGTCACGTCGGTTAGGCCTAACGGTACCATACGCATCAGTCTTGTTTTGCAGCAAAACCTCATACAGTTCTGGAGACGTGTAGAAATTGTTCATGGTCACACAATATCCCTGGTTCAGAAATGGCTCCAGCAGTGTAAGGACAGATGATGTGGCCATCCCATAACCGCTATACCTGGAGTTGAACTTCGTGCCTTTACCGGTGTAAATGACCAAATTCCAGATGTGCCCAGTGGATGACTCGCAGAGCATGTAGGATTTAATGCCAAACCGCGCTCTTTTGGGTGCAGTAAACTGTATCCAACTTAGGCGTCCCTTGTAGGCCATGAAACTTTCATCCACGCTGACATCCCTTTCTGGCACGTAGGTCCACTGGAAATTGGTCACAATAATTTGGCATATCTCCCAGAATTTTTTTAGTTTGGGTGCAGGATGCGTGGCTTCATCAAATTCTTCATTGTTTGTGAAGTGGAAATACTTCATGATGAGGGAAAACCGGTATTCTGACATCACGGTGCCAAAAAACGGAGTGGCCAGTAACTTATTGGTGGTCCAGTACCATTTCTGGAGCAGTTTTCCCACCACCCCCGGAAGAATGATGAGTCCCAGAAACTGCCAGATGTCCTCTTTGGTCACTGGTTCCCACTTTCTGCTTCTGGAAAACCTGGCATGCAGCGTAGCAGATTGCTGCTCTTGGTAGCTTTTTGTCCCTGTTCTGTTACCTCCTCAGTGAGGAATAATTGCAGGTATGCCAGAGGGTTGTCATGCTCAACATCTACCTTCATTCCAGGTGATCCAGTGAAGGGGAATCTTGGGGGCGCTACCTGGTCCGTATCGCAGTCAATAGGGCACCAAGTGCGCACATCGCTGAGGTCAGGTGCAGGTTCATCACAGTTGTCACTTGCCAGGTCAGTGTCAGGCGACAAATATCCCCACGACTCACTATCACTCAGTTCTGCAATCAACTCCGAGTAGCTGTCGCTGTCACTCAACTAGTCCAAAAGCGCTTTTGTAGTAAAGTGGCGCTTTTTTGATGCCATGTTATAAATATTTTATGGGCACAAATGACAGTAAAATGGCAGGCAAGGGGCACAGTACAGTAATCAAGTGTCAGATCTGAGATAATACAGTGTAATCCTCTCAGATTACACTGTATCACCTCTTTTATGTGTGTGTCACTTTTGAATTACTCGCCCAGTTCCGCTCTTATTCGCAAGGAACGGAACTAGGAAGTCAAATGCCGGTCTGCGCTCTCACTGGTGATCTCACCGGCGATCTCGCCGGCAATCACTGTGGAGGACATCGCTGGATCGCCAGGAGAAGGTAAGGGGACTCCGCTGACAGCTCTGCAATGTTACCCCGAGCGTGACTTGGGGTTACCGCTCCTGGCAGAGAAAATCAACCCCGAGTCACGCTCAGGAATACTGTCAGGGAGGTTAAGTGCAAATCATGTAACAAAAAACATTATAGTAAAAACTAGTATAGCCAACAGAACAGTGGAAGTTCTGTAGATCCCATCAGGGAAGATCAAGTGAAGTTTCAGGTAGAAGCCATAGGGACCTGAGTTACTACAGAGAAAGAAAAGCAAATGTAACCATCAGATCCAAGGCCTGGAAAATCCAGGAGTGAGTTGTGATCCATCAGTTCACAAGCATCAGGGAGGCTTGTTGTCCTTCGCTCGCTTGGTCTTGGAAATGTTCCACAATGGGGATCCGGGGCTCGTAGGTGTGGGTCGCTTGGAGGATCCTGACTGGGTTTAAAGTGTCCATTGCTGGGTCTTGTGAGATAAACTTGAGGTTTAGAAGCATTTGCTCTCCTTCCGGGAAGCTTAAGAAGGTGTAGGATTTACCCTTAAAGGAGAATTTCAATGCAAAAGGGAAGGCCCATCTGTATTTGATTTTCCTTTGGGTAAGAATCACCAGGACAGGTTTCAGAGATCTTTGCCTTTGAATCGTGGAGGGAGATATGTAGGCAAAAATTTGAATTGCGTGACCCTGAAATAACAATTGTGATTGTTGACGAGATCTTTACATTATTTCTTCCTTAATTGTGTAGAAGTGGGGTTTCACTACTACCTCACATGGGCATCCATCTTTCCTGGGAGAGCTCAGGGATCTGTGAGCCCTGTCCAGTTCCAATTTATGAGGGGGAATGGATGGGATCAGATTTTTCATAAGGTCCTGCACCGCTGTAGGGATATCTGTAACAGATTCTGGGAGGCCCCTGATCCTTAAGTTATTCCTCCTCAAACGATTTTCAAGATTGTCGATCCTGGAAAGGGCTACATCAAGCTGGTCTTGGAGAACATGGATCTGGTCCGTGTTCTGATTGGCCCTAGAGACTGTGATATCCAATACATGTTCAATTGCTTCCATTCTAGAACCCAAGTTTTGGAAGTCAGATCAGATGTCATTTGTGATTTTAGCAGCAGTTTGTGCTAGGCCTCTGTCTAATAGCTCTGATAACTTGGTGAATAAGTCACTTGCATTAAGGGGACTAACCAGGTCTGATACCCCTGGGGCAGACAGAGGATCCGGGCGTGTAGGGCTTACTTCCAATGGGGACAGTCCATAGGTCTCCCTCGTTCACTCTATAAGCCACACTGCTGAGGCTGCAGATGGGGTATGGATGTGGGGATTGCCACTGACCATCGGGGAGGTAAAGGAGAGAGTAGCTGGGGCTATCACTTGCCTCTGTTCAGACAGTCCCTCTGAGATCTGGTCGTGTGGCTGGGCCGTGGCCACCATTGACAAAACTGGGGTCTGAGGTTGTGGCAGACCATCCCTCCAGGCATGTACTTGTGCCGGGGGTCTCTCCCACTAGATGCCGTTTGCGGCAGGAGTCCCGCTGTCTCTAATCCGGTGCTGGGAAGGCTGCTGGTCCAGGGTAGCGCAGAGCTCCTAGCTTATGGGCCATCTTGGGAGCTGCATCGCATGCGCCTCCCGGCCAACTCCTTTTTTAAGCTATTGTGTTCCAAAACTTATCTTCATCAATTACTTGATCCCCATTTGATCAAATGCTTTGAAACTGGAACAAGTTTGGAAGGCTTTCAGCAAGGAAGGGCTATCTCTAGAACTCTATCAATCACCTATATATTTGAACTGAATATGAAGTCTAAGGTAACAGTTTATTTAGTGCCTCAAAAGTTTCCTTCTTGCAATCTTTACTTTCAAAATAGCGTTCCAAATATCATTGTTTCTCAAACTGTACACCAGAGGATTCAGCATAGGAACCACAACAAGATACAGCATGGAAAGTAACTTGTCTTGCTCTTTTGTGTGTTCTGATTCTGCTTTAAAATATAAAAACATGGCTGGGACATAAAATAATATAACAGTGATGAGGTGGGAAATGCATGTGGAGAAAGCTTTGAGACGTCCATCTCTAGAATGTATTTTTAATATGCTGGAAATTATTAAAACGTATGAGGTTATTATAAGTACGAATGGTGTAAAGGCTGATACAATGTCTTCAAAAATTTCAAGAAGCTTCCAGGTCTTAGTATCACCAGAGGAAAGTGAAATCATTATATTGAGGTCACAGAAAAAATTGTTGATGTCACGAGATTTGCAAAACAATAAAACAGATATAAGTAAGGACAAAATCAATGAGTTTAAAGCTCCAATCAACCAGGAAGAAGCCGCCATCAAAGCACAAAGTTTCTTATTCATAATTAGGTAATACTGTAATGGTTTACATATTGCCAGATAGCGGTCATACGCCATGGATGTCAGGATTAAAGTCTCAGCACAAGCACACAGCATAAAGAAAAAGAGTTGAATTATGCAACCATGAAAGGAGATTTTGTGATCTTGTGTTAGAGTAATCACAAGTAATTTTGGGATGCAGGAGGAGGTGGTTGTCACATCTACAAGGGAAAGATTACATAAAAAAAAATACATCGGGGTATGTAATTTTGGTGCCACATAAACAATTGTAATAATAGTGACATTTCCAAGTATAGTCATCAGATACATTAATAAAACTCCAATAAAGATTGTAAACTGTCCAGATGGAGGTGCAGAAAATGCCAAAATATTAAACTCTTCTTCTGTGCTTAGATTTGGACATGCAGCCATCTAGATGATAAAGTATTATATTAAAAATACATTGTTTACAATATTTGGCCCTTTCTTTCACTGTCCTTGCCTCCGTATCCCTGCGGTCCTCCCACAGGCCTGGTGGGAGTGTAATTCGTGTTCCAGTCTGGGAATTAATGTGCATGTTTCTGGTCCTGGTGCTTTCTCTGCAAGGTGGGTGTTTTATTCTCTCTTTCTTCCCTTTGTTTCCCTCTTCTTCCTCTTCTTTCCTTCTTCAGTTGTCCTCCCTATCCTCAGCTGAATCTGGACAGTATTATGAATGTGGTTTTTCATGTTTATTCTAGGTTTGAACTCTCTTATATATTGGGCATTTATACAACTACAATTAATGGACTAACTTCTACATGTTTCGTGACTTCCACTACCTGAGGAAGTGGAAGTCACGAAACATGTAGACAGGAGCTATTATGTCTAGTATAGAAACAAAAGAGAAGGCACTTCTAAGTGCAGTTATAAAAAACTTTAATGTGCTCAAAATTATCAAAAACACTTACAAAAATGTTAAGATAAACAAGCTCATCAATACTATGGAGACGTCCAGCAGGGGGATTAACAATCTCATTTCCGGTCAGGCATGTTAGGAATGTGTAACGGCTTACTACACATGCACCAATGGTGCCTTGCGCAAGAGGAAATCTGTGCCATTTGAGCATGCGCCAAAGACGCCTCAGGGCGCCAACCCGAACCTGCGCAGAAGACTTTATGGAAAAGGGCAGGAATATGCCCAGGACGGGCACAGGAAGTGGCCTCAACCTGATGGAAAAATGTGGGAAAATACAGAGGAGGCGCACAAGAAGAGACATCAACCTGATGGAAAAAGGCAGGAAAATGCCCAGGAGGTGCACGGGAAGTGACCTCAAACTTCCCTATATAAGCCCAGCCCAGACACTGCCAAATTGCTGGATTATCTTATGTCCCCTCTTGTTCCTGTGAGTGTGATCTGTCTGAACCTGTTGTGACCTGGAAACCTGTTTGACTATTCTTGATTGCTGCTTGCCTTTGACCTCGGATTTGTACCTTAACCATTCTATTTCTTTGCCCCTTTTGTACTCAGCTACCAAATTGGAACCGACCCCGGCTTGGATCTCGACCATACTTCTTCCGATTAACCCTTTTATGCTTCATTGCCCAACTGGACTTGACCTCGGCTCGGTTCCTGCACTAAGGCTTGCACGGTGCTTTGCATCCTTGGCACCCCTGCCACTTGGTGTCCCCACCAAGTCTCTGTCTCCATCTCCAGAGGCTTTAAGGACCTGAGGTGCAAGGGAGGCCTCCCCACTACTTCAGTCTCACATCAGGTACATGGCCCTTGTGACAGAATGCCACAAGGGACACTGCACTGCTGGAGCCAGCGTGGAATGCAAGCACCTGCATGTGATATCAGAGGTGGGGTGATGCATTTCAGAGCATGTACACCGGTTTCTTTTTCAATGGAGCTGAAGAAGGTAACCGCTGGCCGGTAATGAGACCCGTCGCCAGGCTTGTTAATGGAAATCCCTCTGCTGGACATCTTCAAAGGATGAATGAGCTTGTTTATCTCCACATTTCTGTAAGTGCTTTTAATTGTTTTGGGCACATTAAAGTGTTTTATTACCGCATTCTTTTGTTTCTGTCCTTCCACTAAAGCTTGCTACTCTCCATTGAAGTGCGGCTGGAGTACACCGCTAGACATCTGCTTGCTTACTCCCTGCTCATTTCAACTGTATTCTTCCTGGCAATAGGAGGGTCCTCATTTTGCCTTGAACACCCTATATACAACTACATTATGTTTAGTATAGAATAACATCCTTTCTGATTTGTTCATTAAGAATTGGGTTTTATATGACTTATAAAAAAACTTGTACATTTTTATTTTGTTTTTTCAATGTTTTTTATTAGATTGAATGAATACAAAATAAATTGCACATACTGTAGTACTGTAGTAGCACTCTCAACGGTGATATATATTCCAATGTAACACAGTATGTAAAAACAAACATATGTAGTAACAAGTGGGTAAAGCACAGTACTTACTGGTGGAACATAATTGGAAGAGGCTTAATAGTAGGAGACTAATATCAACATATATAGGAGTCAAGTTTTAACCCAAGAGAGCCATGACTGCCATGTTTTTGTGAATTTGTCTAGCCTGTCCAGACGTAATGCTGGGGATTTTTCATATTCATAAGTTAGATTAATGGAAGAGATCACTTCAGACAGGTTTGAAGCTTTATCTGATTTCCAGTATCTGGTAATAACTGTCCTAGATGCCAAGAAGATATGAGCAACTAAAAAACGAAAGGATGGTGGGAAATTCCCAATCTCTAGGTTGAGGAGGGCCAGATCTGGGGTAGGTGATGTTAAGATGCCCATAATAGAGGAATAGGGATGAGCCGAACACCCCCCGGTTCGGTTTGCACCAGAACCTGCTAACGGACCGAAAATTTGCACGAACGTTAGAACCCCATTGACGTCTATGGGACTCGAACGTTCAAAATCAAAAGTGCTCATTTTAAAGTCTAATTTGCATGGTATTGTCCTAAAAAGGGTTTGGGGGCCTGCCCCAGGGGACATGTATCAATGCAAAAAAAACATTTTTAAAACGTCCGTTTTTTCGGGAGCAGTGATTTTAATGATGCTTAAAGTAAAAAAAATAAAAAATAAAAAAGCGAAAAGTGAATATTCCTTTAAATATCGTACCTGGGGGGTGTCTATAGTATGCCTGTAAAGTGGCGCGTGTTTTCAGTACTTAGAACAGTCCCTGCACAAAATGTCATTTTTAAAGGAAAAAAAGGCTTTAATATAATGTCGGGTCCTGGCAATATGGATGAAAATCAGTGAGACAAACGGCATGGGTACCCCCCAGTCCATTACCAGGCCCTTTGGGTCTTGTATGGATATTAAGGGGAACCCCGCACCCAAATTAAAAAAGGAAACAGCAGTATACAGGCTCTGTACTCTGAACAGCAGTATACAGGAGATGCAAACAAGACAGGGACTGTAGGTTTGTTGTTAAGTAGAATCTGTTTGTAATTTTGAACTGGTACATTTTTAGCGTGTTTAGCTCCAGCCAAAAAATCTATTTGAAGCTTTTTGGAAAACATAGGGAAGGGTTATCACCCCTATGATATTTGTTTTGCTGTCTGTGCTCCTCTTCAGAAGATTTCACCTCACTTTTTGTCCCAATGACAAATGTTTTTTGAAAATGTGGGTTTTTTTGTGAAACAAGGATTGGTGATAAAGCATCAGTGGAAAGGAGAAATGTTTTTACCATATTAACTCTTACAGGAGAGAATTTCCCTTCCTAGGGGTAGATTTCATCTCACTTCCTGTTGTCTCCTTCCGTTTGCAAGTAGGAGTCGTTTGTAAGTTGGGTGTTTGAAAGTAGGGGCCTGCCCTATATACTCAGCAGAAATTTGGGCCTTAGGTGTTGTTGTGGCCACAACACTGTAAGCCCTCACAGGGCCCTGCTGTGAAATATTAGATCAAGAATTGTAATTGCATGCCCCTGTTGAAAAGGGGCTGAAAAATTGGGCTTTAGGCACTGGTGCTGGTGCCACAACACTGAAACCCCTCACAGATACCCTAGTTGGAACACAGGAACGAGCCCTGATGCAAAGTAGGCACTGATGGCGGCGCCCAGAACCAAAAATGTTCTTACAAGCTATCAGTGTGCTCATTGAGGAGGAAGAGGATAATTACTCAGAATAGTCACTCAGCATCAGCATAGGCATTCTTTGAAGGGATCTGAGATTTAAAAAAAAAAATATTCGGTTACATCAGCATCAGGTGCTTGGTAGCTGGTGGTGATCCAAAACGGATTCATTTTTATGAAGGTCAGTCGATCGGCCGAGTCGGTGGACAGACGCACCCTGTGATCGGTTACAAAGCCTCCAACAGCACTGAATGTACGTTCCGAAAGAACGCTGGATGTAGGACAGGCCAGTAGCTCAATTGCATACTGTGCAAGCTCTGGCCAGTGATCCATCCTCAAGACCCAGTAACCCAGAGGATTTTCGGTGGGAAAGGTGTCCAAGTCAGATCTTGCCCCTAGGTACAGTATTCCTACACCATGTAAAACAGACGCTGGCGATGGTTGACGTTGGAACCGATCATACCTTGGGGCTGCGGACTAAAAAATTGTCTGAACGCATCGGTCAGACGCCACCTTCTCCGCCGCTCCTTCTTTGACTGACTGAAGCCTCAGCAACACGTTGTCCAGAAACAGGAGTTTGTAACCTCCCAGTCTCTGGGAACGCGTTGCACAGACCTTTCTGCAAGGCCTCCTGAAGATGTTTCATCCTCTGCTCCCTCTGCGACGGCAAGATAAGGTCTGCAACCTTACCCTTGTAACGTGAATCAAGGAGGGTTGCCAGCCAGTATTGGTCCTTCTCCTTGATACCACGAATACGAGGATCCTTACGCAGGCTTTGCAGGGAGGCCATGCAGCGTAGGTTTGCTGAGGCATTCAGCCCGGAGTCCTCTGGGTCACTAAGGACGACATGGTCCGCAGCCACCTCCTCCCAGCCATGTACAAGTCCATGTGTTTCTTGGGACTGATCCCTTAAAGACTGCTGCTGATGCTGAGTGCCAGGCTCCACCTCCATACTGGCACAATCCTCCTCCTCTTCCTCTTCCTGTGTGACCGGCGGGCACGCAGGAACACTGTCTGGATAAAGGGGGCCTTGAAAGCTAAGGAAGTCCTCCTCTTCCTGCCACTGTTCTGCCTCAAGTGCCCTGTCCATTATTCCACGCAGCGTGTGCTCCAACAGGTGGACAAGGGGGACAGTGTCACTGATGCATGCACTGTCACTGCTCACCATCCTCGTGGCCTCCTCAAATGGTGACAGGACAGTGCATGCATCCCTGATCATAGCCCAAATAACAAGCTCCCCTGACCCTGTCCTGGTGCCATAGTCGCACAGGTACTCATTGATGGCCCTCTGCTGCATGTGCAGCCGCTGCAGCATGGCCAACGTTGAGTTCCACCTGGTGGGCATGTCACAGATTAGGCGGTTCTTGGGCAGGTTAAACTCCTTTTTGGAGGTCTGCCAGCCGAGCACTGGCATTATATGACCGGCGGAAATGCACAGAGACTTCCTTGGCCTGCCTCAGGACATCCTGTAAGCCCGGGTACCTGCCCAAGAACCGCTGCACCAACAAGTTAAGGACGTGAGCCAAACAGGGCTCATGGGTCATTTGTCCCTGTCGGAGGGCAGAGAGGAGGTTGGTGTCATTGTCGCAAACCACCATTCCTGGCTTAAGTTGGTGTGGCGTCAACCACCT
Organism: Lithobates septentrionalis; assembly: GCA_037952835.1. Classification (NCBI taxonomy): domain Eukaryota; kingdom Metazoa; phylum Chordata; class Amphibia; order Anura; family Ranidae; genus Lithobates; species Lithobates septentrionalis. The sequence goes on from JBBDGP010001745.1 coordinate 819,696, forward strand.
CTGAACCTGCCCCTGCAGAGCTGACAGAACCTCTGCCCTAGTGTGGCTCCTGTCCCCCAAGCACACCAGCTCAGGCACCGCATGGCATCTTTTGGCCTGCATACTTGCATAGCCCCTTGAACGGCTACGGAGCACCACTGGTTCAGAGGACAAAGCACAGGAAGAGGCCATGGAGGAAGAAGAAGAGGAGGGGGTGGAGGAGAGAGGTGTGACACAATCATTAGTAGTGGCATTTTGGAGGCATGGTGGCAGAACAACCTTGCCAATGAACTGCATGGCAGGTCAACATATGTCTGGTCAAGCATGTGGTGCCCAAGCGGGAGATGTTTTGGCCACGCGAGATACGCTTGAGACATATGTTGCAAATAGCAGCAGTGCGATCTGATGCACTCATCTCAAAAAAGCCAACACCAAAGAACTTTTGGAATAACGCACAGAGACAGCAGCGCCCTGCACATGCAGAGCCTTGGGGTGTGACGCAGTCAGTGTGCTGCCCTTAGGCTGGTCCCTGGAGGGCATCCTGCCTCGTTGGTGATGTGCCTCCTCCTCCTCTCTCCTATCAGGCACCCACGTTAAGTCAGTGACCTCATCATCCCCTCCCTCCTCATCACTGGAGCAAACCTGGCAGTATGCTGCAGCAGGGGGAGCATGACTGCCAGATTTCTGTCCTTCTTGAGCACCCCCTCTGTCCGTGCTCACGTTACTGCCTTCTTCTAGCTCAGTATCATCATCAGAGCTGGGCATCCTCCTGGAGCATGTACCCAACACTGTGGTCAAACAGTTCAAGGGACTCCTCAGGAGGACATGGTGGGGCTAGGGAAGGAGTCACTGATGCCATTGAGCTGAGGGAAGAGGCCGCGTTGGCAGCTGCTTTGCCAGACAAAGTACCCTGAGCATGGGTGAGAGAGGATGAGGAGGATGAGGACGGCTTGGTCATCCACTCGACTAAGTCTTCCGCATGTTGCGGCTCAACACGGCCAGCTGCCAATAATAAGGCCAAGCGTGTCCCACGGCCACGTGCTGATGAGGATGCACTGTCTCCACGACCAGCACTGTTGCCTTTAGACACAGAGCCTGCTTGCCCTCTTTTATTGGCTTGTGACTGTCTGCCTCTCCTTGTTGGCCTTCCAGACATACTAATGGCCTGTAGCTGCACTATGCTGGGATATATATATATATATATATATATATATATATATATATATATATACTGATACTGCAGCTAGCAAAATCAACTGCCTGCCTGTAGTATGAGAACATCACCAACCTTATACAGGTAGCTTTAGCTGAACACTGTGCAGAGCTTGCAAAAAACTAACTTGTAGCTTATTTAGCTGCCTGCGGTAGTGATAGGATCAGGACTACACCACTAACCTTCTACAGGTAGCTTTAGGTGAACACTGTGCAGAGCTCACAAAAAAATAACTTGTAGCTCATTTAGCTGCCTGCGGTAGTGATAGGATCAGGAAAACACCACCAACCTTCTACAGGTAGCTTTAGCTGAACACTGTGCAGCGCTCGCAAAAAACTAACTTGTAGTTTTAGCTGAACACTGTGAGGAGGACGCACTACACTAACTTGTAGCTATAGCTGGACACTGTTCAGAGGATGCACTACACTAACTTGTAGCTTTAGCTGAACACTGTGCAGAGGTCGCACTACACTAATTTGTAGTTTTAGCTGAACACTGTTCAGAGGACGCACTGCACTAACTTGTAGCTTTAGCTGAACACTGTGCAGAGGTCGCACTACACTAACTTGTAGTTTTAGCTGAACACTGTTCAGAGAACGCACTACACTAACTTGTAGCTTTAGTTGAACACTGTGAGAAGGTCGCACTACACTAACCTTTAGTTTTAGCTGAACACTGTTCAGAGGACGCACTGCACTAACTTGTAGCTTTAGCTGAACACTGTGCAGAGGTCGCACTACACTAACTTGTAGTTTTAGCTGAACACTGTGAGGAGGACGCACTACACTAACTTGTAGCTTTAGCTGAACACTTTGCAGAGGTCGCACTACACTAACTTGTAGTTTTAGCTGAACACTGTGCAGAGGTCGCACTACACTAACTTGTAGCTTTAGCTGAACACTGTGCAGAGGTCGCACTACACTAACGTGTGGTTTTAGCTGAACACTGTTCAGAGGACGCACTACACTAACTTGTAGCTTTAGCTGAACACTGTGAGGAGGACGCACTACACTAACTTGTAGCTTTAGCTGAACACTGTGCAGAGGTCACACTAAACTAACTTGTAGCTTTAGCTGAACACTGTGAGGAGGACGCACTACACTAACTTGTAGTTTTAGCTGAAAACTGTGAGAAGGACGCACTACACTAACTTGTAGCTTTAGCTGAACACTGTGCAGAGGTCACACTAAACTTACTTGTAGCTTTAGCTGAACACTGTGCAGAGGTCGCACTACACTAACGTGTGGTTTTAGCTGAACACTGTTCAGAGGACGCACTACACTAACTTGTAGATTTAGCTGAACACTGTGAGGAGGATGCACTACACTAATTTGTAGCTTTAGCTGAACACTGTAAGGAGGACACACTAGAACGGATCTAGCTAAACTGAATACAGTATATATATATATATATATATATACAACACCTGGGATGCATATAAATACACAATACACTGTAAGTGCAGCTAACTCACTGAATGTCCTGCCTAATCTAGCTAACTCAAATTAAATTACACTGACTCTCTCTCTCTCTAAGCACGCTGGAACACACTACACAGGGCCGCCGTGCAGGCGGCCCTGTTTAGTGTGGGGCGTGTTCTAAACCCCCTGAGCCATAATTGGCCAAAGCCACCCCGGCTTTGGCCAATTACAGCTCTCTCTACTGATGGCGCTGTGATTGGCCAAGCATGCGGGTCATAGTGCATGCTTGGCCAATCATCAGCCAGCAATGCACTGCGATGCCGCAGTGAATTATGGGCCGTGACGCGCCACACGCATTTGGCGTGAACGGCCCATATCTTTCGCAATTCGGCGAACAGGCGAACAGACAATGTTCGAGTTGAACATGGGTTCGACTCAAACACGAAGCTCATCCCTATAGAGGAAATTAAACCAAATACTTGGTTCCAAAACCTTGTTAAACTCCTACAGGCCCATATCTTATGATAGAGATTGCCTGCTTGGCAATAAACTTGTATGTTTTGATGCTATCAATTGGTCACTGATTAGATATCTTCAAAGTCCAATTTTTCCTATTTATATTTTGATGTATTGATTATATGTTTCTAATATGAAACACATACATATGGATAGATGAAAGAAAGCAAGAAAGAAAAAAAAAAAAAGTAGAAGAGGCTCTCATGGGTTTTGAGCAGGAATATACAGTATGTCCAAACAAGAGGAGTTTATTCTGTCCATTGTTGCATGCCATCTTTGTCTATCTGATAGATAGATAGATAGATAGATAGATAGATAGATAGATAGATAGATAGATAGATAGATAGATAGATAGATAGATAGATAGATAGATAGATAGATAGATAGATAGATAGATAGATAGATAGATAGATAAGCATGCAGTAGAAGTGAAACACAGAGAGAGGGAGTGATGTTAAGAAATGTTAAGGCAGTTGATTATTACCTTTAGTTCACCGGAGGCTGGTGCTAAACATTTGCAGGGGGCGACAAACAAACCTCCCCCCGGGTTCGCACTGACCCCTCCATCGGTCACGACGCTGCAGCTTCCCCAGGTTCTCCTCCTGCTAACCCAGCCTTCTTTAGATCCGCCTCCTGTCCTGATTGGTCGGGAGGAGAAGCCAGAAACAAATAGCAAATATTGATTCACTAGTATCACAAGTGGGAGAGCACAACCTTTTTCAAGCCAATTAGAGCCTCAGTCTCTAATCATGTGCTTGAAAAAAAAAAGACAGACCTCATAGAAAGGCATTAGTCTGGCACCCCTACCATGCAAACTATATTGGCAGTGCCCCTGTGCATCTGCGCCCCTTATAAACCGGCCACCACTGCTTTAGTTTAAAGTAATTCTTTTTTGAACCAGAACCTACCAGAGCTGACAAACTGGAGCTACCACTGTAGACTTAATGTTTAAAGTGCTAGTTTTTGGCATGTTACCCCAGATTCTATACTGCTTACATGTTCCAGGTCAATGAATCACTAAATACACTATATGGCCAAAATAATGTAGACATCCCTCAAAACCTACTAAGCTTAGGTGCACAAACCGAGCTTCATAAAGTCATGGTCTAATGGATTTGGTGTGGAGGAACTTACATGGCCTGTACCCCACTGAACATCTTTTTGACTAATTGGAATGCTATTTGTGAGCTAGGACTTCTCATATTATCAATACCTGACCTCAAAAATATTATTTTGGCTGAATGGGCACAGATTCCCACAGACACACTCCAAAATGTTGTGTTAAGTGTCTAAGAAGAGTAGTGGTGTTCAAACAAGCACCTTTAGGTGTTATGGCCAGGTGTCCACAAATGTTGCCCATATAGTATGACATACAGTATAGTAGACATATACATGAATATGGATCACAGTCCGGAAACCTGTTTCTAAAAAAAATAATCAATTTTAGCTACCTTTTTCAGTCCTCATAGTTTCCCTAAGCAAAATTATAAATACATACAAAAAATAGGTCCTGTGCATGTTTTCTAAAAATACATTTAGGCATAGTGCTCCATCATTTAGAGAAATGCTTTACTGTGCTTCGACAGTTAATCCATCTTTTAAAATCTATAACCATACCTTCCTCTAAGAAGGTTTTATCACAGTATTTCAATAAAGTTAACATGGGTAATTAATATTTCACAATATGTACTCTTAAGTGCTGCAGCTAACATACAGTAGACATTTAAGACAAATGTGCTTTTCTAACTTTGTGGTAACAATTTGGTGAAGACACTTTTCTTTTCCAGCATGTCTATGCTCCTACATATAGAGCCAGACATGGTTTGACTAGTTTAGAAGGAGAAACTTAGTCCCTACCCCCCAGTCATGGTGTCCGTTTAACAGGGCGTTTGTGCCCGGAGGGCCAAGGGACTGGCCCATTACATGGCCATTATGATTGACTGTCACAGGGATCTCATAATCAGGAGTCAGTCCTTCCAGCTCCCAATTTTTATTAGAAACCAAAGGCTGTCTTCGACAGTTCAGTCACTGTACCAGGAGTCTGCAGTAAACGTGCTCTCAGCAAAGAAAGCTCTGCAGCATTAGCGCAGCATGTAGGTTTCCCCCCCCCCCTCTTTGGTACCACACATACAGTATGTGTTACGTGGGCAGCAAGAGGTTAAGTGACCAGCAAACCTTTGATCTCCACCCCACCGTAAACTTTTTGGATGAATTGGAAGACTAATTGTGAGCCAGATCTTCTCATCCATCATCAGTACCTGACCTCACAAAAGCTCTTTTTGGCAAAATGGGCACAATTTCTCACAGACACCCTTTATGTATACTATAATTCTTTGCAGCAATTACAGAATAAAATACTAATTTAGGAAAAATAGACATTACTAAAAGACATTTAACATCATAGAGACATTTTTAAATGCTGTTAATAGAGTTAGGGATCATGGGGTTGATTTACTAAAACTGGAGAGTGTAAAATCTGGTGCAGCTCTGCATAGAAATCAATAAGCTTCCAGGTTTTATTGCCAAAGCTTAACTGAACAAGTTGAGGTTAGAAGCTGATTGGCTACCATGCAGAGCTGACCCAGTTTTTGCACTCTTCAGTTTTAGTAAATCAACCCTACGTCTGGGTAATTGTAATAATGTGTTCCACCCATTCAATCCCTGTTTTGACTATACTGACCTGAAAAGAGTATTCCTGTTATATTTCAACAAAATAAACAATTTGAAATAGTCTGATATCTCTATTTCGGTCATTTTCAAGGTACACTAAATATTATTACCAACAATTTGATGATTCGCATTTAAAGGCTAATCAAAGGGCTAATCAAAATAGAGATGCTTTTATTTTGTAGAAGGCAATCATCTAAAAAATGTGCAGTCCAAAGGACATCTTAGTTCTTCGGTTCTAGTGAGGCTTGAAAGAGCCTGCTTTAAAATGAGATAAAAGGAAATCATTGGGGATTTTAAGGTCTGCTAAAAAATTATAAAAATAAGCTGGAGTAAGAGATGTTTTTTTTCAGCTACAGAAATGTTTGACCTAAGATGAACTAATAGTAAAATATCACTTTTTAACCACTTTAACTACGAGCCACAGCATCCGTTGTAAAGTTAAAAAAAAAAAAAAAATTGCTCTTTGCATGGTCATGCCCATATAGGGTCAATGACATCACCTCGGAGACTCTTCCCCCTTTTTTTTTATATCAGCTGGATCAAATGTGTGTCAGTGGTCAGGATTTTTCTTTTTCTTTTGACGGGTTATCAGGAATTGGGAATTACGATTGATGTGGACCTAGATTATTGGAAGATGTGATGATGGATATATAAAGTAGAACTTTTTTTTTTATTAACTGACTTGTAAAAAACTGTTTTTATTTCCACTTTCTATTTTTTTGTGAATGAATATGGGTACTATGTACCCCTTACTCATTCACATAGGGGGGTATTTGGGGGCACCCTTATTGTTGAAAAAAAAGTCCATATTCTGATAAGCTCACCACATGTAGACCTCCACAACCACTGGGCCAGAGTTGTGGAGAAGAGGCTCTTGTACAATATGGGAACAAGGTACTTTGCCAGGGAGATACCCCCTGGCAAAGTACTCCCCCATGTTGAAGGCATGTTGCCTGGTATGGTTCAGGGGGGAAGGATGCATACTTACCCCCCCCCTCTTACCTGGCCTGTAAAAATGCATGGTTTAAAAGTGGTTTGGTTTAATAGTGGGGGGGCACCTCACTTTTCTTTCATTTTGTGTTGGGTTTCCCCTTAAAATCCATACCATACGATAATGATCTGATATCAAATTAGGGGGGGGGGGTCCCTGGCCATTATATATATTTTTTTGTGTGGGTTCCCCCTTAAAATGTAAACTAGTCCCGATGGACCTACCCTGTTTCCCCCTAAAATAAGACCTAGCGTGATTGTCGGTGATGGCTGCAATATAAAACCCTACCCTCCAAATAAGCCCTACCCTGTTTCCCCGAAAATAAGCCCTACCCTGAAAATAAGACCTACAAAGACTTTAACTAGGGCTTATTTGGGGGGTAGGGCTTATATTGAAGCCATTGCCGACAGTCACGCTAGGTCTTATTTTAGGGGAAACAGGGTAGTATGAACATGTTTTTGCAAACAAATTAATTTCTTGGACACCACAATGCAAAAACATTCATTTTCTGCAACCCCACTGACCAATATACCTAAAATAGGAATACAAGCTTCTTCCCCATGAACATACCTATCTATAGTCAGTCCATAGGATAAAACGGAATCTCTTCTAGCCACTTGAGACACCGTGAATTTTCATGAATAAAGGATGTGACTTAAGAAAAATGTCCGTTCAGATAAGAAAAGCCATTACTGTCCCTTAAACCATTGTTTCTTAATACCCTATATATAAAAGTATATTGATTTAAAGTTATACATATTTTCAAAAGAAATCCATTGTTCTTGCACAAGCAATCCCAATATTAAATTGATAGTTGGGAGTAATTTTGCTTTTAGAAAAATATTCAGAGGAATACAGACTTTCCACAAACACTTTCAGTATTATCAGCTCACATCTAGATGTGAAAAGTGTGAATATTTCTTACCTTTAAATAATGTAGCATCAGGTCCCCAATAAAAATTCTGAGCACAAAACTCTCCCTGTAAATCCTAAGATTTTTAAATTAGTAATAGCACTTATTACAGTTGTATTTGATTGTAAACTCTTCATTTGTCTTTGTATGAAAATTTAGTTTAGGATAAAACTAGTATAATCCACAATAAAGAAACCTGATGCTTTAAAAAGGCCTCCATCCTAAGAAATTTCTAATTAAAATTTCAAATTAAAATAATGTGATTTTGTGGCAAGAAATGAACATGTCAAATCATAAAATATAAAAGGGTTATATCAAGCTATCAATATGAGTTTAGCTGTAAGGTTACAAATTAGTATCAAGATTTATTGTCTATTTCTTTATAAAGATTACATCTGTGCTGTTTGTAGTTCATATATCAGTTGTGAAGAAAACATGAAATGGGCATGGAATAGATATTATATTTATATAGCCTTGGGAAAGATCTTTAGAGAAAAAAAATGTCTTCTGTGTGTGTATGGGCAATTATCCTTTGTGGACAAAAAAGAAAATATTGACAAAATACAAGGCAGCACTAAATCCCCAAGTAACTGTGGTTAATTAAAAACACATTCCCGATCAAATATAATAAACCACCCATTTAATAATTCTCCAATTAATAATATAATAATTGTGTAAATATATCTTGAAATAAATATACATCAATATACATTAGTACATTTTTTGGACAGCAATAGTGCATAGTAAAATATGTGTTTAGTATAACGCATGTGTAAGCACAATAACAAACACCAATCAATATAACTCAAAACTGTGAAAAGTAAAAGTTCAAATATATGAAATCCAATCCCAAAGTGAAAAGTCCTCCACTGTTGTGAAGCCACTTAATCCAGTGCAATCCCAAACTAGCAGAACATGCATGTAAACAGACCCACAGTGCCCATAGAGAAAGTTGCGTACCAAAGCCCCGTGACCCCCAATTATAGAGTGGTTATGGTAAGCCTTTACATGCACAGGAGCTTTAATGGCATCCTAGTCTTACTCCGTAGGGTTCAATATAGGGTTGGCCCACCCTTTGCAGCTGTAACAGCTTCAACTCTTCTGGGAAGGTTTATGAGTGTGTCTATGGGAATGTTTGACCATTCTTCCAGAAGCGCAATTGTGAGGTCAGGCACTGATATTGGACGAGAAGGCCTGGCTCGCAGTCTCTGCTCTAATTCATCCCGAAGGTTGAGGTCAGGACTCTGTGCAGGCCAGTCAAGTTCCTCCACCCCAAACTCGCTCATCTATGTCTTTATGTACCTTGCTCTGTGCACTGGTGCGCAGTCATGTTGGAACAGGAAGGGGCCCTCCGCAAACTGTTCCCACAAAGTTGGGAGCATGAAATTGTCCAACATGTCTTGGTATGCTGACGCCTTAAGAGTTCCCTTCACTGGAACCAAGGGGCCAAGCCCAACCCCTGAAAAACAACCCCCACATCATAATCCCCCCTCCATCAAATGATTTGGACCAGTCCACAAAGCAAGGTCCATAAAGACATGGATGAGCGAGTTTGGGGTGGAGGAACTTGACTGGCCTGCACCTCAACCTGATAGAATGCCTTTGGAATGAATTTGAGTGGAGACTGCGAGCCAGGCCTTCTCATACAACATCAGTTCCTGACCTCACAAATGCACTTCTGGAAGAACGGTCAAACATTCCTATAGGCACACTCCTAAACCTTGTGGACAGCCTTCCCAGAAGAGTTGAAGCTGTTATAGCTGCAAAGGATGGGCCAACTCAATATTGAACCCTACGGACTAAGACTGGGATGCCATTAAAGCTCCTGTGCGTGTAAAGGCAGACGTACCAATACTTTTGACAATATAGTGTATATAGATTGCACTGGGTTCCATAAAGGCAGGGTCCAGTGCTGACCAGCAACATTACAGGTTGTCATCGCATTGCATCCTCTCTGTTCGGTGCAGAGTCAGGGTAACATAATTCTGAGTGATGATCGCTGTAGGAATGAACCTGGATAACACCAACCTCTTGATCCCTGCTAGAACCATTGAGAATCTGGCAACAATGTGCAGAGAGCTACGACCATCACCTTAAGACCCTGGCAAAAAAAAAAAAAACAAGGTACTTTTTTATTGAAGGAGTTATATAGGAGAGGACTTCTTGTTTTTTTTGCCAGTGTCCTGTAATCTGTAGGTGGCTCATGACACTATGAGTAAAGAATAATAAGGCTCCTCCGTGTCCTGTGATGCACGAGAAAGAAAGATAAATGACCTGTTGATCCTGTTTGTCACTCATCTTTCATTGTTCTTTGCAGACTCATAGAGCCTTTGCTGCTTTGCCACCACAGTGTGCATGCTCCCTTTTTAACTAAATAATACCAGTATTTATTACCAGTAATCCTTCTCATTTCTTTGTCCACATGTCCAAGGTCAGGAAAATGGGGCTTGGCTGCAGCAGGTCACAACCTTTTTTCTTTTCAATATTTGTATTGAGTTTTCATAGCCAAGTTATAAACATTTACATGAGTCTATTGTGCAAAAATTTCAAGGATACAGGAAGTGGGACTTTTAAGGTGCCAATTGAATAAACAATCTATAAAAAATATATACATTTTATTGGAATAACAATATGTTTAAAAGAATAACCTTTTTTACAGGGAGGATATGCAGGAGTTCCTTAATAAGATACTAATCTGGCGTTGTTTTATTGATGATATTTTCTTTATATGGACAGGGACACAAAACAAATTGCTCATCTTTTTTGAAACCCTTAAACAAAATGAGTTTAATGTAAAATTTACATTGGATTTCCAACAGGAAACCATGAACTTTTTGAATATCACAATTTTTGTGAATCAAGATGGCAGCCCTGGATCTACACTATTCCGTAAGTCATCTGATGGAAATTCTATCCTGCATGCAGATAGCTCTCACCCTACTCCATTGGTGATGAGCATCCCTTATAGTCAATATTTGAGGATAAGGAGGAACTGCAGCAGAGATTTAGGCTTTGAAAAGGAGGCTTAGGCACTACGGCTGCGCTTCAAGAAAGAGGATACAGCAAAAAATGCCTTAAAAAAGCCTGTATAACTGAGTTAAAAATCAAAACAGGGTGCATCTAATTCATAGTAAAAAATTAAAGAAACGTGTGATGGGGTAAGATTGCTTACCAGCTTCTCAGGTCAACATAAACAAATTCATGAAAAAATGAAAAATATTGGTATCTTTTAATGGCTGATCAGTATCAAAACATCTAAAAAGCTACCCTGAGAAAACCTTTAGAAGATCAAAGTCAATGAGGGATGGTCTGGTCCACAACCATTATCAATCCAAATAAGAACAAACACAAGGGAACATTTCCCTGTGGAAAATGTAACATCTGTAGATTCATTTATGAAGCCCAGGAACTTACATTACCCAATGGATATATATTTAAACCTGGATTTCCATCCAATTGTCAATCAATAGGAATGGTGTACATTATGTTATGCGACTGTGGAGCATTCTATGTGGGAAAGAAGAAAAGGCCATTTTTTCACCATATATGTGACCATGTTTTCTTAGTTTCAAAGTCAAAGATGGAAACACCCATTAGTAGACATATGGGTTTATTCCATAAATTTGATCTGTCTAAAATGCATTTTTTTGCTCTAGAATACCTATCACTAAATGAAAGAGGGTGGGATAATGACAGGTTGCTATTGCAGCGGGAAGCCCACTGGATTCACAGTCTGTCAGCATTGAAACCCCCTGGATTAAATGATGCCTTCATTTACAAGCCATTTTTATAAATGTCTCTGTTTTCTGTTTTCACTTAGTCCACTTCGCCCAATTCATTCCAGTAGACAGATTCAAATCTGTTTAGGCTAATATAGCTATAAAAACAATTGGTGTTATTTTAAGAATTACTTTAAATATATTGACTCTTGTACTGCTTTTAATTTCATTTTATGTACAGTTCAGGCCGAGACGAAAATTTCTTCCCTTTAACCGCTTCCCGACCGCCTCACGCAGATATACTGCGGCAGAAATGCACGTACAGGCAGAATCACCTACCTGTACGTTGCCCTTTAAGAGGTGGCTTGCGGGTACGTCGGGAATTTCGTGAGCGTGATCGCAGGACCCGCAGACTCGATGTCCGTGGGGATACCCGCGATTGTCTCACGGAGAGGAAGAGCGGGAAATGCTAATGTAAACAAGCATTTCCCACTTCTGCCTAGTGACAGGACACTGATCACAGCTCCCTGTAATCGGGAGCAGCGATCAGTGTCGTGTCACACATAGCCCTCCCCCCCTCAGTTAGAATCACTCCCTAGGACACACTTAGCCCCTACAGTGCCACCTTGTGGTTAACCCCTTCACTGGTAGTCACATTTACACAGTAATCAATGCATTTTTAATTGTACTGATCGCTGTATAAATGTGAATGGTCCCAAAATTGCACCAAAAGTGTCCGATCTGTCCGCCATAATTTGGCAGTCATGATAAAAATCGCTGATCATGGCCATTGCTAATAAAAAAAAAATTATTAATAAAAAAGTAAAAAAAAAATGTGTTTTTTTCAAAATTGTCGCTATTTTTTTGTTTATAGCGCAAAAAATAAAAACCGCAGAGGTGATCAAATACCACCAAAAGAAAGCTCTATTTGTGGGAAAAAAAGGACGTCAATTGTGTTTGGGAGCCACATCGCAGGACCGTGCAATTGTCATTTAAAGCGACGCAGTGCCGAATCACAAAAAGCGCTCTGGTCTTTGGCCAGTCAAATGGTCCGGGGCTTAAGTGGTTAATAAATCTGAGATTGGACCCTGTATGGAGTCCCATTCAACTATGTAGAAATAATATGTAAAGAAGTTTTTTTCATGTTTTTCATTTCTGAAAAATAGTTTTATGTATATATTTTTCTAATTTTACTTCACCAACTTAGACTATTGTGTCCCGATCCATCACATATAATTCAGATAAAAAAAAACATTGAACTAAAGGCTGTAATGTAACAAACCAGGTAAAAGGCCAAGGGGGTGAATACTTTTCCAAGGCACTGTATTTTACACATATATATATATATATATATATATATATATATATATATATATATATATATATATATATACTGTGCTCAAGTAGAATACAAGAGCAGCCAGTACATGCTTGTAATACCACATGCAAAGAAGCAAATAATAAAATATAAAGTGCAATGCTATGTGAACAAACAAATAAAAGTACAAAATAGTACAAAATCATAGAAAAAGAAGAAACAATACAAAATGCAAAAAAATGATTAATGATGTAAACCCATATAGTGCAATACCATCACAAAAGCGTCCATATACATGCTCTTCACTGGTGAAAACAGTTAATTTGTATGATGAAATTAATAAACTCTTCAGACACCAAAAACAGGGCTGTCCAAAGTGCAAACACAAAAGTGCTCCCCTCTGTGCTCACAATGTTCACAAATTTTTTACCAGATGGTAATAATCACCAAGTCTTGATAAAAGTGACCAGAGGGATTATTCACTCCAATTCACATTGTACAACAAAGGATTAATGGCTCCAACACATTTAATGTGAACAGGAAACCACCATCACACAGGCATATAAGAAAAAACAACCTACATAGGGCAAATAATGTTTAAAACAGACAAATTTATTTAAAACATTTATTTAAAACATTGTCCATACTTACAAAGATTTAAGAAAACAGTCCTTGCAATTAATCCTGTATGGCAAATGCCATTATCTCTGTGACCAGAAGTCGTGTGTGGTGATGTCACATCGATAGGCGCCTAGCAACGCATTTCACCATAGACATTGCCATCATGAGCGGACTTTTCACACACGAGCGGACTTTTCGACCGGACTGGTCCGCCGGACCTGATCCGGCCGACAATTCAACCGTGTGTGGGATTCATCGGACCTGCAGCGGACTTTTTCGGGCGAAAATCTGACGGACTTTAGATTTGGAACATCTTTCAAATCTTTATGTCGGAACTCCGCCGGACCCAGTTCTTATCGAAAAGTCTGCTCGTCTGTATGCTAGCCCGATGGATGAAAACCGACACTAGGGCAGCTATTGGCTACTGGCTATCAACTTCCTTTTTTTAGTCCGTTTGTACGTCATCACGTACAAATCCGTCGGACTTTGGTGTGATCGTGTGTAGGCAAGTTAGTTTGTTCGGAAAGTCCGTCGGAAGTCTGTTGAAAGTCCGTCAGATAGACCGTCGGACCAGTCCGTTCGAAAAGTCTGCTCGTGTGTACGAGTCATTCATGATATTGGATTGCAAAGATTCATTTATGAGATTGGATTGCCAAGAGTCATTCATGAAACGGGATTGCTAGGGTCATTCATGAGATTGGATTGCAAAGAGTCATTCATGAGATTGGATTACAAAGAGTCATTCATGAGATCGGATTGCTAAGGGTCATTCATGCGACCGGATTGCTAAGAGTCATTCATGAGATGGGATTGCTAAGAGTTATTTATGAGATTGGATTGCTAAGGGTCATTAACGAGACTGGATTGCTAAGGGTCATTTATGAGACTGGATTGCTAAGAGTCGTTCATGAGATCAAATTGCTAAGAAGCATTCATGAGATTGGATTGCAAAGAGTCATTCATGAGACGGGATTGCTAGGGTCATTCATGAGATTGGATTGCAAAGAGTAATTCATGAGATTGGATTGCAAAGAGTCATTCATGAGACGGGATTGCTAGGGTCATTCATGAGATTGGATTGCAAAGAGTAATTCATGCGACAGGATTGCTAAGGGTTATTCATGAGATCGGACTTCTAAGGGTTATTCATGAGACCAGATTACTAAGAGTCATTCATAAGACCGGATTGCTAGGGAGCATTCATGTGACAGGATTGCTAAGGGTTATTCATGAGATCGGATTGCTAAGAGTTATTCATGAGACCAGATTGCTAAGAGTCATTCATGAGACTGGATTGCTATGGGTCATTCATGAGACCGAATCGCTAAAGGTCATTCATGAGATCGGATTGCTAAGGGTCATTCATGATTTCGGATTGCTAAGAGTCATTTATGAGATCGGATTGCTAAGGGTCATTGATGTGACTGGATTGCTAAGGGTCATTTATGCGACCGGATTGCTAAGAGTCATTCATGAGATTGGATTGCTAAGCGTCATTCATGAGATTGGATTGCTAAGAGTCATTCATGAGATTGGATTGCTAGGGTCATTAGTAAGATTGCATTGCAAAGAATGATTCATGAGATCGGATTGCTAAGAGTCATTCATGAGACTGGATTGATAAGAGTCATTCATGAGACCGGATTGCTAAGAGTCATTCATGAGATCGGATTGCTAAGGGTCTTTCATTAGACCAGATCGCTAAGAGTCATTCATGAGACCGGATTGCTAAGGGTCATTCATGCGACAGTATCGCTAAGGCTTATTCATGAGACCAGATTACTAAGAGTCATTCATGAGACTAGATTGCCATTGGTCATTCATGAAACCGGATCGCTAAAGGTCATTCATGAGATCGGATTGTTAAGGGTCATTCATGCGACCAGATTGCTAAGAGTCATTCATGAGAATGGATTGCTAAGGGTCATTCATGCAACCGGATCGCAAAGAGTCATTCATGAGATTGGATTGCTAAGGGTCAATTATGAGACCGGATTGCTTAGGGTCATTATTGAGACCGGATTACTAAGAGTCATTCATGAGATTGGATTGCTAGGGTCATTAGTGAGATTGGATTGCAAAGAATCATTCATGAGATTGGATTGCTAAGAGTCATTCATTAGACCAGATTGCTAAGAGTCATTCATGAGACCGGATTGCTAAAAGTCATTCATGAGATCATATTGCTAAAGGTCAATTATGAGACCGGATTGCTTAGGGTCATTAATGAGACCGGATTTCTAAGAGTCATTCATGAGATTGGATTGCAAAGAGTCATTCGTGAGACCAGATTGCTTAGGGTCATTCATGAGACCGGATTTCTAAGCTGCATTCATGAGATTGTATTGCTAAGAGTCATTCATGAGATTGGATTGCAAAGAGTTATTCATGAGACCGAATTGCTAAGTCATTCATAAGATCAGATTGCTAAGCGTCGTTCATGAGTTTGGATTGCTAAGAGTCATTTATGAGACCAGATTGCTAAGAGTCATTCATGAGAATGGATTGCTAAGTGTCATTTATGAGACCGGTTTGCTAAACGTCATTCATGAGATTGGATTGCTAAGTGTCATTCATGAGACCGGAATGTTAATCGTCATTCATAAGATTTGATTGCTAAGAGTCATTCATGAGATTGGATTGCTAGGAGTCATTCATGAGACCGGATTGCTAAGGGTCATTCGTGAGACCGGATCGCTAAGAGTCATTCATGAGATCGGATTGCAAAGAGTCATTCATGAGACCGGATTGATAAGCATCATTCATGAGATTGGATTGCTAAAAGTCATTCATAAGTTTAGATTGCTAAGAGACATTCATGAGACCGGATTGCTAAGTGTCATTTATGAGACCAGATTGCTAGGAGTCATTCATGAGACCGGATTGCTAAGAGTCATTTATGAGACCAGATTGCTAAGCGTCATTCATGAGATTGGATTTCTAAGAGTCATTCATGAGATTGGATTGCTAAGAGTCATTCATGAGATTGGATTGCTAAGGTCATTCATGCAACCGGATTATTAGAAATTAGATATCTAATAATATTAGATATTAGAATATCAGATCAATAATTGTAATTACATGCCCCTGTTAAACAGGGGCAGAAAAATTGGGCCTTTGGTGGTGGTGGTGTTGGTGCCACAACACTGTAAGCCCTCACAGATACTCTTGTTGGGCGCAGGAACGGGCCCTGCTGTTAAATATTATATCAAAAATTGTAATTACAATACAGTGCAGCCATAGTGCAGTTGCTACTACTTTTCTGGTGGTGTACACAGTACACAATACAGTGTAGTGTGGTGTTGCAAAACAAAATATACATCATGTCCGGAAGGCCACCAAGGAGAGGCAGACGCTCACAGGCCAATAAAATGGGGCAAGCAGGCTCTGTGTCTACACTCAACAGTGCTGGTCGTGGACATTGTGCATTCTCTGCAGGTGGCCGTGGGGCATGCTTGTCCTATTTCTCTGCTGCTGGCTGTGTTATTGAGCCAGAGTTGGTGGAGTGGATAACAAAGCCATCCTCATCCTCTGTCACCCAGGCTCTGAGTAGTTTGCCTTCCTATGCAGCTGCCAAAGCGACCTATTCCTCTGGCTCCTTGTCCACAGTCACTCCTTCCGTAGCCCCACCATCATGCACGGAGGAGTCCCCTGAACTATTCGACCACAGTGTCGGGTACATGCTGTTGGAGGGTGTTCAGCGATTTGAAGGCGCTGATGTTGGTTCCCAGGTTGAGGAAGGGAGTAACCTAAGCCTAGAGAGAGGGGGTGCCCAAGAAGGACAGGAAACTGGCAGTCATGTTCCCCCAGCTGCAACATAGTGCCAAGTTTGCTCCAATGACTAGGAGGGAGGGGCTTATGAGGTCACTGACTCTTCTAGGGTGCCTGATAGATTAGGGGAGGAGAAGGAGGCACAACTCCAATGAGGCAGGATATCCTCTAGGGGGTAGCTTAAGAGCAGCCACCCTACTGCATCACACCGCAGAGCTCCGCAGGTGCAGGGCGCTGCTGACTCCCCGCTGATTTTGAAAAATTCCTTGGTGTGGGCTGTTTTTGGCACGTGTGCAGCAGATCACACCGTTGCTGTTTGCAACCTATGTCTGAAGCAGATCAAGCGTGGCCAGAACAGCAGCCACTTGGGCACCACATTCTTGACCAGACATATGACGACCTCCCATGCAGTCTGTTTCCTGTATACTATATTTGAGATTTAATATCTCTCAGATTTGATTTGGGTTAAATGAGAGTTCCTTGACCATGAGTGAAAGCTTTAACACAATAACAACATTTATTGGTGAGTAGTTGAAAGTCTATCTAATACACAACCATCTATCTATAGTCTACACACCAAGGAAGAAAATATTAGGTTAAAATAAGAGAATTACATGAAGGAATACAGAGTATATTCCTTAAAACATTAATCTACAAACATATTTAGTTACAAGTAAAATGCAGACCTTTCCCATAATTACCCTTTGCACCAAGGTTCCATTCTGATGGCTGCTCTCCCATAAAAGTGTGTGTTTCCCTCCCATCTAGTCTGTGTATAACATTACAGGCTGATGCCTCATTGGTTGGCATAGCGTGGCTCTGATTGTTGAGCTTCCCTAATCCTGGTTAAAGACTGGCTACATCTGCAATCCCTATACTTTGCATAAGTCAGCCCCCTTTAATGCAAATTCTTGTGACTATTCTGAGCAGGAGATTAACTTGAATTTTCCTGGGAAGTTCAGTATTGATTACGGGTTGGCCTCCCTTCATTGCATATCCCAGCATGGGATCCTTTGAAGTGAGTATGTGTAAAACAAGGAGGTTTGGATCCCATTGTTTGTATACACAAGCCTAGGCACCGACATGTCTGGTTTACCAGAGATTTCTGTGAAGATAATATGTTCCACCCTACATAGATACAAAAAAGAGGACTTCTCCTTGCTCCTCATCTGGGATCTCCAACCCTACTATACCTCCAGTCCTCTCAAAAACCTGCACTGAGAGGAACGAAGGTATAGCAATAGGTGTCCCAAGTACCTGCAGCCAATCTGCTAGCAGTACACCACCATGTGATTTTAGCAGGCAAATTTCCCTACCCAGTTGCATAGACTTCCAAAGCATATTCCGAATCAGGGCTCCTCAGATTCCTCACACGCCTGTTTGGTGTTTGGTACACTGCTGACCAATCGGAAGACAGGCGTGTGATTTGAATATACGGAGTGCAGTGTGTTCTGTGGAGGATAGGACGGGAGGACCGTGCCGCTTGTTGCGGTGAAGGAATCTGAGGGAACCCTGATTCGGAATATGCTATGGAATAAAGGAACGGGCTGACGGAGGTGCAGAGGACCAATACGGCTATCCAAGGGGGAGATCTATGTATAGCTGCTCACTCTATGCTTACTACCCCTGCAGGGGTAACTACCTTCGGTGAGTGGGGACACATTGGGGGAGCACCAAGTCACCATACCTGCTGTGCACAGAAGTCACTGGAACTTTTGTTTGGAATCTGAGACTACGTTTTGTTTTATCACTTTTTTCTATATATTTTTTCATTCATGGCAAACATTCTTTCATAATAAGTTCACATCTTTTGTCCAGGGATTTGGACTATAATATTGAACACTCACTTATTAATTATTTACCGTGGATTTTATATGCATGGTCTGTTGGTTGGTTTATATATTATTAATGTTCACATGCATTAAGGTGTGGAGAAATCTGCATATATAGTTTTATGGTTTATTATTAATGTCATTCTTTGGGAACTGGATTGGTTTATATTTTACTTTATTTTAGGCTTTGGTGTGGACGGGTGAGGGCAGATGTGCCTTTTAAAACTCAATGTAGTTGGGTTGCATCTCTGCCCATTCACATATACTCACAACACTTATTCACTTTATAATATATAGTTACATAGTAGGTGAGGTTGAAAAAAGACACAAGTCCATCAAGTCCAACCTATGTGTGTGATTATGTGTCAGTATTACATTGTATATCCCTGTATGTTGTGGTCATTCAGGTGATTATCTAATGGTTTCTTGAAGCTATCAATGCTCCCCGCTGAGACCACCGCCTGTGGAAGGGAATTCCACATCCTTGCCGCTCTTACAGTAAAGAAGCCTCTACGTAGTTTAAGGTTAAACCTCTTTTCTTCTAATTGTAATGAGTGGCCACGAGTCTTATTAAACTCTCTTCTGCGAAAAAGTTTTATCCCTATTGTGGGGTCACCAGTACAGTATTTGTAAATCAAAATCATATCCCCTCTCAAGCGTCTCTTCTCCAGAGAGAATAAGTTAAGTGCTTGCAACCTTTCCTCATAACTAAGATCCTCCAGACCCTTTATTAGCTTTGTTGCCCTTCTTTGTACTCGCTCCATTTCCAGTACATCCTTCCTGAGGACTGGTGCCCAGAACTGGACAGCATACTCCAGGTGCGGCCGGACCAGAGCCTTGTAGAGTGGGAGAATTATCATTTTATCTATTGCGTTGATCCCCCTTTTAATGCATGCCAATATTCTGTTTACTTTATTAGCAGCAGCTTGGCATTGCATGCCATTGCTGAGCCTATCATCTACTAGGACCCCCAGGTCCTTTTCCATCCTAGATTCCCCCAGAGGTTCTCCCCCCAGTGTATAGATTGCATTCATATTTTTGCCACCCAAATGCATTATTTTACATTTTTCTACATTGAACCTCATTTGCCATGTAGTCGCCCACCCCATTAATTTGTTCAGGTCTTTTTGCAAGGTTTCCACATCCTGCGGAGAAGTTATTGCCCTGCTTAGCTTAGTATAGTCTGCAAATACAGAGATTGAACTGTTTATCCCATCCTCCAGATCGTTTATAAACAAATTAAATAGGATTGGTCCCAGCACAGAACCCTGGGGAACCCCACTACCCACCCCTGACCATTCTGAGTACTCCCCATTTATCACCACCCTCTGAACTCGCCCTTGTAGCCAGTTTTCAATCCATGTACTCACCCTATGGTCCATGCCAATGGACCTTATTTTGTACAGTAAACGTTTATGGGGAACTGTGTCAAATGCTTTTGCAAAATCCAGATACACCACGTCTACGGGCCTTCCTTTATCTAGATGGCAACTCACCTCCTCATAGAAGGTTAATAGATTGGTTTGGCAAGAACGATTCTTCATGAATCCATGCTGATTACTGCTAATGATATCGTTCTTATTACTAAAATCTTGTATATAGCCCCTTATCATCCCCTCCAAGAGTTTACATACTATTGATGTTAGGCTAACTGGTCTGTAATTCCCAGGGATGTATTTTGGGCCCTTTTTAAATATTGGTGCTACATTGGCTTTTCTCCAATCAGCTGGTACCATTCCAGTCAATAGACTGTCTGTAAAAATTAGGAACAACGGTCTGGCAATCACTTGACTGAGTTCCCTAAGTACCCTCGGATGCAAGCCATCTGGTCCCGGTGATTTATTAATGTTAATGTTAATACAATCCATATACCCAGTGGTAGATGGTCTGTACACTTCTTATAGATTTATATTCAATTTTTTTAAGGAATATGTACACTGGTATTTTATTTATTATTTTTTATTTTGATGATAAATTAGAATTATAACCCTATCACTTTACATTCAAACATCTTGTGCCATATAGGGTAGCGCCATTTCCCCACTCTCCTGTACATACTCTTATAGGTCCCCTTGGGAACCAATTAGGGGAGGCTGCAACTCTTTTCCTAAGCGCGGATTCTTATTACACCGTAAAAAGAAATTTGGTCCCAGCCATCCACATGCCATCCACATGCTCAGCATCTGAATGCTAGCTTGGCCAAATTGCTAGCACTGCAACTGCTGCCTTTTCAGCTGGTAGACTCTGCCCCCTTTCATGAATTTGTGGAATGTGCTGTAACTCAGTTGCAGGTTCCAAAAGTCATTTCTTTTCACGGAAGGCCATTCTGGCTCTCTACCGGCATGTGGAAGGCAATGTTTTTGTCAGGGCGGTCAGCAATAAGGTGTATATTACTGCTGACTCATGGTCTAGCAGGCATGGGGAGGGGACGTTACCTTTCCTTCACAGCGCACTGGGTAACTCTGCGGACAGCTGGGAAGGATGTAGGACAGGGTTCAGGATTGTTGGAGCTTGTTCCACCAACAAGCCTCCAAAATGCTAGTGGTGGTCCACAGCTCTCTCCTCCACCCCCTCCTCTTCTTCTTCCTCTATGTCCTCTTCTACAGATTTGTCCTCTGAACCAGCGGTGCTCCAAAAGCGTTCAAGGGGCTATGCAAGCACTCAGGCAAAAAGATGCCATGCGGTGCATGAGTTACATAGTTACATAGTAAGTGAGGTTGAAAAAAGACATAAGTCCATCAAGTCCAACCTGTGTGTGTGATTGTATGTCAGTATTACATTCTATATCCCTGTATGTTGCAGTCGTTCAGGTGCTTATATTATAGTTTCTTGAAACTATTGATGCCCCCCGCTGAGACCACCGCCTGTGGAAGGGAATTCCACATCCTTGCCGCTCTTACAGTAAAGAACCCTCTACGTAGTTTAAGGTTAAACTACTTCTTAGGGGACATTAGCCACACTGGGGCAGAAATTCTGTCAGATCTGCAGGGGCAGGCTCAGAGGTGGTTTACGCCACGCCAACTTTCCAGCCAGGAATGGTTGTATGCGACAATGGCACCAACCTTCTCTCCACCCTCCGACAGGGACACTTGACCCATGTTCCATGTTTGGCACACGTCCTGAATTTTATTTAATTATTGCCCTTATCCTCTTAAAGGCATAAACCTTACTATAAATAAACTAAAATTACCAGCACCGGTCTATGCACTACAAAGCACATAACACAATTACACTGACTGTACCTCATTAGATGATCCTATTTTTTTCCTCAACCCTTTGAAAACTGGGTGTGGCTTAACTTAGCCTAGCATTAGGAGGTGGAGACATGATATCACATGATGCCCCCTCCCCACAGAAATCAATGATCATGTACAAAAGAGACATGCAGCTCAGGGAGAGAGAGAACAGGAGGGAGTAGACACATACTATTTTGTTAAGCATGACTGGGAGGGTTAATTGTGTATCTGTCAATTACCAGAGAAAGGGCGGGCTGTTACCATAGATTACCTGGTGTCAGGCAAAATCAGCGTATGAGACAAAAGGATGATTGAGGACGGGAACAAAGCTAGATGCTGACCCCCTAATTGGAAATTGATGTCATTACTTTGACATTAAATACAGGGGGTCCCCGACTTACGAACATCCGACTTACGAACGACCCCTACTTACGAACGGGGCCCGAGTGACGTCACTGCCGGCCGGCGCCATCCCTCTTCTTGCTGGAGTGTGAGCCGTTCCTGTGTTCCTGGCCTGGTTGTGAAGTTAAGGGGCCCCCCTCGTTATCCTGCCTGCCCGTCCACGGTCGGGGGACTGCCGGTGGCCTGCCAGGCCGCTACAACTGCCCGTCGCGGCCGCGGCCTTGTCCGGCCTAGTGAGGCCTCCAGGATCCCCGGTCTTTCCTAGGAGTGCTGCCCCGCGGAGGTGCACCACGGCCGGCCTGCCTGGACACACCGTCTACCCATCTCCTTGCTGTGCCATCAGGTGAGCAGCCTGTACTGCAGTACTGTAATATGCTTAAGATATATGTTTAATATGCATTGTACTGTACCTCTGCTTCCTCCTGTCCCTGCCGCCATGTAAAGAGTGAGAGGGGAGAGCTGTGCTCCTCCCCTCTCAGCTATGAAAGAAAATCTAGCAGTGCTAGGAGGTGACAGGGTCAATAAAGGGAACCTGTCACCTCCAATTGCTATCACACAGGGAATTGTTTTCTCCTGTGTGATAGCAATAAAGTTAAATGAAAAAAAATTGATAAAAAAATAAGAATAAAAAAAATAAGAAATACAGTATTAATTAAATTTAAAAAAAATAACAAAGTAATTAAAGTAAAGAATAATTAAAATAAAAAAAATTATACAAAAATTAAAAAAAGTAAATGACAAGCTACAAAAAAAAAAAAAAAAGTGATAAAAAAGTAAAAAAAAAAAAAGAAACAAAACATATTTGAACTAAACGTGCCACTCCTGCCATCCAGTTGCCATTTTGGGGGGGGGGGGTTCGGTTGGCGGGGAGGGGGTGCATTGCGGAACCTGGCCTTGGGGTGGCAGGGAGAGCAAATCCGGCCCTGCTTGTACCACACACAATTGAATGAGAGCTCCACAATAGGCAGACGACATGAGCCCACGCTGGAACACAGGGACAGAATGTATCCCTGTGTCCCAGCACGAGCCCATGCCATCTACCCATGCGGAGCCCCCACCCAATCGCGCGTGTTTTTTATACCATCTCTGCTTGGTCCTGAATGTAACCACTACTGTATCCTTCTGTTCTCTTTTAGCCCTGTTTTTTTGTACTGTACTGGATGTTTAAGAATTTACATGTATGTATCTGCATCTACATGCACAGGTAAACATAAATAATATGTTAAACCAAACACCTGTCTACGTTGTATTTATTTATTTATAGAGCCACTTAAGTTTTTACTGCTGTCTGTATCCTCATTAGATGGATTTAATCTCACTTCCTGACTCTGAGACTGGATTTGCACTTAAAAAAGGTACTGTTCCGACTTACAAACAAATTCGACTTAAGAACAAACCTACAGTCCCTATCTCGTTCGTAACCCGGGGACCCCCTGTACTGGGTTATGGCTGTAGCTAGATGCCATAAGCCCAGTATTTTAATTCCCTTAGGCAGCCGGCTTTCATAAAAAAGTGATCCTGTGCTGTATTCACTGTAGGTTCACTTTTAGAAGCAGCAGTAGAGGTGCCCCCCCTGCCGATTCCCAAGCTTACGTTACCAATCACTGAGCCAGGGAAGCAGCCGACGCCAGCAGTGTCTTCCCATAGAGAAAAGCGATGGCAAGATGGCCACCGCACATCTCTATGTGCTTGGAAGACCGGAACAACGTCATGATGTCACTTCCAGGTTCTCAGGTCATGTAAACATGTTTTTTTTTTGCTTAAAGCAAAAGATTGATCTTTTGCTTTTAAAGGTAGAGGAGAGAGTTGAGGTCTTTTAGACTCAATATCTCTCCACAAGGAATGTTTTTTGAGTGATAAAAAACTAAAAGGACAGTGTAAAAAAATTGCAAAAATGTAATAAAATATAATTAGAAAAAAAAAGGTTTTAATTGTCCCATCCTCACATGCAGTAGTGAATGCATCTGTAGGTCACGCCCACATATTTAGTGTTTGCACCACACCTGTGAGGTATCGCCACAAACATCTGAGCAAGAGCAATAATTCTAGCACTAGATCTCCTCTGTAACTCTAATCTGGTAACCTATGGAAATACAGTGCCTTGAAAAAGTATTCATACCCTTTGAAATTTTCTGTCATGTTACACAAAGAAACGTAAATGGATTTTATTGGGATTTTATATGATAGAACAACACAAAGTGGCACATAATTGTGAAGTAGAAGGAAAATGATAAATGGTTTTCAACATTTTTTACAGATAAATATGTCTAAAGTGTGGCATGTATTTATATTCAGCCCCCTTTACTCTGATACCCCTAACTAAAATCTAGTGGAACCAATTCGTAAATAGAGTCCACCTGTGTGCAATTTAATCTCAGTATAAATACGGCTGTTCTGTGAAGCCCTCCAAGGTTTGTTAGAGAACCTTAGTGAACAAACAGCATTATGAAGGCCAAGGAACACACCAGACAGGTCAGGGATAAAGTTGTGGTGAAGTTTAAAGCAGGGTTAGGTTATAAAAAAATATCCCAAGCTTTGAACATCTCACGGAGGATGGTTCAATCCATCATCCGAAAATGGGAAGTGTATGGCACAACTGCAAACCTACCAAGACATGGCCGTCCACCTAAACTGACAGGCCGGGCAAGGAGAGCATTAATCAGAGAAGCAGCCAAGAGGCCTATGGTAGCTCTGGAGGAGCTGCAGAGATCCACAGCTCAGGTGGGAGAATCACACAAAATCACAAATCTGGCCTTTATGGAAGAGTGGCAAGAAGAAAAATATTGTTGAAAGAAAGCCATAAGAAGTCCCGTTTGCAGCTTGCGAGAAGCCATGTGGGGGACACAGCAAACATATGGAAGAAGGTGCTCTGGTCAGATGAGACCAAAATTTAGCTTTTTGGCCTAAAAGCAAAACGCTATGTGTGGCAGAAAACTAACACTGCACATCACCCTGAACACACCATCCCCACCGTGAAACATGGTGGTGGCAGCATCATGTTGTGGGGATGCTTTTCTTCAGCAGGGACAGGGAAGCTGATCTGAGTTGATGGGAAGATGGATGGAGCCAAATACAGGGCAATCTTAGAAGAAGTCTGCAAAAGACTTGAGACTGGGGCGGAGGTTCACCTTCCAGCAGGACAATGACCCTAAACATACAGCCAGAGCTACAATGGCATGGTTTTGATCAAAGCATATTCATGTGTTATGCCCCGTACACACGGTCGGACTTTGTTCGGACATTCCGACAACAAAATCCTAGGATTTTTTCCGACGGATGTTGGCTCAAACTTGTCTTGCGTACACACGGTTGCACAAAGTTGTCGGAATTTCTGATCGCCCACCACACGGTCACGTACACCACGTACGACGAGACTAGAAAAGGCCAGTTCAGAACCAAGCGCGGCACCCTTTGGGCTCCTTTTGTTAGTAAAAGTTTGGTGAGAGACGATTCGCGCTTTTTCAGACTCGTGGCTTTCAGATCGTTTTCTGCCGTTCAGTTTGTGCTTGTGGGTTTGTATCTGCTCTTCAGTGCGTGCAGCAAGTTCCGCGTGACTTTAATTAGTCATTGTATTCTTGTTCGTTCGTTACTGTTTTTCAGGTCACTCTTCACAGGCCTTGCTGTTCTTCAGTGCGTTCTGTTACTTCGTTCTGAGCAGCCGACCGTTTTCTAGCCATGCTGCGTATGCGTACTCCTCGTAGAGTTCGTGCTGTGCGGGGGCTTGGTGTTGGGGTCCTGACCTTGACACAAGTCCAGTCCATGAACAGGGTGGGGAGGAGTTCAGGGACCAAGAATTGGTTGCTTCAGCGTGACCAGTTCTGTCATATGCCTTTGCTCCGTGAGATCCGTGAGAATAATCCTGATGATTTCAGGAACTTTCTCAGGATGACGGACCCCGTGTTTCACCGTCTGTTGGCTTCGCTGACCCCTTATATTAGCAGGCAGGATACCTGCATGAGGCAAGCCATCACTCCGGAGCAGAGGCTAGTCGCCACCCTGCGGTACTTGGCGACAGGGAGAAGCCTGCAGGACCTCAAGTTCTCGACAGGCATCTCCCCGCAGGCTCTGGGTATCATTATCCCAGAGACCTGTTCTGCCATCATACAGGTCCTGCAGAAGGAGTATATGAAGGTAAGATTTTTATCCTTTAATATCACATTTTATTGTATTGAATGTTTGATAATATATTGTATTTCTTTCCTCATTCCCTAATTACCATGATTGTAATATGCTGTGAATGTCCCCTTTGTCCTCATGCATGCTGGATTTTTATGTAATTATTATTTTAGGTCCTTCATACATATTTGCCCTTCAATAACCTCCCCAGCATGGTCTCTCCTGGCCTATATTCACCTCATGTAGTCACTTAACAATGTATTTTATCAGCTCCATAGTAGTGCTTTACCCCACACACCCCCTAAAATGTTTGTAAATGTTATTTTTGCTTTAAATTCTGGCAGAGTGCCAGAGGCTTTTTTTTTTGTGTTGTCCCCAAATAATTTTTAGTAACCCTCCCTCCCCCCAACTGCTAAGTCAGCTGATCCCAATTCTCTATCTATCCTCAATCATCTATCTGCTGACTTTGCCAAACCCATACACACTATACCCATCTCTTTTGTGGTCAGATTTATGGATGAATTCCCCAAAGCATGTAGTGCAAGGGCCTGCCTGTATACTTTACAATGGTACTGTTTCACGTTTTTGTATCCTATTATTATCTTGACAGGTAATAGCAGAATGTCCAAATGTCCTCAAATGTGTACAATGTGTATTTATATCTTTGTATTATGACACTTCTTACCTGTCCAGTGGGCTGCCAATAGTGTAACTAAGGAGGGGCTGTTCCAAGTAATACCCTGTATTTAGGCATTCATCTTTCAATGAAGTGAAGAGGGTTACCTGTCCAAGATTTCCACACACCCCATAATGTTAGAAATAACCCATGAGAGGGGGGGAGGGGGGATATGATAGGTGTACCTTATACTTTGGCGTTGTTAAATTCCCCTTAATAAATGCTATCTGGAGGTTGCCCCATACTGTTTGTGCCTAATCTGCTTGCCATGTTTCTGATCAACAATAGTAATGTTATTTTTTTTTTCCTCAACAGTTTCCTTCCACGCCACAGGAATGGCAGACTGTGGCCTCCTACTTTGCCCAGCGGTGGGACTTTCCTAACTGCGGAGGGGCAATTGATGAGAAACACGTCCACATCGTCCCACCACCCAACTCGGAGTCGTACTATTTCAACTATAAGGGGTTCAATAGTATTGTGATGTTGGCGGTGGTGTCGGCTACTTACGATTTCCTGTATGTGGACGTGGGGAAGAATGGACGGATGTCCGATGGTGGAGTCATCGCCCAGACGGAGTTCTACAGGCGTCTCCAGAATGGCAGCTTGGACTTGCCAGCTCCAGAGGACAATGTGGAAGGACTCCCATTCGTGTTCGTTGCTGATGAAGCGTTTGCGCTGGGGGACCACCTGATGCGGCCATTCCCGATGAGGACCCTCACCCTGGAACAGAGGGTTTTTAATTACCGGCTGGCCAGAGCCCGAAGAGTGGTAGAGAACACATTTGGAATCCTGGCCAGCCGGTTCCGCCTATTTATGACACCCATCCATATGGCGGAATATAAACTGAACCATATTATACTGGCGTGCTGTATTCTCCATAACTTTTTAAGGAAACATTCGGCCAACTATGCTGGCTCAGTTGGGCCTGAGGCCGGAATGATACATGAAACCACACTGACGGCACTTGAAAGCGGCCGTCCTGGCTTGCCCTGCCTGAGTGCCCATGATGTCCGGTTAGCTACCTGGAGTTCTTTGCGGGTAGGGGGGCCATCAATATTCCAGCAAATATGTGAAGCTTTTTTCTAATAAAAAAAAAAAAAAACATTCTTTGTGGACATTTACTGCTTGTGTTTGTTTTAGCTGACCCTGACAGAAATGTGTGGAGTCCAGAAAATGGCGTGATTGTGTAACCTTATACAAAGCACTGTTGGCTGTTATTTACTAAATGCAAAAACACATTTCACTACAAGTGCAGTTGCAACTGCACTGAAACTGCACTTGTAGTGCCAAGAGGATTTGCCCTTAGTAAATAACCCCCATTTTCTATGAAAACAGCAATGACATCACCCCAAAAGTGTTGTAGCGTTGAGACAATAATCCACACATTCTTGCTTAACAAACTTTTTTATACCTGCACAATCACATGTGCATTTACCAAAGGTTTTTCAAACAAACCAACATGTTTGTTGTCTAACAATTTTTGGGGTAGCATTATCAAAAATTGAAATGTCCATTTAAGATAAAACAGGCATGTGTAAAATCAACAAGAAAGACACAAATCTTGAACTTAAAAATGTCACATATGGTAGAACTTGAAGGCTATATCAGACATCAGTATTTAGAAACTGTGTTTGATATTGCGTTCAGATGGGGTGAAGTCACCCCAGGAAAAGCCAAATTTGGAAGATGCACACCAATTTACCAATGTCAACATGTGCGACCTGCCATCACGGGGGATCAAGGGACGTGTTTTGGGGGAGAAACCCCTTCCTCTCAGCTACTTTATTATTGAGGAAGGGGTTGCACCCCCAAAACGCGTCCATTGATCTCCCGTGATGGCAGATAGCACATGTTGGCACACTGTGTGCATCCTCCAAATTTGGCTTTGTGAAAAATCACAAAAACATTTTGCACATTGTAGCACAACAAAAAACAAAGGGTTTTGGAGGGGCTTTAAACTCGCCCCAAAACATCAATGATGTTTTTTATTTTTTGGAATAACATCATTGATGTTTTTCTTGATGTTTTCCAATTGTAAATTACACCCCATGATCTCCCCGATCAGGATCTGGGCACTTTCGGATGTGAAAGGATCTGGATCCACAACATCACGATCACCTAAAAAGAGAGGAACCCCAAAAAAAAATTAGGTCTCAAATATATGACGGAATCCATCTCTTACCTGAGCCTGTGGTCGCAGACACTCTGTTGATAGATACCACCTGTTGTGGTGACTAGTTCCACCACGTCTTCTTCCTCCTGCTCAGCTTGTGTTGGGGGGATTTCCCCTTCTTCCAGGGGGGGGCTCTGGTCTCCTCAGATGAGGGGTGTCCTCCGAGTCTTTTCTCCCCTATGTTAAACCAAAATGGTATACTTAGCACACAGATATTTTATGGCATTACTATAAATAGGAAACATTGCTTGGAAGTGGGGTACAATTGTCAATTTTAGCAGAGTTCCAAAATGTAGCATTTTCAGTGTCCTTTGTCAAGCTGCAATACTTTACCTGTTTGGTACAAGCTTCACAGATGTAGCCCCCCCTATAGTATACACTGGAGCACCTGTGTGCCCCCCCTAATAAAAATGGTGTTCTGGGGTCCCACACTAGTGCTCCAGTGTCCAGATGTGAAAACAGCTGCTGAGTGTCCTCTCCTTACACAGAATCTAGTTTGCATTTCATTCTAGTAACCAAGCCATCTACACAACCCAATTCTTTTAAGACAAGTATAGGGCGTAAAAATGGTGGCCAAATGCATATGGCCTAAACAATGTTATTTTATAGTCCGAAAGAAAAATGTTTGATACGAACGAATAATGTGCCCATGAACATGAAAGTTGCCATTTTAAACTGTACAACAGTTCCTAAAAGCACATGGAGCAGCACGAACGTAATAAACATAAAAAGAATAGGAACACAGCACAACTACTTACTTTTTTGCAGTACTCTCCGGATCTTTCTGTACTGCTCATGTTCTCGTAATTTGAGGTCCGACCACCGCTTCCTGAGCTGATCTTTCGATTGTCGTACCCCGAAATTCCGGTGCAGACTCCTGACCACTTTCGCCATGATCTTGGCCTTTCTGACATTGCGGTTGGGGTAAGGTCCATACTTCCCGTCATAGTCGGCCCTCTTCAGGATGTCCACCATCTCCAACATCTCCCCAAAGGACATACAGTGGCTTGCGAAAGTATTCGGCCCCCTTGAACTTTTCAACCTTTTGCCACATTTCAGGCTTCAAACATAAAGATATAAAATTTTAATTTTTTGTGAAGAATCACCAACAAGTGGGACACAATTGTGAAGTGGAACGAAATCTATTGGATATTTTAAACTTTTTTAGCAATTAAAAAACTGAAAAGTGGTGCGTGCAAAATTATTCGGCCCCTTTACTTTCAGTGCAGAAAACTCACTCCAGAAGTTCAGCGAGGATCTCTGAATGATCCAATGTTGTCCTAAATGACTGATGGTGATAAATAGAATCCACCTGTGTGTAATCAAGTCTCTGTATAAATGCACCTGCTCTGTGATAGTCTCAGGGTTCTGTTGAAAGCGCAGAGAGCATCATGAAGACCAAGGAACACACCAGGCAGGTCCGTAATACTGTTGTGGAGAAGTTTAAAGCCAGATTTGGATACAAAAAGATTTCCCAAGCTTTAAACATCCCAAGGAGCACTGTGCAAGCGATCATTTTGAAATGGAAGGAGTATCAGACCACTGCAAATCTACCAAGACCTGGCTGTCCCTCTAAACTTTCAGCTCAGACAAGGAGAAGACTGATCAGAGATGCAGCCAAGAGGCCCATGATCACTCTGGATGAACTGCAGAGAACTACAGCTGAGGTGGGAGAGTCTGTCCATAGGACAACAATCAGTCGTACACTGCACAAATCTGCCCTTTATGGAAGAGTGGCAAGAAGAAAGCCATTTCTCAAAGATATCCATAAAAAGTCTCGTCTAAAGTTTGCCACAAGCCCCCTGGGAGACACACCAAACATGTGGATGAAACCAAAATCGAACTTTTTGGCCACAATGCAAAACGATATGTTTGGCGTAAAAGCAACACAGCTCATCACACTTAACACACCATCCCCACCGTGAAACATGGTGGTGGCAGCATCATGGTTTGGGCCTGCTTTTCTTCAGCAGGGACAGGGAAGATGGTTAAAATTGAGGGGAAGATGGATGCAGCCAAATACAGGACCATTCTGGATGATAACCTGTTGGAGTCTGCAAAAGACCTGAAACTGGGACGGAGATTTATCTTCCAACAAGACAATGATCCCAAACATACAGCAAAATCTACAAAGGAATGGTTCACAAATAAACGTATCCAGGTGTTAGAATGGCCAAGTCAAAGTCCAGACCTGAATCCAATCGAGAATCTGTGGAAAGAGCTGAAAACTGCTGTTCACATATGCTCTCCATCCAACCTCACTGAGCTCGAGCTGTTTTGCAAGGAAGAATGGGCAAGAATTTCAGTCTCTCGATGTGCAAAACTGATAGAGACATACCCCAAGTGACTTGCAGCTTTAATCGCAGCAAAAGGTGGCTCTACAAAGTATTAACGCAAGGGGGCTGAATAATTTTGCACGCCCCACTTTTCATTTTTTTATTAGTTAAAAAAGTTTCAAAAATCCAAAAGATTTTGTTCCACTTCACAATTGTGTCCCACTTGTTGGTGATTCTTCACAAAAAAATTAAATTTTATATCTTTATGTTTGAAGCCTGAAATGTGGCAAAAGGTTGAAAAGTTCAAGGGGGCCGAATACTTTCGCAAGCCACTGTATTTGAGTCCTTAAATCTCCTTCTGGATCGGGACGTGTCTGGATCCGGGCTTTCCTCCTCCTCCTCCTTGTTGCTACAATTACCACGATCCTGCTGTGTATCCTCCATGTGCTCTTCACCCACTGCACCGAACGAAAAGGGGCGGGGAATAGACTAGAAAGAACGTCAGGGGCGGGCGGAGTTACACGCATGCACAGTGTGTATAAAGCGTAACATGCGTGCGTCTTACGTACGATCTGTGAGCGGAGGAGGGAGCATCGGAGGCGCCGATCGTGATAAAGAAGGTAGGATCTAAACTTGGGCCTATACTGCTTCGAAATGGAAGCCTATATTGTAACAAGATTAGGGGAGTTTGGCCTGACATTAGGGTTTGTCTTGTGTTGTGTCTTGCAGAGAAAATGGATGGGTTCAACGACCACAATTTCCTCCCCCTGTTCATAGACAAGTACAGGGAGCTGCCCTGTCTGTGGCAAGTGAGACATCCTCATTACAACAATAAACAGAAGAGGCAGGCAGCGCTGGAGAAACTGCTGGGAGTTGGTGAAGCCGGTGGTCCCCACAGCAACCATCCCCTATTTAAAAGCCAAAATTGGTGGCCTGAGGAGCACTTATCTTAGGGAGCGCAAGAAGGTCACGGATTCCCAGAGGTCCGGAGCTGCAGCAGATGACGTTTATGTCCCCAGGCTGTGGTACTATGAGAGACTGCGATTTCTGTCAGACCACACTGAAGTCAGGGAATCCCTCTCTACTCTTCCTTTCACGCTTCCTTCCACCCCAGCTGAGGCTTCCGATGTCCAACCTGGTCCTTCCAGCGAGGAAGAAGTAGAGGAGCCCAGCTGGAGTCAGGTATAGCATTGTTCTACTCATTTCTGGGCAATAAATAAATGATGTTTACTAGATGTTATTATTGATCACTAATTGCTGATTGAAAAAAGTGTTTTACATATCAATAGACAGTAGTGGGCACCCAAATTTGGGACAAGAATGAAAAATGGTGGGCTCAGAAGGATAGTCTGTTATATTTGTTAACATTCAATTTGCAACAGTCAGGAGGTGACAATTGTGTGTGATTGATGAAGAAAATACTAAAACTATGTCCTTTTTTATACACAGGAAGACCTCAGCCAGGAAGAGGTTGTGGAATGTGGCAGCCAGGAGGAGGCGGGGATTAGTGGCAGCCAGGAGGAGGCGGGCTAAGTGTCAGCCAAGAGAAGCCTGGGACAAGTCGCAGCCTGACAGAATCCCAGGTTCCTCCCCTCCGCCTTCCATATAAAAGAGCCAGGAAGATGACTCCCGTGCAGGATTCTGCGTTCAGGCTGATTCAGGATTCTTCGGCGTCCCTATGAGCCTTACCCACTCCTGAAGAGGCCTTTGCCTGCATGGCTGTCACCAAACTGCAGGGCATGCAGGAGGGTCAACGCAGGCTCTGTGAGGACCTTCTGTATAAAGTCCTACGTAAGGGGGTGAGTGGGGAACTAACACCCAAGACCGACGTCATTGAGTTGGACCATCCTCCTCCTCCTCCTGCTGCCACAACTCCACCACCAGAGCCACCGTGTGGAAGGAAGTGTGGAAGGAAGACCAGAGAGTGAACTTCTGGACCAGACTGCCCTCCCTTAGATAAGGACTCCTCAGGCCACCAATTTTGATTAAAAATTATTGATGTGTGCCCTGGGGGTACAAGGCTTCACCCACTTCTGCTGTTTCTCCAGCGTTGCCTCCCTCTTTGTTTAGTTGTAAGCCCTTAATAAAAAAATTTTGGGTAAATTATACTCTCCTATGTGTGTTTTCATCCAAAAAGGACAGTTTGTTGGTGAGGATTCAGGTACATTTCTAACATAAAATGTGAAATTAACAAGAGACAACAACACCAAACAATCTCCTACAGATTAAATAGAACAACATATCAATGGTGTTGTGGGAACTTGTCACAAAAAACACACACAAACATTTTCGGGAGTACAAATAAAAATCCCCCCAAAAAAAATAACACCCTTCAAAAAAATACAAACACAAAAAAAGAATCTACATTAAAGCCAAAAAAAAATACAACAAAAATATGTTGTCAGATGTGAGAAATCAAAATATATTGAGGGAATCCCGATAAATAGTAACAAAATAAGTTAGTGAGAAGTGTGTGTGAATATGAGCAGCAAAACTACTTTATTCTTGTCACATTATAAAGAAGAAGAGAGTTTGCTGTATTAAACCATTTTTAACATTGCAGCGTGACGAAAGTGCTGTATCCATTGCGAACGCTAAGTTTACCAGAACGAGCTGTTCCGTGCCGGAATTTCTTCTGAGCATGCGTGGCACTTTGTGCGTCGGAACAGGCCACACACGGTCGGAATTGACGCGATCAGATTTTGTTGTCAGAAAATGTTATCTCCTGCTCTCCAACTTTGTGTGTCGGAAAATCCGATGGAAAATGTCCGATGGAGGCCACACACGGTCGGAATTTCCGACAACATGCTCCGATCGGACATTTTCCATCGGAAAATCCGACCATGTGTACAGGGCATTAGAATGGCCCAGTCAAAGTCCAGACCTAAATCCAATTGAGAATCTGTGGGAAGACTTGAAAATTGCTGTTCACAGACGCTCTCCATCCAACCTGACAGAGCTTGAGCTATTTTGCAAAGAAGAATCAGCAAAAATGTCACTCTCTAGATGTGCAAAGCTGGTAGAGAAATCACCAAAAAAAACTTGCAGCTGTAATTGCAGTGAAAGGCGGTTCTACAAAGTAATGACTCAGGGGGGCTGAATACAAATGTACGCCACACTTTTCACATATTTATTTGTAAAAAATGTTGAAAACCATTTATCATTTTCCTTCCACTTCACAATTATGTGCCACTTTGTGTTGGTCTATCACATAAAATCTTAATAAAATACATGTACGTTTCTTATTGTAACATGACAAAACATGGGAAATTTCAAAGGGTGTGAATACTTTTTCAAGGCACTATATATTGTTTTTTTTTTATTCATTAAAGTGTATTTTTCCTAAAAAAATTGCATTTGAAAAACCGCTACTCAAAAACCATGTGACCTCTATTTCATTCTCTAGGGTCTCTGCTAATGTATATATATATATATATATATATATATATATATATATATATATATATATATATATATATATATATATATATATATATAATGTTTGGGGGTTCTAACTAATTTTTCTAGCAGAAAATACTGATATTTATGTGGTTAACCAAAAAAAGGCTTAGATTCTTTTAGATTTTCTAGGTTTACCACCACTAATATTTTTTCTGGGGTTTGTTTGTGTTGTCTGACCATTATTGTTTAAACATTTATTTGTATTCATTTCATTAATTCTATATTGTCCAAAAATGCTAAATTTAAAAAAAAGCCTTTAATTCATTTGTATATAACTTTGCAATGCTTAATAGCTGAGTCAAAATTTTTGTTGTCTTTTTAAAAAAATATGAAATAACATTCGTACTTTTAGTCCAAGAAAGCATCATCAAAGCTAAAAAAAATTTTTATATTTAATTTTATTTATTGTTTGTTCATGGATCGCATTAAAAATCAAAATAATTTTTAAAAGACAATGTCATCAAAAGAAAGACATATTTGTCTTAAAAAAAAATGATACATGTACTGTATAACATTGTTATATTAAGTAATGAAAGCAATTATTGCTGAATTAATAGGTCCATTGCAAAATGTAAAAATTGCTCTGGTCTATAGGGAGTGTACAAGTGGGAGAGCTGAGGTTGTTATTTACCAATATTCACAGGGAGGGTTTTTATTTCTCAATAGATTTGTCAAATGCCTATAAAACAATAGCTAAATGCTAATTGTATGTGTTCTCTCTATTCTGTGGCTGAGTTGTGTTTTATCTCTCAATATTTAACTGATACATAAACTACAGACTACATGCAGTAGATGTTGATCCCTTGCTCTTGGTATTGTAAGCTTCATATAGGATTATACAATAAAACTTGAATCTGGAGCGTAACATAAAAGTCATATTTTTACAGCTTGAGGTTTCATATAATTAATAACGATTTATTTTTGGAAATCCTTTTACGCATCTCTTGCTAGAAAATGGAATAAATTGTTATTTTTCGAGAAAAAAAACTTTGAAGTTTAGGTAATATCTTTCATGAAATGCAAAATTTTTGAAACACTTTACATTTCTTCATCAGGCATTTAAAAAAAATACTCTTTAAATCCATATTTAATTGTGGAGGACAACAGATACATTAACCACTTTAAGTCCGGACACTTTCACCCCCTTCCGGCCCAGGCTATTTTTCAGCTCTCAGCGCTGTCACAATTTAAACAGCAATTACTCAGTCATGCTACACAGATAGATATATATATATATATATACCGTATATACTCGAGTATAAGTCGTTCCGAGTATAAGTCGAGGCCCTAATTTACCACAAAAAATGGGAAAAACTTAGTGACCCGAGTATAAGACGAGGGGGAGAAATGCACAGCTACTGTAAGTGGTAAAGAGGGTCAACAATGTCCATCTGCAGCCTCACTGTGCCCATTTGCATGCCTCACTGTGCCCATTTGCATGCCTCACTGTGCCCATTTGCATGCCTCACTGTGCCCATTTGCAGCCATAGGTCCCCCGAACTTCAAACTCGGTAGTTAAGGGTTCCTAGATGCCCCCTCTGCAGCCAAAATTTGGGGTCTCTGAACCCAAAGGGTCCCGAAATGACATTGCTGCAGATGGACACAGTTGACTGACTTTGGAGCCCCATATCTTGGGGCCACTTAGTGTTAGGAACCCCAAGTTTGGTGTGCAAACCCAGTGGAACTAGCGCCATAAAATATCCAAAGCTGGGGTTTCTAGCACCAAGTGTGCCCGAGATACAGGGCCCCAAAAATCGGTTCAGAAAGTGTCAAGCACTTTTCTGCAGCATAGAATGACATTTTCCAAACCGATTTTGGGGCCAGCTTTGGATATGTTATGTTACCAGTTCCACTGAGTTTGCACACCAAATTTGGGGTTCCTAGCACCAAGTGGCCCTGAGATACAGGGCCCCAAAGTCGGTTCAGAAAATGTCAAGCACTTTTCTGCAGCATAGAATGACATTTTCTGAACCGATTTGGGGCCCCGTATCTCGGGGGCCACTTAGTGCTAGGAACTCCAGCTTTGGATATGTTGTGGTACCAGTTCCATTGGGTTTGCACTCCAAATTTGGAGTTCCTAGCACAAAGTGGCCCTGAGATACGGGGCCCCAAAGTTGGTTTGGAAAATGAAATTTTTTGCTGCAGAAAAGTGCTTGACTCGAGTATAAGTCGAGAGGGGCACTTTCAGCACAAAAAAATGTGCTGAAAAACTCGACTTATACTCGAGTATATACGGTATATATATATATATATATATATATATATATATATATATATATAAAAATATACAGTATCCCACATAAGTTAGTACACCCCTCACATTTTTGTAAATATTTCATTATATCTTTTCATGTGTCAGCACTGAAGAAATGACACGTGATCATGTAAGTCGCACATATGCACACGCATATGTAAACGGTGTTTGCACCACACGTGTGAGATATCGTCATGCGCGTTAAGAGTGAAAGCAATAACTCTAGAACTAGACCTCCTCTTTAACTCTAAACAGATAACCTATAAAAATGTTTAAAGCATCGCCTATGAAGATCTGTATGTATCATGCTTTTTTACCATTCCACGAGCGTGCATTATTTTAAAGTGGGGCATTTTAAGTATCTATTTACTCAGAGTAACATCATCTTTCATATTTCACAAAAAAAATGGGGTATATATATTATTATTATTTTTTTTTTTTTAGTTCATTAAAATGTATTTTTTTTTAAATTGCATTTTAAAAATTGCTGTACAAATACAGTTTGACATAAAAAAAATTGCAATAATCACCATTTTTCCCCCTATGGTCTCTGCTAAAAATATACAGTATATATCTATATAGATATATATCTATATCTAGATATAGATATAGATATATATCTATATATAGATATATATATCTATATATATATATCTATATATAGATATATATATCTATATATATATAGATATATAATTTTTTTTTTTTTTTAAGCAAAAAGTACAAAGGATTGCTGCACTTAAAAACTTTGTTTATTCGTTCAAAGGTTTGTAAAGTTACATCCCAGAAAGTGTTCAAAAAGATTTCCATTTCGGGCTCACATGCTCATGCCCTTCCTCAGATCAGAACACATTTTTCCAAAAAAAAAAAAAAAAAATCACATATGGAATCAATCTATGGTTAATTGCTCATTAGTACAATTGTATTCCTTCCTTTATTAATCATTTCACACCACTGATATACAAATGGTTAACCATGTAGAGACTCATCTCACTATTCACTCAGATTGTCCTTCTGTAGAAAATATATATATATATATATATATATATATATATATATATATATATATATATATATATATACATATATAAAAAAAACATCATAACCCAAATATTCCGAAGGATACCATAAAATACTTTTATAGATAATGTATTAATCATACAAATAGATAAAGATCCAAATCTGTATTTAAAACTTTTGGAGTAATAGTTTTAAGAAAATGTATCCAATGAGCCTCACGTTTTCTTAAGATTAGTTCACGATCACCTCCTCTCCTGTTTTTATTAATGCCTTCCAGCACCATGAATTTTAACTGGGAAATTGTATGGCCCTTCTCTATAAAGTGTCTAGCTGGTGGTAACCGTATTAATTTATCTCTAATTGAAGATTTATGCCTGGCTATACGATCTTTAAACTTTTGCGTTGATTCCCCAATATATATTAATCCACATGGACATTTTATGGCATAAATCACATATGACGATTGGCAGGTATAGTGGCCCTTGATAGGAATATCAAAGCCTTTATGTGGGTGTGATATACTTTTTCCCTTTATCATAGAATTACATTGGATACATGATAGACAAGGAAATGATTCCAGGTTTTTTGGTCCCAGAAAAGTTATCTTGGGAATAAGAGGAGAAAATTGATCGGATCTTACCAATCGATCCCTCAAAGTTTTCCCCTTTCTATATGAGGGTAATGGTAAATTCCAAAATTCTTCTATAGTGGGATAACTTTCCCTCGATAAATTCCAATGTTTCTTAATTATGTTAAACACAGTATGTGAAAACAGATGAAATTGTGTAATAAAAGGTATCCTTTTAGTGTGTTTTTTATTTGGATCAGTTTTATTTCGATTTATACGTTCCCTTTTTATTGATGCTTCATGATAATTTCTGTTGATTAGTTTAGCTTCAATTTCCTTTAATCTTTGTTCACGACGTTGCGGATCACTAACTATTCTCTGAACCCGCATTAGTTGGCTTTTAGGAATAGAATTAAAAACAGATTGAGGGTGAAAACTGTCAAAATGTAACAATTGGTTGCGATCTGTACTTTTAACGTAAAGTTCGCTATCAATTTTCATCTGGTTGGTTTTCCAACATGTTGTCCAGGAAGGAAATTTCTGTCCCACTGTACTCCATATTGAATTTCAAACCAGGAATAAGATATATTCAGATATCGATCAAACAATAATAGGGTTCCAGTGTCGCCTCCCCACACTGCAAACACATTGTCCACAAATCTATACCATCCCTGGCAATTTTCCATAAAGATTTTATTATTATATATAAAGGACATTTCAATCATATTCATCAATTCATTTGCGTATGGGGGGTGCGACATTGGAACCCATCGATGTGCCTTTAAGCTGTAAATAATGAGTTTCCTTGAAGAAAAAATCATTTTCCTCAAGGACGATTTTTAGTAGATCCAACAAAAAGTCAATTTGTCGACTATTGTATCAAAAAAATTCAGAAATATTCAGAAAATGAAGAGAAAGAGCCGTCACCAACACCCAATATAACTGACTCTTACTGCCAGTACTTT
This sequence comes from Lithobates septentrionalis, assembly GCA_037952835.1. Classification (NCBI taxonomy): domain Eukaryota; kingdom Metazoa; phylum Chordata; class Amphibia; order Anura; family Ranidae; genus Lithobates; species Lithobates septentrionalis. The sequence continues at coordinate 859,808 of JBBDGP010001745.1, forward strand.
GGATATACACAGTATGAAGATGTATGGCTGGTCAGATCCACGCTTCATATGGTTCACTGAGTTACAGAGGTCCTTCTCACACTGACCGCCCAGGTGTGATCAGTCCAATCTCAGTAAACACTTGACTAAGCAGAATGCTCCCAAAGGTATAGCATGGCGGCCACATATGTAGAACATGGAAGAAACACTCTCATTGCGCAGACATCCAATAGAAGGGTCAATTTATTGATATAAAACAGTATATAGAACTCACATGTATTGAATGAGGTACAAGCAATCGGAAAGCATCCAGCGCTTCCTACCAATGAGATGGCGGCCACTCCCCCGTCCACAGAGCTACATCACGCGCCCCTTGTGCAGCCCAACGTTTCGTCACAAACGTGCAGCTTCAGTTTTATATACTGTTTTAAACCAATAAATTGACCCTTCTATCGGATGTCTGCGCAATGAGGGTGTTTGTTCCATTTTCTACATATGTGGCCGCCATGCTATACCTTTGGGAGCATTCTGCTTAGTCAAGTGTTTTCTGAGATTGGACTGATCACACCTGGGCGGTCAGTGTGAAAGGGACCTCTGTAACGCAGTGAACCGTATGAAGCATGGTTCTGACCAACTATACACCTCATACGGTAAGAGTCAGTTATATTGGGTGTTGGTGACGGCTCTTTCTCTTCATTTTCTGAATATTTCTGATGGACTTCTGAATTTTTTTGATGGACTATTTAATTTATTTATTTATCAGAGTTCGCATGTTTATGATGAACTTCTTGTTTATTACCACCATTTTTAGCGCTACACCTCTTACCCCCCTATTTTCATATTATTGCATCCAACAATATCGTGTTAGCAGCTATTTATAATTTGTATTCTTCTAAGTTTAGCGCAACAAATCCCCTTCTCTTGTCGACTATTGTAGCAATCTAGTGAAAACATAGAAAGTGCAGCGCTAAATATATATGAAGTGTATAGGATCTTTGAAGGAATAGGATCCTACAATGTGAATTAACATAAAATTTACAGTGAACAAAATATCAAATAATAAAAAACAGCATATATTGCAAAATGTATGTGAGAAAAGAGAGGAATCTGAAAAAACAAAAGTCCATGCAGGGATGTTCAATCCATAGGTAGATATAACAAAGCACCCATCCGAGAGAAATGTAAAGGAAAAAACACTAAAAGATGATCCACCATGAAGTGAGTATGTAGATTCTGCTTACCGGACGGCGATGACTGCTGTTACGGCAGTCTCGCCCAGCATAGGGATTAGGGTCTCCCAAAACTGAGGATGCAACACAGGAACAACAGCTTTAGCAGTCGATCGTTTCCGGAAACATAAAACAGAACACTCCCATAGCGTAAAAACGTATGACAAAGGGGGTTTATTTAGAATAAAAAATAATCGCACTTACAATGTTGTAGAAAACATGAAGCGTAAAGGATATCATACAAGCAGCGGTGTCTCCGTGTGCCGCGATTCACTTCCTACACTCGTAAGCCCATCCAAGAACGCGATGATGTCACCATCGTAGGCTCCTCCCTACGCGTTTTGTCACGATAGGACGTCGTCTGGGGATTGGCCAGGTGCCGAGTCATCACGTTTGGGCATAAATATACATTGAAAGCGCCATTTTGACTACTGGTAATTAGAGCAATGTAATAGAAAAAAACATGGATCAGCCATATTGACTGCTGGCCGTCAATGATAAGCATGAGTGCAATCAGGAAGTAAAAAGAAAAAAAAAAAAAAAAAAAGAAAAAACCAAAAAGGGTTTTCCCTTGTTATTTATTTTCACTATTTTGGTTTTGGTTTCCGAGCGCAGCTTTTACCCTCTTTGGGTTTTTTACATACCATATTGTAGCAATCTGATTGTCTCAAAAGTCGTTTACAGGCTTCAATACCCAGTTCATGGGGGGTAATAGTGTAGAGACTGGATACGTCCCATGTGACAAGGATGGAATCAGATGACAACTTAATCCTTTTAATTTTTTCAAGAAAATCTGTAGTATCCCCTATAAATGATTTAGTGTTTATTAATAATGGCGTTATACATTTATCAAGGTATTGTGCTAATGGAGTTGTCACTGATTCCATCTCAGATATACAAATGGCTACCAGTGGCTCCTTCTCATATTCGGAGATTGACGCTTCCCTAATCTTTACGGACACAACGGGCTCAAGGGATTTCTTAACCCAGTCCTCTATGATACAATTGACACGCAAGATGGAGAAACTCATGCAACGATCGGTCACGATGGAACTACATGAGGTAACTCTGGCTGAGTATTATAAGTTACAGATGATACCGAGAGGACTGAGGGTTCGCCTGATCCCCACACTATTCTCACAAAATCTTGATTTCAAAACCAAGTTTGCACAGATTTTGAATAAGTGCTCATTTGACATTATGACTTTGACGGTACAATTCTTACAACAAGAAAGACTGACAATCAAACAACAGATTATGGAGTTGGAGAAACAACTTGAGCATTGTTCTAATCAGGATGAACTGTCTGAATTGAAAAATTCGAATGATGCTAAACTTGATGGATTTCGGAAGAATATTCAATTACGGAAAAGAACAAAACTGGAACGTGATCGTGATGATTATAACAACGATCGAGTTTATAATTGGTCAGGTCACAATTATTATCGGACCAAACTGTTTTCTTCGTCCATTGCCTCTACTGGGTCATCAGCCAATGTACCAACTACATCTTTTTTACCTCTAGCAACAACCGATTCATTAGGAGAGGGGGCAAGAGATACAAGAAAAGACACAGCCAGAGGAGTGACGACAAGACGACAAAATCGTCAGAGACGGTGAACGACGATGTGGTATATAACATTTCCTTTATTTCTTTAACTGAGACTGAGATATGGGTTTTGAATAAGGGTTTAGGATTTTGTCCAAAAGAAAAAAAAATTATAATTTTGTTTTAAAACAGGACCTTTATCTTTTTTTTTTTTTTTTTTTTTTTTTTTAGGCAACTGAGGTTTAAAGCATATTTTGCATGTCAACCACCCGTTTTGAATAAATAAATTTTACAGCTGTCTATAATAAACTTAGATCTTAAATCAAAAAGCACGAGGGTACCTTCCACAGCTTGTTCGGCTGTTGAGGTGTACATTGATAGAGTTAATAATGATATGAAATCATTTATCCATGATAGAAAGAAGATTGACCACAGATGGAACAATTTAAGTCGGGAAGAGATTACGGAATCAACCTCCTTCTCAACTCGGCATGATGTAACTATCAAACCGGCTGACAAGGGGGGAGCCATTGTGATTATGAACACCACCAAGTATGAATCGGAAGTGTTGAAACAACTATCAGATGTCAATACATACAAACAATCAAACTCTTGTCCGGTTTTTAAAGTACAATGGGACCTCGGATTGCGAGTAACGCGGTTAACGAGCGTTTCGCAATACGAGCACTGTATTTTTAAAAATCGTAACTCGGTTTGCGAGTGTTGTCTCACAAAACGAGCATGATCCAGGCCGAAACGTGTGCAATACCGCGTGGGTGGGGGAGCGCCAGAGCCGAGCGGCGCCGTTCGGAAATGCACGGAAACGCCATTATTAATAAACACTAAATCATTTATACGGGATACTACAGATTTTCTTGAAAAAATTAAAAGGCTTAAGTTGTCATCTGATTCCATCCTTGTTACATGGGACATATCCAGTCTCTACACTATTATCCCCATGTACTGGGTATTGAAGCCTGTAAACGACTTTTGAGACAATCAGATTACCACAATAGTCAACAAATGGACTTTTTGTTGGATCCACTAAAAATTGTCCTTGAGGAAAATTATTTTCTCTTCAAGGAAACCCAATATTTACAGCTTAAAGGCACATCGATGGGTTCCAATGTCGCACCCCCCATACGCAAACGCATTGATGAATATGATTGAAATGTCCTTTATATATAATAAAAAAATCTTTATGGAAAATTGCCACGGATGGGATAGATTTGTGGACGATGTGTTTGCAGTGTGGGGAGGTGACATTGGAACCCTATTATTGATTGATCAATATCTGAATGATCTTATTCCTGGTTTGAAATTTAATATGGAGTACAGTGGGACAGAAATTTCTTTCCTGGACACCATGTTGAAAAATCAACTAGATGAAAATTGACAGCGATCTTTATGATAAAAGTACAGATAGCAACCAATTGTTACATTTTGACAGTTTTCACCCTCAATTTGTTTTTAATTATATTCCTAAAAGCCAACTAATGCGGGTTCAAAGAATAGTTAGTGATCCACAACGTCGTGAACAACGATTAAAAGAAATGGAAACTAAACTAATCAACAGAAATTATCCTGAAGCATCAATAAAAAAGGAACATTTAAATTTAAATAAAATTAATCCAAATAAAAAACACACTAAAAGGATACCTTTTGTTACACAATTTCATCCGTTTTCACATACTGTGTTTAACATAATTAAGAAACATTGGAATTTATTGAAGGAAAGTTATCTCACTATAGAAGAATTTTGGAATTTACCATTACTCTCATATAGAAAGGGGAGAACTTTGAGGGATTGATTGGTAAGATCCGATCAATTTTCTCCTCTTATTCCCAGGATAACTTTTCTGGGACCAAAAAACCTGAGATCATTTCCTTGTCCATCATGTATCCAATGTAATTCTATGATAAAGGGAAAAAGTACTGTATTTATTGGCGTATAACACGCACTTTTTCCCCTTAACAGGGGAAAATTTTCGGTGCGTGTTATACGCCGACCCCCCGCTCTCTGTGGGCAAGAGGAGCGCCGCCGACATTGACCGAGCTGAGTGTACTGTGTACTTGTGTACTCGGCTACTCGGCTCCGCTTGCAGTCACGCCCAGTCCTGCCTCCTAGCCTTTACGTCCCGGTGTTGTGTCCATCATAGCAGCCGGACCAAGGGGTGGGATGGGGGCATGACTGCGAGCTTAGCCGAGTAGCCGAGTGCACAGTACACTCGGCTCGGCTCGGCTCGCTCTATGTCGGTGGCGAGAGGAGCCGAATATCTCGGCGGTGGTGGCGGCAAATTTAAAAACCAAACATGCTGCAATTTTGGGCAAGGCTGCAGACGGACACTGGGGAAGGCTGCAGGTGGACACTGGGCAAGGCTGCAGACGGACACTGGGGAAGGCTGCAGATGGAGGCTGCAGGTGGACACTGGACAAGGCTGTAGGTGGACACTGGACAAGGCTGTAGGTGGACACTGGACAAGGCTGCAGATGGTCGCTGTGCAAGGCTGCATTGATGGGCATTTAAAATGTAAGTTTTTTTTTCCTTAAACCTCCCTCCTAAAAGTTTTTCTCCTTTAACGTCCCTCCTAAACTTGGGGTGCGTGTCATATGCTGGCGCGTGTTATACACCAATAAATACGGTATATCACACCCACATAAAGGCTTTGATATTCCTATCAAGGGCCACTATACCTGCCAATCATCATATGTGATTTATGCCATAAAATGTCCATGTGGATTATTATATATTGGGGAAATAACCCAAAAGGTTAAAGATCATATAGCCAGGCATAAAAATTCAAAAAGGGATAAATTAACACAGTTACCACTAGCTAGACACTTTATAGAGAAGGGCCATACAATTTCCCAGTTAAAATTCATGGTGCTGGACGGTATTAATAAAAACAGGAGAGGAGGCGATCGTGAACTAATCTTAAGAAAACGTGAGGCTCATTGGATACATTTTCCTAATACTATTACTCCAAAAGGTTTAAATACAGATTTGGATCTTTATCTATTTGAATGATTTTTAATACATTATCTATAAAAGTATTTTATGGTATCCTTCTGAATATTTGGGTTATGATGTTTTTTATATATATGTATATATATATTTTTTCTACAGAATGACAATGTGATGGTTCCTGAGTGAATAGTGAGACGAGTCTCTACATGGTTAACCATTTGTATATCAGTGGTGTGATATAGCTATATAAATACTGTATGTATATTTTCAGCAGACCCTAGGGAAAAAAATGTTGATTACTGCAATTTTGTATTTGAACAGCAATTTTTCAAATGCAATTTTTTTTGAAAAAATAAATTTTAATGAACTAAAAAAAAAAAAACCATAATATATTCCCCATTTTTTTTTTGTAAAATATGAAAGATGATGTTACGCTGAGTAAATAGATACCTAAAATGTCCCACTTTAAAATAATACACACTCGTGGAATGGTAAAAAATCATGATACATAGAAATCTCCATAGGCGATGCATTAAACATTTTTATAGGTTACCTGTTTAGAGTTACAGAGGAGGTCTAGTGCTAGAGTTATTGCTTTCACTCTTAATGTGACGATATCTCACACGTGTGGTGCAAACACCGTTTACATATGCGTGTGCATATGTGCGACTTACATATGCATTCGCTTCTCCGCGTGAGCACATAGGGATGGGGGCGCTTTAATTTTTTCTTTTCATATTTATTTTGTTTTTATTTTTCCGCTGTTTCTTTATTTTTTATTGCTTTTATTCCTATTACAAGGAATATAAACATCCCTTGTAAGAGAAATAAGGATGACAGGACCTCTTTATGGAGAGATCTGGGGTCAAAAGGACCCCAAATCTCATCTTTATTTTTAAAAGCAAAAGATCAAAAAAATGTTTTTGATCTTTTGTTAACCACTTCAGCCCCGGAAGAATTTACCCCCTTCCTGACCAGAGCACTTTTTGCGATTCGGCACTGCGTCGTGTTTAACTGACAATTGCGCGGTCGTGCGACGTTGCACCCAAACAAAATTGATGTCCTTTTTTTCCCACAAATAGAGCTTTCTTTTGGTGGTATTTGATCACCTCTGTGGTTTTTATTTTTTGCGCTATAAACAAAAATAGAGCGACAATTTTGAAAAAAACGCATTATTTTTTACTTTTTGCTATAATAAATATCCCCCAAAAATATATAAAAAAACAATTTTTTACCTCATTTTAGGCCGATACATATTCTTCTACATATTTTTGGTAAAAAAATCGCAATAAGCGATTATTGATCGGTTTGCGCAAAAGTTATAGCGTTTACAAAATAGGGGATAGTTTTTTGCCATTTTTATTAAAAAATTTTTTTTTTTTAAATGGCGGCGATCAGCGATTTTTATCGTGACTGCAACATTATGGCGGACACATTGGACATTTTTGACACATTTTTGGGACCATTGTCATTTATACAGCAATCAGTGCTATAAAAATGCATTGATTCCTGTATAAATGACATTGGCAGTGAAGGGGTTAACCACTAGGGGGCGGGGAGGGGTTAAGTGTGTCCTAGGGGAGTGATCACTAACTGTCAGGGGGATGGGCTGTAAGTGGGACGTCACTGATCTCTGCTCCGATGACAGGGAGCAGAGATTGAGTGACACTGTCACTAGGCAGAACGGGGAGATGCTGTTTACAACGGCATCTCCCCGTTCGTCCTCTCCATTAGGCGATCGCGGGTATGCCCACGGCGATCGAGTCCGCGGGACCCGCGACCCGACTCACTGAGCTTGCCGCGCGCGCACCCGCTGGCCGCCTCTTAAAGGGGAACGTACAGGAGCGGGATTTTGCCTGTACGAGCCCTTTTGCTGACGTAAATGTATGTGAGGTGGTCGGCAAGCGGTTAAAGAAAAAAATGTTTACTTCCGCCCTAGACCAGAAGTGATGTCATGATGTCACTCCGGTCCTCCAAGGCAATCAGAGACGATCTAGTGTGTAAACAAGACAGATCGCCGTTTACAGGAGGGAAGGCATGGATCCTGTATTCCTGCAAAGCAGGAACATGGATCTATGCCTTCCCCTAGTAAAAGCACCCCCAATAGTTTAGTAAAACACAGGCTAGGCACACATTTAACCCTTTGATCACCCCTGATGTTAATGCCTTCCCAGCCAGTGTCATTAGTACAGTGACAGTGTATATTTTTAGCACTGATCACTGTATTAGTGTCACTGGTTCCCACAAAGTGTCACTGTCAGAATGGCAATATCGCAGTCATACTATAAGTCACTGATCGCTGCCATTACTAGTAAAAAAAAAAAATATCCCATAGTTTGTAGACGCTATAACTTTTGCGCAAATCAATATACGCTTATTTTTTTTACCAAAAATATGTAGCAGAATACATATTGACCTAAATGATGAAGAAATTCGATTTTTTTTTCTTTTTTTTTATGTTTTATAGCAGAAAGTAAAAAATGCTGATTTTTATTTTATTTTTTTGTTTATAGCGCAAAAATAATTAAGATTTGTAAGGCAGGTATGATGATTTTATGAAAGCACAAAATCTATTCAATCTAGTGATTATTGTTATTATTTACTTGACTCTCTATTTTCAGAAAATGAATGTTGGAAACGCAACTAAAGTTACAGAAATTCTTCTACTTGGGTTTAAACATTTTGAAAAATTCAAAGGACTAATATTTGTTTTGCTTCTTTTGATTTACTGTGTGACAGTATGTATAAATCTTTTGATCATCATACTTGTATCCTCCAGCAAAAGCCTCCATTCCCCTATGTACTTCTTCCTCAGCCAACTCTCATTATCAGACATCCTGCTGACCACAGACATTATCCCCAATGCCCTTGTAAGTGTAATAAACAATGGGTCCACCATGTCCCTCACGGGTTGTATTGCTCAGTTTTATGTTTTTGGTGGCTCAGAGTCCTCAGAATGTTTCATATTAACTATAATGGCTTATGACAGGTATGTGGCCATCTGCTACCCCCTCCGATATTCCTCGATGATGAGTTTCCCAATTTGCCTGAATTCAGTCCTATGTTCTTGGTTATTGAGTTTTATCTTCATACTTGTGACCACATTAATGATATCTACTCTAGAGTTTTGTGGTCCAAATGTCATTGACCATTTCTTTTGTGACTTTGGTCCTATTATAGAATTATCTTGTTCAGAAACTTCAGCCGTTCAAATAGAGGTTGTGTTGTTGAGCATTCCCGTGATGGTTTTCCCTTTGATAATAATCATTCTATCATACGGGTGTATTGTCACGGCTATACTACGCCTCTCATCCAACATTGATCGATGGAAATCTTTCTCCACTTGCAGTTCTCATTTGACCATCGTCTGCATATTCTATGGAACACTAATTATGATTTATATACTTCCACCAAAGGGGTTATCTTTGTCTATAAGCAAAGTCGTTTCTGTATTGTACACAATGGTGACACCGATGCTTAACCCTTTAATATACAGTCTAAAGAATAAGGATATCAAACATGCTGTTAAACATTTTGCTCATGTCTTGGCACATCGACCACTGTAAAAATGAGTTCTTATGAATGTGTTACTTGGTATTCAATTTCATGAGAAGAAAAGTACAAAGCCCAGACAGATTACCCGTGGAGGTGGAGTGACGTGCTCCTGCTCAAAGTGTCTTCCCAACACTAATGGAACATAGAGGTATAAGGTGAAGAGCTATCAACTCATCCTTCCAAAAAATTCACTTTATTACATCAAATTTGGAGTGTACAAAGTACAGTGGCTATAAATAAGGCTTATTTCCGAAATGCATAAGCCACTGTACTTTGTACACTTCACTCGATGTGATAAAGTGACTTTTTCGGAAGGACGAGTTGTTGGCTGTTCACCTTATACATCCATGAAATACAATTCAGTGCAGCAGATTCTAAAGTCTCTTTTAACCACTTCACCCCCAGACGAATTTACCCCCTTCCTGACCAAGCCATTTTTTGCATTACGGAACTACGTCGATTTAACTGACAATTGCGCTGTCATGCGACGCTGCACCTAAACAAAATGTATGTCCTTTTTTTCCCCACAAATAGAGCTTTCTTTTGGTGGTATTTGATCACTTCTGCGCTATAAACAAAAAAAGAGAGACAATTTAAAAAAAAAACACAATTTTTTTAAATTTTGCTATAATAAATATCCCAAATAATTGAAAAAAAAAATCTTCCTCAGTTTAGGCCAATATATATTGTTCTACATATTTTTGGTAAAAAAATCGCAATAAGCGTATATTGATTGGTTTGGGCAAAAGTTATAGTGTCTACAAAATAGGGGATTGATATATGGCATTTTTTTTTTTACTAGTAATGGCAGCGATCTGCATTTTTATTGGGACTGCGACATTGCGGCGGACAGATCGGACACTTTTGATACTTTTTTGGGTCCATTGACATTTATACAGAGCTAAAAATAACCACTGATTATTGTATAAATGTCATTGGCAGGGAAGGGGTTAACACTAGGGGCGATCAAGGGGTTAAATGTGTTCCCTCAGTATGTTCTAACTGTAGGGGGATGGGACTGCCTGGGGGGAGGAGACCGATTGTTGTTTCTAAATACTAGGAACACATGGTCTGTCTCCTATCCCCTGCTAGAACCGGGATGTGTGTGTGCTTACACACACACATCCCCATTCTGGCTCTGTCAGGAGCGATCGCGGGTGCCCGGCAGACATAGAGGCCGCCAGCCATGAGCATCGGGTTCTCAGTGACGCGACAGGCACGTGTGCGCGGCCCCTATACCCCTTAACCACTTAAGGACCAGCCTTGTTTTGGATGTTAGGTGTTTACAAGTTTAAAACAGGTTTTTTTGCTAGAAAATTACTTAGAACCTCCAAACATTATATATTGATATATATAGAGAATAAAATAGCGATCATTGCAATACTTTTTTTTTGCACTGTATTTGCGCAGCGGTCTTCTAAGCGCACTTTTTTTGGAAAAAATTCACTTTTTTGAAAAAAAAAAATAAGACAACAGTAAAGTTAGCCCAATTTTTTTTTATATTGTGAAATATAATGTTACGCCAAGTAAATTGATACCCATCATGTCACGCTTTAAAATTGCGCCCGCTCGTGGAATGGCGTCAAACTTTTACCCTTAAAAATCTCCATAGGCAACGTTTGAAAAATTCTACAGATTGCATGTTTTGCGTTACAGAGGAGGTCTAGGGCTAGAATTATTGCTCTCACTCTACCGGTCGCGGCGATACCTCACATGTGTGGTTTGACCACCGTTTTCATATGCAGGCGCTACTCATGTATGCGTTCGCTTCTGCGCGCGAGCTCGTCGGGACAGGGCGCTTTAAAATTTTTTATTTTTTTTTATTATTTATTTTACTTTATTTTATTTATTTTTTCACTGTTTTTAAAAAAAAAAAAATTGTATCACTTTTATTCCTATTACAAGGAATGTAAACATCCCTTGTAATAGAAAAAAGCATGACAGGACCTCTTAAATATGAGATCTGAGGTCAAAAAGTCCTCAGATCTCATATTTAGACTAAAATGCAAAAAAAAAAAAAAAAAAAAGTCATTTAAAAAAATGACACAAAAAAATTGTGCATTTAAGAGAAGTGGGCGGAGCCATCATAATGACGTCGCTCTGGCCGTCACATGGTATGGAGACAGGTGGGGGCCATCTTAGCCTCACTCGTCTCCATACCTAAGCAGGGAAAGGACCCGATCGCCTCCGCCGCTACCGACGGCTCCGGTAAGCGGCGGAGGGTGCGGGAGAGCGGCAGGAGGGGGGGTGGCGCCGCTTAGACCACCATTATCGTGTACAGAACCGCCGGCCCTAAAGATGGATACCTCGGTTGTGGCAGCAGCTGCTGCCGTTACCGAGATATCCATCTTTAAAAAAAGGACGTCAATATACAGTGGGCGGTCCGGAGGTGGTTAAAGAGACCGGCGTACAGCTACAGCGATTCGCGCAGGGGAGTCATTCTGATGGCGGGCGGTCGGCAAGAGATTAACTACTTACTTACTGGGCACTTATATCCCCTTCCTGCCCAGGCCAATTTTCAGCTTTCAGCGCTGTTGCACTTTGAATTATAATTGCATGGTCATGCAACACTGCACCCATATGACATTTTTATGATTTCTTCACACAAATAGTGCTTTCTTTTGGTGGTGTTTGAATATTTGGCTATGCTAATGAGAATCTTTCTTCTATCTTCTCATATTTATGGCTTCAGCCCACTATCTTTTGAAACCTAGAGAAGTTATTGATATTGCTATTGTCGTTATATCTTAACCGGTTCAATACAGGGCATTTTCACCCCCTTCCTTCCCAGGCCAATTTTTAGTTTTCAGCGCTGTCGCATTTTAAACAACAATTGCGTGGTCGTGCGACGTTGTACCCCAAAAAAATTGACGTCCTTTTTTCCCCACAAATAGAGCTTTCTTTTGGTTGTATTTGATCACCTCTGCAGTTTTTATTTTTTGCGCTATAAACAAAAGAAGAGCGACAATTTTGAAAAAAACACAATATTTTTTACTTTTTGCTATAATAAATATCCCATTTTTAAAAAAAAAAACAAATTTTTTCCTCAGTTTCGGCCGATACGTATTCTTCTACATATTTTTGGTAAAAAAAATCGCAATAAGCGTATATTGATTGGTTTCCACAAAAGTTATAGCGTCTACAAAATACAGAATAGATTTATGGCATTTTAAAAAAAAAATATATTTATTTATTTTTTTTACTAGTAATAGCGGTGATCGTGATTTTTTTTCGTGACTGCGACATTATGGCGGACACATCGGACACTTTTGACACATTTTTGGGACCATTCACATTTATACAGCGATCAATGCTATAAAATTGCATTGATTACTGTGTAAATGTGACAGGCAGTGAAGGGGTTAACCACTAGGGGGACATGAGGGGTTAATTATGTTACCTAGGGAATGATTCTAACTGTAGGGGGAGGGGACGTACAAGCGGAGGAGACCGATCAGTGTTCCGCTGTTCTGGGAACACAGATCGCTCTCCTCACAACTGACAGGACGTGGATCTGTGTGTTTACACACACAGATCCACGATCCGGCCCGGTTAACGGCAATCGCGGGTGCCCGACGGACATCGCGGCCGCCGGGCACACGCAACGGGTCCTGAGCAACGCGGCGGGCGCGCGCGCCCCCTAGGCGGCCGGGAACTCAAGGCCGTCATATGACGTCCACCCAGGTTGGGAGATCCCATCTGTGGACATCATATTACAATAGCCGGGTATTGAAGTGGTTAATTATTATCTTAATAACTTTAGCAATAGATGATATGAAAAATATTTGTTCTAGTGTCATAAGGCTAACTTCATATGAATTCTGGATCCCTTGGCAGTATTCATATTTTGTGAGTCTTCAAACCTTTAATACATGCTTGGGTATTTTCTTTGTTTTTTTAATCTTGTTTACAGATTGTAATAGTACAATTTTCATGGTTGGCTTTCCATTTTCTGCAGAGATGCTCCTTGCACTCCCCCCTTGCTACCCTCGGCTGCTTATTGAACCAGTAGGCAACTGACAGTAGCCAATGTACCCTTGGAGGGAGACTTTTCCTCCCCTCAACGGATTTGTTATGAACTTACATATGTTATGTTTCATATTCATGACATTCAAAATCAACATTCTCTTTTTGAGCTTTTTTCTTTTCCTTTTTATCTTCCTTTATCCCCACTATTCCGGAGGCAAATTCCTTCTTATACAGTCTCTGATTGCGTGTTACCATATTTAATGTTTCTTTGATATCATGGTTCCATTAACCACTTGCTTACTGGGCACTTAAACCCCCCTCCTGCCCAGACCAATTTTGAGCTTCCAGCGCTGTCGCACTTTGAATGACAATTGCGCGGTCATACAACACTGTACCCAAATGAAATTTTTATCATTTTTTTCCCACAAATAGAGCTTTCTTTTGGTGGTATTTAATCACAGCTGGGGTTTTTATTTTTTGCTAAACAAACAAAAAAAGATGGAAAATTTTGAAAAAAAAAAAAATCATGTTTAATAGTTTGTTATAAAATTTTGCAAACAGGTAATTTTTCTCCTTCATTGATATGCACTGATGAGGCCGCACTGGTGGGCACTGATAGGCTGCACTGATGGGCACGGATAGGCACAGATAAGGCGGCACTGATAGGCACAGTTAAGGCGGCACTGATAGGCACAGTTAAGGCGGCACTGATAGGCACAGTTAAGGCGGCACTGATGGGGACAGTTAAGGCGGTACTGATGGGCACAGATAAGGCGGCACTGATGGCCACAGATGGGCGGCACGGATAGGTGGCACAGATAGGTGGCACAGATAGGTGGCACAGATAGGTGGCACTGATGGGGGGCACTGATGGGGGGGCACTGATGGGGGCACTGATGGGGGGCACTGATGGGTGGCACTGATGGGCAGTGATGGGTGGCACTGATGGGCACTTATGGGCACTGGTAGGTGACACTGATGGGCACTGATAGGTTGCACTGATGTGGGTGCTGATGGGTGGCACTAATGTGGGTGCTGATGGGTGGCACTGATGTGGGTGCTGATGGGTGGCACTGTGGGCACTGATGGGTGGCACTGTGGGCACTGATGGGTGGCACCGTGGGCACTGATGGGTGGCGCTGATTGATGGCACTGTGGGCACTGATGGGTTAATATGGTGGGCACTGGTAGGCAGCACTGCTGCCTATTGCTTTTTGTTATAAGATCGCCGTGATCGGGACTGATGTCCCGATCACGGCCGCCGGTGATCGGGTTTTTTTTTCCTCCTCACGCTGTCAGCGCGAGGAGGAAAAATAGCCGATTACCGGCTCTGTTTACATCACATGATCAGCTTTCATTGGCTGACAGCTGATCATGTGGTAAGGGGTTGGGACCAACCCCTTACTCTGATCTGTGATCAGGCGAGTCTCATAGACTCGCTGATCACCGAGCGCGCCGCGCGCGCCCTGCAGGGGGCGCGCAGGCCGCTCGTGCACGGGACGACGTCAATGGACGTAGTCCCGGCAATTTAGATCCGCGCTGTTGCCATCATTTGGCAATGGCCCGGATCTGAAGCAGTTAAATATACTATGCCTGAATGTTCAGGGATTTAACATCCCGCAAAAACGTACTAAAGCCTTTCGTTCCTTTGCTTCCAAGAAAACACATATAGTATGTGTTCCAAGAAACCCACTTTACTGCACAATCCACACCTAAATTCTTCAGATATACTCCCAAGTATTTATGGCCTCAGCTTCAACAAAACAGTGTGGTATGTTTATTGCATTTCACCGAAACACCCCATTTACATTATTAAAAGAGCTTAAAGATCCTGAAGGCCGTTACCTGATTCTTACAGGACATTTGTCAAGATGCGTGCTCGGATAAGGGTCTGGTATGGATTTTTGGGGGGACCCCACACCATTTTTTTATTTTGGCACGGGGTTCCCCTTAAAATTCATACCAGACCTGAAGGGTCTGGCATGGATTTTGGGGGGGACCCCATGCCATTATTTTAAGATTTTGGCGCGAGGTTCCACTGAATCACCGCCCGGCAGTCATTTTGCTATAGGCCGGGCGGGAAGTGGTAAATTACTTTTTTTCCTTTTTTTTAGAAATGTCATTTTGTACAGGGACTGTTCTAAACACGGGAAACATGCGCTAGTTTACAGGCATACTCTAGACACCCCCAGGTATGAAATTTAAAGGATCATTTCACTTTTATTTTTTCACTTTAATCATTATTAAAATCACTGCTCCCAAAAAAAAGGGATGTTTTTAAAACTTTTTTGCATTGATACATGTCCCCTGGGGCAGGACTCAGGTCCCCAAACACTTTTTATGACAACAACTTTCATATTAACCCTTAAAATTAGCACTTTTGATTTTTCACGTTTGTGTCCCATAGACTTTAACAGTGTTCACGCTTCGAACAAATTTTTTGCCTGTTCGCATGTTCTGCTGCGAACCGAACCAGGGGGTATTCGGCTCACCCCTTTTCCTGGCGTTAGTTGAATCCTACCAAAAGACACACATTATTCATATCCTCCTCGCTCATTCTTGAGGATTGACCACATATTTTTGAACACAGGTATGGTGCCTGTAATTTTGACATCAAAAATTGTTCCCATACCATGGTCTGATCATAGTGCAATCTACACTGTTATAGCTTCTACAATCCCAAAAGCACGTGACCCCACATGGCTACTTAGAGATTCTCTGCTCAAAAATCAAGCACATAAACATAGAATTGAATTTGCGCTTAAGGAATATCTAAAATATAATTCTACATCTGACATTTCCCCGACCACTCTATGGGAGGCACACAAACATGTTCTCCTTGGCATATGTTTGTGACAAACCACACTATTCAATCGAGAACGAAAAGATGTTGTAAACTAGAAACAAATTTTTTTTTTTTTTTTTTTTGATTTTAAAGAAGTTTTATTGAAGAGCAGTACATTACACTTCATAGAATGACAATGCTGTGGGGCGCAGCCCACTTCTGTGACCAAGCTCAAAAAATGAACAATAACAGAAAAGTTGACCAAAAACGTAGACTTATACGTAAGAAAATAGAGAAAAGAACCCTCAGGTACGAAAAGGCAAAACCTAGTGCTGCAGGTGGGCTCGACACCCCTATCGGGAACATACTGTGTCGAGCACCTGAGAGTGGCCTTAGATAACCATAAGGTGAGTGGCTAACCTGTTAAGGCCCATCGCGCCTTCCGGGAGAGTAAGAGTCCCAGACTGCGTGAGGAAACCTTCCCAAGCCCTCTATGGCCAAAAGGCCAAAGGAGCTAGGGGTGCCATATAGATATCCTGAGGGTTCCAGCTTAGGAGATCAACCCATGGGAAATGGGTCGAGGTACCGTCTGATTACAAACAAGTGCATATAAAACTGGAAGGAACCGTGTGGAACCATATACTTTCAGTGAATGTATAATAGCAACTTCCTGAGTTTAAGAAGAAAGAGAGAAAGAAAAGGTGGAAAGGAAGATGGAGGAGAAGAAGGGATGGGGGTGTGGTGTGTTGACAGACTGCAATATCACAAAAGCAACAGATCAAGCTTCAACTCCCGGTATAAGAGAAATGCCTACATGCCGCGTCCAGGGTTCCCAGACCGCCAGAAATGCTTTATTTGAGTCTGCTATGGTACTAACTAAATTTTCCTGAGACATGATCCATGAGATCTTTCTCTTGGCAGACGCCAGAGAGACCCTTGGTTGTTTCCAAGCCTTTGCTATGGAAAGCTTGGCGCCTGTCAGAATAAAAGAGATAAGTTTAGCAGTTGTTTTGGGAATTTTGGGAATATAACCATTTAGGAGAGCTATCTGGGGGGATTTTGGAATGGGAGTGTCCGTAATTTTCCTGATCAGGTGAAAGATCCCGTTCCAGAACCCCCTGATTTTCGGACATTCCCACCAAATGTGTAACATGGAACCCTGGGCTTGGCAGTTTCTAAAACATAAAGGAGACGAGGAAGGGAACATCAGTGCAAGTTTGGAAGGAACCAGATACCATCTCGTAAGGACTTTCATGTTAGCTTCTATTAATGCAATATTAACTATACCTTTGTAGGCTCTTGTGCTCATTCTATTCCAGTTCTCCAGGTCCCAAGACTCGCCCAAGTCCCTCTCCCAGTCTGTCATGTATGTGAGTTTGGATGTGGGAGTTGACAGCGCATCATAAATCAGGGATATGCCTCCTTTTTGCTCTGTTGCTTGTCCACACCATTGTTCATAAGATGTGCACACTGGGGGGGTTGATTTGACTTTCCAAATGGTGTGAAGGAAATGGGAGATTTGGAGAAATCTAAATTTCTCGGATTCTGGGAGCTCTAGTTTATCAACGCAATATTTCATGGAGATTGGACCGGAGGCGACGAGGTAATGTCCAATACGGTACATTCCCTTATCAAGCCACCATTGAAAGGATTTGATGTCTAATCCTGGCTTGAAGAGGGGGTTGCAGAAAATGTGTGAAAGAGGGCGGGGCTGTGAGGTCAGAGCTGGGTTTTGAATCAGGTTGTCCCATAATTTGAAGGAGTGTGAAAGTGTGGGTGCCATGATGGGAGGTCTAGATTTGCTGGAAGTCCAGAGTAGAAAGTCTAGTGTGTGGGTAGGAACCGCTTGGCGTTCTATTTGTATCCAGTCGGGTTTTTCGCCTCTGAAATATAAGGTGGAGAGTTGGGCCAGTCTGGCTGCTTGGTAGTATTTGAATAGTTCGGGTAGGCCCAGTCCTCCCCTAGACTTCGGGGCATAAAGGGTATTTCTCGTGAATCTATATCCTTTCCCCCTCCAAATAAATTTTATGATCTTCCCCTGGAAGTGTTTGAGGTGGTTTCTGTTAATCGCGATTGGAAGGGCTCTAAATAAGTACAAAATTCTAGGGAACAGGGTCATTTTGATGGCATGGATTCTCCCCAGCCATGATAATTTGTGGGAAGACCAAGTTCGTATGTCTTCCTCCAATCTACGATACATAGGAGGGAAATTGGCTTGGTAGAGGGAGTCTATGCTGGGTGTGAGGTTTATACCTAGGTATCGAATTGAAGAATCACTCCAATTAAAATTAAAGGACAGTTTTAATCTCTCAACTAGGGCTGAATTAAGGGAGATGTTTAAAGTTTGTGATTTGGTCATGTTGACCCGAAGGCCTGAGACTTCGCCAAATGTCTGGAGCAATCTGTTAATGTTGGGGAGGGTGGTAATTGGAGATGTGATGAATAGAAGAAGGTCGTCTGCGAAGAGGGTGCATTTATGGGTGTTCAAGCCGCAGTTGACACCTTTAATGTTTGGGTCTGACCTGATCGCTATGGCTAGTGTTTCTATTATTAGAGCGAAAACGAGTGGGGAAAGGGGACAGCCCTGTCTTGTGCCCCTGGCAATTTTGATTGGGGATGAGAGAAAGCCCTGTAGTTTGACTTTCGCTTCCGGTTCTGAATATAGAGATTTGAGGATTCCAATGAAATGTTCTCCGAAACCCCAGAATTTAAGGGAAGCGAATATGAAAGGCCAGGACACAGAATCGAAGGCCTTTTGTAGATCTAGGGAGAGGAAGAGACCCTCCTGCTTTGGGCCTCCGTCCCATCCTGAATGCAAAATTGAGGCTATGTCTATAGCCCTTCTGACCTGGTCTGGACCCTGTCTGCCGGGGATAAAGCCCACCTGATCCTTGTGGATATAAGTGTTGATGAATGTATTTAATCTATTGGCGTAAATTTTTGTTAGGATTTTTAGATCGTTATTTATTAGTGATATTGGTCTGTAATTTTCTACCTGATCCGGATTTTTGTCGGGTTTAGGGATGACAGTAATGAAGGCTGCATTCATCTGGGGGTCTATGGGGTCTCCCTTTCGTTTGGAATTGAACATTTTAGTTAAATGTGGCGCTAGAGTCACGGCAAAAGTCTTGTAGTAAAGGTTGGAAAGACCATCTGGACCTGGGGCCGAGCCCCCTTTCAGATTTTTAATGACCTCTAAGGTTTCTTCCACTGAGATCTGTGCCTCCATGATATCCTTGTGGGACTTTTGTATAGTGGGGATAGGGAGGTGCTCTAAAAATGCTTCTATAGCTCGTGTATCGTTGGATTCATTTGCTCTGTATAATTGTGAGTAGAAGGCTTGGAAGGATTCCAGGATTTTATGTGGATTTTGGGAAGACGTCCCATCCTGAAGTTTTATTTTGGGGAGGGCGAAGAGACGGGTCCTAGGGGATAACTTGGAGGCCAGCATCGTGCTCATTTTGTCCTGATTCAGGTAGAATTTCACACCATTCCAACGCAGAGAACCCTCAGCTTTAACCGTGAGCGCCAGGTTTAGTTTAATCCGAGCAACATCAAGCTGGTCGGTTTGAACCAGGGATGGGTTAGCTTTGTGGTTTTTGCGTAGGAGGAGGAAGTCTCTCTCCAGTTTTGCAATATCCATGGTTCTCTCCTTTTTAAGTTGGGAGGATATTTGAATCAGTTTGCCTCGTATCACGGCTTTGTGGGCTGCCCAGAGGGTCTCGGCTGAGATGTCGTCTACGTTGTTCAGGACGAAATATTCTTTTAGTGTCTTGGTGAGTGCCGATATCTGAATAGGGTCTTTAATGATGTGTTCTTTAATGCGCCAGATGGGGGATGAGGGTCTGAGAAGCGAGCCCTGGATAGATAGAGAGATCATAGAGTGGTCGGAAAGGGGAGTATCCTTAATTTTAGCTGAGATAGCGGCGGGAATGTGCATGGAGGAGATCAGGATATGGTCGATTCTGGAGTATACTTGGTGGGGTATTGAGAAATGGGTGTAGTCCCTTGATGTGGGGTTGAGTTCTCTCCAGATATCTGTGAGACCCTGTTGGTGAATCAGTTTAGCAATTTTAGAGCTGGTTTTTGTTGGCCTGGAGAGCTGTTTAGCCGGGGGTTTAGATTTATCGAGGCTCTGATCGAAGGCGACATTCGAGTCTCCTCCAAAAATTACCGTTCCTTCCAGGAGGGGTCCTAGTGTTTGGAAAAGCGAGGTGAAGAATACATTCTGTCCCTTGTTTGGGGCATAATAGGAAATCAGAGAAAAAGTTTGGTCTGCGATCTGACCTTTCACTAGTATGTACCTGCCTTCAGGGTCACTGAGAGTTTGGCTTACTTTGAATTGGCAATCCTTAGCAAATAGAATCGCGACTCCCCTGGTTTTATCCTCAGCGTTTGCCAAATAAAACGAGGGGAAGCGCGCATGTAGGAATGAGGGGGAGAATCGAGAAGGGAAATGCGTTTCCTGGAGCATTACTATCGAAGCCCTTTGTTTATGATATGATTGGAAGATTTTCCTTCTTTTAATTGGGGAGTTGAAGCCTTGGACGTTGTGGGAAATAATTTTTATCTGGGAGCTAGATGGAGTGGTGTTAGGCATGTTTTTTGAGTAATGAGTGTGCTTTTGGTGGTGGAACACTTACCCTGACCAAGTTGAGGAGGGATGGGTAAGAGGCGAATGAGGAGCGAGGCTTGGAACCCGGAGATGCTGGACGAGAAGGAGCTGCAGACAGTCCGTCAACCCTGGCAGAAGGGGGGAAGGGAGAAAAAAGCACAGATGGGTTAAAACATAGAGGCAGAAGAAGAAAGAGAATATGTACAAAATGACCTGAGATAGGCCGGAGGCGGAGAGGGGGGAGGTATTCCCCTTTCCGAACTCCAATAACAGGAAAAGGTGGTCCTGAAATCGAACCACCAGTCCATCGAACGAGAATGGGAATTCCATTTTCGTAGGATGGAAGAAGTCGCAGGGCAGCTACCGCAGCCCAAGCCACCCTTGAAACCTTGCATAGAGTAATGAGCTTTGTAAAAATAAAAAGAAGCAAATGGAGCACAATAAGGAGTATCAAAATCTGAAAAAAAAAACTGAAATGTTTTTAACTAGGAGCCGCTCTGGTCTGAGGTACAGATAGAGTCTTCCTGGTAGACATAATGGATTCCTCTGTGGGGATGGAGATGGAAGGTGGTATGGGAAATCCAAGTCCTACTGTGGACTTAGCCAGTCCGTCGTGCGGGAATGAAGTTGTGGAGAGGGGCCGGAACATCCTGCTGACGCTGGGGGTGCCCAGAAGGACGATGAGGGTGTGATGTCAAGAACCGATGAATCCATTCTTGTGAAGAACGATGGGCTGAATCTTTAATCTTCCTTGAGGCGTGGGTAAGAGATAGGGGCAGTAGTAGAACTTAGGGAACTGGATGCGTAGCCCCTCTGGGGTGTTGAGATGCAAACTTGAAAGTTTTGGGACGGATGGATAAATGGCCCCTAGCGGGGACAAGGCCTCTTTGTGAAGGATCCGAGAGAGGTGGAGATCATCTGGTATGAGAAAGATAGGGGACAATGGATCACAAAGAGGAAGAGGGGTGTCGCCGGGTTCTTGTATAAGACCTCCTCAGGTTGGTAATTGATCTTTCAGTCGCCTGCTTTTATTAGCTTTCCAGGCAGGAGAGATGGGGCTGTTGGGAGTTTGGCGTTTAGAGGAACCCGCTTGAGTATTGGTTATGTCCATTTCCGAGTCTAGGGATATGAGCTTGAGTGAGAGGAGGATTCGTTCGCCTTCGGTGAACGTGGTGAATGAGTGGGTTCTGCCTTTAAGGGAGAATTTTAAGGCGAAGGGGAATGCCCACCAATATTTAATCTCCTTCTGGGAGAGGACAAGCAGAAGGGGCTTGAGGGCTCTGCGTTTCTGAATGGTCGTGGGGGAAATGTCCGCAAAGATTTGCACTTCCTGTCCTTGAAAAAGGATGCGGGATTGTTGGCGTGAAATTTTCATTATTTCTTCCTTTACACTATAGAAGTGTGGCTTCACGACCACATCTCTGGGGGATCCGTCTTTTCTGGGGGGACCCAGGGACCTGTGAGCCCTGTCCAGCTCCAACTTGATGGGGGGCAGCTCAGGGATGAGGGATTTGATTAAGTCCTGGATAGCTTTGGGGACGTCTGTAATTGATTCGGGGATACCTCTTACTCTGAAGTTGTCCCTTCTCGACCTGTTCTCCAAGTCATCGATTCTGTTCAGTGCCACCTCTAGTTGCTCTTGAACAACATGAATGTGCTCAGTGTTCTGGTTAGCTCTGGACACTGTGATGTCTAATTTGTGTTCTATAGCTTCCATCCTTGCTCCCAAATTTTGAAAGTCAGCTCTTATCTCGTTTGTGATTCTTGTAGCTGTGTTTGCTAGGCCTCTGTCTAGTAAATCTGATAGTTTGAGAAATAAATCTCCTGTATTAAGGGGTATGGCAGCCTCCGGGTCTCCTATGGAAGTTCCAGCTCCCTGATGTGGTGGTGTAGTGTTCAGTGGGGACAGGGAGTAGTTCTCAAAGGTGCGCTCTAGGAGGGATACTGTGGAGGCTGGGGATGGGGTCCCCATAGGCTGGTTGTGGAGAGCGGGTAAGGGTGTATAGGCCAAAGTGGCAGGAGCAATCACTTGCCTTGTTTCCACGTGTCCCCCTGTATGCTGCTCCTTGTGCTGTGCTGCGGCCGCCATCTTGGATAAGGCCCGGGAATCCTCTGCTGAAAACTGCAGTCCCAGGTCCCTGCGGACCGTGCTATTTGGCATGGATCGATGCAGCGGGTGTTCCCGGGTCCGGTTCCGCTAGTGGTGGGTGATGAGGCGGCCTTATTCCAGCTCTTGGGTGGCTTGCTGGGCTGGGTAGAGCGGAGCTCCCGGCTTACACGGCCATCTTGGGAGTCCCGCGCCTGCGCACTCCACTAGAAACAAATTTTAATGCATGTCATATGGCATTTCAGCATAACCCTTCTCCTTCTTTAGGAGTGAAATTAGATAAAGCCAAATTTGAATTTGACTTATACAAAACCATTAAAAGATCACAACATAATTTCTACATAAACGCAAACAAACCAAATACTCTATTAGCCCGTGTTTTAAAATCTTGTCATAAACCAACCAAACCTATTTGTCTTAAAATATCCAGAGATGTTTACTCTAATAATCCTTTGAAAATCTTACAAAAATTTAAATCACATTTAACCAATTTTTATTAATCTGACAGTGAGTTGGATTCCTCTAAAGCTAATGATTTTTTTTCTCTCACATTTCTCTTCCTTCATTATCCAAAACACAATTGGAAATGATGGAGGACTCCATGATAGTTGGTGAGGTGACCAATGTTATTAAGAATCTGAAACTAAATAAGAGACCTGGTCCCGATGGATTTTCTGCTCTTTACTATGGAACATTTACAGATACTTTATCATCATTTTTAACAGACACCTTCAATTCTCTCCTAGAAGGTCACACTTTTAGGAAGGAAACTCTAACAGCAATCATTTGCATGCTTCCCAAACCCCATACAGATGACACTGCTTGGTCAAATTACCGACCTATTTCTTTATTAAATTTGGATATTAAAATTTTGGCCAAAATTCTTGCCAACAGATTAAACAAAATCATAGGTAAACTTATACACGATGAAGTTGGTTTCATCCCTATTCGACAAGCTAGTGATAACATTAGACGTGCAACCCTTTTGTCACATGCCGCTAAAATACGTCGTATTCCCACCTGTCTTCTCTCTTTTGACATTAAGAAAGCATTTGATATGATATCATGGTCCTATATGCAAGTTACCCTTAATAAATGGTTCTTTGGCCCACATTTCTTTCAATGGATCTCTGCATTATACCATGAACCCAGGGCTTATATTAAATAGGCAGGTTACAAAACGGAAAAGTTTGATATATAGAGGGGTACATGTCATGGATGTCCACTCTCACCACTCTTTTTTGCATTACTTATTGAACCTTTGGCACAAAGAATAAGGATGAAACCTACCATCACGGGTATTGAATTGGGTGGATGTCACCACAAATTATGCTTATTTGCAGACGACATTCTCTTATTTTTGTCATCACCACAAGTTTCCTTAAGATTATATTACATACATTTTCACTCATTTCAGGTCTTAGAGTCAATGTTCAAAAATCAATGGCGTTGAACATCTCGCTAACTGAAAAGGAGAAACGAACAATACATGATTAGCTACCCTTTAAATGGGCTGACCATAGCCTTCCATGTTTGGGTGTACAACTCACTGCCAGTCTCTCGGATCTATTTGCTGCTAACTATCCAGCTTTATTGAAAACAACTACTAGTTTGCTATCTAATTGGTCATCCCTACCAATTTCTTGTTTCGGAAAAATCAATATAATAAAAATGACCATACTCCCTAAATTCTTATATTTATTCAGAGTCCTCCTGATTCATATTCCTGCCTACTTTCTTAGAATTATACAACAAAAAGCAATACAATCCACTTGGGGGAAAATCAAACCTCAATTACCTAGGAAGACTTTATACCTCCCTAAATCAATGGGCGGCTTGGGATTTCCAGACTTTTCGATTTATTACAGGGCTGCTCAATTGGCACAACTATCGAAATATCACTCTACTATAGAGATTCCTTTGTGGGTAATATTTGAAGCAATGGATTGTGATCCACTTCCTATAAATAATATCCTATGGTTATGTCCTATAGATCATAAGACTTTAAAAAATCCAATTACTAAACACTCTCTATCTATCTGGGATAGACATAAACCTCACACGGTCTACAATCTCTATATATCACGCTTCTCTCTTTATATAAAAGCCTGGCTTTTTATCCAGCTTGGATATCTCCCAGGACTTTTAAAACCTGGTGTAAGGTTGGCATTTCTTGTCTATATGACATAATTTCAGCAACATCAATGCGTCCTTTCCCAGAACTATGCAAATCCTTTGGGCTCCCCCAATCTGAAATATTCTGTTACCTTTACATCAAAAATTGTTATGCTCCTCTCCTCAACACTAATGATACCATAAACACCCTCTTCCAATTTGAACAAATTTGTCTAAAGGACTCACATGCCAAGAATCGCATTTTAATGATCTATTCTCAACTGATCACTACATCAAATACAAATGTACCAACATATATTGTTAAATGGGAAAAAGATCTTGAACGCAATATTGATCTTCCGTTATGGTCTAATACTAATGCCCCGTAAACACGGTCGGACATTGATCGGACATTCCGACAACAAAATCCTAGGATTTTTTCCGACGGATGTTGGCTCAAACTTGTCTTGCATACACAAGGTCACACAAAGTTGTCAGGAAAATCTGATCATTTTGAACGCGGTGACGTAAAACACGTACGTCGGGACTATAAACGGGGCAGTAGCCAATAGCTTTCATCTCTTTATTTATTCTGAGCATGTGTGGCACTTTGTCCGTCGGATTTGTGTACACACGATCGGAATTTCCAACAACGGATTTTGTTGTTGGAAAACTTTATAGCCTGCTCTCAAACTTTGTGTGTCGGAAAATCCGATGGAAAATGTGTGATGGAGCCTACACACGGTCGGAATTTCCGACAACAAGGTCCTATCACATATTTTCCGTTGGAAAATCCGACCGTGTGTACGGGGCATGACTCTTCTTTAACAAACGTAATGGCAGTTGAAACATCATATAAGGTACTTACACAATGGTACTTGGTTCCTGCTAGAATAGCTAAATTTGCAAAAGACAACTCAGGCCTCTGTTTTCGTGGCTGTTTCGAACAATGTACCTATATACACATCTGGTGGAATTGTCCAAAGGTGCATACATTTTGGGAAAATATCTTTCTAATAGCCTCAACAATGTTTGACTGTTCTATTATACCAGGCCCGATAACAGCTCTCCTAAATTTGAAACCAGACTTTCTTACACATAAACAATTTAAACTATTCCTTATATTCTTGACAGCCGCAAAGCAGGCAATAGCTAACGCATGGAAAACACCTATATTAAACATTGCAGAAACCAAGCTAAGAATGAATCGATCATTTATACATGCTAAGATGGACACTCTAGATAAAGATAATTTGAAGAAGTTTAACAATTTATGGAGACCATGGATCAAACATTGCATACAAGATAACTTTGACAATCGAGTACTCTCGTCATGGTAATTGACACACATTTTTCTTAACTTTTCTTCACAGTCTATAAATAATGTTTACCTCCGGATCTCTACCCCCATACTCTTATTTCTTCTTTTTATTTTATTTCCTCTTATTCTTTCGAGAACTATTTTCTTTCTCAATTCAATCTTTTACACATAATATTTGTTACCAACAGGTAATTTTACATAATCGCAGTTATGGTTTATATCAGCCTTTCTCAACCAGTGTGCCGCGGCACACTGGTGTGCCATCAGAGGTTCTCAGGTGTGCCGCGGGATCAGGGGAGAGAAGGGCTGTCAGATGAGCCCGATCTCCCGATCCCCTGCCGAACTGTACATCGGCACTGTGAGAAGCTCCGTCAACCTCAGCAAAGTGAAAGTAAAGAGCAGGGGAGTGTGCTCTGCTCTCTGCTTCCCCCTACAGTGCAGTACCTGGCTGAATGAGGAAACTGGAAAGGTATTGTGCTAGAAGCTAGATTCGTTTTAAAAGGGCTTTATACATGTGTCTGTGTGTGTGTGTGCATGTGTGTACATGTGTCTGTATGTGTGTTTGTACATGTGTGTGTGTGCATGTGTCTGTATGTGTGTGTGCATGTGTCTGGTATGTGTGTGCATGTGTCTGTATGTGCGTGAGCATGTGAGTGTCTGTCTGTATGTGTGTGTGTGTGTATGTCTGTATGTGTGTTTGTTCATGTGTGTGTGTGTGTGCGCATGTGTCTGTATGTGTGTGTGTGCATGTGAGTATCTGTCTGTATGTGTGTCTGTATGTGTGTTTGTACATGTGTGTGTGTGTGCATGTGTCTGTATGTATGTGTGTGTGTGTGTGTGCATGTGTCTGTATGTGTGTGTGTGCATGTGTCTGTCTGTATGTGTGTGTGTCTGTATGTGTGTTTGCACATGTGTCTGTATGTGTGCCTGTAAGTGTGTGTGCATGTGTCTGTATGTGTCTGCATGTGTCTGCATGTGTGTGTGCACGTGTCTGCATGTGTGTGTGCACATGTCTGCATGTGCGTATGTACAAGTGTCTGTATGTATGTGTCTGTATGCGTGTGTGCACGTGTATGTGTCTGTAAATGTGTGTGTGCGTATGTTACTTTTAATCCTGACACCCCCCCTCATTCCTGTACCATCAGAACTGCTTTTGTAGGTCTTGTTTGTGATAGCAGCAAGGACTGCTTCTCCTCTGAAAAGCAACCTATGCGCAGATCGCTTTTCAGTGGCATTTGACAGGCGGTAAAGAGGCATTATGTTGCCTCCTCACCACCTGTTTTAATGCAGCATCACTACACCGCAACCGTGCAATGTAGACAGTTGCAGGGCAGTTGCTGTTCAGCCCCATTCACCCTGGGTATACCTCCAGCTGCAGCCACAACATGTGTACACCCCCAGCTGCTGTCTCTGCAGCTAAAGGGGAAGAATTTGGGGGTGGTAAAAACAGCTTAACCATGTGCTTTTACCACCCCTCCAACCCGACATGTGAACAAGCCCTTGGTTCACATCTGTGTTGCTGCGTGTAGTGCAGCCCATTCATTTCAATGGGCTTCCCTAACCACAAAAATTCAGGGAAGGAAATCCCGACCTTTTTTTTTTTAAATTGCACTGCACCAAAAGCACCCCACATTTTCCAATGTGTAAGGTACCATTAAGAATTAATGGTACCCCTAAAGAGCAGAGCATTTGTCTGTGTGTCAGGAACGAGTGCGATTTTGCGCATGTTCCGCGACACACAGTAACGGGAACTAAGCCTTGGACTGGGGTGCCTCAAGACTGAAAATACTTTTTAAGGGTGCCCCGACTGGAAAAAGGTTGGGAAACACTGGTTTATATTATAGATAGATACAAAACATTAAATTAAATATGTCCATGTTAACTCCAACTTATTGAGAATTTCAACTTTTCAACTGGAAAACAATATATCTACATATGACAATCTAATATTTTATTATTACACAGAAAGTTTATAATAACACCTTGAAAGTAAAGGACTCTCTCAAAATGAATCCTTCTCTACCAGTCATAAACATAGAGTAACATATTTACCTGTATTTTATGTAAAATAGAATAATATTCTATATTCTAAAATGTTGTCAGCTATATTGTATTTGTTATTATTTGATATTTCAAAAAATAAAAATTTTGAACGAGAAAGAAAAAGTTTATCGTGCTACGATGGCTCTCAAAACTAAATTCTAAGTTAAGATTGTTTTCATTGGCATATTCAATAAAAGATGCCACTTCACCAGCTGTCTCGTCCCACACCAAAATCAAATTGTCTGTGTACCTGCCATACCATTTAATTGTGCCTACATAAGGGTTATTGCAGGAAAAAAAGAAATTCCTCCTGTAGAGACATCAACAAAAACTTTTTTTTTTGTGAGTAGAATTGGGGAAATGTTGGACCCTCTGTCAGGTAATTATAGCTGTTTGTAGCTTCCTGTTACAGTTATACTTGTTACCCTATAATATTATCCCAGTGTGTCAAATAAACAGGAAGTAATACTAAATCTTTTCAGTGGGATTATACTTGATATGATTGTAGTCGTATTAGTGCAATTAGTACAAGCATGAGTACTGCTTGGACCTTGAAGAAGGGGACATACCCCGAAAGCTTGTCCTGAAAAATTGTAAGAGTACTGCTTGGACCTTGAAGAAGGGGACATACCCCAAAAGCTTGTCCTGAAAAATTGTATGTTAGCGCAAATAAAAAAAGTATCACAGGCAGTACTCAATTTTCTCAGTGGGATTATAGAAAGCAGTAATATTCTGCCAAAAGTTCTAGTTATCTCCATTCTATCAAAATATGAAAAAAACCTTTTGACCTCAGTTTAACCCCTTCCCAACCAGCCGCCACAGTTGCACTGGGCGAACCAACATAACTGAACGGTTCGCTTTTTGACCACTAGGGGACCCACAGCGCGAGGCCTGAGCCGATGTGCGTGCCCATCGGTCGCGATGACCACCAAGCACCCGTGATTGCTTCACACAGGGACAGAACGGAGATCTATCAATGTAAACAGACAGATCTCCGTGCTGTCAGGGGTGAGGAGAGTGATCGGTTGTTCATACTAAGTATGAACAATGATTGGTCTCCTCACCCAGGCAGTGCCATCTGCCCACAGTTAGAATCACTCCCTAGGGAACACACTAAATCCCTTGATCGCACCCTAATGTTAACCTCTTTCCTGCCAGTGACATTTACACAGTAATCAGTGCAGCACTGATCGCTGTATAGATGCCAGTGGTCCCACAAATGTGTCAAAAATGTCCGATGTGTCGCAGTCCTGATAAAAATCGCAGATCACCGACATTACTAGTAAAAAAAATAATAATAATAAAAATGCCATAAATCTTTCCCCTATTTTGTAGTTGCTATAACTTTTGCGCAAATCAATCAATATACGCTTATTGTCATTTTTATTACCAAAAATACGTAAAAGAATACATATCGGCCTAAACTGAGGAAAAAATTAGCTTTTTTGAAAAAAACCGTGGGATATTTATTATAGCAAAAAGTACAAAATATTGTGTTTTTTTCAAAATTGCCGCTCTTATTTTGTTTATAGCGCAAAAAATAAAAACCGCAGAGATGATCAAATACCACCAAAAGAACACTCTATTTGTGGGAAAGAAGGATGTCAATATTGTTTGGGTACAACGTCGCACGACCGCGCAATTGT
The DNA here is from genome assembly GCA_037952835.1 of Lithobates septentrionalis. NCBI lineage: Eukaryota > Metazoa > Chordata > Amphibia > Anura > Ranidae > Lithobates > Lithobates septentrionalis. Next base: position 889,689 of record JBBDGP010001745.1, read on the forward strand.
CAGTTAAAGCAACGCAGTGCCGTATCGCAAAAATGGCCTGGTCAATGAGCAGCCAAATCTTCCGGGGCTGAAGTGGTTAAAGAGACCCTTTCATTTTAACAATATTATCCTCTTAAAATGTAGAGTGCCCCCATCCCCAGTGCTTGCGCACAAAGGCGAATGTGCGGGTCCGTCCCACATGCGCGCAAACAGTGATTGTCCCGCACATGTAAGATATTGCCGCAAACGTCAGATCATGGACAGTAATTCTAGCACCAGACCTCCTCTTTAAATCTAAAGTGGTAATCTGTAAAAGCTTATACAGCGCACCTACAGATATTAAAATTTACGTTGTTTGTCGCCATGGCGCGTCATGCGCAATTTTAAAGCTTGTTTGGTATATATTTACCCGGCATAACATCATCTTTTATATTTTACAAAAAACTGGATTATGTATTGTTTTTGTACATCCAAATTGAAAAAAGTGTATTTTTTCCCAAAAAAAAAATGCATTTGAAAAACAGCTGCGCAAATACCGTGTGGCATAAAAAAATGCAAATCAAACTAATTTATTTTCTAGGGCCTCTGCTTTACAAAATATATAATGTTTGTAGGTTCTAGCTAAAAACACTGATTGGTACATGTAAAAAAAAAAAGTGTCAGAAAAGGCTTGGTCTGTAATTGATTTTTTTCCTAAAATGCCTCCTTTGTGTTGACATCCGAAAGCTGTAAAAAAGTTGATTGGAACCAACATTGTGGATGTGGCGTCAGCAGGATCAAACATGTAACTCAACTCTGTCCCTTTCCCTGGCAGCTACATACGAGATTATGTAGGGAGGTGAAGGGATTAGTAAAGGAACTGGACCAGCACAGACAGAAAGAAACTAGACATTCCCAGGAAAGGAAAGTGCTATCTTTTGCAAAAAGGGAAGGGGTTGTGCTAGGGAACTGACTCTTCTCAAGCAGTCAGATTTGCTAGCAGGAGCATCACCTAAAGCCACAGAGCTGATTGGAGTAGCTTTGTTCCATGTGATTGCTGCAATGGCCAATCATCAATGTGAACAGTATTGTACCGTGAGCCCTCCCCTTTCTCTCACCACAAAGAAAGGGTAGAAGAAAGATGAAATGTATTGATCCATTTATTAAATTCTCCATGCTATAGCAGAGAAAAGATGTGATCTAGGATGGTGTGGGTTTAAAGGACCATTGACCATCTAGGTCATGGGATGGTTTTGAAGGGGATTTAAAATACCAGTAAACAAAAATGATAAGGGCAGGGGTGGGGGTTTTTACATTTCACTTGACAACCAATGATTGCAGGTTTGTTTTTTTTTGTTTGTTTTTTTTTTTTTTTTTTTTTTGGGGGGGGGGTTTAAGCTTCAATAACCACCAACAATTGTTGGATTGTTTTGGGTGGGTAGGTGTTTTGAGTTTATCCAACTTTTCATCCTTTCATCTTTCTCCCACCAATAATGAAAGACTTGCATTTTGCCTCCATGGGTGACTTTAAAAGGCTACGCACTCTTTAGTTTGTTTTTTAACCATCTCAATACCAGCATGTTTCTTCATTTCCAAAAGATTTTGGCAAACAATAATGCCGCGTACACACGATCGGAAATGCCGCCAGCAAAAGACAGATGAGAGCTTTTGGTCAAAAAATGTGACCGTGTGTATGCTCCATCGGACTTTTGCTGGCGGAATTCCAGCCAGCAAAAGATTGAGAGCAGGTTCTCTATTTTTCGGTCGGAAAAATTTCCTATCCGAAAATGCGATCGTCTTTATGCAATTCGGACGCATGCTCGGAAACAATTTGACGCATGCTCGGAAGCATTGAACTTCATTTTCTCGCCTCGTCATACAGTTGTATGTTACCGCGTTCTTGACGGTCGAAAGTTCAGAGAACTTTTGTGTGACCGTGTGTATGCAAGAAAAGCTTGAGCGGAATTCCATCGGAAAAACCATCCAAGTTTTTTCTGATGGAAATTCTGCTTGTGTGTACGGGGCATAAGATAATTTTGGGGTGTCCACTTTCCAAAAAGGGGTAATCTTAATAAAGCTCCATCTTTCTTAGAAACATGATTAAAATTCCTTTGGCTATAGAGTTGGTTGGCCAAGTAATTGTCAGCCAAACACCCATGAAAACTGAAAAATAGTCAGGACAGGAAGGTGGTGTAGCTTTCCAGTCCTGAAGTGGTTAAGAACTCACTCTGGCACTTTTTTATTTATGTAATTGAGAATAAAAATGGCTGTGGAACGAGTTATCTAAATTTCTATTGATTCCTATGGGGAAACTCGCTTTATTATACGAGTGCTTTGGATTGCAAGCATTCTTCTGGAACAGATTATGCTCATAATCCAAGGTACTACTGTACATATTTTTCAAAGCAGTATGGTAAGCTTTCTGTTTTAGAAAAGACCCACCCATTCCTGTTATCCAATCTGCTACCTTGGAAAGACTATACAATATTAGCATATCATGCATTTTATTTCCTCTTGATGCATTCCAAAGTTTTGTTTGTTTCTGCAATTGTATCTTGGCATTTAGTAGCGCCACAAAGCTTATTCTAATGCAAATATGATAAAATTATGAAATTTACATATGATGTATCATGTATCAGTGTATGTAATAGACCCTTCAAGATGAATGTCCCTCGGCAGTTTTCAAAACATACCCTCTTTTTACAAGCCACTCTCTCCTCATTAAAGGAAAACTCGCCAATCTTGTCACACAACTCATCAGAGGTAGAAACATAACCCCATAAAAGGTTGTCTAAAAAATGGGCGAATTCTTGCGAGCTACCATGTGAATATCCAAATTGATATTAAGGACAGCTGCTAGCACCGATCACGTCCCATATGCTCGTGCCAACCCAGTGGATAATCTAATAAAGTGCTGCGCTATCCAAACTGTCATGTGACCACCACACACAATACAGATATTGTAATCTCTAATAAACCTATAAATATATTGCAATCCTATGCGATTATAACTTGTATATATATTGCAACCCTATGTGATTATATGTTGTGACAACATGTGTAACAGTACATAAATCTATACAAAGTGCATCCACATGAAATATGTAAACAGTATTAAAGTGCTTAAATATTACACAGATAAATATAGTGCATTAAAGTACTCTTGTGCAAAAAATGTCATGCATTAATGTGCCCTTAAAGGAACGCAACATAAAGTCCATCCCTATTTAACCCATTCTTCTGTTTCTTATTAACCACTTCAGCCCCGGAAGATTTTAACCCCTTCCTGACCAGAGCACTTTTTGCGATTCGGCACTGTGTCGCTTTAACTGACAATTGCGCGGTCGTGCGACGTTGCACCCAAACAAAATTGACGTCCTTTTTTCCCCACAGATAGAGCTTTCTTTTGATGGTATTTGATCACCTCTGCGGTTTTTATTTTTTGTGATATAAACAAAAAAAGAGTGACAATTTTGAAAAGAACGCAAAATATTTTACTTTTTGCTATAATAAATATCCCCCAAAAATATATAAAAAAAACAATTTTTTTCCTCAGTTTAGCCCAATATGTATTCTTCTACATATTTTTGGCAAAAAAAAAATGGTTTGCGCAAAAGTTATAGCGTCTACAAAATAGGGGATAGATTTATAGCATTTTTATTATTATTTTTTTTTACTAGTAATGGCGGTGATCTGCAATTTTTATTATGACTGCAACATTATGGCGGACACATTGGACAATTTTGACTCATTTTTCAGACCATTGGCATTAATACAGCGATCAGTGCAATTAAAAATGCATTGATTACTGTAAAAATGTCACTGGTAGTGAAGTTAACACTAGGGGGCAGTGAAGGGGTTAATGTGTGTCCTAGTTTGTGTTCTAACTGAAGTGGGGAGTGGACAGTGCAGGGAAGATAACAGATCGCCTGTTTATACTCTGTATGAACAGACATTCTGTCTGTTCTCCCCTCAGAGAACGGGAAACTGCGTGCTTACACACACAGATCCCGGTTCCCTGTGTGCCCCGAGCGATCGTGGGAGCCCGGCGGTGATCGAGACTGCCGGACACTTGCATCGGCTTGGGGGGCAAGCGGGGGGCGCGCGCTCGCCCCCTAATGTCCACAGGGCGAAGCAACGTTACATAGCGTCGTTTCGCCCAGCCGTGCCATTCTGCCGCAGTACAACTACAGCGGCTGGTCGGCAAGTGGTCAAAGTGCTTAAATATTACACAGATAATTATAGTGCATTAAAGTGCTCTTGTGCAAAAATTTTCATGCATTAATGTGCCCTTAATGGAACACAACATAAAGTCCATTCCTATTTAATCCATTCTTCTTATTAAAGATGATAAAACAACAGGTGCTCGAGCCACTCTTGTGCTCCCCTTTGGTGTATGCGCTCACCTTAGAGCATGTGACCTCGCAACTAAGCTTGGTCAGAACACGGTTTTTAAACCACCCCTGGGTTTAATGTCTGCACTCAGACCCTTGGCTGGTTGCTTGCACGTTTTATCCATATAAAATACAACAGAGGAAACTGGATAGTGTGATATCGTTTTCATATATTTATTAAAAGATAACAATCTTCCCTATGGTAGGGTACTCACATTGCATAGGTGCTACAGTGCACCACTGTATAGAAAGTCAAAAATCATAAAAAGCGCTGAGCTGATGTGTCCCTTCCTTTGCTGAGAACGCTCCGCCGTCTCACACACCGTCCTGTTCCCTCCCCAACGCGTCTTGATACCGGGAAATGACGATGCGATGCGATGACAACCTGTAATGTTGCTGGTCAGCACTGGATCCTGCCTTTATGGAACCCTGTGCAATCAATATACACTATATTGTCAAAAGTATTGGTACACCTGCCTTTAGACGCACAGGAGCTTTAATGGCATCCCAGTCATAGTCCGTAGGGTTCAATATTGAGTTGGCCCACCCTTTGCAGCTATAACAGCTTCAACTCTTCTGGGAAGGCTGTCCACAAGGTTTAGGAGTGTGTCTATGTTTGACCATTCTTCCAGAAGTGCATTTGTGAGGTCAGGCACTGATGTTGTACGAGAAGGTCTGGCTCGCAGTCTCCACTCAAATTCACTCCAAAGGTGTTCTGTCGGGTTAAGGTCAGGACTCTGTGCAGGCCAGTCAAGTTCCTTTACCCCAAACTCGCTCATCCAAGTCTTTATGGACCTTGCTTTGTGCACTGGTCCAAATCATTTGGCGGCGGGGGGATTATGGTGTGGGGTTGTTTTCCAGGGGTTGGGCTTGGCCCCTTAGTTCCAGTGAAGGGAACTCTTAAGGTGTCAGCATACCAAGACATTTTGGACAATTTCATGCTCCCAACTTTGTGGGAATAGTTTGCGGAGGGCCGATTCCTATTCCAACATGACTGCTCACCAGTGCACAAAGCAAGGTCCATAAAGACATGGATGAGAGAGTTTGGGGTGGAGGAACTTGACTGGCCTGCACAGAGTACTGACCTCAACCTTTGGGATGAATCAGAGCAGAGACTGCGAGCCAGGCCTTCTCGTACAACATCAGTGCCTGACCTCACAAATGCGCTTCTGGAAGAATGGTCAAACATTCCCATAGACACACTCCTAAACCTTGTGGACAGCCTTCCCAGAAGATTTAAAGTTCTTATAGCTGCAGAGGGTCACCCAACTTACTATTGAACCCTACGGACTAAGACTGGGGTACTATTAAAGTTCATGTGTGTGTAAAGGCAGGTGCCCCAATACTTTTGACAATATAGTGTATCTATTTTATATACATGCACACTGGTTATATCTGAGGGTGGGGTTATACTAAACACATGTTATACTAAACACATATTTTATTACACACTATTACTGTCCAAAAAAGGTATTAATGTATATTGATGTATATTTCTTTCAAGATACAATATATTTACATGATTATTATTTTAGTAATTGGAGAATCATTAAACAGGTCAGTAAACACGTTATTAGTCAAACTCCAATGCTCCCCACTCAGCTTGGCTTCAGATGGGATAAAACCACTCAATTTCTGATATTATCAGGGTATACAGCTCAAAGGAATAAAAGAGGAACTCCCATAGTGCAATATATTTATTATAAGATTAAAAGCATATAAAAAGCCACCCCCATAGATGTATGTAACATCAGGCTCAATGAAACCTCACTAGGAGTACCAATAGGGCCAACTCCTGGTCTGGACAGGAAGTGACGTCACCTGCTACCGTTTCTACACGTTGCATCACATGACACGTGACTTTGTGAGACATCAAGTCATGTGATGAAGTCGCATGTAATATAATGCAACGTGTAGGATTGGTAGCAGGTGACATCACTTCCTGTACAGATGGGAAGTCAGCCATATTGGTATTCCTAGTGAGATTTCATTGAGTCTGATGTTACATACACTGGATGCCTGATATCTGATGTGCTGGAGGAAAGCTGAGCCAGGTGGTTTATCCAAAAATGCTTACCCTGACCACTCTATATTTGGGGGTCACGGGGCTTTGGTACGCATCTTTCCCTATGGGCACTGTGGATCTGTTTACAGGCGTGTTCTGCCAGTTTGGGATTACACTGGATTAAGTGGCTTCAAAAACAGTGGAGGAATTTTCACTTTGGGATTGGATTTCATATATTTGGACTTTTACTTTTCACAGTTTTGAGTTATATTGATTGGTGTTTGTTATTGTGCTTACACATGCATTACATTAAACACATATTTTACTATGTACTATTACTGTCCAAAAAATGTACTAATGTATATTTATTTCAAGATACAGTGGGGACAGAAAGTATTCAGACCCCCTTAAATTTTTCACTCTTTGTTATATTGCAGCTATTTGCTAAAATCATTTAAGTTCATTTTTTTCCTCATTAATGTACACACAGCACCCCGTATTGACAGAAAAAACAGAATTGTTGACATTTCTGCAGATTTATTAAAAAAGAAAAACTGAAATATCACATGGTCCTAAGTATTCACACCCTTTGCTGTGACACTCATGTATTTAACTCAGGTGCGGTCCATTTCTTCTGATCATCCTTGAGATGGTTCTACACCTTCATTTGAGTTCAGCTGTGTTTGATTATACTGATTGGACTTAATTAGGAAAGCCACACACCTGTCTATATAAGACCTTACAGCTCACAGTGCATGTCAGAGCAAATGAGAATCATGAGGTCAAAGGAGCTGCCTGAAGAGTTCAGAGACAGAATTGTGGCAAGGCACAGATCTGGCCAAGGTTACAAAAAAATTCTGCTGCACTTAAGGTTCCTAAGAGCACAGTGGCCTCCATAATCCTTAAATGTTAGATGTTTGGTATGACCAGAACCCTTCCTAGAGCTGGCCGCCGAGCCAAACTGAGCTATCAGGGGAGAAGAGCCTTGGTAAGAGAGATAAAGTAGAACCCAAAGATCACTGTGGCTGAGCTCCAGAGATGCAGTCAGGAGATGGGAGAAAGTTGTAGAAAGTCAACCATCACTGCAGCCCTCCACCAGTAGGGGATTTTTGGCAGAGTGGCCCGACGGAAGCCTCTCCTCAGTGCAAGACACATGAAAGCCTGCATGGAGTTTGCTAAAAAACACCTGAAGGACTCCAAGATGGTGAGAAATAAGATTCTTTGATCTGATGAGACCAAGATAGAACTTTTTGGCCTTAATTCTAAGCGGTATGTGTGGAGAAAACCAGGCATTGATCATCACCTGTCCAATACAGTTCCAACAGTGAAGCATGGTGGTGGCAGCATCATGCTGTGGGAGTGTTTTTCAGCTGCAGGGACAGAACAACTGGTTGCGGCCAAGTACAGGCATATCCTGGACGAAAACCTTCTCCAGAGTGCTCAGGACCTCATACTGGGCCGAAGGTTTACCTTCCAACAAGACAATGACCCTAAGAACACAGCTAAAATAACGAAGGAGTGGCTTCACAACAACTTTGTGACTGTTCTTGAATGGCCCAGCCAGAGCCCTGACTTAAACCCTATTGAGTATCTCTGGAGAGACCTAAAAATGTCTATCCACCAACGTTTACCATCCAGCCTGACAGTACTGGAGAGGATCTGCACGGAGGAATGGCAGAGAATCCCCAAATCCAGGTGTGAAAAACTTGTTGCACCTTTCCCAAAAAGACTCATGGCTGTATTAGATCAAAAGGGTGCTTCTTCTAAATACTGAGGAAAGGGTCTGAATACTTAGGACCATGTCATATTTCAGTTTTTCTTTTTTAATAAATCTGGAAAAATGTCAACAATTCTGTGTTTTTCTGTCAATATGGGGTGCTGTGTGAACATTAATGAGGAAAAAAATGAACTTAAATGATTTTAGCAAATGGCTGCAATATAACAAAGAGTGAAAAATTTAAGGGGGTCTGAATACTTTCCGTCCCCACTGTATATTTGCATGATTATTATTTTATTAATTGGAGAATTATTAAATGGGTGGTTTATTATATTTGATTGGGAATGTGTTTTTAATTAACCAGATACTTGGGGATTTATTGCTGCCTTTTGTTTTTTCAATATTTTCTTTTTTTTTTGTCCACAAAGGATAATTGCCCATACATACACAGTAGACATTTTATTTCTCTAAAGATCTTTCCCAAGGCTATATAAATATAATATCTATTCCGTGGCCATTTCATGTTTTCTTCACAACTGATATATGAACTACAAACAGCACAGATGTAATCTTTATAAAGAAACAGAAAATAAATCTTGATACTGATTTGTAACCTTACACTAAACTCATATTGATAGCTTGATATAACCCTTTCATATTTTATGATTTGACATGTACATTTTTTAATTTGAAATTTTTCAGGATGAAGGCTTTTTGAGGCATTAGGTTTCTTTATTGTGTATTATCCTAGTTTCATCCTAAAATTAATTTTCATACAAAGACAAATGAAGAGTTTCCAATCAAATACAACTGTAATGAGTGCTATTACTAATTTAAAAATCTTAGGATTTACAGGGAGAGTTTTGTGTTTAGAATTTTTATTGGGGACCTGATGCTACATTATTTAAAGGTAAGAAATATTTACACCTTTCTCATCTAGATGTGAGCTGATAATAGTAAAAGTGTTTGTAGAAAGTCTGTATTCCTCTGAATATTTTTCTAAAAGCAAAATTACTTCCAACTATCAATTTGATATTGGGGATTGCTTGTGCAGGAACAATGGATTTCTTTTGAAAATATTTATAGGAAAAAGTTCCAATCGGAAATTCCGATTGTCTGTACAAATTAAGAAGTGCAACATTCCTACACATGCTCGGAAACAATTTGACGCATGCTCGGAAACAATTTGACGCATGCTCGGAAGCATTGAACTTCATTTTCTCGGCTTGTCGTAGTGTTGTACGTCACCACGTTCTTGACAGTTGAAAGTTTAGAGAACTTTTGTGTGACCGTGTGTATGCAAGGCAAGCTTGAGCGGAATTCCGTTGGAAAAGCCATCCTAGTTTTTTCTGATGGAAAATCCACTTGTGTGTACTGTATGGGGCATAACTTTACAACCCCTTTAAAGGGGTTGTAAACTCTCAAGGTTTTTCACCTGAATGCATTCTATGCAAATCTGTTTTCAGGTTTCAGCACTGTTACACCTTGAATAACAATTACTTAGCCATGCAACACTGTATCCAAATTAAATTAATGTCAGACAAATAGAGCTTTCTTTTGGCGGTATTTAAAGCGGACCTTTGGTGTGTCTGTGTAAATCCAGGAAATGAACAGGAAGCAGCTTCAGCTAACCACAGTTAAAATGAAGGCAGCCAGACTCAGTGGAGGGAGATTTCTGCAGCATATTTGGCAAGTAAAGAATCACAGTATATATAAAATAATATGCAAAGTGGTTGGAGGGAAGCTTCAGAATGACAAAGATGTTTTTATTACAAATTATGTGAGCAGACTGTAGTTCCTCTTTAATCAGCACTGTTTTTTTTCATATATAAAATAAAAGAATACTGAACTTTAAAAAAAAAAATCCCACATTTACTTAGTGTCTTCTATAACATTTTGCAAATAGATCATGTTTCTTCACAAACTAAGGGTAACGTGTATTTTGCTACATTTCTTTGGTAAACATAACTCAAATCAGTATGTATTATTTAGTCCGTGTGAAAGTTATAGAGTCTACAAACTCTGGTATATACAGTATATTTGCAAATGAATCAATCCTGATGTACGGACATCTCATTTCTTGAGGCCCTAAAATGCCAGGACCGTGCAAATAGACCACAAATGACTTCTTTTTGAAAAGTAGAAATGCCAAGGTATTTAGAAGGAGGCATGGCAAGTTTTTTTTAAGTCATTTTGTCACAATTTTTTGGAAAATGAAGAAATTAATTTTTTTTTTTTACAAAGTTGTCAATTTAACAAGTAATTTCTCACACACAGCATAGGCATACTTAGAATTCCATCCCAAAATACAATCTGCTGTGCCTCAAGAGTATGTCGATACCACATGTGTGAGACTTTTTCACTGTGTGGACTTAATTATGGATCGAGCAATGAGGTTGATTTACTAAAGGCAAAAAGACTATGCACTTTGCAAAGTGCAGTTGCACTCTGCAAGTGCACTTGCTCCAGAGCTTAGTAAATGAGCAGAAGCTCTGCTGACATCCATCATCCAATCATGTTCAAGCAAAAATTCAGGTTTTCTTTATTTTCCTTGCAAGTGATTGGGTACTCTTTGCAAAGTGAAGCCTTACCTCATTTACTAAGCTCTGGAGCAACTGCACTTGCAGAGGGCAAGTGCACAGTCTGTTTGCCTTTAGTAAATCAACCCCAATGTATCTTGTGTATCACACAAATCAACTAATTGTGTCCAAACCAATGTACTGTAATGGTCACCACTATATGAGTGATCAGGGAATATAGTTTAGTGCAGCGTCACCTATAGCAGTCCCAGTTCCTATAGGTCAAGCAAGCCTAGCTTACAGTACATGGCTGCCCCCAGGAATGCCATGTTCACTGGTCTTGTGTCTCACAGGAATGTAGTCAGTGGGATGTACAGATGGGTCAGGTTAGGCACAGGGAGACAGATGGTCAGAAAACAAGCAAGGGATTGGTCCAGGAAGCAGGCAGAAACATGGTCAATAAACAGGCCTAGGTTGGAACAGGCAACAATCAGAGGCAACACTGCATTGGTGTGGTGGTGATCAGGGAAAATATAACTGGTGTGGCGATGATGACTAATATTGGGACTGGTGTGGTGGTGATCAGGGACATTATAACTGGTGTGGCGGTGATCAGTGACATTATAACTGGTATGGTGGTGATCGGGGACACTGTAACTGGTATGGCAGTGATAAAGGACACAGTAACTGGTGTGGCAGTGATCAGAGGCACTGTTATGCCCCGTACACACGGTCGGATTTTCCGACTGAAAATGTGTGATAGGACCGCGTTATCGGAAATTACGATCGTGTGTACACAAATCCGACCCACAAAGTGCCACCCATGCTCAGAATAAATTAAGAGACGGTAGCTATTGGCTACTGCCCCGTTTATAGTCCCGACGTACGTGTTGTACGTCAGAACGATCGGATTTTCCGACAACTTTGTGTGACCGTGTGTATGCAAGAGAAGTTTGAGCCAACATCCGTCGGAAAAAATCTATGGATTTTGTTGTCGGAACGTCCGATCAATGTCTGACCGTGTGTACGGGGCATAAGTGGTGTGGTGTTGATCAGGGACAAAATGGGTGGTGCAGTAGTGATCAGGGACAGGCATGCTTTCATTCTCTGCTTGCCATTTGATCCATGAGCAGTTTGCATGCCTGCTCTAATGTACAAATGTATATGATTAATGTAATGTGTTGTATTGAGGTGAATTTTTGCATATAGTTGTGATATTCTCTTATATATTCCTTTTTATTTTTGACAGAACACAACCCCCTCTGTTTACCTGAGGAATGACACTTTGGGCAAAACATGTTGGAATTTGCTTTGCACACTGGTTATCAACACCTTACTGGACCAAATTTGGTACCAATACACATGTTTTGGACACACATTTCATGTTTTTTTGTAAAAATTTACAGGATTATGTTCTATGACTATAAGAATTCAGCTTGCCAAAAGATCTATACGTTTAATGGAGGCATGCAAGTATCACAATTGTATGTGCTTTACATACTAAAATTAACCACATAGGAAACCATGGTAAATGGACAGGAGTGTGTTTCTGCAAAACTGAAAATGCGTTAAAAAATGCATAGGTGTGAACCAGGACTTAACCCCTTGCCGATGTACGTCGGCACAATGGCACGGCTGGGCAAATGGACGTACAGGTACATTCCCTTAAAATCACGGCATAGTGGGCACGCGCGCCGCGTACTCCGTGAGCATGCTCACGGGTCCCGCGGACTCGATGATTGCCGGGGGGCCCGCAATCGTGTCAAGGAGCAGCAGAATGGGGAGATGCCTATGTAAACAAGGCATTTCCCTGTTCTGCCTAGCAACATGACAGAGATCTACTGCTCCCTGTCATCGGAATGATAATGATCTCTGTCATTTTCTAGTGAGACAATCCCCCCTACAGTTAGAATCACTCCCTGGGACACACTTAACCCCGTGATCGCCTCCTAGTGTTTATCCCTTCCCTGCCAGTGTCATTTACACAGTAATCAGTGCATCTTTATAGCACTGATCGCTGTATAAATGATAATGGTCCCAGAATAGTGTCAAAAGTGTCTGATGTGTCAGCCATAATGTCGAAGTTATGATAAAAATCGCAGATCACCGCCATTACTAATAAACAAAATAATAATAAAAATGCCATAAATCTATCCCTTATTTTGTAGACGCTATAATTTTTGCACAAACCAATCAATATACGCTTATTGCGATTTTTTTTTACCAAAAATATGCAGATGAATATGTATCAGCCTAAACTGAAAAAGAAATTAATTTTTTGGGGGGGGATACTTACAGCAAAAAGTAAAAAATATTGCTTTTTTTTCAAAATTGTTTTGTTTATAGCGCAAAAAATAAAAACCACAGAGGTGATCAAATACCACCAAAATATTAAAAATATATAAAAGCTATCTCATAGTATGTTAATGGATGTCCTTATCCGAACAGACATTTTTCTTAGGTTACATTTTTTTTTATGACATTCCACCTTAGGGGTCTCATGTGGATACTTTTGTCTATGATTAAAAAACAGACCCAGTTTTATCTTATGGTCTGACTGTAGATTGCTTGTTATGTCAATGAATGTTTCTGTTCCTGTGGAAAGTATATTGGTCCGTGGGTTTGCAGCAAATTGTTTGCATGTTATTTTCTTTCATTTGTATTGTGGCATTCAGAAAATGTAATTCAGATTTGTGAATGATATATACACTATATTGTCAAAAGTATTGGGGCGCCTGCCTTTACACGCACATGAACTTTAATGGAATCTGAGTATTAGTCCGTAGGGTTCAATATTGAGTTGGTCCACCCTTTGCAGCTATAACAGCTTCAACTCTTCTCGGAAAGCTGTCCACAAGGTTTAGGAGTGTGTCTATGGGAATGTTTGACCATTCTTCCATGCTTTGTGCACTGGTGCACAATCATGTTGGAACAAGAAGGGGCCATCCCCAAACTGTTCCCACAAAGTTGGGAGCATGAAATTGTCCAAAATGTCTTGGTATGCTGACGCCTTAGGAGTTCCCTTCACTGGAACTGAGGGGCCAGGCCCAACCCCTGAAAAACGACCCTACACCATAATCCCCCCTCCACCAAATGATTTTGACCAGCAAGGTCCATAAAGACATGGATGAGCGAGTTTGGGGTGGAGGAACTTGACTGGCCTGCACAGAGTCCTGAGAACCCCATAGAACATCTTTGGGATGAATTAGAGCGGAGATTGAGCCATGCCTTCTCGTCCAAAATCAGTGCCTGACCTCAAAAATGCACTTCTGGAAGAATGGTTAAACATTCCCATAGACACACTCCTAAACCTTGTGGACAGCTTTCTGAGAAGAGTTGAAGCTGTTATAGCTGCGAAGGATGGGCCAACTCAATATTGAACTCTACGGACTTATGCCCTGTACACACGGTCGGACTTTCCAACTGAATATGTGCGATCAGAGCTTGTTATCGGAAATTCCGACCGTGTGTGCGCTCCATCAGAATTTCCGACACACAAAGTTTGAGAGCAGTCTTTGAGCCAACATCCGTCGGAAAAAATCCATGGATTTTGTTGTTGGAATGTCCGATCAATGTCCGATTGTGTGTACAGGGCATAAGACTGGGATGCCATTAAAGTCCATGTGCGTGTAAAGGCAGGCATCCCAATACTTTTGACAATATAGTATATGTCTTATTGCATTAGCTGAATCGTCTATCACAACCACTATAAAAGTAAAGGATTGTTACAATAGAGTTGTTATCCCCCAGGTTACTTATATCTGCTCCAGTCAAGGGGGTGATAGAGTTACAATATGTTTGGGGTCTTTATATTTCTATTGCTTTTGTTATTTTATCTCAGAACTTTATGTCATTGATCTTTTATATTTTTGTATAAATAAAGCTTTTTTTGTTTTAATGGAAACAGAATTGTAATTTTGTGGTGCCTCAAAAGTCCTACCTCTTAAAACCTTTCCTTATATAGATCTACTAATACTAGGGATGTGGCGAAGTCAGGAGAACTGTTCACTCTTTATCAGTTATAGAGTCTTAAATGTAATGCAGTTTTTGTCCATAGCTGCTTACAGTAATCCTTCACCAACCTTGGCAATTTAAATCTGAGCACTGTGGAGATATCCAGTAAAAAAAAAAAAAAAAAAGTCACTTGTAAAATAAAAATGTTATATAAATAATTAGGGGAAAAAAATAATATACTAATTTAGTCTCTCAATTTAACATCAGGTTTACTGCATTTTCCTATTTTCAGATGATCGAGAAAAACCAAACACATGTAACTGAGATCATTCTTCTTAGCTTCCAGAGTCTAAACTACTGGAAATTTATTTTGTTTATTTCCCTTTTTACAGTTTATTGTGTGACCATATGTGGGAACCTCCTTATTATCACTTTAGTGTCCTTCTGTAAGAACCTCCATTCCCCCATGTACATATTTCTTGTACAACTCTCTTTATGTGATATTCTACTGACCACAGACATCATCCCAAACACACTTACTGGTGTATTAGGTAATGGGACAGTTATATCTTTTTCTGGTTGTATATCTCAGTGGTACATATTTGGTGGCCCTGAAGCATCAGAATGCCTCATATTAACAGTGATGTCCTATGACAGGTACCTAGCCATCTGTAACCCCCTCCGATATTCTTCCATTATGAACATGAGATTCCTTGTGAAATTATCTATTCTTTGCTGGGCGCTGGGCTTTTCTATTACCTTGGTGACAACTCTAAGCATTGCTACTTTAGATTTTTGTGGACCACACATCATCGATCATTTCTTTTGTGATTTAGCTCCTATTCTGCATCTGTCTTGTTCAGAAACATCTCAAGTTAAAATGGAAGTGGCCTTGTTGAGTATTTTTGTAATTGTTTTGCCTTTGGGTTTAACTGGAGCATCATATGGATGTATTGTCCAAACTATCCTAAGAATGTCTTCCAATGTTCACAGACGGAAAGCCTTCTCAACTTGCAGTTCTCATCTAACTGTGGTCTGCATATTTTATGGGACATTAATTGTTATTTATATGTTGCCAACAGAAGGATTGTCTTTGTCTGTTAGCAAATCTCTTGCTCTTCTATATACTGTGGTAACTCCGATGATAAATCCCATTATATACAGCTTAAGGAATAAAGATGTCAAAGATGCTATAAATATATGTGGAAAGCTTACATAGCACCCCACGAACAGGACTTGCAACTTACAATGCTCCACATCGAATAATTTCACCCATAGGTAACGTCCACTCTTATGCCGCGTACACACGGTCGGACTTTCCAACGTAAAATGTGCGATCGGAGCTTGTTGTTGGAAATTCCGACCGTGTGTAGGCTCCATCGGACAGTTTCCATCGAAATTTCCGTCGCACAAAATTTAAGATCTGGTTCACAAATTTTCCCACAACAAAATCTATTGGCATAAATTCTGATCGTGTGTACACAATTCCAACTCACAAAGTGCCACGCATGCTCAGAATCAAGCAGAAGAGCCGCACTGGCTAATGAACTTCATTTTTCTCGGCTCGTCGTAAGTGTTATACGTCACCGCGCTCTTGACGTTCGGAATTTCCGACAAGATTTGTGTGACCGTGTGTATGCAAGACAAGTTTGAGCCAACATCCGTTGGAAAAAATCCATGGATTTTGTTGTCGGAATGTCAGATCAAGGTCCGATCGTGTGTACGGGGCATAAATGTGTAAATACTGTTTACTAACAAACTATACACATCAATCAGTAAAAAAAAGGTTTTAAAAAATTTCTTATATACATATATAATCAGTTAGTGAAAGTACAAATTATCCCATATATGCATCCACAATCTCCTACATATGTATAGATGGTACAAGTGAAAAGAATCCTTAAATGAAATAAAAATATACAATGCAAAAAATGTGTTACAATTTGGTCATAAAAATGATAATGTGGAACTAACATGTTATATACTTACCTGCTCTGTGCAATGGTTTTGCACAGAACAGCCCCAATCCTCCTCTTCTTGGGTCCCCCGCCGGTGCTCCAGGCTCCCCCTCTTCATCGGGTGCCCCCACGGAAAGCCACTTTTCATGGGGGCACCCATGCTGGCTTGCTCCCGAGTCCCACTGCTGCATCCATTAACACAGGCAGCGGGACTTGGCCCTACCCCCCAGGTCACAGGATTTGATTGACAACAGTGGGAGCCAATGGCTCCCCCTGCTATCAATCTGTCCAATGAGGAGAGAGAAAGCGGCTGGAGCCTCTGCGCTCATGCACATTTCTAGATTGAATCAGGCTCAGGTAAGAAAAAAAGGGGGGGTCAGGGAGGACGCTAGCGCACAGATGGTTTTTCATGGTGAAAAACCTTAAACCACTTTAAGCAGCGTGTGTTAGCCAATCTTTGTGACCATAAAAAGACAAAATGTGTAAGAGATAATTTTATTTTTCCACACCTCAAAAGTTGTGCTCCACCACATGCCAACAACCACTGCACTCACCAGAGCAATAAGGCCAACCAGCAGCCACATCAGAGCAATAAGGTAGACTAACTCTGGGATATCCAAAAGCCACCCACTGGTCTTCTTCTACTGTTTTTCAACTGTTCTCATGGCCAAGGTATATGGAATATACAGTATAATCACAAAAGTGAGTGCACCCCTCACATTTTTGTAACTATTTTATTATATCTTTTCATGTGACAACACTGAAGAAATGACAGTTTGCTAAAATGTAAAGTAGTGAGTGTACAGCTTGTATAACAGTGTAAATTTACTGTCCCCTCAAAATAACTCAACATACAGCCATTAATGTCTAAACCGCTGGTAACAAAAGTGAGTACACCCCTAAGTGAAAATATGACTTGTTAGTGTTACAAGGTCTCAGGTTTGAATGGGGAGCAGGTTTGTTAAATTTGGTGTTATCACTCTCACTTTCTCATACTGGTCACTGGAAGTTCAACATGGCACCTCATGGCAAAGAACTCTCTGTGGACCTGATAAAAAGAATCGTTGCTCTACATAAAAATGGCCTAGGCTATAAGAAGATTGCCAAGACCCTGAAACAGCACAGTGGCCAAGACCATACAGTGGTTTAACAGGACAGGTTCAGAACAGGCCTCGCCATGGTCGACCAAAGAAGTTGAGTGCACGTGCTCAGCATCATATCCAGAGGTTGTCTTTGGGAAATAGACATATGAGTGCTGCCAGCATTGCTGCAGAGGTTGAAGGGGTGGGGGTCAGCCTGTCAGTGCTCAAACCATACGCTGCACACTGCATTAAATTGGTTTGCATGGCTGTCGTCCCAGAAGGAAGCCTGTTCTAAAGATGATGGACATGAAAGCCTGCAAACAGTTATGCTGAAGACAAGCAGACTAAGGACATGGATTACTGGAACCATGTCCTGTGGTCCGATGAGATCAAGATAAACTTATTTGGTTCAGATGGTGTCAAGGTTGTGCGTCGGCAACTAGGTGAGGAGTACAAAGAGAAGTGTGTCTTGCCTACAGTCAAGCATGGTGGTGGGAGTGTCATCGTCTAGGGCTGCATGAGTGCTGCCGGCACTGGGAAACTACAGTTCATTGAGGAAACCATGAATGCCAACATGTACTGTGACATATGGAAGCAGAACATGATGCCCTCCCATCGGAGACTGGGCCGCAGGGCAGTATTCCAACATGATAACGACCCCAAACACACTTTCAAGACAACCTCAGCCTTCCTAAAGAAGCTGAGGCTAAAGGTGATGGACTGGCCAAGCATGTCTCCTGACCTAAACCCTATTGAGCATCTGTGGGGAATACTCAAATGGAAGGTGGAGGAGCGCAAGGTCTCTAACATCCACTAGCTCCGTGATGTCATCATGGAGGAGTGGAGGAGGACTCCAGTGGCAACCTGTGAAGCTCTGGTGAACTCCATGCCCAAGAGGGTTAAGGCAGTGCTGGAAAATAATGGTGGCCAGACAAAATATTGACACTTTGGGCCCACTTTTTTTTACTTAGGGGTGTACTCACTTTTGTTGCCAGCGATTTAGACATTAATGGCTGTGTGTTGAGTTATTTTGAGGGGACAGCAAATTTACACTGTTATACAAGATGTACACTCACTACTTTACATTGTAGCAAAGTGTCATTTCTTCAGTGTTGTCACATGAAAAGATATAATAAAATATATACAAAAATGTGAGGGGTGTACTCACTTTTGTGAGATACTGTATATAGAGAATAAAAAAACTATGCATTTTGCATCATCACATGTCTTGATGAAGCAAATTTGTTGGTTGGCACCATCCATTCCCCCTTTTTCCACAATACTGCTTACTAGCCAGACTATTGGAAAACAAGAATGGCTTAATATGTCCTTTCCTTATGCTTTGTTTAAAAGAGAAATGAAGACAGAACATTTTGGCGAGAGAAAGGAAGGGTTTTAACCCCTGTCAGGTTATTTTTGCCATGTGTCCTTATTGGGTAGATTTCCCTTTACTTCCTGTCCCATAGCCAAAACAGGAATTGAAAGGAAATACCTCAAAAGTGAGGTAATTACTGGTTATCGCCAGGGCCATCAGAACAAGTGTCCCCATATTTTGGTCCTGGGGAATTTTTACTTTCACTTTCAATGGTAAACAGGACACATAGAGAGGGTGAATCTCCCTAACAGGGGCACAGAATGCTATAAAAACCTAGCATGTGTTATCTTCCCTCTCCACTCTGTCCAAAACTAATCAAAATGTTTTGCCTTTAGATATATTTTAAAACCCATCTCCAGGAAATTGTACAATTCTCCCTTGCAGGGGGCTATGCTGCAATAGTTTAACTGCTCATTTAGGTTTAGGGGCATAGAAAAGAGCTACTGCTCTAAATCAAATAGGCCTTCTGGCTCAGTAATAAACAGTGTTCAGTTGTAAGATAGAAAGATACAAAAAGGTAACATTGTTATTTTTGCAGTCACTCTGTTTCACTCAAATGCAGTTCAAAAGGTTTAGCTTCAGCCTGGGATCACACTAGATGTGGTGCGAATTCACAGCAAATTTGCGGTGGATTCTGCACCACATCTAAATAACAACACATCCGACGGGGGTGTGGCCTGACGCATGGAGGAGTAAGTCGCTCTCTCTTGGAGCTCCCGCACACGCCGGCACGATCGCGGCTCTCAGCGCTTCCCAGCATCGCCATCCAGGTCTGTTATGGGGAGAAAGGGTGGGGGAGACAGGCACCAAACCCCCGATCCACATCCTGAAGGGGACATAGACCATTTCTTCACACACTGGGGCCATAACCGCTCCGGCCCCCCCTCGTCCAAGATGGCGCCCGTCCGGACTTATGGCTTACATGCTGCCTCACAGGGAGCTGCCTCACAGCGCTCCACGCCACACATGAAAACCAGGCAAAGGGCCCGGTCTCCCCCTGACTCTGAAGCAGGATCCACCCGTTCAGCCTGCCATTCCCCTGAATCCCACAGATCTTATACCGGATGGGACATGGAAGCATATATCAAGGCCCTCCCCACCAGACATGATTTTGAGGCCTATGTGCAACGCTTAGAGCGTTCATACAAACAGGAGATGTCTGAGCTCCGCAGAGATATCACTAACAGAATTGAGGAGGTAGAACACAACATGGAGGAGACTGCATCCACTTTGCAAACGCATGACATTATTTTGCATGAGCATACTCTTCAGATTCAGCAATTGATGTATCATCAGGACGATCAGGAAAATAGGGCCAGACGTAACAACATACGCATACGCGGTCTGCCTGAATCGGTTGAAACCAAAGATCTTGCACCGGCTGTCACAGCCATCTTTAATGACTTGCTTCAGAAAGACAAAGATGACCCGCTGGAGCTCGACCGGGTTCACAGAGCCCTAGGCCCTAAAAATCCGAATCTGGAACACCCCAGAGATGTGATCTGTAGAGTACATTTCTACGTGGTTAAAGACGGCATCATGCAAGCCGCACGTGCTCAATCTGCCATCTACTTTAACGCAACCCCAGTGTCTCTCCTCCCTGATATTTCTAAACTGACTAACAAGCTAAGCAGATTAAGTATCGCTGGGGTTTCCCCTTCAACTTGTTTGCATCCCACAAAGGAAAATCTGCGACTTTCCGCACGCTAGGTGATCTACCCAAGTTCCTTGGAACTTTTGAACTACCACAGATTTCCATCCCAGATTGGCCCCTCCATGCTGCCACTCCGGGCTTCAAAGCTGCGCCAGGTTGGCAGAAACGATCAAAGAAGAACAAACGGCCCAAGTCGGACTTCCCCTCTGCGACCGATGGATGAACTCTCTTCTCAATTTTTCTTTTTTTTTCTTCTCTCCCACAGATTTCTAACCGGTGGCGTCGTTCCCGGTTACAATTTCATTGGAACACTTAAATACTAATCCAATATATTTTATTTCCTTAATGTAGGATTTATATTAAAGTTTGTGTTCCCTGATATCTTTGACGTGCGGTGTCCCGTTACAAGGACACTGTCCTTTAAACTCCATGTAATGTCTCATCCTCTCCAATCCCCCCCCCCTTCCTTCCCTTCCCTTCCCCCTAGTTGCTGGGAAAATGGCCCTGTATGCTGTGCATTTATCCTGAAATCTTTAGGAGACATTCTCTCCCAGGAGGTCACTAGTACAGTGTTTTGCTTACACAGACATGCAGAGCCCTGAAATGTTATGTTCATTGTTACCAGTTTATGTTATTATCCAGAGCCATAATTTTTTGTTATCTTACACTTTACCGCCCGGCGTGTGCGGGCTCCCCCCTGCGCTGACCACTGTTCCCCCATTTAGGTCTTTCAGCGCCCCTCGGGGACTTAGCTGATACGTTGCTGACAACACCATTAGTGAAGCCGTGTTGGCCTCTTTTTCTTCTTTTCTTTTCCTTCTTTCCTTTCTATCCCCTTAACTTCAGCTCCTTCTTTTTTCTCACCACTAGATGTCTCCTTCTCCATCCCCAATCCCCCACACTCAATCTTTGGAGACAGCGAGCCTCCCTTTTATCTGTTTTTTATGCCAGATAGAACAATTTTTTTATGGCACCAGAAACCGCCTTGAAAATTTCCTCATTAAACTGTAGGGGTCTTAACGTTCCTGAGAAGAAACGACAAATACATTATCACTTCCAAAAATTGCGGTCTCAAATCATTCTTTTACAGGAAACTCATTTTAGGTCAGACAAAATCCCGCAATTCCTCTATAAATGATATCCCATTTGGTTTCACAGCTCCAACCCCACAGCAAAATCTAAAGGGGTCTCTATAGCCTTTGACGCATCTTTTACTCCAGATGTCCTTGACTCGTATATTGACCCGTTAGGCAGGTATATTTTTCTTAAATTGTCATACATGAATGTTATATATACTGTTATTAACGTGTATTCTCCTAACCAGAACCAGCAACAATTCCTCACATCCGTTATCGCCCGTCTGAAAAGATTTGGTACAGTCAACATGATTCTGGGAGGGGAACTCAATGCCACCTTGATACCTCGACTTGACTCCTCAACTGGTAAGTCCTCGATTTCTCCAACCTCCCTGACCAAAATTAGAACACTCCTGTCTGACTTATCTCTTGTGGATGTATGGCGGATGCTATACCCTACCACCAAAGATTACACTTTTTACTCACCTGTACACGCCACTTACGGTAGACTGGACTATCTCTTTATCTCACAATCCCTATTGGATTTCTCGCCGTCCCCATCTATTGGTATTACTTTTTGGTCTGACCATGCCCCTATCCACATGAGCTTGGGACGCACACCTACACGCAACCGAAACTCATCTTGAAGATTGAATGACAATCTCTTAAACAGCCTGGTATGCTCTCAGGATATAGCACAGACTATTAAACACTTTGTAACAGACCACACTCATGATCCCACTAATCCTTTCACGAAATGGGAAGCTCTTAAATGTGTGCTCAGGGGTAAATTTATGCAACACGGTTCCAGACTTAAACGTGCGCGTATAGCAGATATGACGCGTCTTCTCACTACCATTGCCAACCTAGAAGAATCGCACAAACAAAATCCCATTGACTCGACCCTCCTCGATCTCACCAACGCTAGGAGGGACCTCCTGCGCATTTATGCGGAGAGGTCTCTCATAGCTAAGGACAAAGGCAGATTTACTTATTATTCTCAAGCCAATAGGTGCGGCAGACATCTTGCATCCACCCTTCATCCCCGCCAAACTAGAAAGCCCATTCCATTCATAAACTCATCCACTAAAGGTAAAATCAGGCAGAATTCGGCCATTGCCGAAGAATTCCGCCAGTATTACTCAACATTGTATAACCTCACCCCTCAGACCCTGTTATCTACATCCACATCACCAGACTTAGACTCCTATATTCAAGAGACAGCTCTCCCATCTCTCCCGACATCAGACTCGCAGGACCTGGAGGAATCTTTATCCGATACAGAATTCCTCTCTGCCATAAAAAAATCTTAAGAACGGTAAGAGCCCTGGACCCGACGGGTTCTCTTCTCGTTTTTACAAACTCTTCGCACCACAACTTTCCCCTTTACTAGCGAAAGCTTTTAATGCTTTAGATGGTAATGTTGCCCTCTCCACTTCTATTCTCCAAGCCCAAATAGTGGTCATCCCTAAGGCTGGAAAGGACCCGTCCATCTGCTCCAACTATAGATCGATTTCCCTTCTAAATATTGATTTAAAGTTATATGCCAAAATACTTGCTAACCGTCTCTCCCCTCTGTTACCGAATTTAATACATAAGGATCAGGTTGGTTTTGTCCCTGGTCGAGAGGCCAGGGACAACACCACCAAGACCATACATTTAATCACTTTTGCCCAGCGCCACCTCATACCAACCTGCCTCCTCTCTTGTGATGCGGAGAAGGCCTTTGATAGGGTCAGTTGGTCTTTTCTTCAGTCCACCCTCTCCCAAATAGGTCTAGGCCCGAGAATGTTGACACGCATTATGGCACTCTACTCTGCACCCTCTGCCACTGTCCTAGTTAACGGTATCCAATCACACAACTTTACGATCACTAACGGCACCAGACAAGGCTGTCCCCTCTCCCCTCTTCTGTTTGCCCTAGTCATAGAACACCTCGCCCAAGCCATTAGATCGAATCTTACCATACAGGGCATCCAGACCCCTTCATCTCACTGCAAACTCTCTCTTTACGCAGATGACTTACTCCTGTACGTAACCAAACCTCATATATCCATACCCTCAATACTAGCAGAGATAGACAGATTCGGTCGCTTTAGTAACTATAAATTAAACATCTCCAAAACGGAGGCCCTAAACATATCTTTACCACAACCTACACTCTCAACCCTCCAATCTAGCTTTTCATTTCAATGGAAACCGAATTCCATCTCCTACCTAGGTACGGCTATTCCGAAAAACACCTCAGATATTTACGCCCTGAACTTTAGCCCTCTCCTTCAAAAACTCAGACATTTAATGGAAGAACGAATGGATTTAGCTGTATCCTGGGTGGGTCGTATTAATGCACTAAAAATGGACATCCTCCCCAAACTCCTATACTTGTTTCAGGCCCTCCCCATAGCCCTCCCCCTGCCTTTTTCCGCTCCCTTCGATCAATGGCAATTCGTTTTGTTTGGAAGGGTAGCCACCTGAGGTTGAAACATAAAATTTTGTGTTCTCCCATTACAAAAGGTAGGTTGAGTTTACCGGACTTTGAGCTGTATCATACGTCCGCAGTTATTTCCCGTATCCTCGAATGGTTCCCTTGCCCCATGACCAAGGCTACCAAATTCGTGGAGCAAGACCTATCCACATATGACCTCAGAGCCCTTCTCTGGGGATACGACCTTTCATTTAAATCGATCGCTGCGATGTCTCCCCTCACAAGAGATGCTTTGACGATTTGGTATCGTAGGAAATTTACTTATGCTCTATCCTCGGAACCCAGCCCACTCACCCCTTTGTTTGACAACCCAAAACTTCCGGAGGGCCACTCCATATACTCCATAGACAACTATCATAGAGAGTCTTGGCCCACGGCAGGACAATTTGTCGACCCCACCTTAGGTACATTTGCATCTGCTCTAACAGACACAACCTCTAGAGTGACTTGGCTCACTCGTAGACATTTGAACGTATACTGCAAACAAATAGACGACTCTAACCTAATTCACAGACATTTGACCGGATTTGAACAACTCTGCATTCTACCGGAGACCCCACGACACCCTTTATCACTTATATACAAACAAATCTTAGAACACATTCATGGTGTCCTCCCCATCTACACAACAAAATGGTCAGCGGAGGTTGGGATTGAAATATCCGAGGGGGACTGGAGTAAAGCCTTTCTCTTCACAAGTAAGACCTCGATTTCGAGTTACATGCAGGAGAAGAATTATAAAGTCCTATCAAGGTGGTATCGGGTCCCCACAACCCTTAGGATGATGTTCCCTACCAGTTCAGACATGTGCTGGTGATGCAACTCCAAGAAAGGTACTTATTTACATATCTGGTGGGAATGTGATGTGCTTCTACCATTTTGGACACAGATTTTCCACATTTATTCAGAGATATATGATAAACTTCTAATACCTTCTCCCACCCTTGCCCTCCTCTCCATCTTACCCGGGACCGTAAAGTCACAGAAAAACAGTCTTTTGAAGTTTTTCATTAGTGCAGGTAGACAGCTCATTCCCAGACACTGGAAAACTACCACTCCCCCCTCTATAATGGAGTGGGTTAATGAGGTAAACAACATAATCTTAATGGAAGAAATGCAAGCCAATGTCCTTGATAAACAAGCAAAATTTTCATATGTCTGGAGTGTTTGGAGGCATTACTCCACTTCAGGCAAACTTAAACAGAGATTGAAGACTACGAATCCTCCCTAAAGGTCACATACGGTTTTGTGGTAAAACTTAGGTTGTACCCCATGGTTGGTTTGACAGATCGAGGTTCGCTGTCCCACCCCCCCCCCCCCCCCCTCCTCCCCTCTTGTTCTCTTGTTCTTCTTTGAACAAACCTAATCTTTCCCTTTTTTCATTCCTTTTCTTATTTCTAACCTCTTTTTCCAGAGTTTCCAAGATTTGTACAACTGCAATCCATTCCAATAATTGTCCCTCCCCCAGTGGGGGATTATTTTTGCCTTTCACTCCTTATACTTTATAAGTTTTTGCACTTTATTTTGGATAATATGTTTGACAAATATTCTTCTTAGTATTTCTACCCAGTCTCTCTGAATCCAAGGAAGCAGAAGGTCCCCATTGGGGCTTCCTAGACCAGGGTACTCAATGCCTTACAGTCTACTGTCTCATACATATGACCCACAGACAAAGAAACAATGTAAAGGATCAATGTTTGGTTAATTGATTGCACTATTTTGAATTTTATATATTTTTGTATCTTGGTAAACCAAGAGACTTGATGTCAGGTCTCTTGCATTGTTGTTATTCTTTTTTTGTTTTAAACTTGTTTAAAATTAATTAATAAAAATCTAATTGAACCATAAATAACAACACATCCATGTGAACCCGATTGCGGAGTGTATGTTGAGTACGACACCCCGCAATTGGTTTTCAAAATGTAGCATGGTTTGCAGAATCTGATTGCATGGGTGTGAAAACTCATGCCATCCGATTCTGGTGTGGACAAAAAAAGGGTCCTGCACCAGTTTGGTGCGAATGCGGTGCGATTTGAGCCATACAAATACATGGTGCAAATCACAAACCAGAGACACCTGCATGTAATTTGCGCAGGAATGTGCTGCAATGGATGTGAACCCAGGCTTAATGTACATATGTCAGTTAACAACTTGCCGACCAAATGACAGCTGCAGTGCGGCCGGCTAGTTCTGTGACTCCGTCATATGAGTGGTGCCTCATCAGTGCAGCCTATCAGTGCCCATCAATGCCAATCATCAGTGCCCATCAATGCTGCCTCATCAGAGCGGCCTCATCAGTGCAGTCTATCAGTGCCCACCAGTGCTGCCTCATCAGTGCAGTATATCAGTGCCCACTAGTGCCACCTCATCATTGCCCATCAGTGCAGTCTATCAGTGCCCATCAGTGCAGCCTCATCAGTGGCCATCAGTGCTGCCTATCAGTGCCCATCAATGCCAATCAGTGCTGCCTCATCAGAACGGCCTCATCAATGCAGCCTATCAGTGCCCACCAGTGCTGCCTCATCAGTGCTGCATATAAGTGCCCACTAGTGCCACCTCATCATTGCCCATCAGTGCAGCCTATCAGTGCCCATCAGTGCAGCCTCATCAGCGCACATCATTGAAGGAGAAAAATTACCTGTTTGCAAAATGTTTTAACAAACTATGAACATTTTTTTTAGTCTTTATTCATTTATTTAGCAAAAACTTAAAAAAAACAAAAAAAAAAAAAACAGTGCTGATTAATCACTTCAGCCCCGAAAGATTTTACCCTCTTCCTGACCAGAGCATTCTTTGTGATTCGGCACTGTGCCGCTTTAGCTGACAATTGCGCAGTCGTGGGACGTTGTACCCAAACAAAATTGACGTCCTTTTTTTACCACAAATAGAGGTTTCTTTTGGTGGTATTTGATCACCTCTGCAGTTTTTATTTTTTGCGCTATAAACAAAAAAAGGGTGACAATTTTGAAAAAAAAAGCAATGTTTTTTACTTTTTGCTATATTAAATACCCCCAAAAATATATAAAAAAAATAATTTCTTTCTCAGTTTAGGCCGATATTTATTCTTCTACATATTTTTGGTAAAAAAAATCACAATAAGTGTATATTGATTGGTTTGCACAAAAGTTATAGCATCTACAAAAAAGGGGATAGATTTATGGCATTTTTAATATTATTTTTTTTTAATTAGTAATGGCGGTGATCTGCGATTTTTATCCTGACTGCAACATTATGGCGGACACATCGGACACTTTTGACACTATTTTGGGACCATTGTCATTTATACAGCGATCAGTGCGCCCAATAGGTGGCAAAATTAAAGGGATGTACAGGTACGCCCATTTGCCTGCCTGTGCCATTCTGTTGACATATATCTGTGTGTGGCGGTCGGCAAGCGGTTAAATACCACCTAAATAAAGCTCTATTTGTGTGAAAAGAAAAGATAAAAATTTACTTTGGTTACAGTGTAGCATGACCGCGCAATTGTCATTCAAAGTGTGACAGTGCTTAAAGCTGAAAAGTGGCCTGGGCAGTAAGTGCCCGGTAGGCAAGTGCTCAGTGCCTCGTAGGCAAGTGGTTATAACAACCTGACAAATATCCTACAACCTTTTATCCCGGCCCACATCCACATACAAACTCACTAGCATGACCTTCTGGGAATTGAAACTACAAATCTCCTTCCCACCGGAAATATGGTATCGCACCCTTCGGCTCCCTACTACTTTCCCCAAGAACATATCACATTGGGAAACCCCCATGAAAATCTATCATAAATGGTACTATACACCTGACAGACTGGCAAATATTGTCCCATCTCACTCCCCAAAATGCTGGAGAAACTGCGACAAAATAGGCAATATCCTCCATATATGGTGGGACTGTTCTATCATAATCCCTTTCTGGAAGAAAGTATCTGCTTTAATTACTGTCACCCGTGTATTATGCCCCGTACACACGGTCGGACTTTGTTCGGACATTCCGACAACAAAATCCTAGGATTTTTTCCGACGGATGTTAGCTCAAACTTGTCTTGCATACACACGGTCACACAAAGTTGTCGGAAAATCCGATCGTTCTGAACGCGGTGACGTAAAACACATACGTCGGGACTATAAACGGGGCAGTGGCCAATAGCTTTCATCTCTTTATTTATTCTGAGCATGCGTGGCACTTTGTCCGTCGGATTTGTGTACACACAATCAGAATTTCCGACAACGGATTTTGTTGTCGGAAAATTTTATCTCCTGCTCTCCAACTTTGTGTGTCGGAAAATCCGATGGAAAATCCGACCGTGTGTATGGGGCATTAGTGTACCGGACAACTAACCCCACAGGGCTCTTTTTGTTCTAGACCCCCACTCGTGTCCAGCAACCTACAACCCAATTATTCAACATATCTTAATTGCAGCACGTATAGTGCTAGCCCGTGCCTGAAAAGACCCAATCCCGCCAACTACTTCTACCCTCATTGCTACAATATACGAGCATTGCCAAGTGGAATACCTCTTCTCCAAAACCCACTTAACAAGAGAAAAGTTCCATAAGCATTGGTCTTCATGGCTAACACATCCTAGAAGTATTAAACTCACATAAGAAGAGCAATACTCCACACAGAATAATTTCACCCCATAGGTAACGTCCACTCTTATGCCGCGTACACAACGTCAGAATTTCCAACAACAAATGTTCGATGGGAGCTTGTTGTCGGAAATTCCGACTGTGTGTAGGCTCCATCGGACATTTTCCGTCGGACTTTCCGACAAACAAAATTTGAGATCTGGATTCCGATCGTGTGTGTACACAATTCCGACGCATGCTCGGAATCAAGCAGAAGAGCCGCACTGGCTATTGAACTTAATTTTTCTCGGCTTGTCGTACGTGTTGTACGTCACCGCGTTCTTGAGGTTCGGAATTTCCAACAACATTTGTGTGACCGTGTGTATGCAAGACAAGTTTGAGCCAACATCTGTCGGAAAAAAAACCATGGATTTAGTTGTTGGAATGTGCGATCGTGTGTACGCAGCATTACTATTTAGACCAGGTAGAGCCTGGTCTACTAGTTACTAGAGGTTACTAGAGCCTAGTTACTAGAGGTTTTCACAGATATATAGCTATTTTCTCTTATCCCCATGCCACCAAACTTGTCTTACCAATCCAATATTTGTTCCTTTTCTAACTAAACTGGCGGGTGTGTGTGTCGGATGGTGTGGTCCCCCCGCCGAGGCACAGTTTGTACCCAGTGGGATGCCTAGGGGGGGTGGCCTCTGCCCTATATGCCTGCCAATACATAAAACTGTATGTTAGGAACCTTTATCAACGCACACGTATATTGGTTAATTTGATATTTTTATACTCGTCTATGAAACCCTACTTTATATGTATCATTATATAGCAAATAATGTTCATTTTCTGTCCTTTGACATAACTTAATAAAAGCTTAAAAAACAACCTGACAAATAAATACAATTTGCTCCTATTTAACCCCTTATTAACCATCAACCAAAACAATACCATCAACAAATCAACCCTAATTAACAATTTGTTCCCCTTCTCCCCTTAACTGTTATTTTACATATATTTTTTCTTCCAACCAAAAATATTTAAACTTTTTATCCAGAGCAAAATTGAGAAAAAAGAGACTTTACTTAATTTGTGAACAATATTGCAATACTTTGCATCTTTTTTTGAAATCACAATAGGACAAATGGTGGAAGACAATTAATGTTTTTTTTTTTTAAGTGCAGTAATACTATTTATCTAACACCGATTTATGTTTTTAGTTTTGTCACTTTTTTTAGCCTGGACCGTATAAAATAAAATTAAATCATTTTGCATGACAATATCATCAAAACGAAAAAACTTTGTTATCTTAAGTAATGGCAAAGTTATTGCCAGATCAACTGGCCTAAAGCACAAATGTAATAATTGCACTGATCCATCTGTGTGAAAGCTTAGGTGGTTAAATATTAATAGTAAAAAAAAAAATGAAAAAAAAAAACACTGCAAAATAATAAGACTGACTAAGGTTAACTATGGGTTTTTAAGGCCTCTTGCATCCACTTTTTCCAACATTTTTTTAATTTTTATTTTTTACGTATTCGCTCCTATTTACGTGCATTTTCGCGTATATGAGTTCCCACATTTTTGTAAATACATATTTTCATACCATGTAGTAAATTGCATATTTTGTACCACAGTTCTCAGATGTGAAGAGAGGCTTCATTTGTAGACATTTGTAAAAAAAATTCCTTTACCACTAGTAATGTGCCACTGGCACAGTACTAGAATTTTGGGATGAGTGAATCCTTAATGCATTGACTTGCTTGAGTTCATTCCTTGGCATGACTTGTGAACAGTTTCATAAATATTGCTTGAATTTCAAAGTTTGTGAAACCTCGCAGTGAACATGTTGTTATCAAAAGGAAAATCACCACTCCTGGTGAAGCCCAAACTTCATGAATCCGGGGATTTAATGTGGACCCATACATAAGTAGGACCAAGAAATAGTAAACTCAGTGGAATAGCTCATGTAGCTGCTTTTTTTCAAAACTTGTTAGCTGTAGAAACTAGATATTTTGACTACAAATTTCGCAAAGTTAAAGTGGAACCAAATCTTTTGGAGGAAAAATTGCTGGCAGGTAGGCTTTTTACTGCAAAAGATGAATACTGTAAGGTAGATTTACTACAGGCAAAGTGATGGTTCAGTTTGCAAGTGAAGTTTCAATTTGCAAGGGAATTTGCCCCAAATCTTAGTGAATGCGGTGAAGCTTCACTTGCAAATAATACCCAATCACATGCAAGAAAAAAAAACAAAAAACTTTGTGTAGATAGAAACAAAATAAGGTAGTACTAAGTATTACCAAGAGGGTGGACTTTATAGGCTAAGAAACAATGTAAAAGAGACAAATTATAAACAATCACATTTATTAAGGTTAACAATTGCATAGAAAAATCAGATTTAGATTAAAAATGCAGCTATATTTTTTTGTGCAGTGAGCCCTTGTACATCTACACGTTTTACCGCTAGGCTTCTTCAGGACACAGCCAAGGTTCAAAGACAGACCAGATAAGAGAATATGTTTCTCTATATGAAATGAGATTAATTCAATTAAAAACACAACTAATACACAAACAAAACTGTTCATTATAAAGATCATGAGCACTTGTCAATACAAAGGTCAAGAATGAACATTGAATAGGTACCTTAGTTTGGAATACAATGTCATATATAGCCACGATAAGATGAACGATGCATTTAGAAGCTATAAACTAGAAAAAGAACAGATACACCCAGTCTCAGTAAATAGAGTATGTATTGCAGCAAGATGGTACAAAATTTAAAGCAGATAAACTTACTAGATCCAATACAGATGAGTCTATAGGTAGGGGCTGATGACATTTCAATATTCCTGGTCTAAAAGAGGCAGAAAAAGGGGGGCCAGAAGGCGTCCAACAATAGGTCCTTAATTTGGTTTCAGCAGTGCTGGTGGCTGTATAAAGCCAGACAGCATATCGCTGTGTCTATGGACAAGAAATGAGGTAAAGTAAGTGTAAGATTAAGAGACATCTAGACCAGTATGTAGAAAGTTAGAGCTTTGTAATAAATAGCAAAAGACTGGGTACTTTCATCCAGGATTTTGGTAAAAGAATATACCCCTGGGAGACAGCAATCCACTGCACACAAAATTCTAAATGATTAAGAAGTCTATTTATATTCTAAACTGGTCACAGCTGATTGTAAGGAAGGTATCATGTGATGCAGTGATGCAGAGGGCTGGGGCCGCCGGGTCTTATGGGTATTGTAGGACAGCTAGGTAATCATACTCTCTGCGCATGTGCAGATGATTACACGGCAAAGAGAAGAACATGGGAAAAAGACCTATGTTTGAGCGGCGCAGAGTCTGGGATCAGAGAACCCTGTGCATGCGCCGTAAATGCTAAAGCCAACTAGTTGCATTGTGGGCAGTGTAGGAAATATTATTATTATTATTATTATTTACGAAATATATTCGCAAATAATAGGCCCACATACGGCCGGGAGCAGCCAACGAAAATCAATAAGGCAATGCCGTCGCAGAATCAACTCCGCCATCCATTATTCTGACCAGCATCAAACTATACGTTCAACTATCCAAAAACACTGGCACATTTTAACGACAGATCCCACCATCAGTAAATACATAGAATCTAAACCCGAGATTACCTTTCGGCGAGCTAGATCCATAAAAGACTGTCTAGTACGAAGCCATTATTGTAAAACTACTAACGTATCACAATCCCCTGCAGGTCTCTTTAAATGTGGTAGATGCGATTTCTGCAATCTTTTATTGACAGGACCTTCGGTTCTTCTCCCAAATGGTCACATGCATGTTCTACGGCACCACATTACCTGTCAAACTCAAGGAGTTATCTATATCATTTTTTGTCAATGTGCCTTCCTTACGATCAGCTGTGACCAGTTTAGAATATAAATAGACTTCCCAATTGTTTAGAATTTTGTGTGCAGTGGATTGCTGTCTCCCAAGGGCACATTCTTTTACCAAAAATCCTGGATGTAAGTACTTAGACTTTTGCTATTTATTACAAAGCTCTAACTTTCTACATACTGGTCTAGATGTCTCTTAATCTTACACTTACTTTACCTCATTTCATGTCCATAGACACAGCGATATGCTGTCAGACTTTATACAGCCACCAGCACTGCTGAAACCAAATTAAGGACCTATTGTTGGACGCCTTCTGGCCCCCCTTTTTCTGCCTCTTTTAGACCAGGAATATTAAAATTTCATCTGCCCCTGCCTATAGACTCAGCTGTATTGGATCTAGTAAGTTCATCTGCTTTAAATTTCGTACAATCTTTCTGCAATACATACTCTATTTACTGAGACTGGGTGTATCTGTTCTTTTTCTAGTTTCTAGCTTCTAAATGCATCATTCATCGTGGCTATATATGACATTGTATTCCAAACTAAGGTACCTATTCGATGTTCATTCTTGACCTTTGTATTCACAAGTGCTCAGCGCATGATCTTTATTTTAAACAGTTTTGTTTGTGTATTAGTTGTGTTTTTTTTTTTTTTTTAATTTTTTATTTAAAGATATGACACAGTTACAAATATAACGGTAGCTTCGCATTGCATTTAAACTGTAATGAACTCGTCAAGTATAACAGTCAGAAACTTAACAGTTAAATGTGAGTGAAGGTCATTATTCAGTTAGACTGAGATACGACTCGCCGAAGTCTAATATAATGTAAACTTAAACATCTGTGCCCATCACTTTTTAGGTCTTTTTTTATAGAGAAATAGTAAAGTTAGAGAGAGAAGACTGAGGAGAGAGAAAAAGAAAGAGAGATAAAAGAAAAATAATTGAAAATTAAACAACATTCCTGGGAGGGGGGGAGGGAGGAGGGGAGGGGCGTTTGCCCCCGGGGAGCCAAATTCGGTAATGCTGAACTGTCAATAGGAATCCTAGACGATGGATCCTGACAGGTATTGGTGGAATTCGTCGGAGAAGCGAAAAAGGTTCCAATGAAACCATCTGGACCTATGTTCCTCTGACTTGTCCCGCAACACAGAGGTCAGATCCTCCATCTGCTCAATGTCCCCCACCCTCGCGAACCATTGGGCCACCGTTGGCGCAGACTGTTGCTTCCAAAGAGGTGGAATGCTAGCCCGGGCCGCGTTAAGGAGATGTTTGAGGAGGGATTTGTGGTAACGTTTCTTTGACAGGGGAGTAAGGTTCAGAAGAACCGCAGCTGGATTATCCTGAAGGGAGATATCCGTGAGTTTCTGTACGAGCTTAAGCACCGGCTGCCAAAAAGTTTTCAGTACAGGGCAGTCCCAGAAAATATGTAATAGAGTGCCTGGATGTAGGTTGCAGCGCCAGCAGCGGTCAGATTGTAGAGGAAATATCTTAGCTAGCACTGAAGGGGTCCTGTACCAGCGCGTCACTATTTTATATGCGGTCTCTTGATATTTGCTGCACATAGAGGATTTCTGAGCGAAAAAGAGTATGCGTTCTTTTTGGGGTTCTGTGAAGGTGACTTGTAAGTCTCTCTCCCATTTTGCTAAGAATGGGGGATCCACTGTGGCGTGAAGATCCAAGAGGGATTTGTAGGAGGCTGATAGGGATCTCCGAATCGGTCCCTCACCCAAGCAGAGCTCCTCAAAATAATGGAGCTCTCTGACAAAGTGGTTTGGTTTCGGCAGTGAGCCAAGAAAGTGGAATAATTGGTTTATCCTCCAGTGGTCCAACCGAAGTGGAGCCTGACCTGAGAGCAGGCTCTCTGTAGCTGGCCAGCCAGAGGACCGCAGGAGCGTAGAGGCCCTCATGAGTCCCTGTGGGGCTTGCGATCAAAAGGACGGGTCAGTGAGGCCAGGTAGAAAATCCGGATGACCAATAAGTGGCGTCAGTGGAGATGGAAAGTTTCTTAATGAGGCTAATCGGAAAAACCTCTTCAGTTCCATAAGAGTTGGTCCAATCAGTGGGTGAGTGGTCAAGTGGGTGGCAGAAATTTTCCCAGCCCAAGGTAGTCCCGCCAGAGGGGCCCCGGCTGCCTCCTGCTCCAGCGAAACCCAGAGCTTCAAATCACTGTGACGGCACCAGTCTACCACTCTGGTCATATGTGCCGCGGTATAGTATAGAGCTGGATCTGGGAATCTGAGACCGCCTCTAGTCTTTGGTCTTAATAGGAGTGTTCTGCCAAGACGTGGGTGTTTTCCACGCCAGATGAATCTGATGAATAATGAGCGAACGGCGTGAAAAAATGTTTGAGGTATCTTAATGGGCAGCGCCTGCAATAAGTACAGGAGTCTGGGCATTGCATTCATTTTAAGTATATTGCAGCGGCCGAACCAGGAAAGGGCCAGAGAGTTCCACCTCTCAAGATCAGTAGCGAGCGTAGATAGAAGGGGCTGGAAGTTGAGGGTGACGATGTCTTGTAATTTTGCAGAGATTTTTGTTCCTAGATATTGTATTGAGCGGGCAGCCCATTTGAATGGAAAGAAGGGACGTAAGTTAGAAATGGTAGAATCTGACAAGGATACATTTAAGGCCTCTGATTTTTGTAAGTTGACCTTAAAATTAGATAGAGTGCCATAACGTTTTAGCTCCTGTAACAAGGAGGGTAGAGAGGTGAGGGGCTCGGTAATGTAGAACAAAAGGTCGTCGGCATAAGCCGCAACTTTGTGTTGGCATTGATCCGATTGGATGCCTTTTATGGACTGATTACTTCTGATATGGCGTAGAAAGGGTTCCAGAGAGAGGACGAACAGCATTGGAGACAGGGGGCATCCCTGTCTGGTGCCGTTCGAGATGGAGAAAGGGCTGGAGTCAAAGCCGTTTACCCGGACAGTCGCTGTGGGATTCTCATATATGGCCGAAATCCATGACAGGATGAAATCTGGCATACCCACAAATTTAAGTGTCTCCCGAAGGGAGGACCAGTCCACCCTGTCAAAAGCCTTCTCGGCATCTGTGGAAAGGAGCAGTAGGGGTATTCGGGAACGTTTCGCTTTTTCTATGATGTTCAGTGTCGGGTGGTGTTGTCTCTGGCCTCTCTAGTTTGAATAAAACCGACTTGGTCTATTCCGACCAGACGTGGTAATAAGGCATTCATCCGGGAGGTCAGGATTTTAGTGAAAAGCTTCATATCACAGTTCAGAAGTGAGATGGGCCTGTAACTGGCGCATAGTAGTGGGTCTTTACCCGGCTTAGGGATCACAGATATAGAGGCGCGTAGCATGTCTGCAGGGAGATTGTGTCCATCTAACACAGAATTAAAGGCTGCAAGGAATGAAGGTGCCAAAGTGTCCAGGTATAATTTGTAATATGGGAGGGTAAAACCATCCGGTCCAGGAGCCTTACCGGGCTGGGTGTCAGCTATTGCGGCTGCAAATTCCTCCATGGTAATAGGTTTGGACAAGTCTACTCGCTCTTCAGTCGTCAGCGTAGGAAGGTCAGTCTCTTGAAGATATTTGCGAATGTCTATGGCTTTTTGGGGTAGCAACTGAGGGGTGGAAATTGGATCCAAGTTATACAGCTTGTAGTAAAAAGCACGGAAAGTGTCCGCTAGCTCCGGGGACGAATGGACTCTGGAGCCCGATGACGAGAGAAGAGCGGGCACGTATGTCTGAGAGCGTTTTGTGCGTAAGGCGTTGGCCAGTAGCCGGCCACATTTATCGCCGTATTCGTAAAAAGAACGCCGGGCCTTCAGTAGTACATGTTTCGTCTCGTACATGGAGTGGTCTCGTATAGCTTCCCGAAGACGGACAAGTTCCGTCTCGGTAGCACTATCGGGCCGACTCTTATGTTGACGTTCCAAAGTGTGAAGTTGCGTCAAGAGGTCAGTCAAGGTTTTAGCACGACGTTGTTTGGCCGCATGACCGTGTTTGATTAGTATGCCTCTAATGACGCACTTATGCGCTGACCATACAATGGCTGGGTTGTCTACAGAATCTTTATTGACAGAAAGGTATGACTTGAGTTCCCGAAGGACGTCAGCGGCAATCTCTGGGTCTTTTAGGAGCGTTTCGTTAAGTCGCCACGTGGATGTCCTGGGGGATGCTTGTGAAATAGACATCTCCAACAGAATTGGAGCGTGATCGGAAAGTGCTATATGGCCTATGTCCGTCTTGGTGACCATGGGGGTGGCTGAGTGTTTTAAGAAAAAAAGGTCGATTCTGGAGTAAGACCCATGAACGGTGGAATAGAAGGTGTAGTCCCGTTCTTGAGGGTGCATTATTCTCCAGATATCGATTAGTTGGTGTGAGTGTAAAAGATCTTTTAGGCGAAGTCGGGTTCCCCTGGGGAGGGAAGACAGGTTCGAGGAGGAGTCTTTATGAGGGTCCAAGGTTGAAATCCCCACCTAGGACAAGTGTTCCCTCAAGGAAGGAGTCGAGAGTGGATAAGAAAGCCTCAAGGGTGGGGAGAGGATTCGAATTCGGAAGGTAGATGTTCGCGAGAGTGAAGGTCTGAGAACAAATTTTCCCTTTTATGAGGAGGAACCTACCCTCCCGATCACGGAACTCCTCGAGGAACTGCCATTGGAGGGACTTAGAGATGAGTATACTCGTCCCTTTTGATTTAGAGGACAAAGACGGACTGTGATAGGCCGTTGGGAAGTGTTTGTTAATTAGTTTAGGTATCCTGTCTGCCCTAAAGTGAGTCTCTTGGAGGAATGCAATATGCGTTCTTTGCCTCCAGAGCTCGGCGAGACAGCTAGTACGCTTCTCCGGGGAATTCAGCCCCTTTATGTTCCATGAGAGGATTTTGACAGTCATGTTGTCTAGGTCTAGGTCAACTTGCGTTGACTCCCGGGGTGCACAGGGAGGTGAGGAGAGGAGGGGAGGGAAATGGGTGAAGGGAGATGGGAGTAGGAAAAAAAAAAAAAAAGGAAGATTTACAAGAGAAAGAAGAAGAAAGATAAGAAAAGAAGAGATCTAGTAGTCCAAAATGTAAACTCCGCAGAGAGAAACTACTGCCACCTGGGCAGAGTGTGCCTAGTGCGGGGAGTAGTAAGGCACAGCTTAGTTCCGGGCCCCGGCCATATGGGCCCCCGCAGCCTTTGTGGTCAGCCATTAAGGCACCTTTATTGTTACCCGGCTGGGAAAAAAAAAAAAAAAAGGGTTGGTGAAGACGGATTAACGGGCCGTAAACACAAAGTATTTGTCTTGCAAGCAAGTCTTAAACTAGGGCAGCACCGGTCCCGCGTCCCAACCCCGAAGCCGCATAGCGCCAAAATCTAGACACCAGGGTCATTGCATCTCAGCGTAACCCAAAAAAAAACTGTAACCATAGTGTACAACCTGTAAAAAGGGCAAGGTGTTAGTTGAAGAAACAGTTACCTGATCACATTTGCACATAAAACAAAAAAAAAAAAAAAAAAAAAAAAATTTTTAAAGGAAGAAAACCCTTCGTTAGAACATAGATATCCCTAGTTATATACATATTTATATGCTCATCATCATAGGGAACATGAATACGTATAGTCTCTATGGCAAATAATACGATGTTATGTCTACGGTTCCTTCATCAGGCAGTCAGAGCCACTTCATTATTCCAATACTCTGGGCGTGTAAAAAAAAAAAAAAAAGAGAGATTGCTCTTGCGTTTAGGCTAGGAAGTATTGTTCCAGTTGTACTTTGAAGGCAATGGGTCAGAGTTGAAGGTACCAAGCGTAGTACTAGGTTTGACACATTAGAAGCAAGCCAACTATTATGTGGGATGATCGGTGCATAGGTGAGGCCTATTTTCGTTCGTGGATCAGTGTGTGTTGAATGTCAAGCTGGAAGGCCTCTAGTTTGCAGTCCTTACACATAATGATCCTGACATGTCCTCAAGCAACAGAAAAGTAATTTAGACTCAAAGTTCAACCTGAGAAACAAAAAATAAGGCAAGACTGATCTGGGTGCGTGTCAGCAACCCGCGTGTGCAGGTTCAGCCCACCACTTCTGCATTCAGGGGTTGTGAACGAGAGTTTCCCACCCGTCTAACTTGAGAGTGGCTCCCTCGGCCACGGCGACTGTAGTGGGCCCTTTGTGGTCTACCCGGGAGAGCTTGGCGCATCGGATCTTTGGCAATAACTGTCAGCAGCCAGTTGGGCACTGGGAACGGTTCCATGTCAGCAAAGGAGAAGAGGTCTGGGAGCTCCGAAGGGTGACGCAATGAGAAGGTATCTGGACCCTTACGAACTATGAGGTGAAACGGGTGCCCCCACTTGTACGTCAGTCCTTTCTCCCCAAGACCATCCAGGAGAGGTTTGAGCGATCGTCGCATAAGGAGGGTTTTTCTGGAAACATCTGGTAGAAGGTGGACGGCTGCACCATCAAATTCCAGGACCCCCACCCTCCAAGCCTGCTGTAATATATCCTCTTTAAGGCTGAAGGAGTGTAAACAGCATAGGACGTCTCTTGGTCTTTCAGATGTATCCGATCTAGGGCCCAGAGTCCTATGAACTCTGTCAATGATGATCTCAGAGTCTGGCGGGCGGTCTAGGTAACGGTTGAAGACATTAACCACTGATGAGCGCAATTCTGAGTTTGGAACAGTCTCGGGCAACCCCCTCAGCCTGATGTTCTGCCTGCGGCTGCGATTTTCCAGGTCGTCCTGAAGTAGGTGCAGCTGTATGATTTGGTCAGTAAGTTCAGATTGGGATGTCTGCAGGGTTTGCACAGATTGTGACACAGTGATCTGTTCCTGCTCTACTACAGTGACACGGGAGTCCAGTACCACTGCATCCTGTCTGATAGATTGTATTTCGCCCTTCAAGGCTGTCTCCATCCTCTGAACAATTGATTCTAGGTCAGTTCTTGTGGGTAGCTGCTGCAAGAAATCCCACAGTCTTTGTTCAGAGGAGGCATGGAGAGGGAGACCCTGTGCTTGCTGTGTACAATATAGTGTACTCACTGCGTTCTGGTGCATGGTTAGTTGTCTCTGTTCCTCCATGTCTCCTGGGCTGAAACTCAGAGCGCTGGATGGGATAGGAGCTGTAGGTGAAGCTGGGAGCGCTGGGCTGTGCAGGGTGTCTTCTCTGTCTTCTCTGTCTGGTGATGCAGCCAGAGATCTAGGAAGACAGGGCGAAAGGTCACTGGGTGGTGAGAAGGGCGGCATGGTGTGATCGTCTGCCGTCTGTAGAGGAGGATCAGCATCGCCGGAGATTTCTGCTGTGCCCTGTGCTGTGTGGCGGGCCGGCGCCATCTTTGCGGTCGTTGGTGTGGAAGCCGCCGGCTGCAGTGGACGTAAGTAGCGGTCCATGCCGGCTCCGGAGCGGTTGTGTGGCGATCAGGTTTCTCGGGTGTCTGAGGAGGCAGGGGGGAGCCGTTAAATGCCGGTAATGTGCGGTAGTGTGCTGCGGGAAAACCACCGGCCGGGAGCCCTGTAAGGATGCGTCCTCACGCCGCCATGCCTAGGCCACGCCCCTTATTAGTTGTGTTTTTAATGGAATTGTATCTCATTTCAGATAGAGAAACATATTCTCTTATCTGTTCCATCTTTGAACCTTGGGCGTGTCCTGAAGAAGCCTAGCAGCGAAACACGTAGACATACAAGGGCTCACTGCACAAAAAAATATAGATGCATATATGCTACATTTTTTATTTAAATCTAATTTTTATATGTAATTGTTAACCTTAATAAATTTGATTATTTATAATTTGTCTCTTCACCATTGTTTCTTAGCCTATAAAGTCCACCCTCTTGGTAATACTTAATACTACCTTATTTTGTTTCTTCAATATTTACGGACGTGGCTGTTTGTTGTGCACTTTCCCTCTTTAGTTGTTTGTATAGATAGAAGTCAGCAAATCTTCACCTCATTCACTAAGCTCTGGGCCAAAGATGCTGAACCTGGAAGAAGATCTTGCAGAAAGATATCAACGGCAGTGACAGAGGAATGAGGGGGATTGCCACACTCATGAGATCCATTTGGCAAATCAGTGTGCCAAGCAAGTTTTCTGTGCATACATTATAGCAAAGTGGACTTCAGTTCTCCTTTAAATAGTGATTTTTATTTCAAAATGACTAAAAGAAACTAAATTTCCATGATAACTTAATCACCGTCATTATACTGCGGCAGGTAGGCTAGTTCCCGAAAATCGTCATAGGTGTAGATTGGCTCCTTTAAGAGCCATAGCTGGCGCCCTCTGCTTGGCAGGGGAGCCCATGGGCATGGCTGGAGGTTGTGATGTTCACCGGCCACACACAATTGACCTACGGAGAGCCAGAATGGGGATCTGTCAATGTAAACAAACAGATCCCGTTCTGACAGGGGAGTAGAGAGAGATCTGGTGTTCATAGTGATCAGGAACAGCGATCTCTCTCCTTCTCCAGTCACTACACTCCCAACACAGTTAGAAACACCTACCGGAGAACACATTTAACCCCTTGATCGCCCCTAGTGTTAACCCCTTCCTTGCCAGTGTCATTTATACAGTAACCTGTTCATGTTTATAGCACTGATCCCTCTATAAGTATCACAGGTCGCAAAAAAGTGTCAAAAGTGTCCAATCTGTCCACCTCAATGTCGCAGTCCCGCTAAAAATCGCAGATCGCCACCGTTACTAGTAAAAAAAAAAAAATTATAATAAAAATTACATAAATCTATCCCCTATTTTGTAGACGCAATAGCTTTTGTGCAAACCAATCAATATACACTTATTGCAGTTTTTTTTACCAAAAATATGTAGCAGAATACATATTGGCCTAAACAGATGAAGACTTTTTTGGATATTTATTATAGCAAAAAGTAAAAAATATTGTTTTTTATTTTTTTAATTGTCGGTCTTTTTTTGTTTATAGTGCAAAAAAAAAAAAAACGCAGAGGTGATCAAATACCACCAAAAGAAAGCTCTATTTGTGGGAAAAAAAGGACGCCAATTTTGTTTGTGTACAATGTTGCATGATCGCACAATTGTCAGTTAAAGCAACACAGTGTGTATCTG
Organism: Lithobates septentrionalis; assembly: GCA_037952835.1. Taxonomy (NCBI): domain Eukaryota; kingdom Metazoa; phylum Chordata; class Amphibia; order Anura; family Ranidae; genus Lithobates; species Lithobates septentrionalis. The sequence goes on from JBBDGP010001745.1 coordinate 931,306, forward strand.
GAAAAATAGCCTGGTCATTAAGGGGGAAAATATTCCATATCTTAAGTGGTTAAAGTAATTGTAAAGTCTTGTTTTTTTTTTGTTTTTTTTTAAATATCAAACATGTCATACTTCACTGCTCTGTACAGTTGGTTTTGCACAGAGCAGCCCTGATCCTCCTCTTCTCGGGTCTCTCTTCACTGCTCCTAGCCCCTCCCTCCTGTTATGTGCCCCCACAGCAAGCATCTTGCTCTGGGGGGCACTGAAGCAGAGCTGCAGATCCGTGTGTCCACTAAGACATGAAGCTGCCATTCGGCTCCGCCCCTCTCTCTCCTGATTGGCTAACTAGCCACGGGAGCCAATGGTGCCATTGCTGTGTCTCAGCCAATCAGGAGGGAGAGTCTCGGACAGCTGGGCTGCTGCACACAGAAGGCTTTTTTATCTAAATGCAAAGAATGTATTAGGATAAAAAAACTTCTGCCTTTACAACCACTTTAACATTGCAAGAAATAACAACATCTCATGAGATATCAATCGTAATTATGCTTAAGAGTCTGTTTTGTCTCCAAAGACAAAATTCTGTTTGTACAGTATTTCCAATAATCTATATAACATGCTTTTCTAAATTGACTGAATAACTGACTCAAAAACTGAATCCAGTGAAAGCAACACTGTTCGTCGATTAGACTTTTTTCATTATGGTACTCCTAAATTTATTTTGTTCAAAAGTGCTACAAATATTTCCTCCTCTTTAAGACTAAGTTTACCTTTTGAATAAAATTTTATTCAAGGGACCCAAGTAAGTGAAAAAAAGAAAATTGCAGCTTTGAAAAATATTCCTATAGGTATGTGATTTCCATACCTATAGATCATTTGCAGCATTGTCCACAAGCCATGTTTGTTATCCATTTACTCAACACAACCTCATTTTTTATTTATACCAATGGTCCTCATTTTTTATCTGATACCATTGGTGATTAAACTGTGTTTCTGTGCACAAATATGTATTTTCAATGCAATTATTACAGGAAAATAGAGATTTGATAAACTGTTGGGCGAATATCATGCAACAAAGTAATGCTCTCTTTTTATTCTACAGTACAGGGGCTCTGCATTCAGAAAATAGATATTGGAGGTTTTAAGTAAATTTCTATCCAAAAAAAAATTCATTTTTTAACATGTGTGTGAAAAATATAAGCTCCAGAGATGCAATAGTTAAGCAAAATATTTCTTAAGTCTGTTTTCTTTCAAACTAAAGATTATGTATGACAGAAACCAAACGCCAGTCTCTGAGATAATTCTCCTTGGATTCCCGAATCTCTACAAATTCAACAGCATAATATTTATTGTGCTTCTTGTTATTTATTTTGTGACAATTAAAGGAAATCTCTTGATCATCACTTTGGTAGCAAACACCAAGAAGCTCCAGTCTCCCATGTACTTCTTCCTCACCCAGCTGTCCATATCGGACCTACTGCTGACAACAGATGTTGCCCCCAACACACTTGCCAATGTAATGAATGGGGGGGTTGTTATGTCCCTTGTTGGTTGTATCACTCAGTTTTATATCTTTGGTGCTTCTGAATCTTTAGAATGCTTTATATTAACTGTGATGGCTTATGACCGGTACCTGGCTATCTGTAACCCTCTTAGATATTCCTCAATAATGAACTATCCAATGTTTCTAAACTTGATCCTTCTTTCCTGGCTGTTGGGCTTTTCCTTTGTAATAATAACCACCATAACTATATGTACTTTGGACTTCTGTGGGCCTCATGTCATCGATCATTTTTTCTGTGATATGGAGCCCATTCTGGAACTATCTTGTTCAGATACATACACGGTTCGCTTAGAGGCCCTCTTACTAAGTGTCCCTGTAATGGTACTCCCTCTAATGATAACGCTAACATCATATGGATGCATCGTTCAAGCTATCCTCAAGATTTCCTCCAATATTGGCAGACAGAAGTCCTTCTCAACTTGCAGTTCCCATCTGACTGTGGTTTGCATGTTTTATGGAACTCTTATTGGCATTTACATGCTTCCAAAAAACAATTCATCTTTAAATATAAGTAAAGTGATTTCCCTGTTGTACACTGTGGTGACGCCAATGCTCAATCCTATCATATACAGTCTAAGAAATAAAGATATCAAAGAAGCTGCCAAAACCATATTATTGCCCAATAAATCCTACCATAAATAAAGGGAAGGCAGAAAAATTGTCTGCTAGAAGGTAGGCCATGGCACGGAAATTGCAGCTACTCAAAAGTAAGGTTGGCTGTCATTTTTTAGGTTATTTACAGTTTTTGTTTTTCCATATAGTTTAGGATTACTTAAAGTGTATGTAATTTTTTTGTTTTGTTTTGGATAAAAAAGTGATAGAATTGGAGCTTAGAGTCATTTTTTTTTAAATTGCTAATTCACCCTTCCTGTTGGTCCTTGAGTCCATTGTCTCTGGTACAGAAAGCAATGGCAAATCCAATATTTTTGAGTTGTTAAAGGAATAACTACTCAAAAGTAGGATTTCTGTCATGTTTTTGAGGTTATTTACAGTTTTTGTTTTTCCATATAATTTAGGATTACTTAAAGTGTATGCAATTTTTTTTTATTAAAAAAGTGAAATAATTAGAGCTTAGAGTCATTATTTTTCTTAACTTTAAGATTTTTTATTAAACATCAGATTGTACAGATACAAATATAGCTATCACCAGTAAACAATTTAAGCACAGCTGGGTAAATTAGGTTCCTGACAGAAAAAAATAAAAAAGAACAAACATAAGTGTTGAAGTCTTTATTATGAATTGTAGTTCCTGGAGAAATCGGTTGAAGAAAAATGGATAATATGAAGAGCCCGTCACCCATATCGGGAGCATACTGTGAGCGGGCTATCTGTATGCTTTTCCAGGAACTGTGAATGCGACCCAGCATCTGGCCGCTCTGTGTTGGTTACAAACTATAATGCCCCGTACACACGGTCGGACTTTGTTCGGACATTCCGACAACAAAATCCATGGATTTTTTCTGATGGATGTTGGCTCAAACTTGTCTTGCATACACACGGTCACACAAAGTTGTCGGAAAATCCGATCATTCTAAACGTGGTGATGTAAAACACGTACGTCGGGACTATAAACGGGGCAGTGGCCAATAGCTTTTATCCCTTTATTTATTCTGAGCATGCGTGGCACTTTGTCCGTCGGATTTGTGTACACACGATCGGAATTTCCGACAATGGATTTTGTTGTCGGAAAATTTTATATCCTGCTCTCAAACTTTGTGGGTCAGAAAATCCGATGGAAAATGTGTGATGGAGCCTACACAATTTCCGACAACAAGGTCCTATCACACATTTTCCGTCGGAAAATCCGACCGTGTGTACAGGGCATTAGCAGAAAAATGTTACCAGAACCAAGTGATACTAATACTAATACCATCATTGTGTAGAATGTAGTAGTTGAAACACAATTTGTATATACATCAATTGATCAACCAAACCAAGTAAACATATAACCAAACAAAACAAATCATCAGTGTTGATTCCTAATCCCCTGCACTGGTTTTGCAGTAACACCAATAGATGCAGTCAGTTTCCATTTATCAAGGTCCTCAAGGTTATCAACTCTAGAGGTTATTGTGAAGTGATAGCCAAATATCCCAGAACTTATGATAGATATGTACCCGATCTTCTTTGTATGCCAGCATTCTTTCCATGAGGCTCTGTGAGTTAATTCTGTCAATAACTTCCTTTATACTTGGAGGAGTAGTAGATTTCCATTTCGCCGATATGGATATGCGAGCCGCATATAGTATATGTACCACTACTTTCCTGTGCCTACATGGGAAGGAGTCTATCCCCAGGCAAAGTAATGCTAGTTCTGGAGAGGGGGTACATTGGGATTTAGTAGTATCTGAGATAAGACAGAATACATCTGTCCAAAAGTCTTTTAGAACCTTACAGTGCCACATAACGTGTAAGAGGTTGCCATTAGTATTATGACAGTCCATTCAACATAGTGGGGATAAGGTCGAATCCATGGTGTGTAGACGCATATGGGGTAATGTACCATCTATGGAGGATTTTATGGGAATTGTCCCAATGGTCTACACATGCTGAAGATGTACAGTTAAGTGCGCTACCCAAAATATTGCAATAGTACTTAAATAAATAGACAAACTTAATAAATTAGATAAATGTGAATAAATATACAGTCCATTTAGGAACTAATGGTGCAGTTCCTCAGTGAAAACGGTGTTGTCTTCAATATGTCTTCATTATATCTTCATAAGCGGTGTAAAGATAAAGAAAAAGGGGGGCTGCTTACCAGAAGTGCTGGACCCCTATTACAGAGATCGTATGAGCTCAAGCAGGTTGTCTCCTCTATCAGGAACAGCAGATCCGAAGTTGAGACAGGATTCCCTCCACGTCAGACAGTTCAAACTTCTAGGGCGGCAATCAGGAATATTCCCTTCTGTTCACTACTCTGGCAAAGCCGCTCAAAGCATGTGGTAAGGTGTTTAAGGCGCTTCATTGTGCAGTAGGTTTAAAATCCTTTTTTTTTTTTTTGTTCAAATAATTTTTATTTTGAATAATGAAAGGTTCATACAAAACAAAACAAAAAAAATTAACAGTCAGTTCAAAGCATGGATCTCATACAGTTTCAGAAGTTACAATCAATGAAGTGATCATCATCTACTTTCCTTTACCAAAATCTTTAAAGCTCAGAAGTAAGGTTGCGAGGCATATATTCTATGGGAAAATAAAAAGGGCCTGATGAACAAACTTGTGGAAAACAAAAAAAGAAAAAGCATAAAAAAACGGAGATAAACCCGGGGAATGACCGCAGGAACGAGAGATGCCTACTCAGACCGATGGACAGACCACCCCAATGGGAGCACTCTGTGGCCTGTCCGGAAGGCCCGGGTTCCCGGTTCCTGCGTCGTTCCCCGGAAACTAAAACTGTACCATGCTAAGTTATTTGTGTTTTGAGAGCTGTCTAAGGTTTTTCTCTTTTCTCTACACTAGGAGCTTTGACTGAGATCCAGCCTTACCGCCTAATGATTACGGGAAAGGCAACTACGTTAACAGAAAAAACATGAAATCAGGAAAATTAAATAATGTAGCATAACCGCCCGTTCTCGGGCTTCACCTGAGAGAGCTTGATCTTTGTTAACCAACAAAGAAGACAAGAGAGTCTTCAGAAAAGAGAGAGGAAGAAGAAAGAGGGAGGAGGGGTAGATAGAGAGGGGGAGTACTCTGCAAAAGATTCTAACTTACGATGTATCTTGTGGCATGCCCGGAAACAGGGGTACCTTACAGTATTTGGCCCATGGTTCCCAGATAGCGAAAAATGTTTCGTTTTTGTCATTTGTTTTAGCAACGATTTGTTCCTGTGCCATTATCCACGACACCTTCCTTTTAAAACCTTGTATTGAAATGCTAGGTTTCTTCCAGGACTTTGCTAAAGAAGCTTTAGCTCCTAAGAGAATAAAGAAAGTTAGCTTCTGTGAAAATTTAGAAAAAGTCCTGATCTTCCCATTAAGCAAAGCGATGGAAGGATCAGGGGAGACTGTTTGCTGTAAAACAGTACTGATCGTGCGGAAGACCTTTCCCCAGAACGATCTGATTCTGGGGCACGTCCACCATATGTGTATCATTGTCCCCTCCATCTTACAGTCCCTGAAACACAGAGGGGAAGATCCTGGAAAGATAATAGCTAAGCGAGCCGGTACATAGTACCATCTTGTTATGACTTTAATACTGGCTTCTATCAATGATATGTTTAGTATACCTTTGAATGATCGTTCAAACCTGGAGTACCAGTCCTGTAACGTCAGGGAGTTGTCCAAGTCTTCTTCCCAGGCCCGTGCATATCTCGGTTTCTCTGCTGAAGATTTTAAGGCGGTATAGATTATGGAGATTCCTCCCCTCTGGACCTCTGAAGTGGAGCACCATTGTTCAAATGGTGTCAAAGAGGGCCTATCTTGATTTTGCTTCCAAATGGAGTGAAGGTAGTGGTGTATTTGAGAGAATCTGAAAAACTCAGATTGGGGCATGTCTAACTCGTTTCGACAGTGTTTCAGTGTGATCGGTCCTCTGGGGGAGAGGAAATGGCCAATCCTATATAGGAGGTGAGATAAGATTACGATGAGAAAAGAGTTTTGTACACAAGGCCATCGAGTGGAATAGGGTAGGTGATAGTATAGCAGGTCTATCAGTAGGGGTTCACCAGAGAAGATAGTCGATCGTGTTCCACGGGGTTGCATGTCTTTCCATTGCCAGCCAACTTGGTTTCGGGCCTCATGCAAACGCCGATGAAATTTGGGAGAGTTGAGCTGCCTGATAGTAGCCCCACAAGTCAGGGAGACCGAGGCCTCCCTGACTTTTAGGATGGGTCAGCATACTGGAGGGGCATCTATACCCTCTACAGCCCCAAATAAAGCGGATGATTTCGGATTGAAATTTGAGGAGGGTTGATTTCTTAATAGGAATAGGAAGTGAACGAAAAAGGTATAAGAGACGGGGAAGTAATGTCATCTTGACGGCGTGAATTCTGCCCAGCCAGGATAGCCCACACCTAGCCCACCTATCAAGGTCTTCCTTACATTTACGGAACATGGGGGGGAAATTAGCGCCAAACAGTTTTTGGATGTCTGGAGTCAAGTGGATACCTAAGTAGGGGATATCTGTGGGCGCCCAGGAGAAATTAAAGTTAGAGGAAAGCTGTTTAAGTATATCCTGTGGGACTGTGATGTTCAGCGCGATAGATTTAGACAAATTGACCTTTATGCCAGAAACGATGCTGAAGTCTTGGAGGATCTTAGTTACATAGTTACATAGTTACATAGTTAGTAAGGTTGAATAAAGACACCAGTCCATCCAGTTCAACCTGAGTGAGTGTGGGTCTACAACCCTGACCCTTGTCCCTAACCCTGTACATCGCACACTCACATCAGTCCCTACCCTCAATCCAAGGTCCCCATTCATATACTAGGGCCAATTTTGGACAGAAGCCAATTTACCTACCAGCATGTCTTTGGAGTGTGGGAGGAAACCGGAGTACCCGGAGGAAACCCACGCAGGCACAGGGAGAACATGCAAACTCCAGGCAGGTAGTGTCGTGGTTGGGATTCGAACCAGCGACCCACTAATCTTATAGATTATAGGAATGGAAATGAGAGGGGAAGTGATGTAAAGAAGTAGGTCATCCGCATATAGAGCACATTTATGCTCCTGGTCACCACATTGGACTCCTTTGACATCTGGGTTGGTTCTAAGCGCTATAGGAGGCGGACCTGAGCAGACGGGGTCGAGTATAGGGATCTAATGTAGTTCAGAAAGAAGGGACCAAATCCCCAGCGCTGTAAAATGTCAGTTAAATAATCCCAGTTAACGGAGTCAAATGCCTTGTGTAGATCGATGGAAAGGAGGAAGCCCCGCTGCGGTGAGCCCCCATCCCAACCCGATTTGAGAAGGGATATAATGTCTATCGTCCTACGTATTTGGTCCGGCCCTTGTCTGCCAGGGATGAAGCCCACCTGATCATTGTGAATATAATTAGCGATGAAGCTCGCCATTCTATTTGCTAGAATTTTTGTCAGGATTTTGATATCGTTATTAATAAGCGATATGGGCCTATAGTTCCCCAATTCACTTGGATCCTTCCCCGGCTTCGGTATCACCGAGATATATGCCGAGTTAAGATCCGGTCCCAGGAGGGCTCCATCCCTGAGGGAGTTAAAGCATTTAGCTAGGTGGGGGGCAAGGAAAGGGGCAAATTTTTTGTAATACCCAGTGGATAGGCCATCTGGACCCGGGGCAGTACCCGTTTTAAGCGAGGCAATCGTATCCAATACTTCCTCCTCTGAGATCTTGTCCTCAAGCAACTCCCTATGTTCTTTGGTCAAGGCTGGTAGGGGTAAGTCCCTGAGGAAGCGATCCCTTTGTTGCTGTGATGGGGGCTCAGAGGATTTATATAGGTCAGTATAAAATATGGAGAAAGCTTCCATAATTTTAGAAGGGTTCTGCGTCAGGTCTCCTGATAACGTTTTGATTTTGGGGAACGCTAACGTTCGGTGTTTTGGGGTGAGTTTGGCTGCTAGTTTGGAGCCCAAACGGTCTGTTTGGTAGTAAAACTTGGCTCCCGTCCATCTCAAGTGTTTCTCTGCTGCAGAAGTTAAAGCTAGGTTAAGTGTTGTCTTAGTGCGGTCAAGGGTCTCTAAGGAGTCTGATGTGGGAAGTCTCTTATGTGCTTTAGCCGCTGCCCTGTAGTCCGCTGTAAGTTTGAGGATGTCAGCTTTATGGGCTGCTTTAAGGTGTGAGGATAAGCTAATTATGTGGCCCCTTATCACCGGCTTATGGGCTGCCCAAACGGTGGAGGGGGAGACCTCCCCTGTTTGGTTAGTTCTGAAGTAATCTTTTATGGCTTCTACTATGCCCTGACAGTTGATGGGATCATTGAGGAGAGATTCTTGTAATCTCCAACGTGGCAGACCCTTGGAGGAACCTCCCTTCTGAGCTACTACCAAGACCATCGCGTGATCTGACAACGGAGAGTCAATAATCCTAGAGTTAAGGACCTGTGGGATTGTGCGCGAGCGTGTGAAGATGTGGTCTATCCTGGCTAGGCAATTATGCGGGACCGAAAAGTGGGTGTAGTCTTTTTTGTGTGGGTTAACTTCCCTCCAAATATCCACCATACCCTCCTCAAATAGTAGAGCTGCTATTTTAGTGCTCTGTTTTGATGGGCGTTTAGATTTAGAAGTTCCATTAGCTAGTCTTTCAAGTGTGGAGTAGAAAGCGATGTTCGAGTCTCCTCCAATAAATATTGTACCTTTAAGGTGGGGTTGTAATTTTTTAAGTAACAGATCGAAAAACGTTCTTTGACCTCTGTTAGGCGCATAATATGAAACAAATGTGTAAAGTTCACCATCAATGAACCCAGATACTAGCAGGAAACGCCCCTTGGGATCGACTATCGTCTCCGGTTGTGAGACATTTAAATGCTTGGAAAAGCAGATGGCCACCCCTTTGGTTTTGTTTTCAGCTGAGGACAAGAATAATTGTGGGTAGTGTTGGTGGAGAAATGAGGGTTTGTAGTGTACTGGGAAGTGTGTTTCCTGCAAAAGAAGGACATCAATATGCATAGATTGGTAGGACTGAAAGGTCTTCCTACGTTTAATTGGGGAATTCAAACCTTGGGTGTTGTGTGAAATGATTCTAAGGGGGAAATTCCGATCTTTTAAACTAACCATGGTCCAGAGAGGAGAAAACTGTCATTGCATACCGCGGCTTACCATTTCCCATGGAACGTGAAAGCTGGCTGTAATCTGTCGGTGAGGCGAGATGTCTGCTCGGGCCCAGCAAGGGGAGACCAGGACCACCCCTGAGACCGGTAGAAACTAAAAAGGAGTACAGGAGGGTATAGAAAGAGGGTGGGGGAAGAGCAGAAGGTAGAGAGAAGAGAAGTAAGATTAATTTCGTGTAATAAACATAAAGCATCAATAAAACTTCAATCAAGACTGATAAGTGTACTGAGGAGGTGAAAAAAAAACCCCACCTCACCCAAACCCAAGAGTAGGAAGAAATGTCTAACCTACCCTTTTGGCCACTCGGGCCAGGGCCTCCTGAAAAGAGGGAGACCAAAAAAAAACCTCAGGGGAGCCTAAGGCGTATCTGAGGGTAAATGAAGGTGCACTGGGTCCACCACAGCCCCAGTTCCTCTAATCAATCAAACCAGAGACCGTGTTCCGGTCTATTAAATACAAAAAACAGAGCATATAAATATATGTGAAAATATGGGGTGAACATGGAAAAGGAAGCCAAAATATTAAAAAAAAAAAAAAAAAAAAAAAAAGGATAGCATACATTTTCCATATTGACCCCTTTCGCCACCTAATCAGTGTGGATGTGGCTATGTAGTAACCCCCCTGACTACGGGGGCAATCATGAATCCCTTACAGGAGGGGTCGAAAGGCCGGGTCTATCAGTGCCCAGAAGGAGGTGGAGATCCCAGGGTCGATATCCACCCTTCCCTGGATACCTAAGGGACACTGCGATCCTGCAGGGGAACTTCATGTTAAGCCCCCCCAAGGCCCATTGAGGAAGGCACTCAAAACCCACCCCTACTCTGTATTCAAACTATTTAAATCACATCTTGTAAAAAGAAAAACAAAAATTAAGGCATAAAAACAACTAGAAACAAAGGCCTAGGCCAACTAAGATAAGTCTCGGAGCCAGTGGGCTCTGGGAAAACGGGGACGTTCCTCAACCAGTCCTACAGCAGACGTGCTGCACCCTTCAAAAAAGGGGGAAAAAAAATCTGGGACCCTGTGAAAGAAGTAGAAGTTCAAATGGGGAAATTCTCCTTCGATAGCTTGGAACTTTGTTTTAGCCAGGATGGCTGTAGAGGGCTTGCTGGGGGGGTCTTTTGGTTGAAGATGGGGTACCCCTGCTTGACTGTGATGTTAATGGCTCTTTAGGGATGAGGCCCAGCTGGAGAAGAATCCGTTCACCTTCCGCGAAGGTGGAGAAGCTGTAGTTTCTGCTCTTGTGTGAAAAATTCAATCTCAGCGGGAACAACCACCTATAAGGGATCTCCTTCTCCTGCAGGAGTAGTAGTAAAGGTTTCAAGGCCCTTCTCTTCTGAACTGTGTAGGGGGACAGGTCCGCAAAGATCTGAATTTTGTGGCCGAGAACAGAGATTTCATTCAGATTTCTGGCTTTTCTCATAACTTCCTCCTTTACCGCGTAATGATGGGGTTTCACAATAATGTCCCGTGGGAGTCCATCTTACGGGGGGGTTGTAGAGCTCTGTGGGCCCTGTCAAGCTCCAAGCGGTGCTCCGGTATCTCCGGGATAAGATCCTTGATGAGGGTTTTGATGACAGAGTGAACCTCCTTTTCTGCTTCTGGGACCCCCCCCACCCTAAAATTATATTGTCTCGATCTGTTATCCAAATCATCAATTTTAGCAAAAGCTATTTCAAGTTGGTCCTGCATATCTTGCAATCTCGCTGTGTTCTGATTAATCCTAGCCCCTGCTTGATCCGCTTTTTTCTCCATGTTATCAAGCCTGAAACCAAATTGCTGCATGTCAGCGTGTATGGATGCTGTTATTTGGGCTGCGTTTTGGGCTAGTCTTTTGGATAATAGCTGAGCAAAGGCCTCCATCATGGAGGGAAAGTCTGTGGGTATGGGGGAGGCTTCTTGTGCTTCACTAACGGATAGCAGAAGGCCTGTGTGAGGGTCCATCATGGGGGTGGATGGGAGGCCTGCCTGCAGGCTGAACAGGAGAGATTCTGTGGACGCTGGAGAGTGGGCTTGAGGTAGCGGGGAGTTCAGGGTACCTGGTGACTGAGGCAGGGCACAGTCTTGGTCTGCAATGGAGTCGTCAGCAGCTGCCGCCACGCTGTGTATCGGAGGAGCGGCGGCCATCTTGGCATAACTGAGCGGTCCGGGTGCGGCCGTCATCTGGCTCATCAGGCTCCTTCTGGCTGTCCCCACCAGCATCAATCAGTTCCCGGGGGTGTCAGGTGCCCAGTGGCGTCTTTTATGGTCTGAAAGGAACGCTCTGCCTGCGCTTTGGGAACGAGCGGGGCCGTGGTGGAGCGGAGCTTCAGTGGCTAGCGGCCATCTTGGAAGCTGCCGCGCATGCGCGTCTTAAAATCCATTTAATCCATACGATGGACAACTGACATCAAAGGCACAAGTAGAGCAAACACAGTTGCAGTTAAAAAACACACAGCCGTGGCCGAAGCCGATCAGCTGGAAAGTGGTGACCTCAGGTCCTCAGTCTCCACCCAACGCTGCGTTTCTCCGTAAGAGGCATCGACTGGGAGAGGAGGCTAGGGCTGGACGTCACCCACCACATTATATATACCTCAGCAAGAGACTGACACTGGAAACAAGATTGGGATCACTTCCCAATCAGTTCGCAATGTGAGCAGATATAAAAACTACTATTTCCTTGGTCAGCAAACAAAACTGGTATATATATTATTAGTATAGCTCAAAAACATGTTAAAAGAATAAAAAATATTAAAAATTTTAAGGAATACTGTATCTTATTGCTAAAACATATAGCGAAGTTGAATAGTCGCAGGTTTTCAGTTGTATATCTACCATATTAGTATTTACTACCTAAAGCAACTTCTCTTAAAAAAATTTTTTTTGAACGTCATAAAAATGACACTAACATGCATTTATAATAAAAAGAATTACTCATTAGTGCACAACCTTGCGTCATAGCTACCTGCATGCTCTGGAGGGAAAGGCATGCTAAGGGCAGCCAAGACACAAAGATACATGTGAATCATGATTGCACTTAATATAAGGAAGATAGGATACCGAGAATTTTTGGAGGAAAGTGGCAGTGTCAGCAACCCCAACGGAATATGTGTAATAAGTGCACATAAAAATAAATACCTACATATATTCATTAACTGTTATTTATGTAGCAATTTATGTCCCACTCAATGTTGAGGCCCAGGGGGGTATAACACTGCATATTGAATATCCATCGAGTTTCCCTACACAAAATATGGCGTTTTAAATTATTTCCGCTCCAGTCCTTTTAGAAGGGATGGGTCTCGGTTGTGAAATTGGCGAAAATGCCTAGAGACACTGTGTCCGATGAACCACCTCCTAATATTGGACAAGCGTTCATCTATTCTCATTTTTAGAGCACGGGTGGTCCTACCAATATGCTGAAAACCACATGGACAACTAAGAAGGTATATTACACCTATGTAATAAAATCTTTTATATAGTAGGTCTTAGAAGTAACAAACGATGTAAAAGTAGAACTTTTCAGAGTTTGTGACGATCTACAAACTGCACATCCCCTGCAGGGAAAAAAGCCTTTCAAATGGCCAAACATTTGTACTCGAGGGAAAGGGTCAATAACACTGGGTGCCAGAAGGTCCTTTAGATTCTGGTTTCTCCTATATAGAACTTTAGGATGATCTGGGAGCTCAGGACCCAGAACTTTATCACACTTCAAAACCTGCCAGTGTTTACAGATTATTTTATTCACCCACCAAAAATGAGATGAAAAGGTGATCAGAAAAGACCATTCCAAATCATTCTTGGTTTGGTCAATATTTTTAGTCTTGGGCACCAACAAGTTAGATCTATCCATAAGAGCAAACTCCTGTAGGTCTTTCTCCAACAGGAGGGGCTTATATCCCTTTTCTATAAATCGGTTTTTAAGGACCCCAGCCTGAGCCTCAAAGTCTGTGAGGTGGGAACAGTTCCATCTGATACGTAAGAACTGTCCTTTGGGTATATGGAGAGCGATGGATGAAGGGCGCTTGATCAATTGCTCACATCAAAAAGTATAAAATGTATTCATATGAAAATAAAAGCAAATAAATAATACCAATACTACGTATCATGCAAACAGGTAACAAAATATATAAAGCATGGAAATTAAAAATAGGTTAAAGGTAACATAAGCCCATGTTGAGGTGAGTGTTTAGAGTCGTCTGACGTGTTTTGAGGATAACCTCTTTATCAGAGCCTTTGAGAACCAGGGCACAGTCTATATGGGCCGGTAGGCCAACAAATGTACATAAACAGAATGGCTAGTTGCGAAGTGTGGCCTGAGATGAAAAGTACGTTTTTCTGTGTTCCATACCAGTCCATGTTCAAGCGCTCAGCTAGCAGATAAGTACAAAGAAGATTCCGGTCAACAGGAGCAATTGCCAATATTCCACCTATTTTACCATAGTAAAAATAGTTATGCTCCATGGCAAATTTGAGCAGTCGCAAAATGAAATCCAACATAGAAGATTTAAGCGAAAGGTCTTTTTTGAGAAAAAATTCTGCTGCCTTATAGCCTAACTCATGGGGTATGATAGTTTAAAGGGAGGCAACATCTGCAGTTACCAGCAAGATGTCATCCTCCACTGTATATTCAGATACTTCCTTGATGATCTGCATAGAGTCCTTAAAAAAGGCCGGAGTTTTAGTCACAACCGGCTGAAGAAAGTGATCAACAAATTTTCCCACCCTAGATGTCAGGGAGTCTATGCCTCTCACTATGGGGCGCCCTGGGGGTTGTAAAGGGTTTTTATGAATCTTAGGGATATGATATATTATTGGTGTTATCGGTGCCAATGGAATTAAAAAATCACATTCTTTCTCATTGATAATCCCTTTCCTATAACCATCCTGAACTATATTGTTAAAAGATTTCTTATATTTATCCACTAGGTTTTTATTAAGGATAGTGTATGTATTTCTATCAGACAATAAAAGCTCCATCTCCTTCAAGTAGTTATCCTTTTTAAGGACAACAATCCCCCCCTTGTCTGCTGGCCGTATAATAAGTTATTTTCTCTTGCAGAGGGAAGCAATTCCCTCTTCACTCTTTTTTTGACGTTCCTTCTTAAAGTTCACCCGTTGTAAATCCTGTAACACCAGCTCCTTGAATACAGTGACACTGGAAGCTGGTTTACCAGGAGGGATAAACAGGGATGCATTTCTAAGTCCCGTCCCAGCTGAATTAGAACCTCCCTTTTGGGTATAATTTTTCATAATGGGATTGGAAAGTAATATATCATTTAATATTTAGTTTTCTGGTGTATTTCTGTATGTCCAAAAAACATCTGGAATTTATTCAATGGCTTCCTGGGTCATATGTCAAACCCTGATTCAATGTTAATTTCTCGGACCTAGTCAGTTCTTCCCCACTTAGGTTGAAGGCTCCCTCACACATTATCTCCTCCGTTTTTTGGGGGTGGCTTCTTTTCCCTCCTCGGCATCCTCTCTTATGCCCCGTACACACGGTCGGATTTTCCGATGGAAAATGTCCGATCGGAGCGTGTTGTCGGAAATTCCGACCGTGTGTGGGCTCCATCGGACATTTTCCCTCGGATTTTCAGACACACAAAGTTGGAGAGCAGGAGATAAAATTTTCCGACAACAAAATCCGATCGCGTGAATTCCTACCGTGTGTGGCCTGTTCCGACGCACAAAGTGCCACGCATGCTCAGAAGAAATTCCAAGACGGAACAGCTCGTTCTGGTAAACTTAGCGTTCGCAATGGATACAGCACTTTCGTCACGCTGCAATGTTAAAAATGGTTTAATACAGCGCACTCTCTTCTTCTTTATAATGTGACAAGAATATAGTAGTTTTGCTGCTCATATTTACACACACTTCTCACAAACTTATTTCGCTACTATTTATTTGGATTCCCTCAATATATTTTGATTGCTCACATCTGACACCATATTTTTTGTTTGTTTGTTTTTTTGGCTTTAATGTAGATTCTTTTTTTGTGTTTGTATTTTTTTTAAGGAATTTTTTTTTTTTTTTGGGATTTTGATTTGTACTCCTGAAAATGTTTGTGTGTGTTTTTTGTGACAAGTTCCCACAACACCATTGATATGTTGTTCTATTTAATCTGTAGGAGATTGGTGTTGTTGTCCCTTGTTAATTTCACATTTTATGTTAGAAATGTACCTGAATCGTCACCAACAAACTGTCCTTTTTGAATGAAAACACACACAGGAGAGTATAATTTCCCCAAAAATTTTTTATTAAGGGCTCACAACTAAACAAAGAGGGAGGCAACGCTGGAGAAACTGCAGAAGTGGGTGAAGCCTTGGACCCCCAGGGCAGACATCAACTATTTTTAAGCAAAATTGGTGGCCTGAGGAGTCCTTATCTAAGGAAGTGCAGTCTGGTCCAGAAGTCCCAGAGATCCGGAAAGCAGCAGATGACATCTGTGTCCCCAGGCTGTGGTCATACGAGAGACTGCATCTTCTGTCAGACCAGACTGAACCCAGGGTCATTACTCTCAGGTCTTCTTTCCACGCTTCCTTCCACGCGGTGGCTGTGGTGGTGGAGTTGTGGCAGCAGGAGGAGGAGGAGGAGGAGGATGGTCCAACTCAACCACGTCGGTCTTGGGTGTTAGTTCCCCACTCACCCCCTTACGTAGGACTTTATAAAGCAGGTCCTCACAGAGCCTGCATTGACACTCCTGCATGCCCTGCAGTTTTGTGGCAGCCATGCAGGCAAAGGCCTCTTCAGGAGTGGATAAGGCTCGTAGGGACGCCGAAGCCTCCTGGATCAGCCTGAATGCTGAATCCTGCACGGGACTCGGAGTCGTCTTCCTGGCTCTTTTATATGGAAGGCGGAGGGGAGGAACCTGAGACTCAGTCAGGCTGCGACTGGTCCCTGGCTTCTCCTGGCTGACACTTAGCCCCGCCTCCTCCTGGCTGCCACTAATCCCCGCCTCCTCCTGGCTGCCACATTCCACAGCCTCCTCCTGGCTGAGGTCTTCCTGTGTATGAAAAAGGGACATAGTTTTAGTATTTTTTTCATCAATCACACACAATTTTCACCTCCTGACTGCTGCAAATTGAATGTTAACAAATATAACAGACTATCCTTCTGAGCCCAGCAGTTTTCATTCTTTTCCCAATTTTGGGTGCCCACTACTGTCTATTGATATGTAAAACACTTTCAAGCAGCAATTAGTGATCAATAATAACATCTAGTAAACATCATTTATTTATTGTCCAGAAATCTGTAGAACAATGCTATACCTGACTCCAGCTGGGCTCCTCCACTTCTTCCTGGCTGGAAGGCCCAGGTTGGACATCAGAAGCCTCAGCTGGGATGGAAGGAAGCATGGAAGGAAGAGTAGAGAGGGATTCCATGACTTCAGTGTGGTCTGACAGAAATCGCAGTCTCTCATAGTACCACAGCCTGGGGACATAAACGTCATCTGCTGCAGCTCCGGACCTCTGGGAATCTGTGACCTTCTTGCGCTCCCTAAGATATGTGCTCCTCAGGCCACCAATTTTGGCTTTTAAATAGGGGATGGTTGCTGTGGGGACCACCGGCGTCACCAACTCCAGCAGTTTCTCCAGCGCTGCCTGCCTCTTCTGTTTATGGTTATAGTGGGGGTGTCTGACCTGCCACAAACAGGGCAGCTCCCTGTATTTGTCAATGAACAGGGGGAGGAAATTGTGGTCGTTGAACCCATCCATTTTCTCTGCAAGACACAACACAAGACAAACCCTAATGTCAGGCCAAACTCCTGTAATCTTGTTACAATATAGGCTTCCATTTCGAAGCAGTATAGGCCCAAGTTTAGATCCTACCTTCGTTATCACGATCGGCGCCTCCAATGCTCCTTCCTCCGCTCACAGATCGTACGTAAGACGCACGCGTGTTACGCTTTATACACACTGCGCATGCGTGTAACTCCACTCGCCCCTGACGTTCTTTCTAGTCTATTCCCTGTCCCTTTTTGTTCGGCGCAGTGGGGGTAGAGCACATGGTGGAGACACAGCAGGATCGTGCTAATTGTAGCAACGAGGAGGAGGAGGAGGAAAGGCCGGATCCGGACACGTCCCGATCCAGAAGGAGATTTAAGGACTCAAATATGTCCTTTGGGGAGATGTTGGAGACGGTCGACATCCTGAAGAAGGCCGACTATGACGGGAAGTATGGGCCTTACCCCAACCCCAATATCAGAAAGGCCAAGATCATGGCGAAAGTGGTCAGGAGTCTGCACCGGAATTTCGGGGTACGACGATCGAAAGATCAGCTCAGGAAGCGGTGGTCGGATCTCAAATTACGAGAACATGAGCAGTACAGAAAGATCCGGAGAGTGCTGCAAAAAAGTAAGTAGTTGTGCTGTGTTCCTATTCTTTATGTTTATTACGTTCGTGCTGCTCCATGTGCTTTTAGGAACTGTTGTAGAGTTTAAAATGGCAACTTTCATGTTCATGGGCACATTATTCGTTCGGATCAAACATTTTTCTTTCGGACTATAAAATACCATTGTTTAGGCCATATGCATTTGGCCACCATTTTGACGCCCTATACTTGTCTTAAAAGAATTGGGTTGTGTAGATGGCTTTATTACTAGAATGAAATGCAAACTAGATTCTGTGTAAGGAGAGGACACTGAGCAGCTGTTTTCACATATGGACACTGGAGCACTAGTGTGGGACACAAGAACACCATTTTTATTAGGGGGCCACACAGGTGCTCCAGTGTATACTATAGGGGGGTCTCCATCTGTGAAGCTTGTACTAAACAGGTAAAGTATTGCAGCTTGACAAAGGACACTAAAAAAGCTAAATCTTGGAACTCTGCTAAAATTGACAATTGCACCCCACTTCCAAGCAATGTTTCCTATTTCTAGTTCTGCCATCAAATATCTGTGTGCTAAGTATACCATTTTTGTTTTACATAATGGAGAAAAGACTCGGAGGACACCCCTCATCCGAGGAGACCAGAGCCCCCCCTCTGGAAGAAGGTGAAATCCCCCCAACACAATCTGAGCAGGAAGAAGAAGACGTGGTGGAACTAGTCACCACAACAGGTGAGTGTCTGCAACCACAGGCTCAGATAAGAGATGGATGGCGGCATTTTTTTTAGACCTAATTTATTTTGGGGTTCCTCTCTTTTTAGGTGATCGTGAGGTTGTGGATCCAGATCCTTTCACATCCGAAAGTGCCCAGATCCTGATCGGGGAGATCATGGGGTGTAATTTACAATTGGAAATCATCAAGAAAAACATCAATGATGTTATTCCAAAAAATATAAACATCATTGATGTTTTGGGGCGAGTTTAAAGCCCCTCCAAATCACTTTCTTCTTTTGTGTGCTACAATGTGCTAAATGTTTTTGTGATTTTTCCCAAAGCCAAATTTTGAGGATGCACACAGTGTGTCAACATGTGCTATCTGCCATCACGGGAGATCAATGGACGCATTTTGGGGGTGCAACCCCTTCCTCAATAATAAAGTAGCGGTGAGGAAGGGCTTGCTCCCCCAAAACACATCCCTTGATCCCCCCGGATGGCAGGTCGCACATGTTGACATTGTTAAATTGGTGTGCATCTTCCAAATTTGGCTTTTCCTGGGGTGACTTCACCCCATCTGAACGCAATATCAAACACAGTTCCTAAATACTCATGTGTGATATTTCCTTCAAATTCTACCAAATGTGACGTTTGTAAGTTCAAGATTTGTGTCTTTCTTGTTGGTTTTACACAGGCCTGTTTTATCTAAAATGGACATTTTCAGTTTTGATAATGCTACCCCAAAAATTGTTATACAACAAACATGTTGGTTTGTTTGAAAAACCTTTGGTAAATGCACATGTGATTGTGCAGGTATTAAAAAGATTGTTAATCAAGAATGTGTGGATTATTGTCTCAACGCTACAACACTTTTGGGGTGATGTCATTGTTGTTTTCTGAGAAAATGGGGGTTATTTACTAAGGGCAAATCCTCTTGGCAGTACAAGTGCAGTTTCAGTGCAGTTGCAACTGCACTTGTAGTGAAATGTGTTTTTGCATTTTAGTAAACAACAGCCAACAGTGCTTTGTATAATAAGGTTACACAATCACAACATTTTCTGGACTCAACACATTTCTGTCAGGGTCAGCTAAAACAAACACAAGCAGTAAATGTCCACAAAGAATTTCTTTTTTTGTTTTATTATAAAAAGGCTTCACAGATTTGCTGGCATATTGATAGCCCCCTACCCGCAAAGAACTCCAGGTAGCGTAATCAGGACATCACGGGCACTCAGGGAGGGCAATCCAGGACGGCCGCTTTCAAGCGCCGTCAGTGTGGTTTAATGTATCATTCCGGGCCTCAGGCCCAACTGAGCCAGCATAGTTGGCTGAATGTTTCCTTAAAAAGTTATGGAGAACACAGCACGCAAGTATATTATGGTTCAGTTTATACTCCGCCATATGGATGGGTGTCAGAAATAGGCGGAACCGGCTGGCCAGGATTCCAAATGTGTTCTCCACCACTCTTCGGGCTCTGGCCAGCCGGTAATTAAAAACCCTCTGTTCCGGGGTGAGGGTCCTCATTGGGAATGGCCGCATCAGCGCAAACGCTTCATCAGCAACAAACAAAAATGGAAGTCCTTCAACATTGTCCTCTGGAGCTGGCAAGTCCAAGCTGCCATTCTGGAGACGCCTGTAAAACTCAGTCTGGGCGATGACTCCACCATCGGACATCTGGCCATTCTTCCCCACGTCCACATACAGGAAGTCGTAATTAGCCGAACCACCGCCAACATCACTATACTATTCAACCCCTTATAGTTGAAATAGTATGACCACGAGTTGGGTGGTGGGACGATGTGGACGTGTTTCCCATCAATTGCCCCTCCGCAGTTAGGAATGTCCCACCACTCGGCAAAGTGGGAGGCCACAGTCTGCCATTCCTGTGGCGTGGAAGGAAACTGTTGAGGAAAAAACAATAAACATTACTATTTTTTCTCAGAAACATGGCAAGCAGATTAGACACAAACATTATGGGGCAACCTCTAGATAGCATTTATTAAGGGGAATTTAACAACGCCAAAGTATAAGGTACACCTATCATATCCCCCCCCCTCTCATGGGCCATTTCTAACATTATAGGGGGTGTGTGGAAATCTTGGACAGGTAACCCTCTTCACTTCATTGAGAGATGAATGGCTAAATAATGGGTATTACTTGGAACAGCCCCTCCTTAGTTAAACTATTGGCAGTCCACTGGACAGGTAAGAAGTGTCATAATACCAAGATATAAATACACACTGTACACATTTGAGGACATTTGGACATTCTGCTATTACCTATCAAGATAATAATAGGATCCAAAAACTTTAAACAGTAACATTTGAAAGTATACAGGCAGGTCCTTGCACTACATGCTTTGGGGAATTCATCCATAAATCTGAGCACAAAAGAGATGGGTATAGTGTGTTTGGGTTTGGCAAAGTCAGCAGATAGATGATTGAGGATAGAGAATTGGGATCAGCTGACTTAGCAGTTGGGGGATGGAGAGTTACTAAAAATTATTTGGGGACACCACCAAAAAAAAGCCTCCGGCACTCTGCCTGAATTTAAAGCAAAAATAACATTTCCAAACATTTTAGGGGGTGTTTGGGGTAAAGCACTACTATGGAGCTGATAAAATACATTGTTAAGTGACTACATGAGGTGAATATAGGGCCAGGAGACACCATGCTGGGGAGGTTATTGAAGGGAAAATATGTATGAAGGACCTAAAATAATAATTACATACAAATCCAGTATGCATGAGGACAAAGGGGACATTCACAGCATATTACAATCATGGTAATTAGGGAATGAGGAAAGAAATACAATATATTGGCAAACATTCAATACAATAAAATGTGATATTAAAGGAGAAAAATCTTACCTTCTTATACTCCTTCTGCAGGACCTGAATGATGGCAGAACAGGTCTCTGGGATAATGATCCCCAGAGCCTGGGGGGAGATGCCTGTCGAGAACTTGAGGTCCTGCAGGCTTCTCCCTGTCGCCAAATACCGCAGGGTAGCGACCAACCTCTGCTCCGGAGTAAAGGCTTGCCTCATGCAGGTATCCTGCCTGCTAATATAAGGGGTCAGCGAAGCCAACAGACGGTGAAACACGGGGTCCGTCATCCTGAGAAAGTTCCTGAAATCATCAGGATTATTCTCACGGATCTCATGGAGCAAAGGCATATGAGAGAACTGGTCACGCTGAAGCAACAAATTCTTGGTCCATGAACTCCTCCCCACCCTGTTCATGGACTGGACTTGTGTCAAGGTCAGGACCCCAACACCAAGCCCCCCGCACAGCACGAACTCTACGAGGAGTACGCATACGCAACATGGCTAGAAAACGGTCGGCTGCTCAGAACGAAGTAACAGAACGCACTGAAGACCAGCAAGGCCTGTGAAGAGCGACCTGAAAAACAGTAATGAATGAACTAGAATACAATGACTAAAGTCACGCGGAACTTGCTTGCACGCACTGAAGAGCAGATACAAAGGAGGGTCCAGAGGCAGAGATAGCCAGCGCGGAAGATATTCCAGAGGGTAGTATTGGGGGCATTAGTGGCAGGTTAACCAAAGCACAAAAACACAAGGTGAGTATAGTAGCAAGTCCTAGTTGCAATCTCGAAACACCCAATACGAGGACAATATGCGACCGGTCTAAACTATGTGGCATGTTCACCAATGCCAGGAGCATGGCAGACAAGATGGGTGAACTAGAGATACTGTTGTACGAGGAGGATTTGGATTTTGTGGGAATTTCAGAGACCTGGTTTAACAGCTCTCATGATTGGCTGGCAAACATTCAAGGGTATACCCTTTACCGCAAGGATAGGGAGGGTAAAAAAGGGGGAGGGGTATGCCTATATATCAAGAATAATGTACAAGTGAATGTGAGAGATGACATCACTAAGGGAGCTAGGGAGGAGGTGGAATCCTTATGGGTAGAGCTCCAAAGGGATGAAGCTAAGGGGAAAATAATACTGGGAGTATGCTATAGGCCCCCTAACCTGAGGGAGGAAGTGGAGACGGATCTCCTATCACAAATTGGATTATCAGCAAGGATGGGAAGTGTTATCATAATGGGGGATTTTAATTATCCAGACATAGACTGGGTGGAGGGAACCGCGCATTCATTTAAGGCTCGCCAATTCCTTAATGTCTTGCAGGACAATTTTATGGGTCAGATGGTAGACGCACCAACTAGAAATAAAACATTACTGGATCTACTGATTACCAACAATACAGACCTGATCACGGATGTGGAAATACGGGGCAATTTAGGTAACAGCGATCACAGGTCAATTAGTTTCAGTATAAATCACACAAATAGGAAACATAAAGGGAATACAAAGACACTGCATTTCAAAAGAGCCAACTTCCCTAAACTACAAACCTTGCTAAAAGGCATAAACTGGGATAAAATATTAGGAACAAAGAATACGGAGGAGAGATGGGTTTGCTTTAAGAGCATATTAAATAAGGGCATTAGCCAATGTATCCCATTGGGTAATAAATTTAAAAGAGTGAACAAAAGTCCTGGATGGCTTAACTCCAATGTAAAAATGCATATAAAAGCAAAGCAGAAGGCCTTCAAAAAATACAAGTTGAGGGATCATCCTCAGCATTCAGACTTTATAAAGAATGCAACAGGAAATGTAAGGGTGCAATTAGGACGGCTAAGATAGAACATGAAAGACACATAGCGGAGGAGAGCAAAAAAAATCCCAAGAAATTCTTTAAGTATGTAAACAGTAAAAAAGGGAGGACAGACCATATTGGCCCCATAAAGAATAAGGAAGGACATCTGGTTACAAAGGATGGGGAGATGGCAAAGGTATTGAATTTATTCTTCTCCTCAGTCTTCACGAGTGTATCAGGGGGCTTCAGTAACCAAAACTGCAGTGTTTATCCTCATGACACAACACAGGAAGCACCTCCATGGTTAACAGAGGACGGAATTAAAATTAGACTTGAGAAACTTAACATTAATAAATCACCGGGACCAGATGGCTTGCATCCAAGGGTACTTAGGGAACTCAGTCAAGTGATTGCCAGACCGTTGTTCCTAATTTTTACAGATAGTCTACTGACTGGAATGGTACCAGCTGATTGGAGAAAAGCCAATGTAGCACCAATATTTAAAAAGGGCCCAAAATACATCCCTGGGAATTACAGACCAGTTAGCCTAACATCAATAGTATGTAAACTCTTTGAGGGGATGATAAGGGACTATATACAAGATTTTAGTAATAAGAACGGTATCATTAGCAGTAATCAGCATGGATTCATGAAGAATCATTCTTGCCAAACCAATCTATTAACCTTCTATGAGGAGGTGAGTTGCCATCTAGATAAAGGAAGGCCCGTAGACGTGGTGTATCTGGATTTTGCAAAAGCATTTGACACAATCCCCATAAACGTTTACTGTACAAGATAAGGTCCATTGGCATGGACCATAGGGTGAGTACATGGATTGAAAACTGGCTACAAGGGCGAGTTCAGAGGGTGGTGATAAATGGGGAGTACTCGGAATGGTCAGGGGTGGGTAGTGGGGTTCCCCAGGTTTCTGTGCTGGGACCAATCCTATTTAATTTGTTCATAAACGATCTAGAGGATGGGATAAACAGTTCAATCTCTGTATTTGCAGATGATACTAAACTAAGCAGGGCAATAACTTCTCCGTAGGACGTGGAAACCTTGCAAAAAGACCTGGACAAATTAATGGGGTGGGCGACTACATGGCAAATGAGGTTCAATGTAGAAAAATGTAAAATGATGCATTTGGGTGGCAAAAATATGAATGCAATCTATACACTGGGGGGAGAACCTCTGGGGGAATTTAGGATGGAAAAGGACCTGGGGGTCCTAGTAGATGATCGGCTCAGCAATGGCATGCAATGCCAAGCTGCTGCTAACAAAGCAAACAGAATATTGGCATGCATTAAAAGGGGGATCAACTCCAGAGATAAAACGATAATTCTCCCGCTCTACAAGACTCTGGTCCGGCCGCACCTAGAGTATGCGGTCCAGTTCTGGGCACCAGTCCTCAGGAAGGATGTACTGGAAATGGAGCGAGTACAAAGAAGGGCAACAAAGCTAATAAAGGGTCTGGAGGATCTTAGTTATGAGGAAAGGTTGCAAGCACTGAACTTATTCTCTCTGGAGAAGAGACGCTTGAGAGGGGGTATGATTTCAATTTACAAATACCGGACTGGTGACCCCACAATGGGGTTAAAACTTTTTCGCAGAAGAGAGTTTAACAAGACTCGTGGCCACTCATTAAAATTAGAAGAAAAGAGGTTTAACCTTAAACTACGTAGAGGGTTCTTTACTGTAAGAGCGGCAAGGATGTGGAATTCCTTTCCACAGGCGGTGGTCTCAGCGGGGAGCATTGATAGCTTCAAGAAACTATTAGATAAGCACCTGAATGACCGCAACATACAGGGATATACAATGTAATGCTGACACATGGTCACGCACATGGGTTGGACTTGATGGACTTGTGTCTTTTTTCAACCTCACCTGCTATGTAACTATGTAACTATGTAAACCCACAAGCACAAACTGAACGGCAGAAAACGATCTGAAAGCCACGAGTCTGAAAAAGCGTGAATCGTCTCTCACCAAACTTTTACTAACACGAGATTAGCAAAAGGAGCCCAAAGGGTGCCGCGCTTGGTTCTGAACTGGCCTTTTCTAGTCTCGTCCTACGTGGTGTACGTGACCGCGTGGTTGGCAATCGGAAATTCCGACAACTTTGTGCGACCGTGTGTAGACAAAACAAGTTTGAGCCAACATCCATCCAAAAAAATCCTAGGATTTTGTTGTCGGAATGTCCGAACAAAGTCCGACTGTGTGTACGGGGCATTAGTCTTCCCTTTCTGTTTTGACCTCTTCCTAAAAAACTATCAGTCTTATTTCGCAGGGGGCCGCCCCTGGGGGAATTTCCTGAATACACATCTGTGGGTTCCCCAATGATCTATGTCCAGTGTTTGTCCTAAAAAGATGCATTTATTACTTTGTTATCTTAAGTAATGGCAAAGTTATTGCCAGATCAACTGGCCTAAAGCACAAATGTAATAATTGCTCTGGTCCATCTGCGTGAAAGCTTAGGTGGTTAAATATTAATAGGTTAACTATGTGGTTTTAAGGCCTCTTGCACATGATACTCCTGTTTGAGCATCCACTTTTTCCAACATTTTTTACATTTTTATTTTTTATGTATTTGCGCTGTATTTATGCGCATTTTCACGTATATGCGTTCCCACATTTTTGTTTTTTTTTTCCATTTGGCAAATCAGTGTGCCAAGCAAGTTTTCTGGGCATACATTATAGCAAAAGTGGACTTCAATTCTCCTTTAAATAGTGTTTTTTTTTTCAAAATGACTAAAAGAAACAAAATTTCCATGATAACTTAACCACTGGCCGACCAGCCGCCATCATTATACGGCGGCAGGTAGGCTTGTTCCCAAAAATCACTGTAGGTGTACATTGGCCCCTTTAAGAGCTATAGCAGGCGCCTACCGCTTGGCAGGGGGAGCCTATGCACATGGCCGGTGGCCGCGATGTCCACCGGCCACCCACGATCGCTCCACGGAGAGCCAGAATGGGGATCTGTCAATGTAAACAAACAAATCCCCGTTCTGACAGGGGAGTAGATAGAGATCTGCTGTTTCTAGTGATCAGGAACAGCGATCTCATTCCTCCTCCAGTCACTACCCTCTCAACACAGTTATAAACACATTTAACCCCTTCATCTCCCCCTAGTGTTAACCCCTTCCCTGCCAGTGTAATTTATACAGTAATCAGTGCATTTTTATAGCACTGATCCCTGTATAAGTATCACTGGTCACAAAAAGTGTCAAAAATGTCCGATCTGTCCGCCCTAATGTTGCAGTCCCACTAAAAATCGCAGATCGCTGCCATTACGAGTAAAAAAAATTATAATAAAAATTACATAAATCCATCCCCTATTTTGTAGATGCGATAACTTTTGCAAACCAATCAATATACGCTTATTGCATTTTTTTTTTACCAAAAATATGTAGCAGAATACATATTGGCCTAAACTGATGAAGACATTTTTTTTGGATTTTTATTATAGAAAAAAGTAAAAAATATAAATATTTTTTTTAATTGTCTGTCTTTTTTTGTTTATAGTGAAAAAAAACGCAGAGGTAATCAAATACCACCAAAAGAAAGCTCTATTTGTGGGGAAAAAAAGGATGCCAATTTTGTTTGGGTACAGCGTCGCACGACTGCGCAATTGTCAGTTAAAGTGACGCAGTGCCGTATCTCAAAAAATGGCCTGGTCATTAAGGGGGAAAATCTTCCAGTCCTTAAGTGGTTAAAGTGATTGTAAAGTCTTGTTTTTTTTTTTTTCTTTAAATATCAAACATGTCATACTTCCCTGCTCTGTGCAGTTGGTTTTGCACAGAGCAGCCCCGATCCTCTTCTTCTCGGGTCTCTCTTCGCTGAGCTGCAGATCTATGTGTCCACTCAGACATGGAGCTGCCGTTCGGCTCTGCCCCTCTCTCTCTTGATTGGCTAAGTAGCCGCGGGAGCCAATGGTGCCACTGCTGTGTCTCAGCCAATCAGCAGGGAGAGTCTTGGATGGCTGAGCTGCTGTACCAATAACAGTTGCTAAACGGCGCGCAATGAAACCTTTGCTCCAAAATCTCCAACACCACCATATCCCTTATCAATGGGGATTCCCAATTTCTATTTGTTTTACATTTCAAGGCACCAAATATTCAAGCAGATCCTTCGAACAATTACAGAACACTTTGCAAAGCCTTCATCTATACAATGGGCCCTCTACTAGCCCTCGTCGATGTACAACATCTAATTCTCCACAAAGTGCATCTAAGCCTGGAACTGACAGAAGCAGACAAAGTGCATCAAAAAGGGATCGATTCAATTCCCCAGACCTCGACCCACCGAACACAATGGACTGAACGCATTTTGCATTTCTCTCTGAAGCTCATTCAACTTAACGGTTCACCTACCTTATCTTTAATTTTAAATATTTCAAGTTCTTAATATGTTATAAGTTAAAGCATATAACTTTACATTCAAATATTCATATATAATTAATTAAGGATTTGTTAAAAGCAATACTATTTAATCTGACTCTTATGTTTGCTTATTTTTTAAGGAATATAGCCAAAATCGGATGTCTAAATTGAATTTTTCTATTTTTCCATAAAATTTGACCGCGGGGGACCCAAGAATTGGTCACTGCTGCCCCCATTTTTCTGTCCTAGGATTGGGTTACAGTGTGAGGGGCCTCCTCGGATAGACTTTTGTGCCTCTGAGCTAGCAGATTTGCGTGCTCAGTGCGCAATCGTTTTATTTTTATACATATATTAGTAATTATAACTTATTTTAAATATATGACTCTTATTATTTCTTTCTTCTCTCATAATCTACTTCTCCTTTTTTCTTTTATCCAATCTTTCCCTGGGGTTTCTTTGATTCCGCACCTGATAACAGAAATGTATCGATATATCTTATGTAAAAATTATATATGGCGCCTTTAAATGTCCTAACCATAAACGTACAAGGTCTAAACATTCCTCATAAGCAAACTAAAATATTCAGATCTTTATCCTCCTGAAAAGCCCATATAGTGTGCCTCCAAGAGACGCATTTTACTGAAACTTCAACCCCTAAATATTTTGGGACATGCTACCCCCAAGTTTATACTGCTTCAGCTAAATCAAAACGCAGAGGAGTACTAATAGCATTTCACCGAACTACACCTTTTTCCCTCATAACAGAGGTCAAAGATCCAGAAGGCCGCTATCTCATACTTTTGGGACAGCTATGTGATATCCCACTCCCAATTGTTTCCTATTATGCACCTGATAAAAGACCAACATCATTCCTCTCTCACTTGCTACAAGTAATAGATTTGCATAAAATGGGCACACATATGTGGTGATTCAAATCAAGTTCTATAATCAAGTTCTATACCCCTATACACCTATATCTAGATAAATCCCCTACTCCAACCGTATCCAGCTCTCAATCTCATATGTTTCAAAGACTTCTTCAACAACATTCACTGCTAGATTCCTGACGAGAAATAAATTCTTCAAAAAGTCAATTCTCTTTTTATTCCCACCCACATAAATCTTTTTCCCGTATTGACCATATCCTAATATCTATAAGTATGTCACCAGAATTGCTCAAGTCTTATATTAAACCTTATACTTGGACAGATCATTGTGCGATAATTTCAACCTTTACTCCTTTAATCCCAAAAGCTCAAGACCCCACATGGCACATAAACGATTCAATTCTCACACACTCATCACATTCATCTGACTTAGAATCAGCAATAAAATAATATCTGAGAAACAATGATACTCCTGATATATCCCCACTGACATTGTGGGAAGCCCATAAACCTGTTCTTAGAGGGGTCTGTTTACGACAAGCATCATACCTTAAAAAAGAAAAATGACAACTACAACAAAAACTAGAAAAATAATTTAATGACTGCCACACAAATTTCTAATTCAAACCCTACTCCAGTGTCAAAAGCACAACTTGGTAAGGCAAGTTTAAATCTTGACCTATTCCTATCAGAATCGGTGGACAAAACAATATGTAAATCTAAAAATCAATTCTACTTTAAAGCTAATAAACCTGGCACCCTTCTTGCACGTGCGCTTCAAAAATTAGATAACCCCTTTAACCAATTCGCCTAAAAATACCCCATGATAAATACACTAGTAACCCAGTAAAGATATTACACATCTTTCATAAACATCTTACTTCTTTATACAAAAAAAAGGATCCTTCGACCAATCTTCAGCAGAATCATTTTTTTTACAAGTTAAAATTCCAACCATTTCTCAAGTTTAATACGATAACCTTGAAAGTCCTATTGAACCTATAGAAATCGAAATAGCAATTAAATCCCTTAAGTTAAATAAACGACCAGGCCCTGATGGATTCTCAGCCCTCTACTATAAAAAATGTTCCCATATTCTTACTCCCATCCTGACAAAAGCATTTAACTCCCTACTTAACCACTTGCCAACCGCCTCACGCCTATATACGTGAGCAGAATGGCACGGGCAGGCAAAATCACGTACCTGATACGTGATGCCTTCCCGCGGGCGGGGGGTCCGATCGGACCCCCCCCGGTGCCAGCGGCGGTCGGCTTTGGTCTGGCAGCGATCACAGATGAGGGGGAGGCCATCCGATCGTGGCCCCCCCCTCGCGATCTCTCCCAGCCAATGAGAAACATCCTCTGCCTCTGTATTGTACACAGAGGCAGAGGATGTGATGTCATCTCTCCTCGGCTCGGGAGTTTCCGTTCCAGCGCCGAGGGGAGAAGACATGTGAGTGAGTGCACCAACACTACACACACAGTAGAACATGCCAGGCACACTAAACACCCCGATCCCCCCCCCAATCGCCCCCCGATCCCCCCCAATCACCCCCCCCTGTCACAAACTGACACCAAGCAGGTTTTTTTTTTTTTTTTTTCTGATTACTGCATAGTGTCAGTTTGTGACAGTTAGAAGTGTTAGGACAGTGAGTATTACCCCCTGTAGGTCTAGGGTACCCCCCCTAACCCCCCCTAATAAAGTTTTAACCCCTTGATCACCCCCCGTCACCAGTGTCACTAAGCGATCATTTTTCTGATCGCTGTATTAGTGTCACTGGTTCCGCTAGTTAGGGACGTAAATATTGAGGTTCGCCGTCAGCGTTTTATAGCGACAGGGACCCCCATATACTACCGAATAAATGTTTTAACCCTTTGATTGCCCCCTAGTTAACCCTTTCACCAATGATCACCGTATAAGTGTTACGGGTGACGC
Organism: Lithobates septentrionalis; assembly: GCA_037952835.1. NCBI lineage: Eukaryota > Metazoa > Chordata > Amphibia > Anura > Ranidae > Lithobates > Lithobates septentrionalis. The sequence goes on from JBBDGP010001745.1 coordinate 961,448, forward strand.
TGGTTAGTTCGTTTATTTTTTATAGTGTCAGGGCACCCGCCGTTTATTACCGAATAAAGGTTTAGCCCCCTGATCGCCCGGCGGTGATATGCGTCGCCCCAGGCAGTGTCAGATTAGCGCCAGTACCGCTAACACCCACGCACGCAGCATACGCCTCCCTTAGTGGTATAGTATCTGAACGGATCAATATCTGATCCGATCAGATCTATACTAGCGTCCCCAGCAGTTTAGGGTTCCCAAAAACGCAGTGTTAGTGGGATCAGCCCAGATACCTGCTAGCACCTGCATTTTGCCCCTCCGCCCGGCCCACCCAAGTGCAGTATCGATCGATCACTGTCACTTACAAAACACTAAACGCATAACTGCAGCGTTCGCAGAGTCAGGCCTGATCCCTGCGATCGCTAACAGTTTTTTTGGTAGCGTTTTGGTGAACTGGCAAGCACCAGCCCCAGGCAGCATCAGGTTAGCGCCAGTACCGCTAACACCCACGCACGCACCGTACACCTCCCTTAGTGGTATAGTATCTGAACGGATCAATATCTGATCCGATCAGATCTATACTGGCGTCCCCAGCAGTTTAGGGTTCCCAAAAACGCAGTGTTAGCAGGATCAGCCCAGATACCTGCTAGCACCTGCATTTTGCCCCTCCGCCCGGCCCAGCCCACCCAAGTGCAGTATCGATCGATCACTGTCACTTACAAAACACTAAACGCATAACTGCAGCGTTCACAGAGTCAGGCCTGATCCCTGCGATCGCTAACAGTTTTTTTGGTAGCGTTTTGGTGAACTGGCAAGCACCAGTGGCCTAGTACACCCCGGTCGTAGTCAAACCAGCACTGCAGTAACACTTGGTGACGTGGCGAGTCCCATAAGTGCAGTTCAAGCTGGTGAGGTGGCAAGCACAAGTAGTGTCCCGCTGCCACCAAAAAGACAAACACAGGCCCGTCGTGCCCATAGTGCCCTTCCTGCTGCATTCGCCAATCCTAATTGGGAACCCACCGCTTCTGCAGCGCCCGTACTTACCCCCCATTCACATCCCCAACCAAATGCAGTCGGCTGCATGAGAGGCATTTTTATGTCCTCCCGAGTACCCCTACCCAACGAACCCCCCCAAAAAAGATGTCGTGTCTGCAGCAAGCGCGGATATAGGCGTGACACCCGCTATTATTGTCCCTCCTGTCCTGACAATCCTGGTCTTTGCATTGGTGAATGTTTTGAACGCTACCATGCACTAGTTGAGTATTAGCGTAGGGTACAGCATTGCACAGACTAGGACACACTTTCACAGGATCTCCCAAGATGCCATCGCATTTTGAGAGACCCGAACCTGGAACCGGTTACCGTTATAAAAGTTACAAGTTTGCAAAAAAAACACAAAAAAAAAATAGTTGTCGTTTTATTGTTCTCTCTCTCTCTATTCTCTCTCTATTGTTCTGCTCTTTTTTACTGTGTTCTATTCTGCAATGTTTTATTGTTATTATGTTTTATCATGTTTGCTTTTCAGGTATGCAATTTTTTATACTTTACTGTTTACTGTGCTTTATTGTTAACCATTTTTTGTCTTCAGGTACGCCATTCACGACTTTGAGTGGTTATACCAGAATGATGCCTGCAGGTTTAGGTATCATCTTGGTATCATTCTTTTCAGCCAGCGGTCGGCTTTCATGTAAAAGCAATCCTAGCGGCTAATTAGCCTCTAGACAGCTTTTACAAGCAGTGGGAGGGAATGCCCCCCCCACCGTCTTCCGTGTTTTTCTCTGGCTCTCCTGTCTCAACAGGGAACCTGAGAAAGCAGCCGGTGATTCAGCCAGCTGACCATAGAGCTGATCAGAGACCAGAGTGGCTCCAAACATCTCTATGGCCTAAGAAACCGGAAGCTACGAGCATTTTATGACTTAGATTTCGCCGGATGTAAACAGCGCCATTGGGAAATTGGGGAAGCATTTTATCACACCGATCTTGGTGTGGTCAGATGCTTTGAGGGCAGAGGAGAGATCTAGGGTCTAATAGACCCCAATTTTTTCAAAAAAGAGTACCTGTCACTACCTATTGCTATCATAGGGGATATTTACATTCCCTGAGATAACAATAAAAATGATTTAAAAAAAAAAAAAATGAAAGGAACAGTTTAAAAATAAGATAAAAAAGCAAAAAAATAATAAAGAAAAAAAAAAAAAAAAAAAAAAATAAGCACCCCTGTCCCCCTGCTCTCGCGCTAAGTCGAACGCAAGCGTCGGTCTGGCGTCAAATGTAAACAGCAATTGCACCATGCATGTGAGATATCACCGCGAAGGTCAGATCGAGGGCAGTATTTTTAGCAGTAGACCTCCTTTGTAAATCTAAAGTGGTAACCTGTAAAGGCTTTTAAAGGCTTTTAAAAATGTATTAATTTTGTTGCCACTGCACGTTTGTGCGCAATTTTAAAGCATGTCATGTTTGGTATCCATGTACTCGGCTTAAGATCATCTTTTTTATTCCATCAAACATTTGGGCAATATAGTGTGTTTTAGTGCATTAAAATTTAAAAAAGTGTGTTTTTTCCACAAAAAATGCGTTTGAAAAATCGCTGCGCAAATACCGTGTGAAAAAAAAAAATGAAACACCCACCATTTTAATCTGTAGGGCATTTGCTTTAAAAAAATATATAATGTTTGGTGGTTCAAAGTAATTTTCTTGCAAAAAAAAATAACTTTTTCATGTAAACAATAAGTGTCAGAAAGGGCTTTGTCTTCAAGTGGTTAGAAGAGTGGGTGATGTGTGACATAAGCTTCTAAAATGTTGTGCATAAAATGCCAGGATAGTTCAAAACCCCCCCAAATGACCCCATTTTGGAAAGTAGACACCCCAAGCTATTTGCTGAGAGGCATGTCGAGTCCATGGAATATTTTATATTGTGACACAAGTTGCGGGAAAGAGACAATTTTATTTTTTTTTTTGCACAAAGTTGTCACTAAATGATATATTGCTCAAACATGCCATGGGGATATGTGAAATTACACCCCAAAATACATTCTGCTGCTTCTCCTGAGTACGGGGATACCACATGTGTGAGACTTTTTGAGAGCCTAGCCGCGCACGGGACCCCGAAAACCAAGCACCGCCTTCAGGCATTCTAAGGGCGTAAATTTTTGATTTCACTCTTTACTGCCTATCACAGTTTTGGAGGCCATGGAATGCCCAGGTGGCACACACCCCCCCAAATGACCCCATTTTGGAAAGTAGACACCCCAAGCTATTTTCTGAGAGGTATCGTGAATATTTTGCAGACCTCACTTTTTGTCACAAAGTTTTGAAAATTGAAAAAAGAAAAAAAAAAAAATTCTGGTCTTTCTTCATTTTCAAAAACAAATGAGAGCTGCAAAATACTCACCATGCCTCTCAGCAAATAGCTTGGGGTGTCTACTTTCCAAAATGGGGTCATTTGGGGGGGGTTTTGTGCCATCTTGGCATTTTATGGCCTTCAAAACTGTGATAGGTAGTGAGGAGTGAAATCAAAAATTTATGCCCTTAGAAATCCTGAAGGCGGTGCTTGGTTTTCGGGGCCACATACGCGACTAGGCTCCCAAAAAGTCCCACACATGTGGTATCCCCGTACTCAGGAGAAGCAGCTGAATGTATTTTGGGGTGCAATTCCACATATGCCTATGGCCTGTGTGAGCAATATATCATTTAGTGACAACTTTTTGTAAAATTTTTTTTTTTTTTGTCATTATTCAATCACTTGGGACAAAAAAAAAAAAAATATTCAATGGGTTCAACATGCCTCTCAGCAATTTCCTTGGGGTGTCTACTTTCCAAAATGGGGTCATTTGGGGGGGTTTTGTACTGCCCTGCCATTTTAGCACCTCAAGAAATGACATAGGCAGTCATAAATTAAAAGCTGTGTAAATTCCAGAAAATGTACCCTAGTTTGTAGACGCTATAACTTTTGCGCAAACCAATAAATATACGCTTATTGACATTTTTTTTACCAAAGACATGTGGCCGAATACATTTTGGCCTACATGTATGACTAAAATTTAGTTTATTGGATTTTTTTTATAACAAAAAGTAGAAAATATCATTTTTTTTCAAAATTTTCGGTCTTTTTCCGTTAATAGCGCAAAAAATAAAAACGGCAGAGGTGACCAAATACCATCAAAAGAAAGCTCTATTTGTGGGAAGAAAAGGACGCAAATTTCGTTTGGGTACAGCATTGCATGACCGCGCAATTAGCAGTTAAAGCGACGAAGTGCCAAATTGTAAAAAGTGCTCTGGTCAGGAAGGGGGTAAAATCCTCCGGGGCTGAAGTGGTTAACAAACAATCCTTCCGACCGGAAACTTTAACAGCAATAATTTCAATGATCCCTAAACCTCAGTCTGATGACTCATCTTGTACTAACTTTAGACCTATATCCTTATTAAACCTAGATATAAAACTACTAGCAAAAGTAATGGCGTCTCATCTTAATAATATAATTGGTTCATTAATAAGCAAAGATCAAGTAGGTTTCATCCCTTTACGACAAGCAGCAGATAATGTCCGTAGAGCATCATTATTGATTCAAGCAGCTAAAACAAGGCAAATACCTCTGTGCCTCCTGTCATTAGATATCAAAAAAAGCATTTGATACAGTAACGCGGCCCTACTTAAATTTCACTCTACAAAAATGGGGCTTTGGCCCTCATTTTCTAAGCTGGGTCACTTCACTTTATAATAATCCCAAGGCATATGTTAAATATGCAGGATACAAATCAGACATGTTTGACATAAATAGAGGAACACAACAGGGTTGTCCTCTCTCCCCACTTTTATTTGCCTTACTCATTGAACCTCTTGCCCAGGCTATCCGTACAGACCCCTCAATCAAGGGCATAGATTTAGCAGGCCATCAACATAAATTATGTCTATTTGCTGACGATTTATTAATTTTTATGTCTTCCCCTCATATTTCTGTTCCCAATCTTACAAGCAAACTAGATCACTTTGCCCAAATTTCTGGACTAATTATAAACTCACAAAAATCAGCTGCTTTAAATGTCTCTTTACCCCCGGAAACAATACATCAAGCTCAAACATCTCTCCCTTTTTTCATTGTCAACGTCTCACCTCACAAAGCTAGGTATTACTCTTACCCCCAATCTATCTGATATCTTCTCTGTTAATTATCCTCTACTATAAAAAATTACTAATTTTCTTTAAACAATGGTCCTCTTTGCCAGTATCATGGATTGGTAAAAAAAATGTAATAAAAATGACTGTATTACCAAAAATGTTATATCTCTTTCGTGTATTACCCATTCCTATCCTGACATACTTCCTTAGAACCTACAACGTAAAACACAAGCATTCATATGGAGCTCCTTAAAATCTCGCTTACCTACCCACACTCTTTATATTTCTTAACTTAAAGGAGGATTAGGTTTCCCTAATTTTACTGATTATTTCCATGCAGTACAAATAGCACATATTCCTAAATATCACACAAAACACGAGATCCCCTCTGGGTAGCGATTGAATCAATCGACTGTGATCCGATCTCCATACCAAATCTAACATGGTCTACCTCTTCTGACCATAAAATAATAAAAAATAGGATTACTAAACATGCAATTGCTATATGGGATAGATTCAAAGTAATCAAAAGACTACAATCTCTGCATATACCTCTTGTATCATTTATTAGAAATCCACTTTTCTACCCGGCTCATACACCTCCTAAAACTTTTAAAAAATGGATTTCTGCTGATTTAACACAACTCTATGGCCTGATAACGACCACTTCACTTAAAACATTTCCTGAAATATGTGAAACCCATCAATTTCCAGATTCAGAACTCTTTTGTTATCTACAGATCAAAACATTTTTTATGCCATTTATACAAGGTAGAGATAATCTATGTGACATAACGCATTTTGAACATATTTGGAAAAATGACCTCCACTCAAAGGGGCTTGTGTCAATGTTGTATAGTCACCTGAATGCTTTGCCTGATACAAAAACACCCTCCTATGTGGAAAAATGGGAGAATGATCTTGGTTTTCACATGGACTCATCCAAATGGGATAAAGTCTGGGCCAATACCAAAATATCTTCTCATAATGGAGTAGCCTTAGAGGCAAACTATAAATTACTTATGCGTTGGTGTCTGGTCCCTGTTAGGATCGCAAAATATGTTCCACAATACTCTCCACTTTGCTTTCGTGGCTGTGGTGATCTAGGAACGCATTTTCATATCTTTTGGGATTGCCATATAGCCAGAGGCGACTCTCTAATAAGGCTAAATAGGCGGTGGCCTCAGGCCTCGCAGTCATAGGGGCCTCGCACAGCTGGATTGTTTACCTAATCAGAGAGCCGCCTCTTCCAGCAGCAGAGGTATCCGCCATCACACAGTCCTGAGTCCCCTCATTTTGTTACAGGGAGAGATAACTGCTGCGAGTGATATGTGTGATCGGAGCTCACATACATCTCTGGATCACAGACAGGGAGAGCCGCTCAGAAAAGCTCTGACAGATCTCCCCCCTCCCCCTGCTGCCCGCACAGCCAAACAGAAGAGGAGAGAGAGCTTCTGCTCCTCCTCCTCCCGCCCTCTCCTCCTGTGTCTGCCTCCCGCCCACTCTCCTCGGCAGTGTTCTCTGCTCTGCCTCAGAAGGGGATGTGTGGGCAGGAAGATTCAAGCTGAAGAAGAAAACAGAAAAGGAAAAGGGGAGTCTGATCCATCCCTCCAGTCCCTCCTGCGTCCCAGTGAGTACACTGATGTAGGGGATGCTCTTCCTTCCCTTCTTCCTCCACCCCCTTCTCTTTCTTTCCTTCCATTTTTCTTTCTTTCCTTCCATCCATCTCTTTCTTTCTTTCTTTCTTTCTTTCTTTCTTTCTTTCTTTCTTTCTTTCTTTCTTTCTTTCTTTCTTTCTTTCTTTCCATCTCTCATTCTTTCCATCCATCCATCCATCTTTCTCTTTCTTTCTTTCCTTCCATCTTTCTTTCTCTTTCTTTCCATCTTTCTTTCTTTCCTTCCATCTTTCTTTCTCTTTCTTTCCATCTTTCTTTCTTTCTTTCTTTCTTTCTTTCTTTCTTTCTTTCTTTCTTTCTTTCTTTCTTTCTTTCTTTCTTTCTTTCCATCTTTTTTTCTCTTTCTTTCTTTCCTTCCATCTTTCTTTCTTTCTTTCCTTCCATCTTTCTTTCTTTCTTTCTTTCTTTCTTTCTTTCTTTCTTTCTTTCTTTCTTTCTTTCTTTCTTTCCTTCCATCCATCTTTATTTCTCTTTCTTTCTTTCCTTCCATCCATCTTTCTTTCTCTTTCTTTCTTTCCTTCCATCCATCTTTCTTTCTCTTTCTTTCTTTCCTTCCATCTTTCTTTCTTTCCTTCCATCCATCTTTCTTTCTCTTTCTTTCTTTCCTTCCATCCATCTTTCTTTCTCTTTCTTTCTTTCCTTCCATCTTTCTTTCTTTCCTTCCATCCATCTTTCTTTCTCTTTCTTTCTTTCCTTCAATCCATCTTTCTTTCTCTTTCTTTCTTTTCTTCCATCAATCTTTCTTTCTCTTTCTTTCTTTCCTTCCTTCCATCTTTCTCTCCCTTTCTTTCTTTCTTTCTTTCTTTCTTTCTTTCTTTCTTTCTTTCTTTCTTTCTTTCTTTCTTTCTTTCTTTCTTTCTTTCTTTCTTTCTTTCTCTTTCTTTCTTTCCATTCATATTTCTTTCTCTTTCTTTCTTTCCTTCCATCTTTCTTTCTCTTTCTTTCTTTCCTTCCATCTTTCTCTTTCTTTCTTTCTTTCTTTCTTTCTTTCTTTCTTTCTTTCTTTCTTTCTTTCTTTCTTTCTTTCTTTCTTTCTTTCTTTCTCTTTCTTTCTTTCCATTCATATTTCTTTCTCTTTCTTTCTTTCCTTCCATCTTTCTCTTTCTTTCTTTCCTTCCATCCATCTTTCTTTCTCTTTCTTTCCTTCCATATTTCTCTTTCTCTTTCTTTCTTTCTCTTTCTTTCTTTCCATTCATATTTCTTTCTCTTTCTTTCTTTCCTTCCATCTTTTTTTCTCTTTCTTTCTTTCCTTCCATCTTTCCTTCCATCTTTCTTTCTCTCTTTTCTCCTTCCTTCCTTCCTTCCTTCCTTCCTTCCTTCCTTCCTTCCTTCCTTCCTTCCTTCCTTCCTTCCTTCCTTCCTTCCTTCCTTCCTTCTCCACCCATCCCCCTTTATTTCTCTCTTTGTGACAGCCTACCAGAATAGGTAGGATCTGTGAGAGCAGCTTCCCTGTGCAGCTCTGCTTGAGGAAAATATATCTTTATTATGCCCACTTACCTACCCCCTGTACTGTCCACTCCCCTATACTGTACACTCCTAATACAGTTCATTTTCATCCCTTGAATTATTTTTCCCATTATGGGAGTGAGTGGGGCCTCATGTCTAAGTTTTGCCTAAGGCCTCACAAAGTCTAGAGCCGCCTCTGCATATAGCATAAAATTATTGGAAAGAAATATTCCTAATGCTCTCTAAATTATTCAAGAAAGCTATCATCCCAGATCCAACAATTGCGCTTCTAAATTTAAAGCCTACCCAAATCTCCTATACACAATTTAAACTCCTTCTACAAATTACCACAGCCGCAAAGCAGACCATCATCAAAGCGTGGAAGTCCTCATCATTAAAGCTTTCTGAAACTATGAATAGAATACATCAGGCCATGATCCTCTCAAAAACAGATGCCATATCCAATGATAACATACCTAAATTTGAGAAAATTTGAATTTGGAGTCCTTGGGTGACCCACTTTCTTTCTCCTAATTTTGACACTTCTTTACTAAGACCTTGGTAACTATATAACTTTGTTTTGAATAACTGATAAAAAGATACTATGTACATATTGTTACTAAGAAATCCCTGGAAACCTCTACTAATCCAGACTTTTTTTTTTCTTCTTCTTATCTTTACTTTCCTTTAACCAGTTGCCGACCACCGCACGACGATGTACGTCGGCACAATGGCATGGGCAGGCATAAGGACTTATATATAAGTCCTTGCCTGCCCGCGGGCGGGGGGTCCGATCGGACCCCCCCGGTGCCCGAGGTGGTCGGCTTCTGTCTGGGAGCCATCAGACGTGAGGGGGAGACCATCCATTTGTGGCCCCCCTCTCGCGATCACTCCCAGCCAATGAGAATCTTCCTCTGCCTCTGTATAGTAAACAGAGGCAGAGGAAATGATGTAATCTCTTCTCGGCTCTGTATTTTCCATTTCGGTGCCGAGGAGAGAAGACATCCGAGTGAGTGTAAAACACATACACACACAGTAGAACACGCCAGGCATACATTACACCCCCCATCACCCCCTGATCACCCCCTGATCACCCCCCAATCACCCCCCCCCGTCACACTGACACCAAGCAGTTTTTTTTTTTCTGATTGGTGTCAGTTTGTGACAGTTATGCCCCGTACACACGGTCGGATTTTCTGACGGAAAATGTGTGATAGGACCTTGTTTTCGGAAATTACGACCATATGTGGGCTCCATCACACATTTTCCATCAGATTTTCCGACACACAAAGTTTGAGAGCAGGCTATAAAATTTTCCGACAACAAAATCCGTTGTCGGAAATTCCGATCGTGTGTACACAAATCCGACACAAACTGCCACACATGCTCAGAATAAATAAAGAGATGAAAGCTATTGGCTACTGCCCCGTTTATAGTCCTGACGTACATTTTTTACGTCACCGCATTCAGAATGATCGGATTTTTCGACAACTTTGTGTGACCGTGTGTATGCAAGACAAGTTTGAGCCAACATCCGTCGGAAAAAATCCATGGATTTTGTTGTCGGAATGTCTGATCAATTTCTGATCGTGTGCACGGGGCATAAGTGTGGTAGGGCAGTTAGTGGTAGCCCCCTTTAGGTCTAGGGTACCCCCCTAACCCCCCCTAATAAAGTTTTAACCCCTTGATCACCCCCTGTCGCCAGTGTCACTAAACGATCATTTTTCTGATCGCTGTATTAGTGTCACTGGTGACGCTAGTTAGGGAGGTAAATATATAGGTTCGCCGTCAGCGTTTTATAGCGTCAGAGACCCCCATATACTACCTAATAAAGGTTTTAACCCCTTTATTTCCCCCTAGTTAACCCTTTCACCAGTGATCACCGTATAACTGTTACGGGTGACGCTGGTTAGTTAGTTTATTTTTTATAGTGTCAGGGCACCCGCCGTTTATTACCGAATAAAGGTTTAGCCCCCTGATCGCCGGCGGTGATATAACTTAGGTTTTAGGGTCAGATAGGGTCTGCGTCGCCCCAGGAAGCATCAGGTAAGCGCCAGTACCGCTAACACCCACGCACGCACCATACACCTCCCTTAGTGATATAGTATCTGAACGGATCAATATCTGATCCGATCAGATTTATACTAGCATCCCCAGAAGTTTAGGGTTCCCAAAAATGCAGTGTTAGTGGAATCAGCCCAGATACCTGCTAGCACCTGCGTTTTGCCCCTCTACCCGGCCCAGCCCACCCAAGTGCAGTATCGATCGATCACTGTCACTTACAAAACACTGAACGCATAACTGCAGCGTTCGCAGAGTCAGGCCTGATCTCTGCGATCGCTAACAGTTTTTTTGGTAGCTTTTTGGTGAACTGGCAAGCACCAGCAGACTAGTACACCCCGGTCGTAGTCAAACCAGCACTGCAGTAACACTTGGTGACGTGGCGAGTCCCATAAGTGCAGTTCAAGCTGGTGAGGTGGCTAGCACAAGTAGTGTCCCGCTGCCACCAAGAAGAAGACAAACACAGGCCCGTCGTGCCCTTCCTGCTGCATTCGCCAATCCTAATTGGGAACCCACCACTTCTGCAGCACCCGTACTTCCCCCATTCACATCCCCAACCAAATGTAATCAGCTGCATGAGAGGCATTTTCTTTATGTCTTCCCGAGTACCCCTACCCAACGAACCCTCCCAAAAAAGATGTCGTGTCTGCAGCAAGCGCGGATATAGGCGTGACACCTGCTATTATTGTCCCTCCTGTCCTGACAATCCTGGTCTTTGCATTGGTGAATGTTTTGAATGCTACCATACACTAGTTGAGTATTAGCGTAGCGTACAGCATTGCACAGACTAGGCACACTTTCACAGGGTCTCCCAAGATGCCATCACATTTTGAGAGACCTGAACCTGGAACCGGTTACAGTTACAAAAGTTACAGGTGATATATGCCGAAGCATGGGGGCAGCAGGGGCGGAGGAGCAATTTGCTTCTACCTTTTGCCCCCCTGCTTCGGCATATATAAATGGTGCATGTATGCCCATCATTAGAAGTGGGTGGATGAAGGGAGGTATTCTAATGGTGGGCATACCCACAGATCAATCTTTTTTTTTTCATGCAGCCCACAGGCTGCATGAAAAAAAAAGATTACAATATATGCCCAACAAGGACCAGCAACGTACTGGTATGTTGCTGGACTTTGAGTGGTTATACCAGAATGATGCCAGCAGGTTTAGGTATCATCTTGGTATCATTCTTTTCAGCCAGTGGTCGGCTTTCATGTAAAAGCAATCCTAGCGGCTAATTAGCCTCTAGACTGCTTTTTCAAGCAGTGGGAGGGAATGCCCCCCCCCCACCGTCTTCCATGTTTTTCTCTGGCAGTCCTGTCCCAACAGGGAACCTGAGAATGCAGCCGGTGATTCAGCCAGCTGACTATAGAGCTGATCAAAGACCAGAGTGGCTCCAAATATCTCTATGGCCTAAGAAACCGGAAGCTACGAGCATTTCATGACTTAGATTTCGCCGGATGTAAACAGCGCCATTGGGAAATTGGGAAGGCATTTTATCACACTGATCTTGGTGTGGTCAGATGCTTTGAGGGCAGAGGAGAGATCTAAGGTCTAATAGACCCCAATTTTTTTTAAAAAAGAGTACCTGTCACTACCTATTGCTATCATAGGGGATATTTACATTCCCTGAGATAACAATAAAAATGATAAAAAAAAATGAAAGGAACAGTTTAAAAATAGGATAAAAAAGCAAAAAAAAATAAAGAAAAAAACAAACAAAAAAAACAAAAACACCCCTGTCCCCTGCTCTCGCGCAAAGGCGAACGCAAGCATCGGTCTAGCGTCAAATGTAAACAGCAAGTGCACCATGCTTGTGAGGTATCACCGCAAAGGTCAGATCGAGGGCAGTAATTTTAGCAGTAGACCTCCTCTGTAAATCTAAAGTGGTAACCTGTAAGGGTTTTTAAATGCTTTAAAAAATGTATTTAGTTTGTCGCCACTGCACATTTGTGCGCAATTTTAAAGCATGTCATGTTTGGTATCCATGTACTCGGCCTAAGATCATCTTTTTTATTTCATCAAACATTTGGGTAATATAGTGTGTTTTAGTGCATTACAATTTTAAAAAGTGTTTTTCCCCAAAAAATGCGTTTGAAAAATCACTGCGCAAATACTGCGTGAAAAAAAAATGAAACACCCACCATTTTAATCTGTAGGGCATTTGCTATAAAAAAATATATAATGTTTGGGGGTTCAAAGTAATTTTCTTGCAAAAAAAAATAATTTTTTCATGTAAACAAAAAGTGTCAGAAAGGGCTTTGTCTTCAAGTGGTTAGAAGAGTGGGTGATGTGTGACATAAGCTTCTAAATGTTGTGCATAAAATGCCATGACAGTTCAAAAATCCCCCCAAATGACCCCATTTTGGAAAGTAGACACCCCAAGCTATTTGCTGAGAGGCTTGTCGAGTCAATGGAAAATTTTATATTATGACACAAGTTGCGGGAAAAAGACAATTTTTTTTGAGCCCATTGAATATTAATTTTTTTGTCCCAAGTGATTGAATAATGACTAAAAAAAAAAAACTTTACAAACAGTTGTCACTAAATGATATATTGCTCAAACATGCCATGGGAATATGTGAAATTACACCCCAAAATACATTCTGTTGCTTCTCCTGAGTACGAGGATACCACATGTGCACATGTGTGAGACTTTTTGGGAGCCTAACCGCGTACGGGACCCCGAAAACCAAGCACCTCCTTCAGGCTTTCTAAGGGAGTAAATTTTTGATTTCACTCTTCACTGCTTATCACAGTTTCGGAGGCCATGGAATGCCCAGGTGGCACAACCCCCCCCCCCCAAATGACCCTATTTTGGAAAGTAGACACCCCAAGCTATTTGCTGAGAGGTATAGTGAGTATTTTGCAGACCTCACTTTTTGTCACAAAGTTTTGAAAATTGAAAAAAGAAAAAAAAAAGTTTTTTCTTGTCTTTCTTTATTTTCAAAAACAAAGGAGATCTGCAAAATACTCACCATGCCTCTCAGCAAATAGCTTGGGGTGTCTACGTTCCAAAATGGGGTCATTTGGGGGGGTTTGTGCCACCTGGGCATTACATGGCTTCCGAAACTGTGATAGGCAGTGAAGAGTGAAATCAAAAATTTATGCCCTTAGAAATCCTGAAGGCGGTGATTGGTTTTCGGAGCCCCGTACGCGGCTAGGCTCCCAAAAAGTCCCACACATGTGGTATCCACGTACTCAGGAGAAGCAGCTAAATGTATTTTGGGGTGCAATTCCACATATGCTCATGGCCTGTGTGAGCAATATATCATTTAGTGACAACTTTGTGCAAAAAAAAAGGTGTCACTTTCCCGCAACTTGTGTCAAAATAGAAAATATTCCATACTCAACATGCCCCTGAGCAAATAGATTGGGGTGTCTACTTTCCAAAATTGGGTCATTTGGGGGGGGGGGGGGTTGTGCCATCTGGGCATTTTATGGCCTTCAAAACTGTGATAGGTAGTGAGGAGTGAAATCAAAAATTTACGCCCTTAGAAATCCTGAAGGCGGTGTTTGGTTTTCGGGGCCCCGTGTGCGGCTAGGCTCCCAAAAAGTCCCACATATGTGGTATCCCCGTACTCAGGAGAAGCAGCTGAATGTATTTTGGGATGCAATTCCACATATGCCCATGTCCTGTGTGAGCAATATATGATTTAGTGACAACTGTTTGTAAAATTTTTTTTTTGTCGTTATTCAATCACTTGGGACAAAAAATAATAATATTCAACATGCCTCTCAGCAATTTCCTTGGGGTGTCTACCTTCCAAAATGGGGTCATTTGGGGGGGGGGGGTTTGTACTACCCTGCCATTTTACCACCTAAAGAATTGACATAGGCAGTCATAAATTCCAGAAAATGTACCCTAGGTGTAGGCGCTATAACTTTTGCGCAAACCAATAAATATACACTTATTGACATTTTTTTTACCAAAGACATGTGGCCGAAAACATTTTGGCCTAAATGTATGACTAAAATTGAGTTTATTGGATTTTTTATAACAAAAAGTAGAAAATATCATTTTTTTTCAAAATTTTTGGTCTTTTTCCATTTATAGCGCAAAAAATAAAAACGGCAGAGGTGATCAAATACCATCAAAAGAAAGCTCTAATTGTGGGAAGAAAAGGACGCAAATTTCGTTTGGGTACAGCATTGCATGACCGCGCAATTAGCAGTTAAAATGACGCAGTGCCTAATGGAAAAAGTGCTCTGGTCAGGAAGGGGGTAAATCCTTCCGGGGCTGAAGTGGTTAATTCTTTTCTACTTATTCTATTCTGTCTTCTCCTACTTATTTTTACATAATGAAATGGTAGCGAAACATTTACTTTTATAAAGTTCAATTATAATACAATAATAGATAGTAAGCTCTAATGTCCTAATATAAATAACTGAATCTCATAGTAATTAATATTATTTCTTTATTACATATTACTCAAAGTTAACAGTTTAACAACTTTTTCATTTTTTGTTGCTCTTGATTATATAATTGTTAAAATTGATTTTAACACCTTAGTCTTTCTAAAACATTTAGCCTATTTAAGTTTTTCATTGCTTGTAACTACAAGAAATACTAAGATCTGAAAGATCTGATATGTAAATTCAACTAATGCTACCATTTAATGTAACCAATATTTTGTTAATTGTACCAATGTTTATATTTTCAAAATCAATAAATAAATCTGACAAAAAAAACTTCTGCCTTTACAACCACTTTAACATTGCAAGAAATAACAACATCTCATGAGATATCAATCGTAATTATGCTTAAGAGTCTGTTTTGTCTCCAAAGACAAAATGCTGTTTATACACATGAGTATTTCCAATAATCTATATAACATGCTTTTCTAAATTGACTGAATAACTGACTCAAAAACGGGATCCAGTGAAAGCAACACAGTCCGTCGATTAAACTTTTTTCAGTTTGTGATTTTTGTACTCCTAAATTTATTTTGTTCAAAAGTGCTACAAATATTTCCTTTTAAGGCTAAGTTTACCTTTTGAATAAAATTGTATTCAAGGAACCCAAGTAAGTGAAAAAAATAAAATAAATTGCAGCTTTGAAAAATATTGCTTAATGTGATTTCCATACCTAGAGATCATTTGCAGTATTGTCCAGAAGCCATGTTTGGTATCCATTTACTCAACACAACCTCATTTTTTATTTTATACCAGTGGTGATTAAACTGTGTTTCATGCACAAATATGTATTTTCAATGCAATTTTTACTGGAAAATATAGATTTGATAAACAGTTGGGCGAATATCATGCAACATAGTAATGTAACTGCTCTCTTTTTATGCTACAGTACAGGGGCTCTGCGTTCAGAAAATAGATATTGGGGGTTTTAAGTAAATTTCTATCCAAAAAAGTCATATTTTAACATGTGTTAAAAATATAAGCTCCAGAGATGCAGTAGTTAAGCAAAATATTTCTTACATCTGTTTTCTTTCAAACTAAAGATTATGTATGACAGAAACCAAACGCCAGTCTCTGAGATAATTCTCCTTGGATTCCCGAATTTCTACAAATTCAACAGCATAATATTTATTGTGCTTCTTATTATTTATTTTGTGACAATTAATGGAAATCTCTTGATCATCACTTTGGTAGCAAACACCAAGAAGCTCCAGTCTCCCATGTACTTCTTCCTCACCCAGCTGTCCATATCGGACATACTGCTGACAACAGATGTTGCCCCCATCACACTTGCCAATGTAATGAATGGGAGGATTGTTATGTCCCTTGTTGGTTGTATCACTCAGTTTTATATCTTTGGTGCTTCTGAATCTTTAGAATGCTTTATATTAACTGTGATGGCTTATGACCGGTACCTGGCTATCTGTAACCCTCTTAGATATTCCTCAATAATGAACTATCCAATGTTTCTAAACCTGATCCTTCTTTCTTGGCTGTTGAGCTTTTCCTTTGTAATAATAGCCACCATAGCAATATGTACTTTGGACTTCTGTGGGCCTCATGTCATTGATCATTTTTTCTGTGATATGGAACCCATTCTGGAACTATCTTGTTCAGATACATACACTGTTCGCTTAGAGGCCCTCTTACTAAGTGTCCCTATAATGGTACTTCCTCTAATGATAACCCTAACATCATATGGATGCATCGTTCAAGCTATCCTCAAGATTTCCTCCAATATTGGCAGACAGAAGTCCTTCTCTACTTGCAGTTCCCATCTGACTGTGGTTTGCATGTTTTATGGAACTCTTATTGGCATTTACATGCTTCCAAAAAACAATTCATCTTTAAATATAAGTAAAGTGATTTCCCTGTTGTACACTGTGGTGACGCCAATGCTCAATCCTATCATATACAGTCTAAGAAATAAAGATATCAAAGAAGCTGCCAAAACCATATTATTGCCTAATAAATCCTACCATAAATAAAGGGAAGGCAGAAAAATTGCCTGCTAGAAGGTAGGCCATGGCACGAAAATCGCAGCTACTCAAAAGTAGGGTTGGCTGTCATGTTTTTGAGGTTATTTACAGTTTTTGTTTTTCCATATAATTTAGGATTACTTAAAGTGTATGTATTTTTTTTTGTTTTGGATGAACAAGGATAGAATTGGAGCTTAGAGTCATTTTTTTAAATTGCTAACTTACCCTTCCTGTTGGTCCTTGAGTCCATTGTCTCTGGTACAGAAAGCAATGGCAAATCCAATATTTTTAAGTTGTTAAAGGAATAACTACTCAAAAGTAGGATTTCTGTCATGTTTTTGAGGTTATTTACAGTTTTTGTTTTTCCATGTTATTTTGGATTACTTAGAGTGTATGCAATTTTTTTTGGCTTAAAAAAGTGAAAGAATTAGAGCTTAGAGTCATTTTTTTTAACTTTAAGATTTTTATTAAACATCAGATTGTACAGATACAAATATAGCAGGTGTACATTAATGTCAATACTATCACCAGTAAACAATTTAAGCACAGCTGGGTAAATTAGGTTTCTGACAGAAAAAAATAAAAAAGAACAAACATAAGTTTTGGAGTCTTTAATCTGAATTGTAGTTCCTGGAGAAATCGGTTGAAGAAAAATGGATAATTTGAAGAGCCCGTCACCCATATCGAGAGCATACTGTGAGCGGGCTATCTGTATGCTTTTCCAGGAACTGTGAATGCGACCCAGCATCTGGCCGCTCCGGGTTGGTTACAAACTCTTAGCAGAACAATGTTACCAGAACCAAGTGATACTAATACTAATACCATCATTGTGTAGAACCAACCAAACCAAGTAAACATTTAACCAAACAAAACAAATCATCAGTGTTGATTCCTAAACCCCTGCACTGGTTTTGCTGTAACACAAATAGATGCGGTCAGTTTCCATTTATCAAGGTCATCAAGGTTATCAACTCTAGAGGTTATTGTGAAGTGATAGCCAAATATCCCAGAACTTATGATAGATATGTACTCGATCTTCTTTGTATGCCAGCATTCTTTCCATGAGGCTCTGTGAGTTAAATCTGTCAATAACTTCCTTTATACTTGGAGGAGTAGTAGATTTCCATTTAGCCGAAATGGATATGCGAGCCGCATATAGTATATGTACCACTACTTTCCTGTACCTATATGGGAAGGAGTCTATCCCCAGGCAAAGTAATGCTAGTTCTGGAGAGGGGGTACATTGGGATTTAGTAGTATCTGTGATAGGAGAGAATACATCTGTCCAAAAGTCTTTTAGAACCTTACAGTGCCACATGACGTGTAAGAGGTTGCCATTATTATTATGACAGTCCCTCCAGCATAGTGGAGATAAGATGGAATCCATGGTGTGTAGACGCATGGGGGTAATGTACCATCTATGGAGGATTTTATGGAAATTGTTCCAATGGTCTACACATGCTGAAGATGTAGAATTGAACTTAATAGCTGTTAGCCATTGTGGCAGTGTAAAGGACTTTTGCAATTCTGCTTCCCATTTATGCATGGTGGGTAGTTTGGAATGTATAGTATGGAAGTTGGCGTATCTATAGCACATTGATATACCCTTAGTAGTAGTCTTGTGCTTGTTCATTAGGAAATCCCACATAGTCAGTGGAAATTTTGGGATAGTGAGTGTTTTTTTTTTTATTATATTGCTTAATTTTCTGAATCATAAAGGTGTCTACTGCAGTAAGATTCACTAAATCTGCAGTGTTGTAGTGAATGCCCTTTTGTTTCCAATGATGGGTTGAAATATTTTTTATGAGGTATCCATAGGTTGTGAGAGGTATATCTAGCATATGAGACGGTTCGTCCGAAAAAGTATTTTTAGTTAGTAGGGACCAGGCCTCGAGTGTTGCTTGTATCGTTGGGTAGTCCGGCATTATGGGCTTGTGGTGAATAGTGAATCCCATTAATAGTGCTGTTAGATCATAGCCTGGTGTTATATTTTGTTCTATGTGGGACTATAGGTTGTCCCCTTGGCAGGACAATCAATACTTCAGTTTGTCCAGTAAGGAAGCCTGGTAATAGGCATGAGCGTTTGGTAGTCCCCCTCCTCCAAGTTTCCTGTGTTTATATAGAGTTGTTAATACTGTTCTAGATTTTTGTTTTGCCAGATAAATTTATTCAGGGGTGACGCCAAGTCAGAGAAAAAATTTTGTGGAATGGGGATCGGGATAGTTCTGAAGAGGTAGAGCAGCTTGGGAAGTATTTGCATTTGATTTGCAGCTATATGTCCAACCCAGGTTAAGTGAATTTTGGAAATTTGAGAGAATTCTGTTTGTATTTGTGCCAGAAGGGGAAAGAAGTTGGCAGTGTATAAGTTAGATATAGGGTGAGTCAATTGGATACCCAAATAGGTAATAGAGGACGAGTCCCAAGTGCAGGGGAATACGTCTTTAAGTTTGGATTTACGTTTCTTGGGTATGTTTAGTGGCAGGGCATAGCATTTAAGTGAAGTGTTAATAATGTAGTTATGTTATTTTCCCAAAAATCACGTAGAAGTTCCGTGGCTCTGATTAGGGAAGGATTTGTCAGGGTAAGGATAACATTATCAGCGAAAAGTCCTATTTTGTGTTTCTTTTGTCCTACCTGGAGTCCTTTGATATCAGTAGTAGTTCTAATAAGTTCTGCTAAGGATTCTGTGGCCAGGGAGAATACTGTAGGGGATAGGGGACATCCTTGATGGGTACCATTTGTAAGGTTGAAGGGATCAGAAAGCATTCCTGAGGTATATACTCTGGCAGAGGGGTTTGAATAAAGTGACATGATAGCCGAATGTAAGAAGCCACTTAGGCCACATTTAGTGAGCGTTTGAGATAAGTATTTCCAATGGACGCCTTTTCTGCATCTAGGGCTACGAATATACTGGGTTTACGTGTGATTTCTGCATATCTAATTAAGTTTATCATTCTTCTGGTACTGTCCGGGGCCTGTCTTCCTTTGACAAATCCTACCTGTTCTAGTCTATGAGGGTGGGGGTTATGTTCAGTAATCTATTTGCTAGTACTTTGGCATAAATTTTAGATCCAAATTCAGTAACGAGATGGGTCTATAATTAGGAGGTAGGGAGGGATCTTTTCCGGGTTTTGGTATAGTCACTATAATAGCTTGTAACATTTCATTAGGGAATGTACCTGTTTTTGCAGCTATGTTAAAAAGGTCTATTAGTCTGGGGGTGAGTGTTGATGAGAACGCCCCCGACATCCTCTTCGCCGCTCAGTGAAAGGTTTGCTTATTTGCTGTAGTGAGTTTGCATCTATTGAGGGGAGGTCAACGTTTCTTAGGAACCTAGGAAGTTGTAAAAATCTTTAAAGGCATCAGCATTATCTTTGGGATTTTGATATGATTTATTTGGTATTGTGGTGTTTAATCATCTAGATATTTGTGCGAGTATGCCGTTTCTTTAATTGAGAGGCTAATGGTTTCCCTGCTCTATTGTTTTGAGAGTAATATGAAAGTTTGAGCCTTTTAAAGTAGAGGTCATAGTCAGTTTTTAATACTCGCCTTAGGTCTTCTCGACAGGAATTGAATTGCTGTAGTAAAGAGTGGTCATTTGTTTGTTTGTGTTTATTTTCTAGATCAGCGATGCGCTCGTGCAGTTGTGAAATGATCTGCGTTTTTTTTTTTCTCTTTCCTCTGGCTGCTATTTGAATTAGTGTACCTCTAGAGAAGGCTTTGTGAGCACACCAAACAGTAGCTGGGTGAGTTCCCGGGTGCTCATTAATTTGAAAATATTCTTCAATTTTTTTTTTACGTCCTTTTGAATTTGGGGTTGGGAGAGGAGGTATGTGCTGTTACGCCATAGGGGTGTGAAATTAGTCTTAGTGGCGTCCACTAAGTCAATCCTAATGGGGGCGTGGTGAGACCAGGTGATATTGTGGATATCTGCCCTTTTCACCCTGTGTAAAGTGTATTTGTCTGTGAGGAAAAAATCTATCCTGGAATAGCTTCTATGGACTGGTGAAAAATAAGTGTAATCCTGCTCTGTGGTGCGGAGGCAGCGCCAGGGATCATATAGTTCCTCTTCTAGGCAATACTTACCCAGGGATGGTCTGCATCTTCGCCCCACAGAGGAGGAGTCTAGCACATCATTTAAAATCACATTAAAATCTCCACAAATCAACAGGTTACCCTTTTTCAGATTTTTCAGTTTTCATTAGAGAATTACGTATAAATTTCACCGGTTTCTTATTAGGAGCGTACAAATTTACCAAAGTATAGAGATTATGATTGATTCCAGCTATTAAGATGATATACCTACCGTGACTATCTACCTGTTTTTCTAGTAATTTAAAAGTAACAGAGTCCTTAATAGCTATTAGGACACCATTATGTTTACCAGTCATTTGCTGTAAAGACGTGCGTAAAATTGTTGTGGAAGTATCGTGGGGGTTTCCTATGCAAGAAGTGTGTTTCTTGCAAACATAAAATGTCACATTTCTTTTCTAAGGCTGACTTCCATAGTGTTCTGCATTTAAAGGATCACTAAAGTTATTTTTTTTTTTTAAATAACGAACATGTTATACTTACCTCCACTGTGCAGCTCGTTTTGCACAGAGTGGCCCCGAACCTGGTCTTCTGGAGTCCCTCGGCGGCTGTCTCGGCTCCCCCCTCAAGGACTCAACACCTTCATGCGAGCTCCCTCGCATGGTTTTGAGTGCTTGCAGGCACGCTCCAGTGATACAGCCGGTGGCCATAGCCACTCACTGTATCACTCGGCCCCGCTCCCTGGCATGCTGCGTCATTGGATGTGATTGACAGCAGCACAAGCCAATGGCTGTGCTGCTTTCAATCCATCCACTCTAGCCAATCAACGACCAGGCTGAGCGGCGAAGAGGATGTCAGGGGCGGGTGCTGGGAATTTTGAGGGGTCAGGTAAGTAAAACGGGGGGGCTGGGGGGGGGGGCAGTATTGTCGGATGTTTTTTCACCTTAATGCATAGAATGCATTAGGGTGAAAAAACTTTTACCTTTACAACCCCTTTAAGTGAGCTATTGAGGCCTCTAGCGTTGATGGACATCGATTTAATAGACATTATTGTCTTCAATGGTGCTTTGGCGACACCTAGTGGTGCAAGATGGTATTTCTTGTGAGTTGGGAATTGTTTCCAATGCAGTGGACTGGGATGATCTGTATGCTAGGGCAGTTGTTTGAAAGTTCCAAGGAAATTGAGGTGTGACCAAAAAAAATCAAAAATCAGAAAAAAGGAAATACAAAACAGTCAACTTCAACTGGATGGATTGGGGTAATCCCAAAAACAATAGTGGGGTAAAGTCATTAAGTTATTTTCCTGTGCAGCCAAACATCAGACGACTTGCCTGTTATCATATGTAGGAGCATGATTTATTGGTGATCCAAGGGGAAGACCTAATAAAATTATGTCAGGCAGTTGGCCAAGAATGGTGATCATAGTGGCGACTAACCATCACATTTCTCTCTGAAGTTGCGGTAGGCAATATTGCCTGGTCTGGAAGTCGCAGGGCCCGAGGGTTCAGGGTAAGCATCACAGGGAAGAAGTCCCCATTTGCGCAGCAGCTCTAGGCCTTTTTCCAGGGACGAAATGGTATACCATTCGTTATCTCTTTCAAGCATGAGTTTAGCAGGGAAGCCCCACCTGTAGAGTATATTATGGTTCCTCAGCATTTTTGTGATTGGTATTAAATTATTTCTGGCCTTCATGGTGGCTTGTGAGAGGTCAGTGTATATAGTGATCCCAGCATAGGGATCTGGAAGGGTGTTATTTTGTCTGGAGAATCTCATGAGCTGGTCTTTGATGTGGTAGAAGTGTATTCTAGCAATGACATCCCTAGGGACCCTCTCAGGGAGATGGGATGGTTTGTGCAGTCTGTGGGCCCTGTCAATGATGACATCTGCAGGTGTGAGGGATGGCAGAGCTTTTGTCATCAATTGCTGGAGGAAGGGGCGCAGTTCAGCAGGTTTCACTGATTCGGGGATCCCCCTAAATTTCACATTATTCCTGCGTGATCTGTCCTCGAGGTCAGTGACCTTTAGGCGGAGGGCTTTGAGCTCATCCTGCAGATCCATATGAGCATCCACAAGCTCATTGTGGGCTGCAGAGAAATCCCTCATTATATTTTCCACAGAGTTAATCCTGCCACCTAGAGCAGTCAGTTCTCTATGTGTGGAGCGAGTGATATTAACTATATCTTGCTGAATAGCCCCCCTCCTCAGTGTGAGAATCATCACCTTCATCATTATGTCAGTCATGGGTAGGCCAGAGGCAGGGAGAGCATCTAGCTTCTGTGTATATTCATCGGTCTGCTCCATGTCATTTTCTCCTGCAACATGCTCAGCATTATCCTCTGCTCGAGGACTGAGTCTCCTTTTTTGTTTAATAGGGCTGTTTGAAGCCGATGGGTGTGATAACAATTTATTGGCTGCCTCAGGCGACTCCCCAGGGTCACTGCATGCCTCACCGTTGTGAGGAGAGTAGCGCTGTGAGGCAGGGTCTCCCGTGCCGGCGCCATCTTGGCTTGGACAGTTGTGTAAAACTCTGTAAGTTTTCTGGGTCCCTCCCTGTCCTTCCTTTTGGCCATCTTGTGGGTCAGGTTTCCCCTGTATTCCGCCGTCCATACAGCCTGTTTTCAGGTGTCACACGCGGCTGTTAGTTGCCTTTCGTTAACTGATGTGACGGAGCTCACCTCTCACCACACCATCCGCTCCTGCCGCTTATTGCTTATTCACCCTTCCTGTTGGTCCTTGAGTCCATTGTCTCTGGTACAGAAAGCAATGGCAAATACAATATTTTTGAGTTGTTAAAGGAATGAGAGGTGAGGGTAAATAATTTTAATGGGGAAACCTGTTCGATGACAACTTTTAAAGAAGGGCTATCCTTATATTCCATTGCTTTGAAGAGATCATTGGTAACTGCCATCAGTGTCTTTAGGACAGGAAGTGAAGGGAGATTTCTTCAATGGGACACAGTAAATAAAATAAATAAATAAATAAAACCTGAGGGCCCTTTTACATTCTTCCACTGAAAAAGTGGTAAAATTAACATTTTTAATTGAATAATTCAATAAATAACTAAAACCTATAGGCCCTTTCACACTGCTCCTCTTTTTTTTTTAGAACAATCCATCAGCTTTATTTAAGTGACCTCTACTGTTAGGTCAGGTTTAAATTTAAAAAAGCAGCCTGATCCCTTTGTGTTATGTGGGCCCATGCAACATATTGGTCTAGAAAACATATTAAAAGGCTAATGGTCGTGCCCATGCTCTTCGTAGCCATCTGCAAGAGGATTTCCGTGAGAGGAAAAGACTCCTTGTTCCGCTTTCCCATGGAAATTTCATGGTCTGAATCCGGAGGTGCTCTTAGGGCACAGATTTGGGTCTCTCCTCCTCGTGATGTTGCTTGGCCTTCAGAATAGCATTCAGCATACAGATGGCCACGCCGGGCACCGCTACCATGTAGGTGAGGATCTTCCATGTCCGGGCTGCATCTCCGTGCTCTGCGTGTGCAGCTGCAGAATACAAGCGGCCCCGGGTAACCAAGGAGTGACCAAGAACACCGGTTGAGTTCCTGCACTTATTTAGTGAGAAAAAAAGCTCTGGGTATGGGTAAATCATTATATTGGGAAACCTGTTTGATGACAATTGTCAAAGAAGGGATATCCCCATGCTTCCTTGCTTTGAAGAGATCATCGGTAACTGCCTGCGGTATCTTTAGGACAGGAAGTTAAGGGAGATCTCTTCAATGAAACACAGTAAATAGAATAAATAGTAAGAGTAAATGAATAAAACCATAAAACCCAAGGGCCCTTTCACACTGCTCCACTGTAAAAAAAAGTGGTAAAATATGCATTTTTAACACATTTTAATACGTTTTTCGTGCATTTTCTGGATTTCTGTCTCCCAGAGTGCACAAGAGTGCATTTTTGATGTTTCAATGGGAAAAAACATTTTTGGTGTGCTTTAATTTAAACATTATTATTATTATATTATTAAACAGGATTTATACTGCGTCAACAGGTTACACATCACTTTACAGTGTAAAAGGGAGACAGTACAATTACAATACAACAAAATATAATAGGGTTAAGAGGGCCCTGCTCAAAAAGAGCTTACAATCTAATAGGATGCAGAAAATGCAGAATGCATTCATTGCACCCCCAGCACATTGGTGTGAAGAGTCCCATAAGATTTAAAGGTGTACATTTTTCAGTAATTTTTTTTCTGATTTTTAATTATCAAAAGCACACCAAAAAAATGATCAGTGTGAAAGGGCCCTGCCAGGGGCCTAAATCCTTCCCTATTCGATTTAACCCCCCCTCCCAAAAAAAAGGTTGGCTTTAGATACACTTTGAACTATAGCTTGTTAACCAAACTTTATCAAATTTTATATATGAATCTTGGTACATTTAGGCATCATTATTATTTTTAGAGAATATATTTATCAATAGAAATCAGATGCTTTATTTAATTTTCAAGAGTCAGGTCACTCATTGGAAGATTCACCTCCTGTTCCTGTCACAAACCAAACATTTTAGACTCCTATGAGTCAGGGGCACAGACGGCAATAAAAATGTGACAGGGGGTCATGCTCTTTTTTTTACTAGAAAAAAATGTAAAAACATATTTGGGGCTTTATATGGGATATTGTGTAATTTTCATTTAGGCATAACCTGAGCGGCATTATGTGTGATCCTCTGTGGCCACTGAACACAGTATTTCACTGGTCATGGTACCTGGCCGCTGTGATTGGCCCAGGTACCATGTGATTGTTGTGACCAATTACAGCGATCACATGATCACAAGTAAACAACTGTCAGGAATGGCTTTAATTCATGACAGCATTACTTACTATTGTGATCTTTGTGCTTGGGCATAGTGATCACATGGTACAGGGCCAATCAAATCAGCCCTGTACCATGTGATAGCTGTAGCCAACCATAACAGTAAATAGCGAGTCATGAATGAAAGACACTTATGACAGTTAAAATGATTGCTTGTTACAGTGATGATCACTGTAACAAGCAATCACAGTAGTGGCAGTGACCGTATGGTGGTGATGATTAGGGACAGTATGTAAAAAAATAAGTTAAAAGTGTTTTTTTTTTTTTACATACTGTCCCCAGTCAGTGTCCATAATCACCGCCATCCATTTTCAGTGTCCCTAATTACCACCGCACTAATTACAGTGTCTCTGATCACCACCATACTAGTCGTATTTTCACCGCCACACCAGTTACAATGTCCCTGATCACCGCCACACCAGTTACAATGTCCCTGATCACCGCCACACCAGTTACAGTGTCCCTGATCATCGCCACACCAGTTACAGTGTCCCTGTTCACAACCACACCAGCTACAGTATCCCTGATCATCGCCACACCAGTTACAGTGTCCCTGTTCACAACCACACCAGTTACAGTGTCCCTGATCATCGCCACACCAGTTACAATGTCCCTGATCACCGCCACACCAGTTACAGTGTCCCTGATCATCGCCACACCAGTTACAGTGTCCCTGTTCACAACCACACCAGTTACAGTGTCCCTGATCACTATCACACCAGTTACAGTGTCCTTGATCACGTCAACACCAATTACAGTGTCCCTGATCATCGCCACATCAGTCATATTGTCCCTGATCACAGCCAAACCATGTACAGTGTCCCTGATCATCACCACACCAGTTACAGTGTCCCTGATCACCTCCACACCAGTTAAAGTGTCCCTGATCACCACCACACCAGTTACAGTGTCCCTTATTACCTCTACACCAGTTGCAGTGTCCATGATCACAACCACACCAGTTACAGTGTCCCTGATCACCGTCACACCAGTCACATTGTCCCTTATCACCTCCACACCAGTTACAGTGTCCATGATCACAACCACACCAGTTACAGTGTCCATGATCACAACCACACCAGTTACAGTGTCCATGATCACCGCCACACCAGTCACATTGTCCCTAATCACTGCTACACCAGTTGACATGTCCTTGATCACCACCACACCAGTCACATTGTTCCTTATCACCTCCACACCAGTTACAGTGTCCATGATCACAACCACGCCAGTTACACTGTCTCTGATCACCACCACTCCAGTTACACCAACCCACCAGTCAGTGTCCCTGATTACTGCTTACTAGTCATTGTGTCACAATAAAGACTTGTTCACATGCGTGATGTTCTCTGCAGAGCCATCCATGCGCATATCACTCTTCAGAGAGCACTTGGGAGGCATTGTATCATCTCCTCACCTGAATGGGTCGCAATCGGTGGGTGTACAGGGGGTATAATTCCTCCCACGGCTGCAAAGCATCACAACCACGCCATTGCTGCACCCCTGGCTGCTGCCCCTGTAGCTAATGGGGGTAGCGGTTGAGGGATGGTGAAACAGTGGCTCATTCACAAGGTTTTACTATCCCCAAACTCACATGTGAATGAGCCCTAATAGTGTATCAAGTCGCAGTTCTATGATCACTACCATATCAGCCAGTGTTGCCAGACCAGTGTAGCTAGAATCAGTGTTCCTGATTTGCCTATTTATTGATCATGTTTCTGTCTGTTGCCTGGACTGATCCTTTGCCCATATGCTGATCATGTCTCTGCCTGCGCCTGAACTGACCCATCTGCACGTCTGACTGACTATGTTCCTGCAAGACACCATTTCCAACCATCCCATGTGGACAACTGCACTCCTAGAGCCACATGAACTCTTTTGTTCTTCCTTTCTTCAGCCTCCTGTACTTCCTGGCCAGTGAAAATAACGTTCCTGGAGGCAGCAATGCACCAGTAGGCTAGACTTGCTTGGCTTATAGGAACAGGGACTTCTATAGGTGATGCTATGCTAATTTATATTTCCTGATCACTTTTATAGAGGCAACCATTACAGTACATTGGTTTTGATACAATTGGTTGATTTTAGTGATATGCATACAATGCCTGGTACATAATCAGTCTAGGGACTCAAAACTCTCACATATGATATTCCCATACTCAGAAGGAGTAGTAGAATGTGTTTTGGATTGTAACTATAAGTAAGCCCATGCTTTATGTCAGAAATATCTTATTAACCACTTCACATCCCGGCTATTATCAAATGACATCTGCTGGAGGGATCTCCCATCCTGGGCGGGCGTCATATGATGTCCTGGGATTCCCATCCGCAATGTCCGCCGGGCACCCGCGATTGCCGGTAACATAGCTGGGACATGGATCTGTGTGTGTAAACACACAGATCCACATCCTGTCAGGTGAGAGGAGACCGATCATGTGTTCCCAGTACAGAGGAACACAGATCAGTCCCCTCCCCCTAAAGTTAGAATCACTCCCTAGGTAACACATTTAACCCCTTGATCGCCCCCTAGTGTTAACCCCTTCCCTGCCAGTGACATTTACTGTATACAGTAATCAGTGCATTTTTATAGCACTGATCGCTGTATAAATGTGAACGGTCCCAAAATAGTGTCAAAAGTGTTCGATGTGTCCGCCCCAATGTCACAGTCATGATAAAAATTGCAGATCGCCGCCATTACTAGTAAAAAAAAAATAATAACAATGCCATAAATCTATCCTCTATTTTGTAAACACTATAACTTTTGCGCAAACCAATCAATATACGCTTATTGCGATTTTTTTTACCAAAAATATGTAGAAGAATACATATCAGCCTAAACTGAGGAAAATTTTTGTTTTTGTTTTTTATTAATGGGATATTTATTATAGCAAAAAGTAAAAAATAATGTGTTTTTTTCAAACTTGTCGCTCTTCTTTTGTTTATAGCACAAGAAAAAAAAACGCAGAGGTGATCAAATACCGCTAAAAGAAATCTCTATTTGTGGGGAAAAATGATAAAAATTCAATTGGGTACAGTGTTGCATGACCGCGCAATTGTCATTCAAAATGCGACAGCGCTGAAAACTGAAAATTGGCCTGGGCAGGAAGGGGATGAAAATGCCCTGTATTGAAGTGGTTAAATTGACAACTTTGTGCAAAAAAAATAATTTTTATTTTTATTCTCCATTTTCTAAAAACTTGTGGCAAAAAAATTACATTTTCAAAAAACTCATTATGCCATTATGCATCATTTTGGAGTGTTTTTCTTTCCAAAATGTGGTCATTTTCTGGGTGTTTCCATTGTCCTGGTGCTCCAGGGCATCCAAAAATGCAATAGGTAGTCAGGAAATTAGATGTGTAATTTATGTGTAATTTATGCTCCCTGAAAGCCCAAAGGTGCTGGATTTTGGTCCCCTCTATGTATCTAGGCTGTCAAAATGTCTCTCACATGGTATCCCCATACACTGTGTGAGAGGTAACTTTTTAAAATGATTTTATGAAAAATTATGAAGTTTAACATTGGTAATTGTAAGGTAATGCACTTTACTCTTTAGGGGGAGAACCCTTAGGGGGTTCCAGGATGGAGAAGGGGTCCTAGTAGAAGACAGACTGAGAAATAGCATGCAGTGCCAAGCAGCGGTTATCAAAGCCAGCATAATATTAGAATGCATTAAAAAAGGAATTTACTCCAGGGATAAAACAAAGATTCTGCCACTTTATAAAACTCTCTGTTTCGACCACATCTGGACTATTCCCTCCAATTCTGGACACCAGTCCTCAGAAAGGATGTGCCTGGAACTGGAGAGAGCCCAGAGAAGGGCAACTTAATTAATATGGGGACTGGAGGACCTCAGTTATGAGGAAGATGACAAGCGCTAAGTTTGTTCTTCCAGGAGAAGAGATGCTTGAGAGGAGATATGATTGCAATATACAAATATCTCAATGGTGATTCCAGCGTATGAGTTTTTTCAGTCTCAAGGAGTGTAAGAGGACAAGGGCCACACGATGAGACTGGAAGAGAAGCGGTTTAACCTTAAGCTGTTTAGGGTTTTTTCACTTTCAGGGTGGTAAGGATGTGGAACTCTGTACAGGAAGGTTGTACAGGTCCCCATGATTTCTAACAGCAGCCCCAGCTGCCAGTGAATTGTCAGTTAATTTGTTCAGTCATTTCTTATTGCAAATTCAAGTAAAAAGACAATACAATATATAATATATTTTGATTTTTTTTTTAATTTACTATTTTATTAATTTTAATATGAAGTACACCCATTTTAATAGTAGCATAGTATTTCTACATTGGTTTGTATTTGTAATGTGGTGTGCTTATTAATTTTGTTGTAAATGGCATTTATGTAACCTTTGACATTGATTGTATAGTGTAAGCTATGATTACCCTGGTTGCAGGCGACACTGTGTGAGAGCTTGCGTGGTGATGCACTATTAGCATATGGGGGTGTATATAAACTTGGTTGCCATGCCCTGCAGCCAATCCCAGGACAAAGTTGTAATGACGAAACGCGCCGAGCAGTGGCTGTAAGGCAACAGGAAATGGCGACATACACAATACCGGCAGTGATGTTTCCCAGGAGGAATCAACAACAGTCAGGTGAGACACAGAGCTTAGACTGGGTCCGCCACAACCAAGTTATGTTGGTCAAAGGTGATACATTGATTCTCTACATTCGAGTGCAATACCTGCGGGTGAAGTTATATTTTAATTTAAATCATTTTTTAGACGTTATTTGCACTATTGGAGTTCTTTTTCTTTTGCATATTATTCACTTAATACTAGAGAAAGCGACTGAATGAATTACAACCCTGAGGGGTACAAAGCTTTATTGCCGAACAAGAGAATGTGAGGCAAATATTGTTGGTGAGTGTACATCCTATGGGGCAGTGGTAACAGGCGTTACACTTGGTGTGTATGGAGAATATCCAACTTACTTTATTACACTTGACTTTTTATGAACTGTTACTAATCCAGTTATGGATATATTCATCATGGACTGAGTTTGATCATTTGCATGTTTTTTCACTGGGTGTTTCTTTAATTTTATATTTTTTTATTATCTGCATTTGTATGTGTACTTTTATCACTTTTTCTTTAGTTATTGTTTAACACCACTTTATGGCATAATTGTGGGTAGATCTGTTATTCATACAATATATAATATAGCAATTTGCACAAATATTGCCACGTCATCCAATAAATCACACATTCCTTAAGCATATAGCTTGCAGAATATCTTTTAGTTTAACTATCAGCATATTTCAAGTATGCCTATGACCTGCATTGTGTTCTGCTTAAGATTTAAATATTTTCCTCCTTCCCTCTCTCCTATCCCTCCTCAAAGGGGAGTAAAAGAAAAGAGGGAAGAAGGTCTAACAAAAAAAGGGAAAACACAAATGGGGGAGAGGGAAAAAAAGGGAAAGGGAGAGGTGAGGGGGCCTGCAACAAACAAATAAAACTAAGGCCTGGTTCACCCCAGACATCGGACCCCAGTTGGACCCCATTCGGTGCAATGGAACAGTTCTGCTCTGACTTCGAAAAAGGTTCCTGCACTACTTTTGGTATGACTTGCATTGACTTCTATTAAAGAAGTTGCAAGTAAGTCATGCCAAAGTCGCGCTGGGGTCCAAATTCAAAGTTGCAGGCAGTGTGAACCCAAGCTTATGGAAATAAAATAATAATAAATGAATAATCATATTCAGGTAACAACCAGAATTTAAACTAGCAATAATTAATATTCCATCATATGACAGAACACATTAGTTGCTTCTCAAACTAACTTTGTTTTAAGGTTCTGAAATTATATCATAGTACAATGTAGTAGTCTTGAATTCAGCCCAGTTTACCCATGTCTTAGAGCAGTGGTCTCCAAACTGCAGCCTGGGGGCCAGATGCGGCCCTTTGCTTGCTTATATCTGGCCCATTTTATTCACAGATACAAACAATGGGGCATAATCCCCCCCCACTGACCCCAATAAAGGGACACATTTAATTACACCAATAATGGGGCACAATTTCTCCCAATGACACCAACAATGGGGCAAAATTCCTCCCACTGACACCAACAATTGGACGAAATTCCTCCCACTGACACCAAAAATGGAGCACTGTTTTTCCCACTGACATTGGGACCTTTTCTGTTCCCAATGTCCATAGTATGGCCCCCCAAAAGTCTGAAGGACAATAAATTGACCCTTTGTTTAGAAAGTTTGTAGACACCTGTCTTATGCCGCGTACAGACGATCGGACATTCCGACAACAAAACCGTGGATTTTTTTCCGATGGATGTTGGCTCAAACTTGTCTTGCATACACACGGTCACACAAATGTTGTTGGAAATTCCGAACGTCAAGAACGCAGTGACGTACAACACGTACGACGAGCCAAGAAAAATTAAGTTTAATAGCCAGTGCGGCTCTTCTGCTTGAATTTCAGCTTTCAAACATTTATTGTCGGAAATTCCCGACAGCAAATGTCCGATGGAGCGTACACACGGTTGGAATTTCCGACAACAAGCTCACATCGAAAATTTGTTATTGGAAATTCCGATCGTGTGTACGCAGCATTAGTGTGTTTTTCAATTAACCTCTTTTTCATGCATGTTAATTCTTCCATTAAGTGGAGATCATCTACCCTTCGTACCCATTGGGAAAGAGTAGGTATAGATCGATGTCCACAGAAAGTTTAATTTAAAAATTTAGAAGCATTTAATAAATATGGTACCACATATTGGCCTATTGATTCCGTCGTGCAGTGAAACAGAAACATTCATGGTTTAGGTCTAATTACTCTGCTTTGTATCAAAGAAATCATGTCTGCCCCCTCCTCCCAGAACGGGCATATCACAGGGCGAAACCACCATATCTGACCATATGTTGCTTGACCTCCACATTCTCTCCAACACAAGGGCGGGTTTGACGTAAACATAGCATGTATTTTAACTGGTGTGTTATGGGGGCTTTGAATGAAGCACGTGACACATAGATGGTAAAGTAGATAAATGAATGATGGCACATTTGTTATTTCATATATATACAGATATCATGCCTAATGACTAATTCCAATTCATAATTAATAACATAGCTGGTGATGGCGTCTTAAACGCGAAATTAGAATTATTGTAGTTGCCCCTTTAACCGCTTCCCGCCCGCCCAATGTCATATGACGTCATCGGGTTTGAGCGGTGATATCTGAATGATGGGTGCAGATATCTTCTTTTTCAGCCGGTGATTCCTTTCACCATAAGAATTATCATAGAGGCTGCTCAGCTGCTTCCACCCACCCTCCCATCGCCCCCTGGTCACACCCGGCCTCTGCTTTCAAAAAAATGCCTCGGCTGGGAAGTTGAGATCTTTTTTTTTTATCTATTTCAGGCTTCCTAGCCTAAAGGTGAGATGTGGGGACTTATTGACCCCTGATTTTACTGTAAAGAGGACCTGTCACACACTTTTCCTATTACAAGTGATGTTTACATTCATTGTAATAGGAATAAAAGTGATAAAAAAAATGTAAAAAGAAAGAATTAAGCTAGAAAAATAAGAAAATTAACAATAATTTTTTTTTTTTTAAAGAGCCCCTGTCCCCGCGTGCTCGTCTGCAAAAGAGAACGCATACGTAAGTCGTGCCCACATATGTAAATGGTGTTCAAACCACAGACATGTGAGGTATCGCCGCAAATGTTAAAGCGAGAGAAATAATTCTAGTCCAAGACCTCCTCTGTAACTCAAAATATGTAACTGGTAAAAAAATATAAAACATCACCTATGGGGAGTTTTAAGTACAGAGTACCGAGGTTTGGCGCCATTCCACGAGCGTATGCAATTTTTAAAACACGACATGTCTATTTACTCGGCGTAATATCATCTTTCACATTATGCAAAAAAATTGGGCTAAATTTACTGTTTTTTTTTTTTAATGCATAAAACTGTTTTTTTTTACTAAAAAAAAGCGTTTGAAAAATTGCAAATACTGTGCGAGATAAAAAGTTGCAATGAACACCATTTTATTCTCTAGGGTCTCTACTAAAAAAAAAAAACCCATATATAATAATTGGGGGTTCTGTGTAATTTTCTAGCAAAAAAATTATGATTTTTACATGTAGGAGAGAAATGTCAGAATTGGCCTGGTAGGCAAGTGGTGATAATTACTCCTGCAAACACATATAAGCAAAGGTGTTGGCGCCAACAATCATCGAATATTAAATATAAAGTGAATCAAACATAATAAGTTATAACGTGCCATACACAATATACATGTAAAATTCAAACTGAGAAGTCCAATGTAACAATACCCAAAACCAAATACAAAACTTTCTAAAACATAGAATAAAGTGCTTCTAAATGGATGTGTCTTCAAAAACGCTTTACCACGAGTGCTCAGAAGGTAAATGGCAACTCACCAAAGGTGTTTGACCTCTTTTTACAGCAGGTCATAATGCGCTTTTTGGAAAAATCTGATGGATTTCTGGGATTGCACCTCTCCACTCTAAAAACTCCCCCTGGACAAGGCTGAGGGTATGGGAGCAGACCAGTGGCGGCTGGTGCTCAAAATTTTTGGGGCTGAAAAATTCTGAAAAAACCCCATCATTTGCAGCGTCACTGTGCCCATCAATCGCAGCCACTGTGCCATCAATCGCAGCCACTGTGCCCATCAATTGCCGGCACTGTGCCATCAATCGCAGCCACCGTGCCCATCAATTGCCGCCACATGTTATTATATTTGATTCACTTTATATTTGATGATATTACAATTAAAATATATATGCACACACAACATGAATAGCATGTTATGATGTAAAGTTTAGTTGTTGTGAGCTGATTTGTAATTCATAAAAATTGTATCAAAATCATTAACGACTGCAAAAAAATCACGAGGATCTCAATTGTAAACTCATCATTGTAATAACTGCATTAAAAAAATTTGAACCCTTTTCGTGGAGTTCACTCCACTTCTTCAGAAAAAGATGCAGGGTACGTATTTGCAAAAAACATATAGGTACCAATGTGGTTTGATGGTTAAATAAAGAAAACAGTTGAGAAAGAAAAAAGAAGCTTCAGGTTCAAAATGTGGCGGGAGTGTGTGTTTGTCTGAACTGTGGCAGTGGCCCTTGGAAATCCAATGCACAAACGTACAAACCCCCAGGAGAGTAGAAGGGAACCACAGCCTAATGCTGCGTACACACAATAGGATTTTCCGACAACAAAATCCATGTTTTTTTTCCGACGGATGTTGGCTCAAACTTGTCTTGCATACACACGGTCACACAAATCTTGTCGGAAATTCCGAACATCAAGAACGCGGTGACATACAACACATATGACGAGCCGAGAAAATTGAAGATCAATAGCCAGTGCGGCTCTTCTGCTTGATTCCGAGCATGCGTGGAAATTTGTGCGTCAGAATTGTGTACACACGACGGATTTTGTTGTCAGAAAATTTGAGATCCAGATCTCAAATTTTGTGTGTCGGAAATTCCGATGGAAAATGTCCGATGGAGCCTACACACAGTCGGAATTTCCGACAAAGAGCTCCCATTGAACATTTTCCATCAGAAAATCCAACCGTGTGTACGGGGGCATAAGTGTGGATCGAATACATATCAATGGTAGCAGTAAACTTACACTGAGATATCACCAGCTAGGGACAATAAAGTAAAGAAAACACAATGCTGAAGAGACCCATACAGAAGTTACGTGGTGATCCCAAATAGTAACTAAACATGTGCACAACCAAATTTAATTACTTTCACCCACTAGGCATGTTAATTAAAGGAATTGGGCATGTTTAATGTTTCACTTTACATGCACCTGCATTGGTACATGTTCCCCAGGGAAATTCCATTCTCCATGCTACTTTTGACACTCCTTGCCTATTAGCCCAGAAAATTGGCATATTAATTTGAGAGATTTAGTTCCCATTGAATTCAATGGGGTTCGACATCCCAAATTGTTTGAAGTTTGCTAAATCATGTTTGAACTGAACCCAGGGCAGTTCGACTTATCTCTTACATGCCATGAGGCTGGGGAGAATTAATTCCATTACACATAACAGGGAGTTATGCCATCCTAAGCTGGCCAATCGAGACTGCTGAACCTGGAAGAAGACCAGACAAACATGTCAGGTGACAGCGGTACAAGGAAGACTGCGTCATCCTAGCAAATGAGGGATTCCTTTGGTAAGTACTGTAATAGGGCGTACACACGGTCGGACTTTGTTCGGACATTCCGACAACAAAATCCTAGGATTTTTTCCGACGGATGTTGGTTCAAACTTGTTTTGTCTACACACGGTCGCACAAAATTGTCGGAAAATCCGATCGTTCTAAACGCGGTGACGTAAAACACGTACGTAGGGACTATAAATGGGGCAGTGGCCAATAGCTTTCATCTCTTTATTCATTCTGAGCATGCGTGGCACTTTGTCCGTCGGAATTGTGTACACACGATCGGAATTTCCGACAACGGATTTTGTTGTCGGAAAATTTTATCTCCTGCTCTCCAGCTTTGTGTGTCGGAAAATCCGATGGAAAATGTCCGATGGAGCCCACACACGGTCGGAATTTCCGACAACACGCTCCGATCGGACATTGTCCATCTGAAAATCCAACCGTGTGTACGGGGCAAAAGTGTACCATGACATGTAGCATTCTTGTGCATACATTATGGTGAAAGATCATTTATTTGCAAATGGACTTTGGTGCCCCTTTAAATGACTACATTTTAATGATAAATTATTAACACTGTTAGAAATAAATACATCTAGTGGGATAGCAATCACAGTTCTTACCAAGAGTCTGTTTCGTCCCCAAAGGCCAATTCTATTCACACACATGAGTATTCCCATAATTTACAGAATGTTCTATAAAAGCTTTATACCACGCATTTCTGAATTGACTGAATGACTGACTCGAGAACTGAATCCAGTGAAATTCAAATTGCAAATTATGTATTCAGATTTGGTTTACCAGATAGATGATGACAAGCAACACAGTATGTAGATCAGACTATTTCAGTGTGGTATTAGCATACTCCTAAATGTATTTTGCTCATGGTGCAACAAATATTATTGACACTTAAAGGCCATATATATTTATTTTTATAAAAAATTGCATTCAAGGGGCGGCGGTAGGTCAAAAAAACTGCAGTAAAACTGCAAAAATATTGGTTGGTGTGATTACCATCCCAGACCATTTACAACAGTCCACAGGCCTGGCCATTATTTTAAGGTTACCATCATTTTGTTTTTACATTTCAGAATCGCACATGTTTGGTATCTGTTTACTAGAAACAACCTCATCTTTTGTTTTGTACAAATATTTAGATAAAATTGTGTTTCTGGAAGACCCCTGTTCTTGCAGTAAAACATATTGTAAGATAAAGCAAGCTATGATTCATGCCAAAATTGAGGCTGCTGTCACGGACAAAGTCTCCAAATTTGAAGCCCTCTGGAGTCCCTGGGTGACCCCCATTACCTTTCAAAGGTTGACAAGTCTTTTGTGCTCCCCTGAATATGCAACACACTTCATTTGGATACTTAGGTGTTGAAGCCTCCTTTTCCTAGCAGCCTCCTGTGGTTCCCCACTCCCGCTTTTCTCTTTTATCCTATTATTCTAGACCCCCTCCCTTTCTAAACCCCCCTCTTCATCACCTTTTTCTTTCCTCTATTGTACTTTAGTTCCCAAGCTATTCTTATTCTTCCCAGTTCTCTTTTCTTCCTGTTCAAAAGGCTACCAAGGTCCATGACCCTTTACACGCACAGGAATGCTACTGTAATATTTGATTCTCCTCTACCATAACACTCCTACTAGTCGAATTTTATGTATTTGTTATTTGTATACCCATCTCATGTGACCCATCCTATATCTTTGAGATGTTATCTTCTTTTTATTCTTCAATGCCTTGCACCTGAGAACTACATTCTATGAACATGATTCCAGTGTACCCCGATGGCTGTTTTCGCATTTTAGTGAAGACTGTTATATTTTGATGTAATGTTTGCATTACCTTGTACCTTGTCGTTATCCCAATAAACAAATTGAACAAGGCAAAGAAAATGGGTTTATGCGCACACAAAACATTTTATTGTACTTTTTTTCCTGAAAATATTGATTTTATAAATAGTTGTGCAAATATAGTACAACAAAATAATGCAAGTCCCCTTTTTATATTCTACAGGGCCTCTGCGTTCAGAAAATATATAATGTTCAAGTTAATTTTCTATCCAAAAAATTCATATTTTCAACCTGTGCTCAAAATTATTAAAAATATAAGCTCCAGAAATGCAGTAGTTAACTGAAATATTTTTTTTTACATCTGTTTTCTATTAAACTAGTAATTATGTATGACAGGAATCAAACGCCAGTTTCTGAGATAATTCTCCTTGGATTCCCGAATCCTCACAGGTTCAATAGTATTATATTTGTCTTGCTCCTTCTAATTTATTTAGTGACAATTAATGGAAATCTCTTGATCATCACTTTGGTAGCAAACACCAAGAAGCTCCAGTCTCCCATGTACTTCTTCCTCACCCAGCTGTCCATATCGGACATACTGCTGACAACAGATGTTGCCCCCAACACACTTGCCAATGTAATGAACGGGGGGATTGTTATGTCCCTTGTTGGTTGTATCACTCAGTTTTATGTCTTTGGTGCTTCTGAATCCTTAGAATGCTTTATATTAACTGTGATGGCTTATGACCGGTACCTGGCTATCTGCAATCCTCTCCGATATTCATCAATAATGGACTATCCAATGTGTCTAAACTTGATCCTTCTTTCTTGGCTGTTGGGCTTTTCCTTTATATTAGTAACCACTATAATGATGTCTACCTTGGACTTCTGTGGGCCCCATATCATTGATCATTTCTTCTGTGATATGGAGCCCATTCTGGAACTATCTTGTTCAGATACATACACTGTTCGCTTGGAGGCCCTCTTACTAAGTGTCCCTGTAATGGTACTCCCTCTAATGATGACGCTAACATCATACGGATTCATCGTTCAAACTATCCTCAAAATTTCCTCCAATATTGGCAGGCAGAAGTCCTTCTCAACTTGCAGTTCCCATCTGACTGTGGTTTGCATGTTTTATGGAACTCTTATTGGCATTTACATGCTTCCAAAAAACAATTCATCCTTAAATATAAGTAAAGTGATTTCCCTGTTGTACACTGTGGTGACGCCAATGCTCAATCCTATCATATACAGTCTAAGAAATAAAGATATCAAAGAAGCTGCCAAAACCATATTATTGCCTAATAAATCCTACCATAAAACAAGGGCAGCAACATTGCCCGTTAGAAGGTAGGCCATGGCAAGGAAATTGTAACTGCTCAAAGTAGGGTTGGTTGTCAAGTTTTAGAGGTTATTTAAAGTTTTTGTTTTTTGTTTTTCCATAGAATTTAGGATTACTTAAAGTGTATGTAATTTTTTATTTTTTTTTGTTTTGGATAGAAAGTGAAAGAATTAGTGCTTAGAGTCTCACTTTTCATGCTTTCTGTTGGTCCTTGTGTCAATTGTCTCTGGTACAGAAAGCGATGGAAGATCCAATATTTTTGAGTTGATACAGAAATAAGAGGTGAGGGTAAATAATTTAATAGGGAAACCTGTTTGGTGAGAACTTTTAAAAAAGGATATATCCAATATCCCCTTGCTTTGAGGTCATTGCTTACTGCTCGCAGTGTCTTTAGTAGCGGATTAACCATTATGGGCCCCTTTCACACAAACATTCTCATTGGGTCCGCCTGTCCGACCGATTGGACCATCCAAAGCTCTCTATGGAGTGGCAGATGTCAGCTGACACCCGCCGGCATCCGA
The DNA here is from genome assembly GCA_037952835.1 of Lithobates septentrionalis. Lineage (NCBI taxonomy): Eukaryota > Metazoa > Chordata > Amphibia > Anura > Ranidae > Lithobates > Lithobates septentrionalis. The sequence continues at coordinate 1,000,803 of JBBDGP010001745.1, forward strand.
TCTGATCTGGGCCACCAAAAACAGAAAGGGGGATCCGTTCCCCGTTGGTCAGGCGGATCGTATGAAAGTCGGATGGAAACGGACAGGCGGTCCGTTTCCATCCAACCGCCCCATAGAGGAGAGCAGGCTCTGTCTGTGTTTGCTCTGCATATCGGAGTGGACACGGACCTGTCATCCACCTGCTCAGTGGGGATCAGAGGAGAGATCTCCTGCTAAGCAGGTGGATCCACTGGACAGAGTCAGTCCCATGTAAAAGGGTCCTTACTGTTATATATTGTGTAACATAAATTACTTTCATTACTTTAATCTATGCCTTAAAGAGGCTTACAGGTCACCAACATAGTCAAATTATTAATAATAATAATAATAATAATAATAACATTAACAGGCTAGTTTAACAGGTTAGTTTGTGCTCCAATGCAGCCCAATCCTTATGCTCTTATTCCCTTCCTAGAAGCCACTTAGCATGGTTTGTATTATTGGACAAGGACCCTCAGAAAAGCACAACGTCAAAATCCATAGTTTCCACTATATTGGAGTTGCTAATCTAGTATCTTTGGGCAAAATTATTTTGAATGTCCTTAGTACACAAATTAAAATAGTCTGAGCCACACATAATATACCACAGTGAACAAAAAATAAATAAATAAAAACAAAAATAAAATCTCACAGTGTTTCAGTTAAAGGGCAATTCCACTTTTGTGGAAAAATATAAATAAATAAATACATTGAACATACACAATTGCATTACAAGTTATGTTTTAATTTAATGTATTATTAAACCCAAAAGCAAACATTTATTATATTGCAGCTTACCAATTTTTAGATGTGATGTGATGGCTGTATTTCTTTTCTTTTTTTAGGCTTTCTTTCGTCTATCTGGTGATCTCGCCAGTAAGTCTGTTGCTTTTCAAAAGAACATGCTGTCCTGTAGGTGTATCAGTTACAGGGATGATTGACAATCTTACAATCATCAGTTTTATTTGTTTATGCAAAACCTTTATCGCAAAAAATGCTTAAAAAAAAAAAAATAGCAAATAAAGAAAAAATAATATGGAGCTTATAATTGTGACACTAATCATATTGTAATTGAATGATATTAAAATTACTTTTCATTTTCAATCTACAGCCAATGTAATTTTCTGAGAATACATTGTAATATGGCTACCTGGAGTTGTTCTGTAGATAGAGTGTGTACTGACCACTCCTCAGAAACATCATTTCCTGCTTGTGTGATTGGCTCACTAACTTCCCAGAAGTCTGTCTAAGATACAAGTCAGATTTCAGGCATCCCTTGCAGCAAAAATTTAATTTTTGGATAGATACTTTCAATAGGAACACATCTAAAGGGATGCAGGCCCAGCAGATTTCCTCATTAGTGCCCTGCAGCTGCACACCTGACAGATAATTATGAAACCACTCCCATTAGACCCACTCAGAACAGAGGCACAGACAAACACACAGGGATTTCTTCTGAATAACAAAAGGTAGGAATCTGCAACAAAGTTTGTTATAATCCTTGCAATGTACAGAGATCACCCAGAGAGGAATGTTATTTTCTCAACAAAAGTGGAGTTTACGCTTTAAGTGTGAGTAAATCTGCTAGTAAATGTATCACTCCCCTCTTCCCCAGACTGACAATAATTCTGTCCAAAGGTGCCCCCTGTGCTCCTTCATCAAGAGTGGAAGGCACTCTAATACAGGAGGTGTGCTACTGGCCAGATCAGGTAAAAACAGAGGGGAAAAAAAAATGAAAAAAATTAAATGAATGCAGTCACCACATCTATATTACATTTTTGGTTTTAGGTTTATTGCTATTTTAATGTTATTAACCCCTTCCCATATTGGAGTTGCTAATCTAGTATCTTTGGGCAACATTTTTTTGAATGTCCTTGGTACACAAATTAAAACAGTCTGCCCCACACATAATATGCCACAGTGAACAAACCACAGGGAACAGTTAAAGGGTAATTCCACTTTTGTGGAAAAATATAAATAAATAAATTCATTGAACATATACAATTGCAATACAAGTTATGTTTTAATTTATTGTATTATTAAACGCAAAAGCAAACATTTATTGTATTGCAGCTTACCAATTTTTAGACGTGATGGCTGTATTTGTTTTCTTTTTTAGGCTTTCTTTCGTCTGTTGTCATCTGGTGATCTTGCCAGTAAGTCTGTTGCTTTTCAAAAGAACATGCTGTCCTGCAGGTGTATCAGTTACAGGGATGACTTACAATCTTACAATCATCCGTTTTATTTGTTTATGCAAAACCTTTATCACAAAAAAAACAAAACAATTTTGCTTCAATTTCAATTGGTTAAAAAAAAAAAAAGCAAATAAAGAAAAAAATAATATGGCGCATATAATTGCGACACAAATCATATTGTAAGTGAATGATATTAAAAATGACCTTTCCTTTTCAATCTACAGCCAATGTAATTTTCTGAGAATACATTGTAGTATGGCTACCTAAAAACACTGCAGAGGACTAGGGATGAGCTTCGTGTTCGAGTCGAACCCATGTTCGACTCGAACATCGGCTGTTCGACCGTCCGTCGAATTGCGAACGATATGGGCCGTTCGCGCCAAATTCGTGTGGCGCGTCACGGCCCATAATTCACTGCGGCATCGCAGTGCATTGCTGGCTGATGATTGGCCAAGCATGCACTATGACCCGCATGCTTGGCCAATCACAGCGCCGTCAGTAGAGAGAGCTGTAATTGGCCAAAGCCAGGGTGGCTTTGGCCAATTATGGCTCAGGGGATTTAGTACACACCCCACACTATATAAGGCCGCCTGCACGGCGGCCCTGTGTAGTGTGTGTTCCGGTGTGCTGAGAGATAGAGAGAGAGAGAGACAGTGTCATTTGATTTGAGTTAGATAGATTAGGCAGAACAGTCAGTCAGTTAGCTGCACTTACAGTGTATTGTGTATATATATGCATCCCAGGTGTTGCATATATATATATACACTGTATTCAGTTTAGCTAGATCCGTTCCTGTTATCTTCTATCTAGACTATTTAGTGCAGTGTGTCCTGCTCACAGTGTTCAGCTAGATCCGTTCCTGCTATTTACATTCAGTGCAGTGCGTCCTGCTCACAGTGTTCAGCTAGATCCGTTCCTGCTATTTACATTCAGTGCAGTGCGTCCTGCTCACAGTGTTCAGCTAGATCCGTTCCTGCTATTTACATTCAGTGCAGTGCGTCCTGCTCACAGTGTTCAGCTAGATCCGTTCCTGCTATTTACATTTAGTGCAGTGCGTCCTGCTCACAGTGTTCAGCTAGATCCGTTCCTGCTATTTACATTCAGTGCAGTGCGTCCTGCTCACAGTGTTCAGCTAGATCAGTTCCTGCTATATACATTTAGTGCAGTACGTCCTGCTCATAGTGTTCAGCTAGATCCGTTCCTGCTATTTACATTCAGTGCAGTGCGTCCTGCTCACAGTGTTCAGCTAGATCCGTTCCTGCTATTTACATTCAGTGCAGTGCGTCCTGCTCACAGTGTTCAGCTAGATCCGTTCCTGCTATTTACATTCAGTGCAGTGCGTCCTGCTCACAGTGTTCAGCTAGATCCGTTCCTGCTATTTACATTCAGTGCAGTGCGTCCTGCTCACAGTGTTCAGCTAGATCCGTTCCTGGTATTTACATTTAGTGCAGTGCGTCCTGCTCACAGTGTTCAGCTAGATCCGTTCCTGCTATTTACATTCAGTGCAGTGCGTCCTGCTCACAGTGTTCAGCTAGATCCGTTCCTGCTATATACATTTAGTGCAGTACGTCCTGCTCACAGTGTTCAGCTAGATCCGTTCCTGCTATTTACATTCAGTGCAGTGCGTCCTGCTCACAGTGTTCAGCTAGATCCGTTCCTGCTATTTACATTCAGTGCAGTGCGTCCTGCTCACAGTGTTCAGCTAGATCCGTTCCTGCTATTTACATTCAGTGCAGTGCGTCCTGCTCACAGTGTTCAGCTAGATCCGTTCCTGCTATTTACATTCAGTGCAGTGCGTCCTGCTCACAGTGTTCAGCTAGATCCGTTCCTGGTATTTACATTTAGTGCAGTGCGTCCTGCTCACAGTGTTCAGCTAGATCCGTTCCTGCTATTTACATTCAGTGCAGTGCGTCCTGCTCACAGTGTTCAGCTAGATCCGTTCCTGCTATATACATTTAGTGCAGTACGTCCTGCTCACAGTGTTCAGCTAGATCCGTTCCTGCTATTTACATTCAGTGCAGTGCGTCCTGCTCACAGTGTTCAGCTAGATCCGTTCCTGCTATTTACATTCAGTGCAGTGCGTCCTGCTCACAGTGTTCAGCTAGATCCGTTCCTGCTATTTACATTCAGTGCAGTGCGTCCTGCTCACAGTGTTCAGCTAGATCCGTTCCTGCTATTTACATTCAGTGCAGTGCGTCCTGCTCACAGTGTTCAGCTAGATCCGTTCCTGGTATTTACATTTAGTGCAGTGCGTCCTGCTCACAGTGTTCAGCTAGATCCGTTCCTGCTATTTACATTCAGTGCAGTGCGTCCTGCTCACAGTGTTCAGCTAGATCCGTTCCTGCTATATACATTTAGTGCAGTACGTCCTGCTCACAGTGTTCAGCTAGATCCGTTCCTGCTATTTACATTCAGTGCAGTGCGTCCTGCTCACAGTGTTCAGCTAGATCCGTTCCTGCTATTTACATTCAGTGCAGTGCGTCCTGCTCACAGTGTTCAGCTAGATCCGTTCCTGCTATTTACATTCAGTGCAGTGCGTCCTGCTCACAGTGTTCAGCTAGATCCGTTCCTGCTATTTACATTCAGTGCAGTGCGTCCTGCTCACAGTGTTCAGCTAGATCCGTTCCTGGTATTTACATTTAGTGCAGTGCGTCCTGCTCACAGTGTTCAGCTAGATCCGTTCCTGTTATCTTCCTACTGACAGGCAGGCTTGTCTGGTTACAGTATATAAAGCTACCTGAAGAAAATTACAGGTGTTCTTTTTGATCCTATTAGTACCACGGTCAGGCAGCTAGACTATTTACATTTAGTACAGTGCGTCCTGCTCACAGTGTTCAGCTAGATCCGTTCCTGCTATATACATTTAGTGCAGTACGTCCTGCTCACAGTGTTCAGCTAGATCCGTTCCTGTTATCTTCCTACTGACAGGCAGGCTTGTCTGGTTACAGTATATAAAGCTACCTGAAGAAAATTACAGGTGTTCTATCCCAGCTTAGTGCAGCTACAGGCCATTAGTATGTCTGGAAGGCCAAGAAGGAGAGGCAGACAGTCACAAGCCAATAAGAGAGGGCAAGCAGGCTCTGTGTCTAGTGCTGGTCGTGGAGACGGTGCATCCTCATCAGCACGTGGCCATGGGACACGCTTGGCCTTTTTTTCGGCAGCTGGCCGTGTTGAGCCGCAACATGCGGAAGACTTGGTCGAGTGGATGACCAAGCCGTCCTCATCCTCCTCATCCTCTCTCACCCATGCCCAGGGTGCTTTGTCTGGCAAAGCAGCGGCCTCTTCCCTCAGCTCAATGTCATCAGTGACTCCTTCCCTAGCTCCACCATGTCCTCATGAGGATTCCCTCGAACTGTTTGACCACAGTGTTGGGTACATGCTCCAGGAGGATGCCCAGCGTTTGGAAGGCTCTGATGATGATACTGAGCTCAATGAAGGCAGTAACATGAGCACGGACAGAGGGGGTGCCCAAGAAGGACAGCAATCTGGCAGTCATGCTCCCCCTGCTGCAGCATACTGCCAGGTTTGCTCCAGTGATGAGGAGGGAGGGGATGATGAGGTCACTGACTCAACGTGGGTGCCTGATAGGAGAGAGGAGGAGGAGGAGGAGGAGGAGGTGGCACATCACCAACTAGGCAGGATGCCCTCCAGGGGCCAGCCTAAGGGCAGCACATTGACTGCATCACACCCCAAAGCTCCACATGTGCAGGGCGCTGCAGTCTCTGCGCGTTATTCAAAAAGTTCTTTGGTGTGGGCCTTTTTTGAGACGAGTGCATCAGATCGCACCGCTGCTATTTGCAACATATGTCTCAAGCGTATCTCGCGTGGCCAAAACATCTCCCGCTTGGGTACCACATGCTTGACCAGACACATGTTGACCTGCCATGCAGTTCGTTGGCAAGCGTATCTGAAAGACCCACACCAAAGAACAAAGAGGATCTCTCCTTGCTCCTCATCAGCTGAGATTTCCAACCCCACTAGACCTTCAGTCCTCTCTGAGACCTGCAGTGAGAGGAATGAAGGTGTAGAATTAGGTGTGTCACAGCCAAGTACTTGTGGGCAATCTGCTTTTGGTACACCGACGTCAGATTGTACCAGGCAAATTTCCCTGCCCCAGCTGCTGCACCGCCGAAAGAAGTTTGCTCCCAGCCATCCACATGCCCAGCGGTTGAATGCTAGCTTGGCAAAATTGCTAGCACTTCAACTGCTGCCTTTTCAGTTGGTAGACTCTGCCCCCTTCCGTGAGTTTGTGGAATGTGCGGTTCCTCAGTGGCAGGTACCCAAACGCCACTTTTTCTCACGGAAGGCGATTCCGGCTCTCTACCGGCATGTGGAAGGCAATGTCCATGCCTCGCTGGACAGGGCGGTCAGCGGTAAGGTGCATATTACCGCTGACTCATGGTCCAGCAGGCATGGACAGGGACGTTACTTAAGTTTCACGGCGCATTGGGTGACTCTGCTGGCAGCTGGGAAGGATGCAGGACAAGGTGCAGTAGTGTTGGAGGTTGTTCCGCCACCACGCCTCCAAAATGCTGATTGTGACACACCTCTCTCCTCCACCCCCTCCTCTTCTTCTTCCTCCATGGCCTCTTCCTCGGAACCAGCGGTGCTCCGTAGGTGTTCAAGGGGCTACGCAAGTACGCAGGCCAAAAGATGCCATGCGGTGCTTGAGCTGGTGTGCTTGGGGGACAGGAGCCACACTGGGGCAGAGGTTCTGTCAGCTCTGCAGGGGCAGGTTCAGAGGTGGTTGACGCCACGCCAACTTAAGGCAGGAATGGTGGTTTGCGACAATGGCACCAACCTCCTCTCTGCCCTCCGACAGGGACAACTGACCCATGTGCCCTGTTTGGCTCACGTCCTTAACTTGGTGGTGCAGCGGTTCTTGGGCAGGTACCCGGGCTTACAGGATGTCCTGAGGCAGGCCAGGAAAGTCTCTGTGCATTTCCGCTGGTCATATAATGCCAGTGCTCGGCTGACGGACCTCCAAAAGGAGTTTAACCTGCCCAAGAACCGCCTAATCTGTGACATGCCCACCAGGTGGAACTCGACGTTGGCCATGCTGCAGCGGCTGCACACGCAGCAGAGGGCCATCAATGAGTACCTGTGCGACTATGGCACCAGGACAGGGTCAGGGGACCTTGGTTTTTTTTCCCCACGCCAGTGGGCCATGATCAGGGATGCATGCACTGTCCTGTCACCATTCGAGGAGGCCACGAGGATGGTGAGCACTGACAGTGCATGCATCAGTGACACTGTCCCCCTTGTCCACCTGTTGGAGCACACGCTGCGTGGAATAATGGACAGGGCACTTGAGGCAGAACAGAGGCAGGAAGAGGAGGACTTCCTTAGCTCTCAAGGCCCCCTTTATCCAGACAGTGTTCCTGCGTGCCCGCCGATCACACAGGAAGAGGACGAGGAGGAGGAGGAGGAGGAGGAGGAAGATTGTGTCAGTATGGAGGTGGAGCCTGGCACTCAGCATCAGCAGTCTTTAAGGGATCAGTCCCAAGGAACACATGGACTTGTACGTGGCTGGGAGGAGGTGGCTGCGGACGTTGTTGTCCTTAGTGACCCAGAGGACTCCGGACCGAATGCCTCAGCAAACCTACGCTGCATGGCCTCCCTGATCCTGCAAAGCCTGCGTAAGGATCCTCGTATTCGTGGTATCAAGGAGAAGGACCAATACTGGCTGGCAACCCTCCTTGATCCACGTTACAAGGGTAAGGTTGCGGACCTTATCTTGCCATCGCAGAGGGAGCAGAGGATGAAACATCTTCGGGAGGCCTTGCAGAAAGGTCTGTGCAACGCGTTCCCAGAGACTGGGAGGTTACAAACTCCTGTTTCTGGACAACGTGTTGCTGAGGCTTCGGTCAGTCAAAGAAGGAGCGGTGGAGAAGGTGGCCGTCTGACCGATGCGTTCAGACAATTTTTTGGTCCGCAGCCCCAAGGTATGATCGGTTCCAGCAACCATCGCCAGCGTCTGTTTTACATGGTGCAGGGATACCTAGGGGCAAGATCAGACTTGGACACCTTTCCCACCGAAAATCCTCTGGGTTACTGGGTCTTGAGGATGGATCACTGGCCAGAGCTTGCACAGTATGCAATTGAGCTACTGGCCTGTCCTGCATCCAGCGTTCTTTCGGAACGTACATTCAGTGCTGCTGGAGGCGTGGTAACCGATCACAGGGTGCGTCTGTCCACTGACTCGGTCGATCGGCTGACCTTCATAAAAATGAATCAGTCTTGGATCACCACCAGCTACCAAGCACCTGATGCTGATGTAACTGAATAATTTTTTTCAGATCCCTTCAAAGACTGCCTATGCTGATGCTGAGTGATTATCCCTGAGTAATTATCCTCTTCCTCCTCAATCATCACGCTGATAGCTTGTAAGAACATTTTTGGTTCTGGGCGCCACCACCAGTGCCTAAGGCACAATTTTTCAGCCCCTGTATAACAGGGGCGTGTAATTACAATTTTTGATGTAATACTTTGCAGCACGGCTCGTTCCTGCATTCCAACTAGAGTGTCTGTGAGGGGTTGCAGTGTTGTGGCACCAGCACCAGTGCCTAAGGCCCAATTTTTCTGCCCCTGTCTAACAGGGGCGTGAAATTACAATTTTTGATGCAATACTTTGCAGCAGTGCTCGTTCCTGCGTTCCAACTAGAGTGTCTGTGAGGGGTTGCAGTGTTGTGGCACCAGCACCAGTGCCTAAGGCCCAATTTTTCTGCCCCTGTCTAACAGGGGCGTGTAATTACAATTTTTGATGCAATACTTTGCAGCAGGGCTCGTTCCTGCGTTCCAACTAGAGTGTCTGTGAGGGGTTGCAGTGTTGTGGCACCAGCACCAGTGCCTAAGGCCTAATTTTTCAGCTCCTGTTCAACAGGGGCATGTAATTACAATTCTTGATCTAATATTTCACAGCAGGGCCCTGTGAGGGCTTACAGTGTTTTGGCCACAGCAACACCTAAGGCCCAAATTTCTGCTGAGTATATAGGGCAGGACCCTACTTTCAAACATCTAACTTACAAACGACTCCTACTTGCAAACGGAAGGAGACAACAGGAAGTGAGATGAAATCTACCCATAGGAAGGGAAATTCTCTCATGTAAGAGTTAATATGGGAAAACAATTTCTCCTTTCCACTGATGCTTTCCAATCCTTGTTCCACAAAAAAACCCAAATTTTCAAAAAACATTTTTCATTGGGACAAAAAAGTGAGGTGAAATCTTCTGAAGAGGAGGAAAGACGCAAAACAAATGTCACAGGGGTGATAACCCTTCCCTATGTTTTCCAAAAAGCTTAGAAAAGATTTTTTGGCTGGAGCTAAACACATTAAAAATGTTCAAAATTACAAACAGATTCTACTTAACAACAAACCTACAGTCCCTGTCTTGTTTGCACCGCCTGTATACTGCTGTTCAGAGTATATAGGGCCTGGTGGCCCCACACCTTTCCTTATTTTAATTTGGGTGTGGGGTTCCCCTTAATATCCATACAAGACCCAAAGGGCCTGGTAATGGACTGGGGGGTACCCATGCCGTTTGTCTCACTGATTTTCATCCATATTGCCATGACCCGACATGACATTAAACCCGCAAGCAGTTTTAAATGAGATTTTTTCCTTTAAAAATGACATTTGGTGCAGGGACTGTTCTAAACATGGGAAACACGCGTCACTTTACAGGCATACTATAGACACCCCCCAGGTACGATATTTAAAGGAATATTTCACTTTTTTTTTTTACTTTAAGCATCATTAAAATCACTGCTCCCGAAAAAACGGCCGTTTTTAAAAGTTTTTTTTGCATTGATACATGTCCCCTGGGGTAGGACCCGGGTCCCCAAACCCTTTTTAGGACAATACCATGCAAATTAGCCTTTAAAATGAGCACTTTTGATTTCGAACGTTCGAGTCCCATAGACGTCAATGGGGTTCTAACGTTCGTGCGAACTTGCGGTCCGTTCGCGGGTTCTGGTGCGAACCGAACCGGGGGGTGTTCGGCTCATCCCTACAGAGGACATAAACCCACAGTTGGGGCCACTGTAGGACTGCTGAAGGTATATTTGGGTCCATCGCATAACCAGCAGTGGAAATTAAGTAAACCCAGGAATTTAACCCGTTCACAATGGAATTTGTACTTCTCCAATTTACAATAGAGATTGTTCTCTCTTTCTGAAGCACGCGACAGACATCTGTGTGGTGGCTCTCCAGGGACTTGGAAAATATGAGGATATCGTCGGGATAAACCACCACACATAACTGCAACAAATGGAAAATTGGCGTAACAAAGGCCAAAAGGCATTACAAGGTACTCATAATTGCCTGTTCTGGTATTAAACGCAGTTTTCCACTTGTCGCCCTCCTTAATCCTCAAGAGATTGTATGCCCCTCTCAAATCAAGCTTTGTGAATACTGTTTGTCCCTTGAGGCGGTCAAATAATTCCATAATCAAAGGAATCGGATAGATATACAATACAAGGCCTCAGTTCACCACTCTTCTTCTTCACAAAGAAGAAACCAGCACCAGCAGGAGACGAGGATTTGTGGATGAAACCTCGAGAAAGTGCATCTGCTACATACTCCTCCATGGCCTTATCATCCAAGACCGACAAAGAGTAAACCCGGCCATGAGGGGGTATGACACCAGGTTGAAGGCCAATTGCACAACCATGTGACCGCTGTGGAGGCAAACTACCGGCTACTACCTTTGTCAAAGACATCGCTAAAATCACGGTACTCCTTCCGGCTGGGAGGTGAGAGAAGAAGTTCACAGGACCTTGGCTACCTTCTGGAAGCATGTCTTAAGTCTTACTGCATTGTGGCAACCAGGAGAGAACCTCAGCACAGAGCCAATCAACAGAGGGGTTGTGCCTCTGTTATTGGATAACCAATAACCAGCGGAAACTTAGGTGAGGAAATAACTTGGAATTGGAATATCCTATGGTGAAGAGCCCCTACGGCCATGGACAATGAAACAGTCTCATGAGTCACATGGGCAGGCTGTAGAGGTCTCCCGACAAGAGCCTCAATGGCAAGTGGAGTGTCACACAGCTGCAGCGGAATTGAGTGCTTTGATATAAAGGCAGCATCAATGAACAGGCCTGCAGCCCCAGAGTCGATTAGAGCCTGTATCTTGATGGACGACTCAGCCCAAGAAAGGGTAACCGAAACCAGGGGCTTATCCTTCTGGATAACTGGGAACTAAACAACTCCACCTAAGGTCTGTCCGTGACAGGACCTCAAGATTGGGCATTCCCTGGACGGGTAGGACACAACTTCAAAAAAGTGACCTGCCTGGCCACAATAAAGGCACAATCTCTCCCTCCTCCTAAGGGTTCTCTCATCCGCAGAGAGACGTGCGAAGCCCAAGTGCATGGGTTCATCTTCACTGACCGACTCGGTACCAGGAGGCATGGGAGGTGAGGGAGGCAAGGGTGGGACTGCAAAGCTCGGAGACAAATATACAGGAGGCTTCCGCAAGCACTCCTTAAAAGGGAGTCTGGAGTCAATGAGGATGGCAAACGTGATCAACTTCTCCAGCTCAGTGAGTATATCTCAGACTGCTATCTCATCCTTGATGGTATCGGAGAGACCATGAGAAAAAGCAGCCACGAGGGCCTCATTGTTCCAAGCAACCTCTGCTGCCAGAGTATGGAATTCAATGGCGTAATCGGCAACAGTTCTCGTACTCTGTTTGATGGACATGAGGCACTTGGCAGCAGAAGCGGAGCGTGCGGGAACGTCAAATACCCTTTTAAAGGAAACCACAAACTCAGGGTAACTCAAGACATCAGCAACCAGAGAGTGCCTGGAGTTCTGTAAAAACTTACCTGCAACTTGTTCGACTGCCAAGGGATGCTATATACAGTACCTGACCGCGAGATTGTGTTTCCAGCGCGATAGCATCGCGCTGGTTCTCGGCGACAGGGTACTGTGCATACAAGAACATAGGTCTGGCATGGATTGCAAGGGGAACCCCCTACGCTGAAAAATTGGCGTGGGGGTCCCCCCCCAAATCCATACCTGACCCTTATCCGAGCATGCAGCCCGGCCGGCCAGGAAAGGGGGTGGGGAAGAGCGTGCGCCCCCCCTCCTGAGCCGTACCAGGCGGCATGCCCTCAACATGGGGGGGTGGGTGCCTTGGGGGAGGGGGCGCCCTGTGGGGCCCCCACCCCAAAGCACCTTGTCCCCATGTTGATGAGGACAAGGGCCTCTTCCCGACAACCCTGGCCGTTGGTTGTCAGGGTCTGCGGGCGGGGGGCTTATCGGAATCCGGGAGCCCCCTTTAATAAGGGGGGCCCCCAGATCCCGGCCCCCCACCCTGTGTGAATGAGTATGGGGTACATGGTACCCCTACCCATTCAGCTGGGGAAAAGTGTCAATATAAAAAAAAACACAGTACACAGGTTTTAAGAGTCATTTATTTGTTTCAAAGTATTTTATTGAGGGTTATAAAGTCTTTACAGCAAACGTTTTACATTTATCAATGCATATAAATTATAACATTTTGCAAATTATAGGGTATGTTCCAAAACAAAAGTCCCAGCTGGTATTGATAATCACTTCCATACTTGACTGGTTGTGAAAGGGGTATCAACCCAACATATATTCTCAAGTGAGTCTTAAGTACTTTTTATCTATTACTCCACTAACATATATTCTGTGTACAGTACGGGAGTCCATGTGTACGCTTTAAATAAGAATTTTATTGGAGATGTGCTATGTTTATCTTTCAAAGTCTATGGGGTTGCATATTAAGCTGACTGGGCGGCTTCGTAAATTTCTGAAATGTTTTTCGAGTGTTGGGTGGTTAATTGGTATGTGAAGTGGATAGACTATGTGTTTATGTGGGTGTTTAGATGGTGATTGTGGAAAAGGAGAAGAGGAGGTGGGAGGTGGGTAGAGGAAGGGTGGGGGGGGTGGGAAGGGGGGGGGTAGGAGGATAGGTCTCTGACTTCCCTCTGTGATTGGTATCTAACCCGGGTATTTTGGCTTCAATGTTATTGGGGAATATTTTTAGGTTATATATAGGTTATGGCATTCGGTGTATTTTAACCTTTATGTGTGAGAATTTAGTATGTCTTGGTATTCAGGTAAGGTCTGGTAGTGTGTCCAACAGGCCCATTTACGGCTGAATTTCGCCGGCGAGTCTCTTGCGGTAAATATTAGTTTTTCCATTTCTGCTACTTTTTCTATTCTGACGAACCATTCTTTCAGTGTGGGTATCTTTGATGAGTTCCAGTGTACAGGGATGCATTGTTTTGCTGCATTGATCAAGTGCATCATCAGTGATTTATGATACGTTTTGTGTGGTAGGGGGGAGTGGTGTAGGAGAAATTGGGCTGGGGTGAATTCTGGGATGTAAGTGGTAATTTGCGTGACTATACGGTGGACTTCTGACCAAAAGGTTTGTAATGGGGTACACGTCCACCAGACATGAAGGAGGGTACCTCTATCTTGACGGCACCTCCAGCAAGTTTCGGGAATGTCGGCTTTAAATTTGTGTAACAGTGTTGGAGTGTGGTACCATCTCGCCTGAAGTTTGAACCCGTTCTCCTGCGTATAGACATTAGTGGAGCCCTTGTGTATGTTTAAAAAGATTTGTTCCCAGCTTTCTTCCGAAAGTTGGATCGATAAGTCAGCTTCCCATTTTCTACAAAACTGGCTGTCATTCGCTTTAATGTTAGTGAAGAGGAGGTTGTGTATGCGAGAGATAAGATGGGCTTGTGCTGTTGTTTCGGTACATAATAGTTCATATGGTGTCAGCTGTCTAGAACATTGACCCGCTTTATCTAAGGTTTTTAGGTAGTGGGCTATCATTATGTATGACCATGGAGGGATGGGCATTTTTCCAAAGCCAGTTGCGATTTGCATTGCAGTGAGTAGCTTGCCCTGTGTATAGAATTGATGGGCTCTAATTTGTCCTTGTGGTAGATTTTCAGCGAGGAATTGGTGGTGCATGCCTGGAGGGAAATCTGGGTTCAATTTTATTGGAGTCAGTGGGCCAGGGGTAGAGGAGATAGCAGTCTTCATGCACGATCGGTGAAAGCATCGTAGGGTGGGGCCTATAGTCGGATGTGTTTGAATGTCTGGTGGAATTTGTTTAGGGGAGATCCATGGGAGTGAATTTAGGGATAGGCCCGTGAATGCAGCCTCTAGGGAGACCCAATCTTTCTGTTGGGTATGTATATTCCAGTCCACTATCCTAGATAGATGGGTGGCAGTATGGTAGTGAGAGATATTCGGAAGGCCTATGCCTCCTATAGTTTTCGGCCGGGTAAGCAGGTCGTAACTGATCCTGTGTCTATGTTTTCCCCATAGGAAGTTAGTGCATAGTTGTCTGTAAGTTTTAAAGAAGGAGGGAGGGATCTGTATCGGTATTGTCTGTAGGAGGTATAGAATTCTTGGAAGGGCATTCATCTTCAGTATGGCTGCTCTGCCAAACCAAGAAAATGTCGGTTTGTTCCACTTTTTAAGGTCAGAGTTTAGTCTGTTTAAGAGGGGGAGGAAATTTCTGGTATATAGGTCTGACAGTTTAGCTGGAATTTGGATGCCTAAGTATGTTATTGATTCTTGTTTCCATTGAAATGGAAAGTTGTCCATACACTGATTTACCTGACTGTGGGTTAAGGAGATATTGAGAGCAAAAGATTTAGTAAGGTTGATCTTCAAATTAGAGAGGGTTTGGAAGTGTTTGAATTCAGCTAATAATACTGGCAAAGTAGTTATCGGTTGTGTGAGGAACATTAGGATGTCGTCTGCGTATGCAGCATATTTGTATTCCTTCTCTAGAGATTTAATTCCCTTAATGTCTGGGTTACGTTTGAGTTTGTGGAGGAAGGGTTCGAGTGTAAGTACAAAAAGGATAGGTGACAGGGGACATCCCTGTCTCGTTCCGTTGCGGATTGGGAAGGCGTTTGACAGAGTACCATTGACCCTCACTTTCGCAGAGGGACTGCTATATAATGACATAATGAGTCCGATTATACGGGGTCCGAGTCCAAACGCTTGTAAAACTGCTGTCATGTAATCCCAGGATACTCTGTCAAACGCCTTCTCCGCATCTAATGATAGGAAGAAACCGTTTTGCTTAGTTTGGGTTGTCAGGTAGTGTAGGTTGATTGCTTTGTTTGTGTTATCCCTAGCTTCACGGCCAGGGATAAAACCTACTTGGTCTGGAGAGATGATGGAGGGAAGAAGGGTTAAGAGTCTGTTGGCCAGTATTTTGGAGAATATCTTTATGTCTACATTCAACAAAGAGATTGGTCGGTAGTTACTTGTGTGGGAGGGGTCTCTATCTTCTTTGGGAATGACTACTATATGAGCTTCTAGCATTCCCCTCGTCAGGGGGTTTGTGGGGGAGATAGAATTAAAGGTTTTGAGAAATGGGGTTTGTAGTATATCTGAAAAGGTCTTGTAATATACCGCTGGAAGACCATCTGGGCCAGGGCTCTTTCCAGGTTTAAGCTGTTTGACTGCCTGCATCCATTCCGTGGGTGAAATTGGTGTGTCTAGGGCAGCCGCTTCATCTAGAGGTATTTTCTCTGGGGTATACTGTGCAAGGAAATCTTTAATGTGTTGGGCTCTCAATGATGCTGGAATTGTGGTGGGTTCAGATGTGCGTAAATCATAGAGAGAGGAGTAATATTTTGCAAATTCCTCTGCTATGTCATCGTTGTGTGAAAGGGGCTGTCCTGCAGTAGATTGTATTTGGTGAATCGTATTATTGGCTTTTTTTTTGCGTAATGCCCTTGCAAGTAAGTGGCCACTCTTATTTCCAAACTCGTAAAAGAGTTTGTGGGATAAAATGAATTTTTTCTTAAGATTGAGGTGTAGCTCGTCCTTGATGAGAGTACGGATCTCAGTAAGTTCAGAGTGAGTTTGTTGTGCTAGTGTCTGTTTATGTAAGGCTTCTAGTTATTTCAATTTCAGGAATAAGTTAGATAGAGTAGCTTTTTTTGCTTTCTTAACTGATGCTGCTAGGGATATTAGTTTCCCTCGTATGACACATTTGTGGGCCTCCCATTGTGTCTGGGTTGAAGTATCTGGGGTGTCATTTTCCAAGAAATAGTCTTTTAAGCATGATCGAATATCTTCTACCTTAAGGTCGTCCGTTAGAAGTGTGGGATCAAGTTTCCATACATACGACCTGAGGGGTGCGTCTGGGATAGAAAGAGTCATGGAGATCGGGTGGTGGTCAGAAAATGTCATGGGGTCTATTGTCGCCGCTTTCAGAATCGGAAGATCCTGTTGTGTTAGAAACAGGTAATCTATGCGTGAGTACTTGTTGTGGGGGGATGAGAAGAAGGTAAAGTCTTTGTCTTTTGGGTGAAGTGTGCGCCAGGTGTCATGTAGTAACATTTCTTGTAGACAGCCCTTGATCTGCTTCAATGCTCTATATGGTAAGTGAGATTTGCCTGAAGAGGTGTCTACAAGCGGGTCTAAAGGGACGTTCAAATCGCCCCCTAGGATCAACAGGCCTTCTTGAAAGGTTGTTAGCTTGCTTGTCACTGTTCTGAAAAATGGGACTTGGGAAGTGTTGGGGCTGTATACGTTAGCCAGGGTAACGGGTCTGTTTTTTAGTGTGCCTTTAAGGAAGATGAACCTACCCTGTTCATCTAATATGGTATCTGTTACTTGCATGGGTACATTTTTTGATAGAAGTATGGATACTCCCTTCGTTTTAGAATTTGGGGAAGTGGAATGATAGCCGTAGGGATACGAATGGTTCGTCAGTTTAGGAATGTTTTTACTGCTGAAATGGGTTTCTTGTAGAAAAACCACATCTGCTCTCGCACTACGCATGTAGGTAAGCAGTTGCGAACGCTTTTCAGGGGTATTCAGGCCTTTTACGTTAAGAGAAACAATTTTCAAAGGGAGAGCAGTGGATGGTGCTCTGTGGGGGGCCATTGTTGTCTGATCAATGTGTAGGGTACCAAGTTTACGACTACTCAAGGGGGAAGTCAGAGACTGAGGGGAAGTTGACACGGGGATGGGAGTGAGGGGGAGGTAAGCGGAGGTGATGGGGGAGCGGTGGGTGGAGGGCGGTTCAGATATGTAGTGTAGGGATGTGGTGGTGTGTATGTATGAAGTGGAAGGGGGGGTACAGTGGATTTACCGGTTGTGGGGGATGACCTGCAATCCCACTTACCAACTCTGTGGGAGACCGGTATAGGTCAGCGGTATCTACCAGAGTCCGCTGTTGGCGGGGGTGGTAGGTGGCGTTCAACCGATGGGGGAAGTCCTGCGTTCCTTTGAGGTCATATAGGCTATTCGTCTGGTTTCTATGTTAAGTTGTCTGGGATCTTAAAGGTAGAATAAGTGAATCCATGTATGCTCCCGACAGTTAGAGTATGTGTTCGTACTATGGTGTAGGTATATATTCATGCGGTGGGGAGATTGAACAGATTTGTAAGCTCCTTATTCCGCTGAGAACAAAATGAGTGCTGCAGGGTTATATATTATTGGCTCTACAGAGGTAGTCCTTAGACCATCTATGTCGTGTAGCAATATCGGGTGAATGCGGGAACTGGTGTGTGTCTAAATGTCACGCGCGGTATAGAGTAGTTAACTATCGAGTACCTATATGGCTTAAACAGATTATGATCAAGGGAAACTTAAAGCATGAGAAGTTAATTCTGCGTATCCAGACCACATGACACAGAGTGAAATGGGGGGCATAACGTGTGGTGTTCAAACTTGTTCAACTATAATGCTAGAAAACATTGAACCTTTTAACAAGATAACGAGTAAATGCATACCTGAGAGAGAAGTAGAAAATAGAAAGTATTCCAAAAAAAAAAAAAAAAAAAAAAAAAAAAGAAGAGTTTGCTGGTATCGAGTGGGGCGTGCTCAGTGGTAGGCTTGAGGCAATTATCCTGTTTTGCTTCCCCACTGGAAATGGGGGTATTGCTGACTGTTAGGTTCCGTATAGGAGGAGGTATCTGATTCCCTGGGGAATTTATAAGTGTGTAGGTATTGTGAGTTGTCTTAATTTGCTTACCTGAGCACGCCTCTCACGGCTCCCAGACAGTATTGTTCACATCATGCTTCCTATGGGCTATGTTATGGGAGCCACTAAGATCATAACGAGAGAGAGAATAAAGGCATGTTAAATGAACGTAACATTGTTATCCTATAAATCCTGCGGTGAAGATAAACAGCAAAGAAGGTAGGTGAGAAGGGGTATAGGTGAGCGGAGGCTGTTTGTATACATTACCCAATGTAGATAACAAGGAGGGTTATACGGGGGTAAGGGGAGAAGTAGGTGGGAAGGGGAGAGAAGAAGAGAGAGGAGAAGGGAGAGCAGTAAATATATGCATAAATACTGGTGTGTCCTTGAGCGAGGTTTAACGATTTTTCACTTGTCTACTTGGCTGTTGCTGACTGGAATGTCTGGTGGATGGAAGCGTCGGTGGATGTTGAGAAGTGCTGCAGCTGTACCGTCCGGCACAAGGATATTAACTGCTTTCGATCGATGTGAACCAAGGTGGGAAGGTATCTATGTAAGGATAGTAGCTTCCAAACTTGTAGAAGAGAAAGGGGGCAAAGGATTAGGGCAAGTGGCAATGGGATGATGTTTTCGTTCGGTGCAGCACTAGCTGTATCGTAGAGCAATATCAATGTCTTCCTCTGATAGATAGCTTGTGGAAGCGATGATGGAGTGAATAATCGAGTCCCACTTGAGCGGGGTCAAAGAACTGCCCGGAGCCTCACTGGAGCATCAGTAAGTCTGGTGTCAGAGGCAAAGAAAAAAAAAAAAATAAAAAAAATAAAAAAAAATAAATATATATAAAAAAAAAAAATGAAAGTAGTGTCTCTCTCTGGTATCGACATCTTATGCGTGAAAAGGGGTGAAACATGGAGATTTCCAGCCTGTGTCATGTGTCAAAAGGGAGGAGAAGGTAGGGCCTTTTTTGTTTAGGTGATACGGGCTCTGCGGTGTGCAGGGGAGGCCGTGGGGCTACCATTTCGTGGCATGCCTGGATCTCTTAGTGGAGAGTGAGGTGGTGCTGTGTAAGGGCGGCGGCGACCAAGATTGAAGTTGCCCGCTTCTGCGATGCCATCCATTGATGTAGCTCTTTGCATCTGTGGTAGTCGGAAATCGCTATACCAATCAGGCAGTGCGACTGCTGGAATGTCCAGGGTGGAACAGAAATGTTCCAGGTCTTCCGGGACCCTGAGAAGGGCTGTGCGGCCTTGGTGTGTTGCTGAGAGGCCGAAAGGAAACTTCCATCTATAGACTATGGATCTGGCCCTCAGTATGTCAAGCAATGGTCTCAGTTCGCGTCTCCTTTGCAGTGTGATATTAGAAAGATCTTGGTAGATCTTGATGCTAGATCCTTGAAAAGTCAGTTGATTACGATTTCTGGAGGCTCTCAGGATTTCTTCCTTTAGGGAGAAGTCTATTAGACAGCACACTGTATCTCTGGGGGGGTCTGTGTCCCTTCCCCTCGGGCGTAACGCTCTGTGAATGCGTTCAAAGGCGACTAGGGCATCTTGGGGTCTCTCTAGCAGCTCATTAACAATGGATGTCACAGTTTGAGAAAGTTGATTAGGATCGACAGATTCTGGGATCCCTCTCAGACGGAGGTTGCGGCGTCTCCCGCGATTGTCGAGATCCTCCATGTGTCTATTTATGTCTCTCAAGTGAATTGCATGAGACTCTGTGAGCTGTT
Organism: Lithobates septentrionalis; assembly: GCA_037952835.1. Taxonomy (NCBI): domain Eukaryota; kingdom Metazoa; phylum Chordata; class Amphibia; order Anura; family Ranidae; genus Lithobates; species Lithobates septentrionalis. The sequence goes on from JBBDGP010001745.1 coordinate 1,020,695, forward strand.
GTACGTGGCATAGGGATGATTCATGGCGCGTCTGTGTCACTTCCACTTCCTCCACTCTGAGGGAGATGGAGTGTAAGTCAGACCTCATGTCTGAGATGGCGGCCATGAGGGTGTTCTTTATGTCAGCAGCTACACTGTGTAGGTCATCCAGACTGACCGCGGGAGGATGTCCCTGCTCTATTCCCGCTCCTGACGAGCTCTGAGTTCCAGAGCGGTGGGGGCTAACGCTCGGGGGGTATGCCTTACTTGAGGCGGCCGGTTGTGAGGCCTGCATGGTGCTTCTAGGCCGGGAACGGAAGATCTCGGGAATGTGCCTGTCGCAATGCTCTTCGTGATTCCGTGGGGACCGGGACCTGGTTGTTGAGGCACTGCGGGATGTCCTCACCATAGCCGAGGGGTTTTGGATGCTTTCCAGCTAAAGAAGTTGGACCTCATGGACGGGAGCTTCAGAACAACACGTCCATCTTAGAGCGGCTCCAGACCACGCCCCCTTAAGAGTCATTTATTAGTCAGCTCCGGGATCTTCTTCCGACTTCGGGGGGGTCTCCTTCCGACTTCTCCCGGGCCCCGCCGCTATCTTCTTCCAGCTCTATTGCCAGCGAGGGGCCCGGTCTGCTGCCGCTGTCTTGCCACCGCTGTCTCGCCGCCGCTGTCTTGCCGCTTCTTCTCTTCTTCTCTTCTTCCCCGATGTTGACACGATGCTCTCTCCAGCTCGAATGCTGTGTGCGAGCTGCGGAGCCATTTATATAGGCGGTGACCCCGCCCCCTTACGACGTCATTGTCCCAGCATGCGCAGGGTCTCTGGCGTCATAAGGGGGCGTGACCCCTACCGTTAGAAACCATGAATCAGACTGAGACAGAAGTACAGTTAAATCTCACTTGTTTAGTAATAATAAAAAAAGGTAAACAGAGTAAATGTAGTCAAAACATAGCTAAAGTATAGGAAGTGGAACGGATAGTCAGACAAGCCAAAACGCCAGGGAGCCAGAGATGAGTGTCGTAGAACAACAAGCAGGATCTGGAGCCAGAAGGAATGTCAGCCAAGCAAGTCTTTAACAGGAACACAGGAGAGTGTCTCTAGAGATGAGACCAAGGCAAAGGCAGAGATCATCTGGGCTGGACGGCTTAAGTAGGCAGGACTGATGAGCAGGATATCATCAACAGGTGAGTCACTGTGGAGAGAGATGCGAGCTGGCAATTAGCTGACAGCTGAGCGGCCAGCTCAGAGAAGAAAGGGCTGAGCCCAGCCCTGACAGCGGCAAACCTTTTAAGTGATTTCATGCATGGGGTCTGGGACGCGAGCTGCCGGCGACCCGCTTCCGCTGTGATTGGACACAGCAGGAGCCAATCAGCAGGTCCGCCATTGCCCGCCGATCATTCTGAGGAGAGGCAGAATGGGTTGTCTGCCTATGTACACAGAATGGGTTGTCCGCCTATGTTCTGTGAGAGGAGAAGATCTTGTGTTTCTGCTAAGCAGGAACACGGATCTTTGTCTTCCCCCAGTCAAAGCACCCCTCCATAGTTAGAAAGCACTCCCTAGGGACACACTTAAAGGGTTACTAAACCCTCATTTTTTTTTTTATAACAAAAAAATTATACTTACCTCCACTGTGCAGTTCATTTTGCACAGAGTGGCCCCGATCCTCCTCTTCTGGGGTCTCTCAGTGGCGCTAGTAGCTCCTCCCCACATCGAGTGACCCATCGGAGAATCGCTTTCCTATGGTACACCCATGCGGGCGCACTCCCGAGTCCTGCTTCTGCGTTTATTGACACAGAAAGCAGGACTTGGCCCGCCCCCGTGCGCCCGCATCACTGGATTTGATTGACAGCAGCAGGAGCCAATGGCTGCGCTGCTATCAATCTATCCAATCAGGACATGCTACACAATCTATCAAATCAGCACACAAGGTGTGCTCATCCCCAGGCAGAAGAAAATTGGGTTCAGGTAAGTAAATTGGAGGCACTGGGGGGCTGCAGTACTAAATGCATTAAGGTGAAAAACCACAAGGGTTTACAACCCCTTTAACCCTTTGATCGCCCCTGATGTTTACCCCTTCCTAGCCAGTGGCATTAGAACAGTGAGAGTGCATATTTTTTTAGCACTGATCACTGTTTTATGTCACTGGTGCCCAAAAAGCGTCAGTTAGGTGTCAGATTTGTCCACCACAATGTTGCAGTCTCGCTAAAAATCACTGATCACCACCAAGTGGATCCATATTTTCTGGAAATCATCTATTTTATCATTTAAAATAACTAAGAGATTATTATTAATGATTATCCAGCTCAGTTTTGATGCAACCAATGAAAAATAATTGGCGGTGAGTTCCATGACCTAGCAATTATAATTTTGGTCTCAAGGAAAATGTAAGATATTCATATATACAGTACAGAAAAGAGGTGAATACCAGGGTACAAACCCCCTAAACCATACAAAGTGAGCGGGGGTTTGGCGTTAGACAAACGGGCTGACCATTTTGGGGTAGCACTACCCTGAGGACACACTAAGGGGGCTACATGGATAATCCTATATGATTTATGGGGGATCATCTTTTTCACCTGGTATAGCCATATGGTGAACCCCCTTACAATTTATAAATGGGACCTCCTGAAATCCACGTGGTAAAAATCTGTTTGTTTTTGTCTCATTCTTTTTTTGTTCCTTTTTCATTTTTCGGGTCATTTATTATGATCAGAATTCGTAAATTCGAAAATCCGAAAAATCGCAAATTTGTAAAATTTATAAATTTCTAAATTCGAAAATTCGTAAACTTGAAAGTTCGAAAATCTGGAAATTTGTAAATGCAGAAATTCAAAAATTTGTAAATTAGAATTCGTACATTTGAAAATTCGAAAATCCAAAATTAAGAGAGGAAATTCGAAAGAACAAAAATCTGAAAATTCAAAATAATAACTAACTAACTAATAATAACTAACTATTAAATTATAGGTATTGGAATTTCCTTTTAAATTTGGCTGTTAGTGAACGTAACAAATACAAATTTCTCCAAAGTTACGAATTATCTGAAATAACGAATGCCGCATCTAAACAAATGGAACAGAATGAATTAATAATATTAAAAAAAATGTAATACTATAATTATTATTGTTATTTATTATTATGAATTTGTTACATTTCATTCATTATTAGTTAGTTATTATTATTAGTTAGTTATGATTTTAGATTTTCAAATTTTGGGGCTTTAGAATTTCACGATTTTCGTTCTTTTGAATTCTTGTTCTTATTTTCGGAATTTGGAATATACGGATTTTTGAATATTCGAAGTTACGAATTTTTGAATATTCGAATTTACGAATTTTCAAATGTACGAATTTTCGAATATTCAAACTTACGGATATTCGGAAAAATTTGTTTAATGGGTTGTTGTTAATTCGGATATTTCCAAATTTAAAAATCAAATTCGGAATGAAACAAATTGCACATGTATAGTATTCTGCTTGTGGTCCCTTACTGCCTGCCTACCGTCATCTGGTCCTTTTGTTTACTTATAATCGAGACCGTCGTGTCCTCTTACCATTCTGTCTGTCCCCTCTGGGTATATGCCCATGCCCGCCCAAGGCGTTGTGGTTGGCTTGCTGGCTCCTAGGTTTGGCCGGTAAACATGAATCCATTTGGTGCCTGGGTCTGGAGGAAGCTATTTTCTGTTGGTCGAAACGTGGCCTGTAGAGACAACACCAGATTAATTGGTTCAAGCCATGTACAGTATGCTTACAACACATTGTTGTTATTTTGTATGCTATAGTCCACCCTATCTGTGCAGGGAGGGAACGCTAGTCTTTTTGGGGATTTTATCATTGTATAATAAACTTTGTTTTATTTTTTTTAAACATGTCTCCACTCTATGGCCGTTATAATTCTGCCTTTGTAGGGTTTAAGGGGGTTAAATTCCGGTATTCACCTAATTTTCATTTAATTTATTTTTGGATGAGGTCTTTGACCCAAACATTTCTTTTTATCATATATACAGTACTTTATATTTGCTTGCCCAAGTTAACATAGACTGAATTAAATTGTATTTATTTAAGTCCTTGTCATAACACACAGATAATAAAATGCAAAACCACAAAACATTCCCATCAGGCATTTATTTTTATTCTTTGTGTAACCATTAGTCTGCAAGGTACATTCAAGTATGAACACTAGAGGCTTCTACTTTCTCTGTGATTTATCTCTCTATTGGATTGTTTTACTGATCATTATTTTTTTTTTCTCTTTTCACAATTAATAAAAAGCAAGTAACATATCTGTTTTATAAAAAGTAACCATTTGGAATTCTGACTCTCCATGTTGATTCAGCTTTGCAGACATAAGACTAGTGTCCATGCTTTGGCTATGTTATCTGCTGTAACATACATGCTCCAAGCTAGGTGGGTGAGCGATTTATTTGTTCCCTTAACCACTTTATTGTATAAATATGTTATTTTCTGTACTGCACTAGAAATGATGATGTTTTTTTATGAATTGCATTTCATCATTTATTGTGGTTGATTTACTATAACTAGAGTAGTGCAAAATCTGGTGCAGCTGTGCATGGTAGCCAATCAGCTTCTAACTTCAGCTTCTTCAATTAAGCTTTGACAAAAAAAAAATCCTGGAAGCTAATTGGTTTCTATGCAGAGCTGCACCAGATTTTGCACTCTCCAGTTTTAATAGATCAACCCCATTGTCTCATGTTCTCTTTAATAGACATGTGCAATTCATTTAGTTCCGAAGTCGTTTTTTTTAACACATTTCGACAAATTAACGAAAACCTGTTTTAATTTTTTTCGAATATTCGTAAATTCGAATATTCAAAAATTTGTAAACTCTAAAATGCGTACATTCGTAAATTCGAAAATACAGACATTTGAAATTCGAAAATCCGAAAACCCGAAAATTATAAAATCTGAAATAATAACTAACTAATAATAACTTAACTATTACTAATTATTAAAATATAAGTATTGGAATTTCCTTTCAAATTTGGTTGTTAGTAAACGTAATGAATATGAATTTATCCGAAGTTACGAATTATCCGAAATAACGAATCCTGTATCTAAACAAATGAAACATAATGAATTAATAATAAGAAATAACAATAATAAAAACTTTTTTTTGTTATTATTATTTATTATTAATTTGTTCCATTTCATTTGTTTAGATGTGGCATTCGTTATTTCGGATAATTTGTAACTTCGGATAAATGTGTATTCGTTCCGTTCACTAACAGCCAAATTTGAAAGGCAATTCCAATACCTATAATTTAATAGTTTGTTATTATTAGTTAGTTATTCTTTTGATTTTCAGATTTTCTTTCTTGTTTTTGGATTTTTGAAATTATGAATTTACCAATTGCGATCATAACGAACGACCCGAAAAACGAAAAAACAAAAAAAACAAATGAAATGAAAACTAACATATTTTTCAGCAGTGCACATGTCTACTCTTTAAAGCAGAAGTACAGCTAAAGCTCGCTTGGCTGTACTTCTACTATGGATCACAGGAGTGCAGTTTTTTCTGCACTCCTGTGACCCGTTTTCAGCAGACTACGGGCTGAAGCCCACTGTCGGCTGACACCACAGAGCCCGGCCAAGCTGGAGGAAGATCGCGACCATATGGTCAGGATCTGCCCACATGCCTGGACTGGCTCAGACTCTCAGCGAGCCGCTGAGAGGCTGAGCCAGCCGCTCACACCTCCTTCACAGCCAGGCGCTCCAGTGAGCAAGGGGGAACAAAGCAGAGAGCCCGGTGACTGACAGTCACCAGCTCTCTGCTCATGGAGCATTGAGAACCGAGCTATTAGAGGTGTCTGATCGCTCTGTTCTCACTCTCGGATTTTTCGACAGAAAATGTGTGATAGGACCTTGTTGTCGGAAATTCTGACCGTGTGTGGGCTCCATCACACATTTTCCATCGGAAAACACACAAAGTTTGAGAGCAGGCTATAAAATTTTCCGACAACAAAATCCGTTGTCGGAAATTCCGATTGTGTGTACACAAATCCGACGCACAAAGTGCCACGCATGCTCAGAATAAATTAAGAGAGGAAAGCTATTGGCTACTGCCCCATTTATAGTCCCGTGTATGTACGTGTTCTACGTCACCACGTTCAGAACGATCGGATTTTCCAACAAATTTGTGTGACCATGTGTATGCAAGACAAGTTTGAGCCAACATCCGTCAGAAAAAATCCATGGATTTTTTTGTGTAGAATGTCCGATCAATGTCCGACCGTGTGTACAGGGCATTAGAGCCAGCGGGGGACAGATGCATCATCGGAGCGATGCTGCATCCACCTAGGTAAGTATGATTGTTAAAAAACAAAAAACAAAACTTCTCTTTTAAGTTTTAAAAATAAGAATCATTTTCCAGTCCTCTAAACATTACCAGTTTTTATTATGCCTATGTATAGGCTTATTTGTAATGTAGGGTTTGTCAGACTTTGTCAGCATTGCTGGTGTTAGGTAGATTATAAAGTCTCGTATTTATTTTTCTATAAAAATAACAAACATGTTATACTTATCTCCTCTGTTGTAGTGGATTTGCACAGAGCAGCCTGGATCCTCCTCTTCTCGGGTCCCTCTTTTGTGATCCTGGCCCTCCCTCCTGTTAAGTGCCCCCCACAGCAAGCAGCTTTCTATGGGGGCACCTGAGCCAAGTCACAGCTCCCTGTGTCCATTCAAACACGGAGCCCCAGCCCTACCTCACCACCTCTCTCTCCTGATTGGCTAGCTGATTTTGATTGACAACAGCGGGAGCCAATAGCGCCACTGCTGTGTCTCAGCCAACCAGGGGGGGAGAGTCTCGGACAGCTGAGACACTCATGGACATCGCTGGGCAGAGACGGGGCTCCGGTAATTATTAGGGGGCTGCTGCATACAGGAGGCTTTTTATCTTGATACATAGAATGCATTAGGATATAAAACCTTCTGCCTTTACAATCACTTTAAGCTGAAGACTGCAAGAGGTTGTGGTGATAAGTTTAAATCCTAAATGAACTTTCAGTTGAAATCAGCAAAAAATCATTAAAAAGACCAAACAAATGATGCAGTAATTTTCTTTAGAAAGCAGCCACAGCCTGAGTAAAAAAACTCCTATACACCCAGAATGCTACAAAGAAAGACCCTTGCTGTCTGTGTAAAAGCAGTGGTCTCTCTTCAGAGGTCTGACAGGCCTCCTAGTGAGACAGTCAGTGCTATCCAATTAGCAGAGAATGATCTTTAATGATTGGATAGCACTAGCATTGACTTAGAAAGAGTCATGTGAGACCTCTGCAAAAAGACCGCTGCTTACACACATGGGGCAAGGGTCCTTCTCTGTAGCATTCTGGCCAGGGACAGGAATTTCTACTCAGGCTACACAAGGAGAAGCACAAGCACCTAAGTGTAGCTGTTAGTAAAGGATTTATTGACAAATTAAAATCAGAACTACTCACAAATGTAGTTTAAAATCAAGCATGTGGTCGGTCTATGGCTCAGTTTAGGGTGGTCCTCAATATCGCTACCTGGGGAATCCACGAGGGATGCTGTCATCTGTCAGGCTTGTGGCTGGCTGGCCCCAGTGGATTCTGGCTCTTCCAGGTCCATGGAACGCACTGGCAGAGCAGAGATGATGTCACTTCCCGCATGCACTGTGGGGATGTAGCGGTAATGTGTTTGCAGAGCATGCGCTTCTTTTTCAGACTGACCTGAAGAAGGAGCGTTTGCTCCGCAAACATGGCACCGCTAAATCCTCACGGACCTGGAAGCACTGGGATCCGGCCAGCCACCCGCCTGACAGATGACAGCGTTTCCTCATGGATTTCCTGGCTAGCGATATTGAGGACCACCCTAAACTGAGCCATAGACTACATGCTTGATTTTAAACTACATTTATGAGTAGTTCTGGAGCTGCTTCTTACTTTATGCGGAGCTGCCCCATGTGAGCTGTACACGGACCATGCTATTTCTATTTCTATTTCTGTACTATGCTATTTCTTAAGCGACTGTTTTTTATGCACCACCTTTTATAACAATAGTTTATTAATTGCTTCCTCATTGGCTTTCATATTGATTGCATGAATAAGTGTCCCCCTTGCGCCAATCACCAGCCTCCCTATTTCTACAAAAAATTATTCATGTTACCCATGGACCTCACATTTCCCACCAACAGACTTAGACTGGCACCTGGGAGGTTTATGAGTTTTATCCTTCACATACTAATAGGGAATCCCTCATCATTGCTCAGAGGCACTTATCTCCCCTCAGATCCTTATGCATACCCTCCTCTAGTTTAAAAACTGATTGCAATTTCATTCTAATTCTGGGTTTGTTAGATATCAACAGATCAACAAAGTCATTCATCCACGTGAAGGACTCAATGCAGCTATATAAATCATTGTTGTGTATGCTAAATGTACGTTCATTGTAAATTATAATCTTTCTAATAAAACATTTTGAAATAAAAAATAAATAAATGTTTAGTGTGTATTTTTTTTTTTGTTAAAGTAAATATAAATGCCAATGAAATAATTTTCTAAAACACTGTGGAGGACATTTGCTAAAACTTGAGAGTGCAAAATCTGGTGCAGCTCTGCATCGGCTTTCAGGTTTTATTGTCAAAACTTAAAGGATAGGTTCACCTTTTTTAACATGTTACTGTAGCGCTGCTATGATACTTTATCTTCATTTGCATTTTTGGTGGAAGAAATATGAAATGATCAAGCAGGATGACGATGAATTGAATACCTGAGAGGTTTGGATCTGGAGAAACATTTGAATTTACACCTACCCGGTTTGAAGGGACATTTATTATTTGACCTAATATTATTTTGGCTCAAATACTGGAAGTGAGGGTATATACAAACTATACAACTATAAACAAGACTTGCTATGGGGAAAACTTAGAGTGCCCTGAAAAAAATGTACCTTCTGCTTTAAATGTATCCTTAAAAATAACAGTGACTTCCAGTATAATAGTGTGCCTACACCCTCCTATGCCTCTAGCCTCATAGCTCTATAGCCGTGGCCGAAAGTTTTGAGAATGACACAAATTTTAATTTTCACAAAGTCTGCTGCCTCAGTGGCAATTTGCATATATTTCAGGATGTTATGAAGAATGATCAGATGAATAGCAATTAACTGCAAAGTCCCTCTTTGCTATGAAAATGAACTTAATCCCATAAAAAACATTTTCATTGCATTTGTGAAGAAGGCTTCAGGTTGCCCAAGAAAGTACAGCAAGCATTACTATAGCAATACTATAGTTGATTCAGCTGCCGGATCGGGGCACCACCAGTGCAAAGCTTGCTTGGGAATGACAGCAGGCAGGTGTGAGTACATCTGCACGCAACAGTAGAGTGAAGACTTTTGGAGGATGGCCTGGTGTCAAAAAGGGCAGCAAAGAAGCCACTTCTCTTCTGGAAAAGCATCAGGGGCAGACTGATATTCTCCAAAAGGTATAGGGATTGGACTGCAGAGGACTGGGGTAAAGTCATGTTCTCTGAATAATCCCCACACTCACATTTTTGCCTAAGAACACGGCCATGAATAAAGAATGGTACAAAAACATCCTCTGAGAGCAACTTCTTCCAACCATCCAAGAACAGTTTGGTGAGGAACAATGCCTTTTCCAGCATGATGGATAAGGCAAAAGTGATAACTAAGTGGCTTGGGGAACAAACATCGAAATTTTGGGTCCATGGACAGGAAACTCCTCAGACCTTGATCCCAATGAGAGCTTGTGGTTAATCCTCAAGAGGCGGGTGAACAAACCCCCCCCCCACAAATTCTGACAAACTCCAAGCATTGATTATGCAAGAATGGGCTGCCATCAGTCAGGATGTGGCCCAGAAGTTGATTGACAGCATGCAAGGGCACATTGCAGAGGTCTTGAAAAAGGAGGATCAACGCTGCAAATATTGACTCTTTGCATAAACCTCATGCAATTGTTAATAAAAGCCTTTGCCACTTATGAAATGCCTGCAATTATACTGCAGTACCCCACAGTAACATCTGCCAAAAAAATCTAAAAAAAACTGAGGTAGCAGACTTTGTGAAAATTAATATTTGAGTCATTCTCAAAACTTTTGGCCATGGCTGTATATCTGCAATGTGAGTTCTAAGGTACTGTTTTCTTTGATTGCTGGTCTCACCAGATTTGGAGGTCAATTTTGTGATGTCATTACTGTGTTGCTCACTGTTCTCCTTGTTGGAAGCTCAGACATGAGGAAAGGAAAGCCATGCCTTTACCAAGATGGTTGCCTCCACACAGAGACATTGTGCAGCAAAAGGCATTTTAAGTCAGTAATGAAGAAAAGATCAGTTGCAAGGTGACATAGGTGATGCCGATGACTATTTCTTTGCCCTCTGCCTGCCTCTTTGGGTACAATTTTCCAAATGTAATGTCTTCTTAATTCTTATATATGAGATAATCATTCCTAACTCTTTTTCTATATCATCATAGAAAATCATGGAGGTGAACCAAACAACAGTAACACAATTCCTTCTTTTGGGATTTCAATACGACAATAACCTAAAACCTTATCTGTTTCTCATCTTTCTGGTAGCATTCACTTTGACAATATTTGGAAACCTGATTATCATTATGTTGGTGGTGGAATCCGAAGCTTTGAAATCTCCTATGTACTTTTTCCTCAGTCACCTGTCCTTCTCTGACATTTTGCTGTCATCAACTATCACTCCAAAAATGCTGGACATTGTGAAAAAGGAAGGAGGTTTCATAAATATTACTGACTGTATTGCTCAACTTTTCTTCTATAGTGGCACAACGACAGCTGAGTGCCTCCTTCTCACTGTGATGTCCTATGATCGATATCTGGCTATCTGCAAACCTTTACATTACCACTCCATCATGAACTTCAAACTTCAACTATGTCTAGCCATCTGGCCCTGGGTCATAGGTTTTTTGGTAGCATTGTTATTAAGTATGTTTGTATGTAATTTTAAATTCTGTGGTCCTTATATCATGGACCATTATTTATGTGACCTTGCTCCGATTCTAGAGTTGACCTGTTCTGATCATTCTGTGTTGGACATTGTTGATTTTGTCTTAACTATTCCTTTTATCATCTTTCCGTTCTTTTTTATAATGTTCACATATGTCTCCATTTTTCTCAACATACTTAAGATTTCCTCGTCTTTTGGCAGAAAAAAGGCCTTCTCAACCTGCAGTTCCCATTTAATTGTGGTAAGCACATACTATGGTACTTTGATGATTGTCTATATGATTCCCTCCAAAATTTCCTCTTACAACATTAAAAAGCTGGTGGCTCCATTGTACACCACAGGAACTCCTTTATTAAATCCGATAATTTATAGTTTGAGGAACCAAGAAATTCAATTTGCACTGAACAAATGTATCTCTGTTTATACAAAAAGACATGGTTTGGCCTTTTAACACCTAAGCTGAAATCATACCTTTGAGTCATATGGTTATCTTGGTAAACATTTTAAAGGACACCAATATGTACATATATAAGTGTGTTTATTGGGTACAATTGCTTGATAACACAAATTGCTAATCAGCCATTCACATGGTAGAAACGCAATGCACTTAGGCATCTAGATGTGGTGAAGTCGACTTGCTTAAGTTCAAACTGAGCATCAGAATGGGGAAGAAAGGGGATTTAAGTGATTTTGAACGTGGCATGGTTGTTGGTGCCAGATGGGCTGGTCTGAGTATTTCAAAAACTTCTGATCTACTGGGATTTTCACAAACAACCATCTCTAGGAATTACAGAGAATGGTCCATAAAAGAAAAAAATATCCAGTGAGTGGAGGTTGTGTGGATGATTCTACCTTTTCCATTGGTACATGTTCACCAGGAGAGTGTCCATCCTCCATTCTATTTTTGACACCCCCTTGACTATTAGCCCAGAACATGGGCATTTCTAATTTGTCAGATTCAGCTTCCATTGATTTTAATAGGGTTTGGGTTCGAAATTATGTGATGTTCACTGCACCCTGCTTGAACCAAACCCAGGGCAGTTTGGCTCTTCCCTAGTAACCAGAGGTGAGGTCTTAATGGCAAACTGAAGATTAAATCATTGTATCTTTTAAGGTACAAAACTCATCCATCAATCTAAAAAAGGATCCTTGCGACATAAAAAAAATGGAGTTCCAGTAATAACATATTTTGCTCTTCTGGGAATGTTTTCCACAAGATTTTGAAGTGTGGCTATGGGAATCTATGCTCGTTTAGCCAAAACAGCGTTTGTGACCTTGAGTACTGATGTAGGAAATGAGGACCTGGCTTTCAATCAACACTCATATTTATCCCAAAAGGGTGCATTAAGCTTTATGTGCAGGTCATTTGGATTCCTCCATTGCCCAACTGATCAGATCATATCTTTATGCAGCTGGTTTACATACAAGGGCAAATTCATAAATGAATATTATCTGAAAACCATGGTGCTAACGGACTCCAGAGAAATGGGACGGGCTTTCAACAGTAATAGCTCCCGCTACACAGTCCGGTTTGAGTGATATAGACAATGCTGCTCTCTCAAGACTGGGGAGTCTTGCACAACTAAAATAAAACAAAGGATGCAAACACCTAGTGCATTATCTACAGCATAAATAGGTTGGACTTGATAAACTTGTGTCTTTTTTCAACCTCGCCTACTATGTAACTATGTACCTATGTAACTATGTAACAGTGGTTCTCAACCTCAGTCCTCAAGTACCCCCAATAGGCCATGTTTGCAGGTTTTCCTTTATCTTGCACAAGTGCTTTAAATCAAAGTCAATGGCTTGGAAATTTGGACAGGTATTTTATCTAAGAGAAATTCCCATACCATGGCCTGTTGGGGTACTTGAGGACTGAGGTTGAGAACCACTGATCTACAGCACTTTATTATAAGGATACAATAGAGTACATACTCACAAGAGCAAATGTGATAACATTGTTGCAAAGGAACCGAAGGTCAACCAAACGATGGAACTCTTTTAGTTCAGATAAATGCCATATTACCAGCTGATGCATTTTGGGGTACATGCCTCTTTCTTCAAAGCAACATTGTTGCAGGAACAGGCAAAGACCCTACCCAAAATATTGCCACTAAGTTGGAAATGCACAATCATCTACGAGGATTTTGTATGCTGAACAGAGTGGTGTTCTGGTGGCGTAGGTTGTTGCAAAGTTAAATTTCATCTCTAGTATTTTAAAGGTATGCATGGTTAGGAAAATGTAATGTCACCATAGGGACACTTTAAAAAATATTAATAGCCAGCTAATGATTCAACTCACTAAAATACATGCAAAAGTGAAGAAACACTCTTATTGTTATGTTGTTTCAAGATTTTCCTCTATTTTTTCTTGGCTATTCCATTTTAATTCTAATCTTGAACAGTGCTAAAATAATGCAGTATATTTTGCTGCCATCTGAATTTAGGCTTGGAAAAAGAATGATTTCCTTTCACTATGTTTTCATTGCTACAAATACAGTCCATATCATGGATGAAGTGTTATTTTCAGCATTGTGCCTACAATTTGATAGTCATATGATCTAGGGTGAAACAGAATATTCATTGCCAAAGAACGTTCACCACCTACTAACATTTTTACTTTATTTTTACATTTTTTTCTTGTATTTGTTTTGTTGCGTTATCGTTCTTTTATTCTTTGGCTAGAATGGGGAGCACAGAATGGAACATTGGTATATCAGTTTCATTAGAGCTGTAATGGAAACTGTGTTTTGGCACATTTGCAAATTTGTATAATTATTGAAAAATGAGACAGTGTTTTTTTTTAATGTTTTGTTTTTTTTACTCTAACTGGTTTAACGCGCTATTAAACCCAATAATATGAAAATAGTTATTGCGACCCCCCCTCTCCCCAGTGCCCACAGCCTATACATATTCTTTTTATATTAAAATACTGCCACTATATACCTTTTTGGCTGATCTGTATACCACGGTCACTTGATAAACTGCAGGATCCGCCCAAGTGCTGAGTGTTCAGGTAGGAGGAGATTTCCACTACAGCCTGTGTCCTCATGCTGTTATGGGAGGCAGATCATTCATCAATCAAGATGTGACATCCCACTCACTGTGTTCTTTTTTAGTTACTGGGCATGGAGGAAGAGAGAGGGACTGGGCTGTCATTTAGGAACTGTATACACGCCCAAATGTGTGATGTCAATATAATGTGACAAACTCAAACAGGAAATATTCTTTCTAGCAATAGAGACCAAACTGAGCATGTGTAGGTGGACTACTCTGACTGTGTCTTATCTGGCCTTGCCCAGAGTCACCCTGCAGGATGCAGAGGATCAACTCCTTAAGTTCCACAATGAGTATAACAAGCATGCTATTCTGCATATACAGACAGATTTTACTGTTGTGGGTTTCGTAACACTTTAATGATAATAAAAAAATATTAAAGAAATGCGTGTCATTTTCTTTTCTAAATACTTTTAATAACACTTTAAAAATGTTAATATACCAACTAATTTGGTTTACAATGTTGTAAATTTTGGTAAGAGGTTGTCAATCACCACTATTTCATATCAGAAAGAAAAAAAAATTCTTATAGAATTTATAGAATTTATTAATAGCATTTAAATAAAGGAATTGTCAAAAACTGTCTCTTGTCATTTTTAACATTTTTGACAGTTTTTTTGTGAAATGGTAGGGGTACTTTTGTACCCCCTTACCATTTCACACAGGGGGAGGGCCAGGATGTGGGGGTCCCCTTGTTAAAGGGGGCTTCCAGATTCTGATAAGCCCTCCGCCCGCAGACCCCCACAACCACCGGCCAAGGGTTGTGGGGATGAGGCCCTTGTCCCCATCAACATGGGGACTAGGTGTTTTGGGGGGCTACCCTAAAGCACCCTCCCAATGTTGAGGGCATGTGGCCTGGTACGGTTCAGGAGGGGGGCCACTCTCTCGCCCCCCCCTCTTTTCCTGCAGCCTGCCAGGTTGCGTGCTTGAATAAGGGTCTGGTATGGATTTTTGGGGGGACCCCACGCTGTTTTTTTTTTAATTGGCGCGGGGTTCCCCTTAAAATCCATACCAGACCTGAAGGGTCTGGTATAGATTTTGAGGGGGACCCCACGCCATTTTTTTTTGGCCGGGGTTCCCCTTAATATCCATACCAGACCTGAAGGGCCTGGTATGGAATTTAGGGGGACCCCCACGTCATTTTTTTTAAAAATTTTGGTTCGGGGTTCCCCTGTGGGGGATTCCCATGCCGTTTTTATCAATGAACTTTTATGTGTATTGTCGGACCGGCAATTCATTAATAGCCGCGAGTAGTTTTAAATGACTTTTTTTCCTTTGAAAAGTCATTTTGCTGTCAGACTGTTCTAAACACGGGATGCACCCCTTTACAGGCATACTATAGACACCCCCCAGGTACGAAATTTAAAGGGATATTACACTTTTATTGTTTCACTTTAAGCATTATTAAAATCACTGCTCCCGAAAAAACGGCCGTTTTTAAAACTTTTTTTTGCATTGATCCATGTCCCCTGGGGCAGGACCCAGGTCCCCAAACACTTTTTATGACAATACCATGAATATAAGCCTTTAAAATTAGCACTTTTGATTTCTCCCATAGACTTTAAAGGGTGTTCCGCGGCATTCGAATTTGCCGCAAACACCCCAAATTGTTCGCTGTTCGGCGAACTGGCGAACAGCCGATGTTCGAGTCGAACATGAGTTCGACTCGAACTCGAAGCTCATCCCTACTTCTTAGCAATAATTTTGAATACCATATCAGACTGGAAATACCAAAAGGAATCTAAACTATGGGTGCAACTGTTCCCTCTGACCTGGATACCTAGTAAATTCCGCAAACTACCTTTGTCTACTTCATCGTTTACCAAGTCCTCCTTTGCGATCTGGAACTCACTGTGTAAAACACATAGGTGGCTTGCCAATTCTCCTATAATGAACTAGCGGGACATGACTATTTCCCTCTGGGAAACCTTGACCCTAAGTTCAGCGACCGGATCTCCACATCCCCAGTCTTACTCCACCAAGTGACAACGACCAATTGTATCTTACCTATATCCACACTTTTACCATCTCCCACAAGCTCATTCATGGACCAGTGGAAATACCATCAGCTCTCCAGGTTCGTCAAATCTCTACCACAGCCAATACGCTCCCTTTCGGATCTAACTCTGGTGGAGAGATTACTTGTGGATGATCAACCACCTGAGAAACCTATCTCCCACTTCTACCAGGTATTATTGGCCCTAAACCCATTGGTGCAGCCCACATTCCTATCTAAATGGGAACAAGACCTACAAGTTCCTCTCTCAGAAATGCAACGTTCGACGATCCTTCAACTAACCCACATTTCTTCAATATCCTCCAAAACTGCAGAGGGGGACTATAAAATGTTGACAAGGTGGCACTATACCCCTGTGGTGCTTCACAAAGTCTTTCCATCCATATCAGCACTATGTAGGCGAGGATGTGGAGAACAGGCGACACATGCTCACATCTGGTGGTTCTGCACACGCATTCACCCATATTGGGCTACTATATTGTATTGGATCAAAGATATTCAGGGCTATGCAATCCAAAATGATCCATGAGTGATACTGTTTAATTGTACAGGCAAATCAATAGGACCGTATAAAAAATCAATAACACCCCACCTCTTGAATGCAGCCAAAGTGTTTATACCCAGTTTTTGGAAACAACAGACCATCCCTACATTACGCCAATGGTTAATGGAAGTAAATCACATATACCATATGCAAGATACTACTTACTCCGTTAGAAATAAATCCAAACTATCCAAGAATATATGGTCCTATTGGTTTGCCTTTAAATTTTCAGCTACATATGCGGAAATCATATCTCAAACGGTGTAAACTGTCGACTAGTCATTTACTGTTACAAGTTGGTATCTTACTGAGGCAGGATAACCTTTCCCCCTCCCCCCCTCTCATCTACCTCACTTTCTCTTATCTTTTTCTTACTATCTATTCCTACTCCCTCTTTCTGTTATATACAGTTTTCTATATTGTCCCCATAATGTGGTACGTTTTGCCCTTATATGGCAAGAGTTTTTGCTTTTTGTACCAAACCAATGAGATGCACTGGTCTATATTTAATGACCGGCTCTTAGTCCCATTGATGCCAAGTGTAAGCATACTGCTCCCACAAGTTATTCCTATTCTAGTACAAGTCCCATCATGCCTCTGCCTCTGGGTGTCATGCTTGTGGCTGTCAGAGTCTTGCTATGCTTCATGGGACTTGTAGTTCTGCAACAGCTGAAGGTTCAATAATTGCATATCCCTGCCCTATACAATAAGTGGGTATATGGTTCATGGTGGGAGGTTGCCAACAGGGCCATCCACTAAGCAATTTTTAGATGGTTTCTCAGGAACAAACTCTTACAATGTATGGCCAGCATTAGAAGAGCATGGGGAGAGGGAAGAAAGGAAGATTTATTATGCTGATCCCAAAGTTCAGTGGTGACCCTTTTCTGCTCTAATCTAAAAAGGAGAAAAAGTTTTGCCTTTACAGATACCTTAAAAATCTTTGCTTAACCACTTCAACCCCGAAAGGTTTTACCCCCTTAATGACCAGGCCATTTTTTGTGATACGGCACTGTGTTATTTTAACTGACAATTGCTCTGGCGTGCGACGCTGTACCCAAACAAAATTTATGTCCTTTTTTCCCCACAAATAGAGCTTTCTTTTGGTGGTATTTGATCACCTCTGCAGTTTTTATTGCTTGTTCATACATCACAGGACACAAAGCCTTTGATAAATACTTAGTGGGTTAGATAGTCACCATCAGGTGATTGGACACTGGCAACCCTAATTACAAGACGAGTTCCTCCCCTATATAACCCCTCCCATATGGAGAGTACCTCAGATTTTTCGCCAGTGTCTAAGGTGGTTGGTCATGTTAAAGATGTGCTAAGAAGAAAGCTCTGTTTGATGGTCTCTGCGGTCGGCCTAGGATCTATACAACCGGATCCATGCCTCGGGCCAATACGCCTAAGATGGATGGTACCCGGGCCTCGTGAAAGAAGAAACAAAGTTTTGCCTGCAATGTCTCTCTTTGAGGACTGGGCTCTGGGATCCAGCACTTTGGTGCAAAAATTTAAGTTGCGCAAAATTTTTTTTCAGGCAGAGTCTTCTACAGGTCCAGGGAAGAGGATCCTGTGAGTAGGAAACCAGAACCCTGAAGGTTGGCACAACGTTACCCGCCGTGATGGGTGAAGGTTGGATCTGTCTGTTATCAGGAGTTTTCTGCGGCGGGGATAAGGTAAGGGAAGACAATCCTAAGTATACACCTTATGTATTATCTTCTTTTCTTGAGTAGTGCAGGGGCCGCGCTTTTACAGCGGTTTCAGCAGGGAAGGAGGGGGGGGCGTGGTTGTGGCACCGTGCACGTGCGGCATGCATAGTGCACCAGTGCACAGGTGCAAGGTGGCTATCTTTTAAGCCCAGAACACAGGAGCCCTGTAAGCGGTGGGACACAGAGCTGTGGGCAGTAAGCATCTCAGTGGATTCGGATCCAGGCATACCTAAGACACCTACTCGGCATCAGGTTGTGCAGACTAAGCTAATATTAATATTGTAAGACTAAGGCACAAGGGATTGCATTTGTACTAGTACCTCTGTTTTTGCAGCTTAGGACTATGTGTCCCCTTAAGAGGGCTTCAGGGGCAGGTAAAAGAGCCACTAAGAAATCTCCGCCTAGATCTATGGGTTCTGGACATGCCTGCAGGATACCATCCCCCTGGAGGTAGCCTCACAGGATGAGTCTGTGCCCCTGTCAGGCTTTGCAGCCTCTCCTAATGTTGCAGCTCCTGTATATGTCACTGATGACACTATAAAAGCTGCATTGGATGGTTTAGAAGGAAGGATTACTACTTTTATCACAGCTTCCTTAAATAATAGCAGAAAAAGG
Organism: Lithobates septentrionalis; assembly: GCA_037952835.1. Lineage (NCBI taxonomy): Eukaryota > Metazoa > Chordata > Amphibia > Anura > Ranidae > Lithobates > Lithobates septentrionalis. Next base: position 1,039,581 of record JBBDGP010001745.1, read on the forward strand.
GGTAGATCCCCTTTCTCTGCTCTGGGTTCCCTATTGGATGAGCATTCTGATAATGAGGAAATATCCCTATCTGGGGATGGGGATCAGAAGCAGTCGGATGATTCAGGGGAAGAGGAGAAGCTCTCTTCTGCCTCTCAGGCCCTCGAAGTGCAGGTGCAATATTATACTGAGTTGGTGCATACCACATACAAATTGCCCTCTGCTGAGGCTGCCATATCTTCTGTTTCCTCCTTGGGATCTCGGAAATCCCCACAGGCTGTGTATACCTTCCCAATTCATCCCTTGCTGGAGAAATTGTTGTATGAGGACTGGGTTCACCCAGATAAACCATTTTCTCCTCCTAAGAGGTTAAAGGTTTTCCACCCTCCAAGAAATGGGGGGTGCCAGCAATTGATGCGGCTGTTTCCTGTGTGAATAAAAGCCTAACCTGTCCTGTGGACAATGCTTAGGGGTTCAAAGATCCAACTGATAAGCAGCTGGAAACTTTATTTAAAGCCTCTTTTTCTATGGCTGGCACTGTGGTCCAACCTGCAGTCATAGCAATTGGCATGTGCCAGTTCTTCAAGGAACAAGTGAAGCAGGTGCTTAACATCCTTTCCACTGAGACGTCAAGGTTTATGCAGACCTTCCTAAGGCCTTGTGTTTTGCAGTTGATGCTATTATGGTTTCTGTCCAGCAAGCACCCCACCTTACTCTCCTGCTGGTACACATGCACAGGTCCCTTTGGCTTAAGCATTGGGAAGCTGAGGCTTCATGCAAAAGATATTTGACTGGGTTCCCATTTTATGGGGAATGCCTGTTTGGGGATGATCTTGACAAATATATGCAGAAGATTACCAGGGGGGGGGGGCAAGACCACGTTGTTACCGGCTAAGAAGTGGAATAAACATCCCTCATTTAGAGGTTCTCTTTCCCCAGCCCATGGAGCCTCGACCACCAGGCATTGGCGATGGCCTCACCAGTCCAATACTATGGGAAAGGTCCAAGGCCAAGTCCAAGGGCAAAAGAAGTGCTGGGGTCCAACCCCAAAGCCTCCCTATTGAGAGGCGCCCAGGCTCGGCAGAGTGGGGGGAAGGCTGCTGCAGTTTGCAGGTGCCTGGCGGAAAGAGATTCAGGACAAATAGGTAACCTCCACGGTGACTCTAGGCTACAAGCTGGAGTTCCGGGAGCTTCCTCCATCTCATTTCCTAAGGTCAAGAGTCTCCAAAGATCCAGAAAAGAGGAGGCCCTTGTTTCTGGCCTTAGAACATCTGTTATCCCAAGGGGTAATTAAAGAAGTAGCCTTAGAAGAGCAAGGCTCAGGGTTCTACTCAAACCTCTTTACGGTTCCAAAACCGAATGGGGATGTCAGACCTATTCTAGATCTAAAAGACCTGAATCAGTTTCTAAACATTCGCTCTTTCCTCATGGAGTAAATCTGCTCAGTGGTTTCCACCCTTCAGGGAGGAGAATTCCTGGCATCAATAGACATCAAAGATGCATATATACATGTGCCAATATTTCCAACTCACCAAAGGTATCTAAGGTTTGCGGTGGATGAGCGCTACTTCCAATTTGTGGCCCTACCTTTCGGTCTTGCTACTGCACGTCGAGTGCTCATGAAAATTCTAGCCCCGCTCCTGGCAAATCTAAGGGTTCGGGGCATAGCGGTGACAGCCTATCTGAATGATTTGCTACTCATAGAACAGTCCGTAGCACGTTTAGACCGCAATGTGCTCAGCGCAGTGGAGTACTTAGGGAACTAGGCTGGGTCCTCAATCTAGAAAAATCCTCCTTAAAGCCCCTAAAAAGGCTGGAGTATTTGGGCATGGTCATAGACACAATCCAAAACAGTATTTTTACCTGGGTTAAAAGCCAAAGCCATAAAGGATTTGATCTGGCTAGTCATAGCAAGGAAAAATCATTCCATTCGACTATGTATGAGACTATTAGGGAAAATGGTAGCCTCATTGTACCTGTTCCTTACACCCAGTTTCTCTCAAGGCCTTTACAGAGCTGCATTCTCTCTGCCTGGAACAAAAAAGAGTTCAAGCCTTGGATCTTTCAATGTGCCTATCACCATGGGAACACCAGAGCCTCAATTGGTGGTTGCTGACTGAGAATCTACTGAAAGGAAAATCCTTTGTCACAGTTACTTGGGAAGTCGTAACCACGGATGTCAGCCTAATAGGCTGGGGAGCAGTTCTGGAAGAAGCTTCCACACAGGGAAGATGGTCCAGAGCCGAAGGGCTTTTGCCCATCAACATTCTGGAGATTCGGGCGATTTGTTTAGCCCTTAGGGTATGGACTTACAGGTTGCAAGGTTGTCCTGTCCGGATACAGTCCGACAATGCTACGGCAGTGGCCTATATCAATCACATCATTAAGGGGGCACCAGGAGTCTGGATGCCCAAAAAGAGGTGAATCACATTTTTTCTTGGGCAGAAAGGCATGTTCCGTGCCTGTCTGCGGTCTTCATTCCAGGGGTAGAAAATTGGCAGGCGAATTTCCTAAGCTGCCAGCAGCTGTGTCCAGGAGAATGATCTCTACACCCCAACATATTTCAGGCCATATGTCGGAAATGGGCTACCCCGGGATCCATGGGATCAGTACACTCTGATCTATGCGTTCCCTCCAGTTCCGCTTCTCCCGCGATTTCTTTCGGAGGGTCAAAAGGGAAGGAAAGCCGGTAATTCTTGTGGCCCCAGCTTGGCCCAGATGATCTTGGTATGCGGAGATCGTAAAGATGGCAGAAAGAAGACCTTCCACTGCGCCCAGTTCTACTCTCACAGGGTCCAATATTCCATCCTGTCTTACGAAGTCTGAAGTTGACAGTTTGGCTGTTGAGACCCACATTCTGAAGGTCCTATCCACTCTGGTTAATGCTAGGAAGCTGGCCTCCAGGCTCATCTACTACAGAATCTGGAAGGCATATGTTTCCTGGTGTGAATCCAGGGGGTGGCATCCTAGAAAGTATGCCATTAGCAGGATTCTTGCCTTTCTTCAATTAGGCGTAGAAATGAAGCTGGTCTTGAGCATTATCAAGGGCCAGGTCTTGCCTTGTCTGTATTCTTTCAAAGGCCGCTTGCCTCTCATTCCCTGACCTGGGCCTTTGTTCATGGGGCACTGCGCTTGAATCCACCAGTTAAGCCTCCCGTGTGCCCTTGGGATTTAAATTTGGTTTTGTCTGTTGTACAGAAACAACCTTTTGAAGCTTTGCACCATGCTTCTTTAGCTCTTTTGACAAAGAAATTGGAAATTGAAATCTCCTGTAAAGAGCCATATTTGATTATTCACAAAGTCAGAGTAGTGTTGCGTCCACACCCGACTTTTCTGCCTAAAGTGGTTTCAGGATTCCATCTGAATCAAGATGTGGTCCTACCATCCTTTTTTCCAGATCCGTAGTCCGCGGAGAAGTTGTTACACTCTCTAGATGTTGTAAGAGCAGTCAAAATCTATCTGCAGGCAGCGGCTCAGATAAAGACTGATTGTCTATTTATTTTGCCACAAGGCCCCAAAAAGGGGCCAGGCATCATCAAAATCCACTATCTCTAGATGGATTTGACAGGTTATTGTTCAGGCTTATGGTGTAAAGAAGAACATTCCTCCTTTTCAGGTTAAAGCGCACTCCACTAGAACAGTTAGTGCTTCATGGGCAGTGCATCACCAGACCTCCATGGCTCAGATCTGCAAGGCTGCAACTTGGTCTTCGGTCCATACATTCACTAGGTTCTACCAGGTGGATGTAAGAGGGCATGAGGATGCCGCCTTCGGGCGCAGTGTGCTGCAGGCAGTGGTATAGTTCCTCTTGTCCGTTAGCAGTGTGTGTTTTCTGATCTGTGTCTCCCTCCCCTCAAATTTGGGCATTGCTCTGGGACATCCCACTAAGTAATTATCAAAGGCTCTGTGTCCCGTGATGTATGAACAAGAAAATAGGATTTTTTAAAACAGCTTACCTGTAAAATCCTTTTCTTGGGAGTACATCACGAGACACGGAGCTCCTGCCCCTCTTCAGGATTATACGTTGGGATACTTATTGCTTTTTTACAAAACTGAGGTACTCTCCATATGGAAGGGGTTACATAGGCAGATCCCCATTCTGCCTCTCTGTGGAGCGATCGCTGGTGGCTGGCGGACATCGGGTCCGACGGACCCACGGATTGGCTCCCCCTCTATGCACCTCCGGCAGCGTGCATGCACCCACAGTATCCAGTACACGAAACAATGAACAGGTACGTTGTTTCACGCAATAGAGCCACCCTGCCGCAGCATATATGCAGTGGGTGTTCTTTTGGTTAAAGCTGAACTACAATGCATCTGAACACTATAAACCAAAAACACTTAATTCATTTTTAATATTCAAAGCAAACTCCCCCATTCATCCATGTCTCCATGCTTTATTTTGCTGAGAAATTACTTTGAAATACACCCCTAGCATTTATGGCCGTGGCCATCTTGAGTAAGGGCAAATGATTCATATACTTCCTGAAATACATCTGCCCTTAGCTCAGGCATGCAGGCAGGGGGTGTGCTTAGCTGAGAAAACCCCTCCTTTCCTCCTGAAGACTTTTGAGATGTAAGCCATAATTTGCCCAGGCATGGAAAGTAGACATGTGCAATTTGGTTCATACGAATTTGTTAGTATTCGTACATTCGGATCAATCTGAACATCCGAATAGCTGAAAGAACCAAAATACAAAAATTATGATATTACGAATAAGCAAAATAACGAACACGTGAAAAAACCAAACTACAAACGGACAAACTTACGAAAATACGAAACTCCAGAAAAGTAAAAGAAAGAAAATGACACATATAACGAATGATTTACATTTCGTATTTTCAATCCTTTGTCTGTTCATAATTTCGTATGTTCATATTTTCATTTGTGTGTTCGTAATTTTGTTTCTTTGTCTGTTCGTAATTTCGCTTCTTCGTGTTCTCTAATCGTTCTTTTGAATGGACAGTGTAAGTGTATCTTAATATGTATGTTCCTAATTTTGTATGTTCGTAATTTCGTGCTCTCGAATCGTTCTTTAATATCTTTAGCCAATCAGCTTATCCCTTTTGGGTCTGAGTCACACCGAATTCCTGAATCTTTTTAGATTCAGTTGAGGAGGAGACTGAGTCAGGTCTCGTGACTGAGGGAGTGGACTGGAGTAAGTACAGGACTTATTAGAAAAGCAAGCATAGGATTATTATTCTTTATTTCCTGCGAAAGTATGAATCAACGGACAAGGCAATCTCACAAAAGTAACAATTATTAAATTACAAGTAGTCTACCGAATAAACGAAAATTATTATCTAACAAAATTACGAATTTCGAATCAAAGAAAATTAGATGCAATTACAAATCATTCCGTATCAACAAAAATATAACTGTTACGAAAATACGAACGAGTCCGAATATGAAAACTTGCGTCTTACGAAATTACAAATCTTTATGAATCAATGGAAACGTAAAGAAACTAAACAAAACAACATTTTTTGTTGTGCACATGTCTAATGGAAAGCAGGAAGTAACAAAAGAAATGTGAAAAAAAGGTTTAAAGCAAGCAAATATAATTTACTTTTCTATCTATTTACTAATGCTAGCAAAATAAGGATCAAAAATAGTCAATGTCAATTGAGAGAGCGAAGTTCCGTTTTAATATTAAAAAGAAATACAACTGGGTATATAGTAATTATCACAATCCCCCAAGTTCAACAGCTTTGTTACAATTAACAAATCTCACTAGGTCACTTACTGTAATGTGTTGCTGATATTCGTATTTAAATACAAGATATGAAGCTAGTACTTAGACTGAAGAATGGGAAAATGAGAATTGGACACATTTTGAACTTGCCAAAACAGAGTAACACATATGGTGTTACCACGACTGCTTTACAAAAAAATAATGTTGTACAAGAATGAATACTTTATTTTTTATTTTATTTACTGATCTTATAAAATGTTATACAATATAAAAAAAAAGTCTTTATAGTTGTGGCCATATCCCATAAAAATGAACAACAAAACCAAAATAAATGAGTTCCTTCTTCTTGGATTTCAGAACCTCCATCATTACCGCATTTTCATTTTATTGCTACTCATTTTGATCTATACTAGTACTATCGTTGGAAATCTGATGATACTAATATTGGTGTCAACCAGACACTCTCTCAGAAACCCAATGAACTTTTTCCTTGGTCAGCTTTCCTTATGTGACATTTTAATTAGTACCAATGTGGCCCCTAATATGATCCATATTCTAGTCCACAATGGGAGTCGTGTATTTGTTAGAAGCTGTGCTGTTCAGTTGTTTTTCTTTGGTGCTTCTGCACTAATAGAGTGTTGTCTTCTTACAATGATGGCCTATGATCGATATTTGGCCATCTGTAAGCCACTTCATTACTTATCCATTATGACCATAAGGTTTACCTACTATTTGGCTGTTTGGTGTTGGGTTATTGGCTTTTCATTATCATTTATAATTCATATCAGTATCCTTGAGTTACATTTCTGTGATCGGTACACCATTGACCACTTTTTTTGTGACCTTGCCCCCCTTCTCGATCTTTCTTGCATCGATACAACAAAGGTTAGAATAGAAGTCTCTGTAGTGACAACTTTATTGGGACTTGTTCAGTTTTTTCTTATCGTTGTGAGCTATTCCTCCATTTTAAAATCCATTTTCCGTATTCCCTCCTCATTTGGAAGGCAAAAAGCCTTCTCCACCTGCAGCTCACATTTAAGTGTTGTTTTGGTATATTATGGATCCCTCATTATCCTTTATTTATCTCCAACAAAGGGGAAATACCTAAACCTTAACAAGACGTTGTCCTTTTTTAACACGGTGGTCACCCCACTATTTAACCCTATCGTTTACAGCCTGCGGAGCCAAGAGATTAGAAAAGCCTTCAGCAAATTATTTGTTTTAGGAAAGAGCACATTATGAAGCTCATCTGACTATGTACATTTATACGACCCAAGATCAAAAATGGAACATGTTGTAGCTTACCAGTCCATAGATAATGGTGGCTTCATTAGTTTTATTTTTCAGGCTAAGTACATTTTCTTCAAGTACACAAAATTACTTGCTGATCCTGATAGAAATCCAGTGTCTTCTCAGATAGCAAGGATAACTTACCACACATTTGTGGCAGTGTTCAATTGTAAGTCTTGTTAACTTGCTGCAAATTTTCACTGGCAAGTTGTACACTTGCAGAGCACTTGAAGCACAAGTTCTAGTTGACACTTTTCCAATTTGTAGCAAATGTGCATGGCAAGTCTCTAGCAAGAGCAAAGTTGCAGTGATGAGTCTACAGCAAGAGCTCTGCAAGTCTACAGCATAAAAATTCAGCCACAGTGACCTCTGTGGTGGGATGACTTGCACAACATAACAGAACCAGAACTTGCAGCAGACTTGCAGAATGTTTGCACAGAAAGTTGATTTGGAGTCATGCAATGCAGACTTGCTTCAATTGTGCAACAAACTTGAGAAGCCTGGCAAGTCTAGCAAGAGCTTAGCAAGTCATTTTCAAATTTGTAGCACAATTGCTTGATATCTGGGTTTGTAACTACCTGTGCTCTAATGTGAAATCTCATGCAATATTGTTAAAGCAGAGTTCTGGTTTATTCTGGCGACCGCCTGGTCTGCTCTTTTTTCTAAGATCTATATCCGTGCTTCGTTCTGTTGGAGGTCCACATGCATTGTGGCAGTGATCTCTGCAGCCGTTTGGGCTAGACCCCTAGAGAGCATATTGGAGAAGCCTGACCTCATTGATGAAAAGTAATTTGGGGTGTGGGGGTAGTCATGCTCATCCTGCTCCCAGGTCCCAGGGGTGGCTAAAAGATTTCCCATAGGAGTGAGAATTGGGCCTTCCACTGATCTCCCTATCAGAGATTCTGTGGTTGCTGGGGAAAGAGCCGGTTGCTGAGGTCTACTCACTGTGCTCTTATCTTTTGTGCAGGCCGGGGGACTCCTGTTGTTTCTGATCGGCTATCGAGTCCTCTGGCTCTGAGGCCAAGCCTCGTGTGTCTGCGGGCCGACATCTTGGACGGGCCGCGCTGCTGTGCTGCCATGTTTAGCTGCGTGGAGAGATCCCTCCTTGCTGTGGGTGACTCCCGGGAGTGTGCCCACTTGAGTGGCTGTATCGCGGGGCCGCTGTGTGGACTCTAATGGCTGCAGTGGGGGTTAGATGACTGGAGAGCTGCGGAGCTCCTAGGCTAGTCGGCCATCTTGGTCGCCTCTGTGCATCCCCTTTCTGTATTTCTAAGGTTTGAGCTACAGTTGGGTGCCCGTTGATGGAAGCCTTGCTATGTGGTAGCCACCTCACCAGCACAGTCAGGCTTGTATGAAGTTTTCCTTCATCTGCCTACATGTGCAGGTCTAAAAGTTCACAGATCCTCTTTGAGTATGTTGATCTAGATTCAACATAAGTCTATCCACACTGGTCATGCAATATAAGAAAGGAAAGGAGAGACCGTGGTTTGCAATCATCCACACTGGATGGGAGTGAACAAATGGGTTTAAGGTGTAGCAGACACCATTTTTTTTGGTGCAGTTTGCCCAGAGCAGCAACCTTTTTTAAGAACATTGAATTAAAACAGCAAGGTGCCTTGACTAAACATGATTTAATATGAATTCAGAAACTTTAAAATTTATTACAATACAACTGCCAACAGAATTTTGGACATTTTATTAAAACAAGAAGTTATTTTTGGTAAACAAAGGCTTTTTTTTGTTCTTGTAGAACCCATATTTCTAAAAAAAAAAAAAAAACTGCATAAAAATATTATATTATCTGTTTTCTTCTCTGGGAATACCGTATATTAAATTGGCAACAACAACAAACAGATCAAATGATTATGTCAATGAATACGTCCCTCAGGGGTCTCTGTGTTGCTATACATAAAGTATAAATAAGGCATTAGCCTGCAACCTTTACACTATAATCGAATCTCTTGTGAGTATCACCTTTTGTTGGAGCCGATACACCAATCAGGTAAATTAATTTATATACACATTTGATGGTTGATAAAAAGAACCCATATTATTAAGTAGTTAGATGCCCCATATTTAAAAAATATAAATGACTTCAAGAAAAAATATAACCAGATATTATGCAATTAAAAATGTTTACTTTGGAGATCATTTATTAAAGTTGCGTTCTTGAAAATTTATGTGAACCTATGGACTTCAAATTTTATGAATAGTTGCCATATTCTTTTTTTTGTACAGCATAAACATACATTTATAACAAGACATTTTTAAATACTTTTTTTTGTACAGCATAAACAAGATATTACAAAAATGATGCCTTGCCTTTCTATGTTTTTAAGAAAGATTAAAAAGGTATAAACAAGAGTAAAGGAAAGAAGGTAAGGAATGACGTAAGCAGAAAACGAGGGTGGCCATGGGATTGATGTACTAAATCTGGTGCAGCTCTGCATAGAAACCAATCAGCTTTCGTTTTGTTTTTTTTGTCAAAGCTTAATTGAAGCTGAGGTTAGAAGCTGATTGGCTACCATGTACAGCTGCACCAGATTTAGCATTATCCAGTTTTAGTAAATCAACCAAAATATGTGCCATGTCGGAATATGAAAAGCGAAGCAGTACTGGATCTTCTTGATAATATCTTAGGTTAGAATACTTTCCTGAGAAATTTAATACAATTCAAAATTTTTCTAAAAAAATCTTCTTTACCATGAATAAATTACTGAAGCATTGGCTTCACTTAATGTATATTAAGTATAGAGAAGAGAACAATTAGAACCTGTTTTCATTGCTGTTTGGATCTGTCCTGGGGAGATTTGCCTCTATATTTCTCCTGGTGAAATTAGTAACCAAGACAGAAAAGAAGGAAAAATCCAACAAGTTTGAGTTGTCATTGAAGCACAAGGGAGCAGAAAATAGTACGAGAGGTGCCATGTTCCTTTGGAAACTCTCTTAGATGGGATTTACTTTGATTTTAGTGAGATTTCCTGTTATGTCTTCAGGACAGAAAGCATAGGGATATCTCTGTAGTTATTTTTTTTAATATTGTTATACAGGATTTATATAGCGCCAACAGTTTACGTAGCGCTTTACAACTTTAGGGTAGACAGTACAAATACAATACACTTTAATACATTAGGAATCAGAGGGCCCTGCTCCTTAGAGCTTACAATCTAAGAGGGAAGTTCAAGAGATACAAGAGGTAATAACTGTGGGCGATGTGCTGATTGAGAAGATAAATGTACAGTTGTTAGGTGGGGGCCAGATAAGCTTCTCTGAAGAGATGAGTTTTCAGGGATCATCTGAAAGTGGATAAAGTAGGAGAAAATAGGACAGATTGGGGTAGAGCATTCCAGAGGATGGGAGAAGCTCTGGAGAAGTCCTGAAGGCTAGCATGGAATGAGGTGACAAGGGAGTCTGAGAGCAGGAGGTCACAGATGTTAAAACATGATCACCTAGGGGGCTTTATTCCTTCATTGTGCTTAACCTAAGATTAAAATAATTAAGTTTTGGCCTTACTTAAACTGGAACTTCACTCAGAAAATTAGGTCCTGCTAGATCCCTTCATGCTGGCCCTTTTGCGGGTATAGCTATGTTAGTGTCTATACTGTTTAAAATCCAGTAATACACTGTCTCACCCTGCTCCGCACATGTTCAGTTGTTCTCCATTTTTGTCATTGTGCCAAAAATCAGAGCCACTAGAGGCCGATCTTCTGACAGCTTAAAGATTTACTGCTGCTCAGGCACAAATGAAACAGGAGCAATGCTGGAGGCAATTTACAGCACACTCAAATTTTGGTAGCATCATTATTAATGTGGAATGGATATTCCTTGCTAAAGAACAATTATTTTTGTATCAAGCTGTTATCTGTAAAGTTACATTATAAGCTTTAATTACATTTGTAAAGGTGCCAGAAACTCAATATATTAATAATAGATAACAAGTGAAAAATTGGTAGCACACAAATTCAGGAACAGAGGTTAGGTCCCCAAAGGCATAAAATGTTTTGTCACAATTTGTAATTGAATGCCTACCTAGAAATATCACAGAGTGATAAATGTTTAGTGTTCATCACCAATGTTTAAGAAATCTTCTGAATACATCTTAATCTATTTGGCTTAGGCTTGGCTTGGCTTGGATATTGGTGACATCAGCAGAGAGCAGACTTCAGACCGCTCTCTGATGAAAACGGGTCACAGGAGTGCAAACAATCTTAGGCTGGACTTCTCCTTTAAGTGCCAATGACAGCTGATCACGAGATATAAACAGAAGCCGGTAACCGCCTTTTTTGTTTCCTTACACTGACAGCGTGAGGAGAAAAAACAAGCCGATTACCGACTCATGTAAAAGAGACATTGGTCCCACACACTGACAGCCACTGCTGCTAAGCAGTACCCTCAAGTGCCACCTTCCAGTGCCAATCAGTGCCGCCCATCAGTGCCACCTATCAGTGCTGTCTATCAGTGCCCTTCAGTGCCACCTATCAGTGCAGCCTCATCAGTGCCTCCTGATCAGTGCCCACCAGTGCCGCCTCATTAGTGTCCATCAGTTTCACCTATCAATGCCCATCAGTGCAGCCTCATCAGCGCACATCAATGAAGGAGAAAAATTACCTGTTTGTAAAATTCTATAACAAACTATGAAGACATTTATTTATTTTTTCTTCTAAATTTTCGGCATTTTTTGTTTGTTTAGCAAAAAAATAAAAAAAACAACGGTGAATAAATACCACCAAAATAAATTTCATATGGGTACAGTGTAGCATGACCGTGCGATTGTCATTCAAAGTGCGACAGCCCTGAAAGCTGAAAATTGGCCTGGGCAGGAAGGGAGCATACATGTCCAGTAAACAAGTGGTTAAAGTGTATATCTAGCCAGAACTTTTTTTTTTTTTTTTGTTTTTTAGCCATGGATATAGATTGGATTGGACCCCTGTCAGGTTTTACTGCTATCTGGAGCTCCATTTGAGAGATTTAATTATTGTTTAATGACAACAGCTTCATTAGACATGAAATGAGGGAAAATTTGCACACATAGGTTGGACTTGATGGACTTGTGTCTTTTTTCGACCTCACCTACTATGTAACTATGTAGGGACACATCCAGCAGTAAAAATGTTAGAAGGTGAGTTTCCCTCCCTTGCTTCCTGTCCAGTAAAATTGTTGTCACCAGGACAGGGAAAAAAGGACAAATCCCTCTAATGCCCCGTACACACGGTCGGATTTTCCGATGGACATTGTCCGATCGGAGCGTGTTGTCGGAAATTCCGACCGTGTGTGCGCGCCATCGGACATTTTCCATCGGATTTTCCGACACACAAAGTTGGACAGCAGGAGATAAAATTTTCCGACAACAAAATCCGATCGCGTCAATTCCGACCGTGTGTGGCCTGTTCCGACGCACAAAGTGCCACGCATGCTCAGAAGAAATTCCGAGACGGGACAGCTCGTTCTGGTAAATTTAGCGTTCGCAATGGATACAGCACTTTCGTCACGCTGCAATGTTCAAAATGGTTTAATACAGCGCACTCTCTTCTGTGACAAGAATTAAGTAGTTTTGCTGCTCATATTCACACACACTTTTCACAAACTTTTATTTGTGTTTTTTTAGTGGGATTTCCTCAATATATTGTTATTAGTTGTCACATCTGACAGTTTTATATATATATTTTTTTTATTTTAAGCCTTTTTTTTTCTTTAATGTTTGGATTTTTTCCAAGGCTGATCTTTGTTCAATGTTATTTTTATTTTTACTACAGAATATTTTTGTGTGTGTTTTGTGTGTCAAGTTACCCCAACACCATTGATATCTTTTATTATTTAATCTCCAGGAGATTGTTTGTTGTTGGTGTCCCTTGTTCATTTCACATTGTATATTTGAAATGTACCTGAATCCTCACAAACTGTCCTTTTTGAAGTAAAACACATAGGAGAGTATAATTCAAAACAAAAATCCTTTATTAAGGGATCAGAACCAAACAAAGAGGAAGGCAACACTGGATCAACAGGAGAAATTAGCGAAGCCTGGGACCCCCACGGCAGACAACAATTCTTCAACATCAAAATTGGTGGCCTGAGGAGTCCATATATAAGGGAGGGCAGTCTGGTCCGGGATTCGCAGAGATCTGGAAAGCAGCAGATGACATCTGTGTCCCCAGGCTGTGGTACCACAAGAGGCTGCATTTTTTGGCCGACCAGACTGAACCCGGGCCATCACTGTCTGGTCTTCCTTACACGCTTCCTTCCCGGCTGTGGCTGTGCAGTTGGAGATGTGGCAGGAGGAGGAGTAGGACCTGGAGGAGGAGGAGGACTGGGAGGACCTGGAGGAGAGGGAGGACGAGGAGGAGGACCTGCAGGAGGAGGAGGAGGACCATCACAAAGGTGTGTCTCAGGTGTAATTTGCCCACTCATACCTTTCTCCAGAGCCTCCGATATGAAGGCCTCACACATTACTTGTTGGCCCTCCTCCATTCTCTGCATTTTATATGCTATGACGGCAGCAATGTCCTCCTCCACGGTCTGTCGTGCTCCCTGGACCTCTGTAGCCCTCCAAAAGAGTCCTCCGGTAGCCTCCTCTAGGGCACTCCTCTTCCTGCCACTTTCTCTTTTCAGGGGGGGCGGAGGGACCTTGATATCAGCCAGCCGGCTCGGCCCGGCCACCTCCTGGCTGAGACTTCCCTGTGTATGAAAAAGGGACATGGTTTTAGTTTTTGCTTCATCAATCACAATCCTAAATTAGTACTCCCAACTAACATCTAGTTAACATCATTGATTGTACAAGCAGAAATATTTAAAAGGAATGCTATACCTGGCTCAATCTGGGCTCCTCCACATATCGCCTGGAAGGCCCAGGTTGGGCATCAGAAGCCTCAGCCGGGGGGGGAAGGAAGCGTGGAAGGAAGACTTGAGAGGGATGGCCTGGGTTCAGTCTGGCCTGCCAGAAAGTGCAGCCTGTCGTAGTACCACATCCTGGGGACATAGATGTCATCTGCTGCTCCGGATCTCTGCGAATCCAGGACTTTCTTGAGCTCCCTCAGATATGTGCTCCTCAGGCCACCAATTAATTTCTTTAAATAAGTGATGTCTGCCATGGGGATCACCTGCTTCACAATTTCACACAATTGCTCCAGTGCTGCCTTCCTCTTTGCTTGGTTCTTGAAATGGGGGTTGGTAATCTCCCACAGACAGGGCAGCTCCCTTAGCATATCAATGAATACTGACATGAAGTCAGTATCTTTCATTAAGATATCCATGTTCACTGCAAGACACAACACAAGATAAAGCCTAATGTCAGACAAAACTCTCCTAATCTTGTTACAATATAGGCCTCAATCTAGAAGCAGTATAGGCACAAGTTACGATCGGCGTGTCCAATGCTCCTTCCTCCGCTCACAGATCGTACGTAATACGCATGCGTGTTACGCTTTATACACACTGCGCATGCGTGTAACTCCGCCCGCCCCTGACGTTCTTTCTAGTCTATTCCCCGCCCCTTTTCGTTCGGCGCAGTGAGGGAAGAGCATGATGGCGGAGTTACAGCAGGTGCGTGATAATTGCAGGAACGAGGAGGAGGAGGAGGAAAGCCCGGATCCGGACACGTCCCGATCCAGAAGGAGACGTTTTAAGGCCACAAATATGTCCTTTGGGGAGATGTTGGAGATGGTCGACATCATGAGGAAGTCCGACTATGACGGAAAATATGGGGCTTACCTCCACCCCAACATCCGAAAGGCCAAAATCATTGCTAAAGTGGTCAAAAGCCTTCACAGGAATTTCGGGGTACGAAGATCTAAAGATCAGCTCCGGAAGCGGTGGTCTGACCTGAAGTTGAGAGAGCCAGAGCAGTACCGAAAGATCCGGAGAGTGCTGCAAAAAAGTAAGTAGTTGTGCTGTGTTCTTCCTATTCTTTCTGTCTTTATTCCGTTCGTTCTGCTCCATATGCTTTTATTAATTGTAACGTTTAAAAGGGCAACTTTAATGTTCATGGGCCCATTATTCGTTCGTAGCAAACATTTTTCTTTCTGCCTCTAGAACACCATTGTTTAGGCCATATGCATTTTCACACATTTTTGGGGCCTACTTGGATGCCAAATATTTGTTTGTGTAGATGGGTTTGTTAGTAGAATGAAATGACAACTAGATTGTGTGTAAGGAGAGGACACTGAGCAGCTGTTTTCACATCTGGACGCTGGAGCACTAGTGTGGGACACAAGAACACCATTTTTATTAGGGGGGGCACACAGGTGCTCCAGTGTATACTATAGGGGGGGCTACATCTGTGAAGTTTGTACCAAACAGGTAAAGTATTGCAGCTTGACAAAGGGCAAGAAAAAATATACATCTTGGAACTCGGCTAAAATAGACAATTGTACCCCACTTCCAAGCAATGTTTCCTATTTCTAGTTCTGCCATCAAATATCTGTGTGCTAATTATACCATTTTTGTTTTACATAGGGGAGAAAAGACTCGGAGGACACCCCTCATCCGAGGAGACCAGAGACCCCCCACCTCTGGAAGAAGGGGAAAAAACACCAACCCAAGAAGAAGAGCAGGAGGAAGAAGAAGATGTGGTGGAGATTGGCACCACAACAGGTGAGTGTCTGCGACCACAGGCTCAGGTAAGAGATGGATGGTGGCAGATTTTTGAGACCTTTTTTTTGTTCTTTATCTCTTTTTAGGTGATCGTGATGTGAGGGAGAGAGAACGTTTCACATCTGAAAGTGCCCAGATACTGATCGGGGAGATCATGGGGTGTAATCTCGAACTGCACAACATACAGCAACAAATCAGTGATGTTATTAAAAAAATAATAACATCATTGATGTTTTGGGGCGAATTTAAACCCCACAAAATCACCTGTTTTATTGTGGTCCAATCTTCCCTAAATTTTTACAATGTTTAGAAAAGCCAAATTTGGAGGATGCACACAGTGTGCCAACATGTGCTATCTGCCATCATGGGAGATCAATGGATGCGTTTTGGGGGTGCAAACCCTTCCTCAATTCTAAAGTCGCCTTGAGGAAGGGCTTGCTCCCCCAAAACACGTCCCTTGATCCCCCCTGATGGCAGATAGCACATGTTGACATTCGTAAATTGGTGTGCATCTTCCAAATTTGGCTTTTCCAGGGGTGAGTTCCCCCCATCTGAACGCTATATCAAACCCAGTTCCTAAATACTGATGTCTGATATAGCCTTCAGGTTTTACCATATGTGAACTTTGTAAGTTCAATTTTTTTGGCTTTCTTGTTGGTTTTACACAGGCCTGTTTTATCTGAAATGGATATTTCGAATTTTGATAATGCTACTGCAAAAATTGTTATACAACAAACATGTTGGTTTGTTTTAAAAACCTTTCGTAAATGCACATGTGATTGTGCAGGTATAAAAAAGTGGCTTACTCAAGAATGTGTGGATTATTGTCTCAACACTACAACACATTTGGGGTGATGTAATTGCTGTTTTATGCAAAAATGGGGGTTATATCCTAAGGGCAAATACACTTTGCACTACAAGTGCAGTTTCAGTGCAGTTGCAAGTGCACTTGTAGTGAAATGTGTTTTTGCATTTAGGAAATACCAGCCAACAGTGTTTTGTATAAGGTTACCCAATCACGAGATTTTCTGCACTCAACACATTTCTGTCAGGGTCAGCTAAAACAAACACAAGCAGTAAATGTCCACAAAGAATTTTTTTAGGTTGGTTTTTATTTTAAAAAGTTTTCACAGATTGTCTGGCATATTGATAGCCCCCCTACCCGCAAAGAACTCCAGGTAGCGTAACCGGACATCACGGGCACTCAGGGAGGGCAAGCCAGGACGGCCACTTTCAAGCGCCGTCAGTGTTGATGGATTTGGATTTCCGGCCTCAGGCCCAACTGAGCCAGCATAGTTTGCTGAATGTTTTCTTAAAAAATTATGGAGAACACAGCAGGCAAGTATTATATGGTTCAGTTTATACTCCGCCATATGGATGGGTGTCAGAAATAATCGGAACCGGCTGGCCAGGATTCCAAATGTGTTCTCCACCACTCTTCGGGCTCTGGCCAGCCGGTAATTAAAAACCCTCTGTTCCGGGGTGAGGGTCCTCATCGGGAATGGCCGCATCAGGTGGTCCCCCAGCGCAAATGCTTCATCAGCAACGAACACAAATGGGAGACCTTCAACATTGTCCTCTGGAGGTGGCAAGTCCAAGCTGCCATTCTGGAGATGCCTGTAGAACTCCGTCTGGGCGATCACTCCACCATCGGACATCCGGCCATTCTTCCCCACGTCCACATACAGGTACTCGTAATTAGCCGACACCACCGCCAACATCACTATACTATTAAACCCCTTGTAATTATAATAGTACGACCCCGAGTTGGGTGGTGGGACGATGTGGACGTGTTTCCCATCAATTGCCCATCCGCAGTTAGGAAAGTCCCACCGCTGGGCAAAGTGGGAGGCCACAGTCTGCCATTCCTGTGGCGTTGAAGGAAACTGTTGAGGAAAAAACAATAAACATTACTATTTTTTCACAGAAACATGGCAAGCAGATTACACACAAACATTCTGGGTCAACCTCCAGATAGCATTTATTAAGGGGAATTTAACAACAACAAAGTATAAGGTACACCTATCATATTCCCCCTCCCCCCTCATGGGCCATTTCTAACATTATAGGGGGGGAACTCTTGGACAGGTAACCCTCTTCACTTCATTTAGAGATGAAGGCCTAAATACAGGGTATTACTTGGAACAGACCCTCCTTAGTTACACTATTGGCAGACCACTGGACAGGTAAGAAGTGTCATAATACAAAGATATAAATACACACTGTACACATTTGAGGACATTTGGACATTCTGCTATTACCTATCAAGATAATAATAGGATACCAAAAATTTAAACAGTACCATTGGAAAGTATACAGGCAGGCCTTTGCACTACATGCTTTGGGGAATTCATCCATAAATCTGACCAGTAAAGAGATGGGTATAGTGTGTATGGGTTTGTCAAAGTCAGCAGATAGATTATTGAGGATAGAGAATTGGGATCAGCTGACTTAGCAGTTGGGGGAGGGAGGGTTCAAAAAAATTGGGGGACACCACAAAAAAAGCCTCTGGCACTCTGCCTGAATTTAAAGCTAAAATAACATTTCCAAACATTTTAGGGGGTGTTTGGGGTAAAGCACTACTATGGAGCTAATAAAATACATTGTTAAGTGACTACATGAGGTGAATATAGGGCAGGAGACACCATGCTGGAGAGGTTATTGAAGGGCAAATATGTATGAAGGACCTAAAATAATAATTACATAAAAATCCAGCATGCATGAGAACAAAGGGGACGTTCACAGCATATTCCGATCATGGTAATTAGGGAATGAGGAAAGAAATACAATATATTAGCATAAAATGTGATATTAAAGGATAAAAATCTTACCTTCATATACTCCTTCTGCAGAACCTGTATGATGGCAGAACAGGTCTCTGGGATAATGATCCCCAGAGCCTGGGGGGAGATGCCTGTCGAGAACTTTAAGTCCTGCAGACTTCTCCCTGTGGCCAAATACCGCAAGGTAGCGACCAACCTCTGCTCCGGAGTGATGGCTTGCCTCATGCAGGTATCCTGCCTGCTGATATAGGGGGTCAGCGAAGCCAACAAATGGTGAAACACGGGGTCCGTCATCCTGAGAAAGTTCCTGAAATCATCAGGATTATTCTCACGGATCTCACGGAGCAAAGGCATATGAGAGAACTGGTCACGCTGAAGCAACCAATTCTTGGTCCATGAACTCCTCCCCACCCTGTTCATGGACTGGACTTGTGTCAAGGTCAGGACCCCAACGCCAAGCCCCCGCACAGCACGAACTCTACGAGGAGTACGCATACGAAACATGGCTAGAAAACGGTCGGCTGCTCAGAACGAAGTAACAGAACGCACTGAAGAACAGTAAGGCCTGTGAAGAGCGACCTGAAAACCAGTAACGAACGAACAAGAATACAATGACTCCTTAAAGTCACGCACTGAAGAGCAGATACAAACCCACAAGCACAAACTGAACAGCAGAAAACGGTCAGAAAGGCACGAGTCTGAAAAAGCGTGAATCGTCTCTCACCAAACTTTTACTAACACGAGATTAGCAAAAGGAGCCCAAAGGGTGCCGCGCTTGGTTCTGAACCGGCCTTTTCTAGTCTCGTCGTACGTGGTGTACGTGACCGCGTGGTTGTCGATCGGAAATTCCGACAACTTTGTGCGACCGTGTGTAGGCAAAACAAGTTTGAGCCAACATCCGTCGGAAAAAATCCTAGGATCTTGTTGTCGGAATGTCCGAACAAAATCCGACCGTGTGTACGGGGCATAACAGAGCCCTAGAAAAATGAAAGAATACAATAACGTTTTATATCCTACCCTACTTTTAAAAAATAAAAAAGGTTTGGGCTGGACATGCAATTGGGACTTCTATTTTATATCTCCCAGTCTATAAACACATCACTATAATATTGATTTTATAGAACTTAAAGGAAAAAATAATAGCAATTTTTATTTTAAAATAATATAGCATATTCAGTTGCGACTCTAGTCATATTGTAATTGAAAACATTGAAGAAAAAACAGGAAAGTGGGATTTTTAACCACTTGCCCACTGGGCAGTTAATCCCACTTCCTATCCAGACCAATTTTCAGCTTTTAGTGCTCTCACACTTTGAATGACAATTACTCAGTCATGCAACACTGTACCCATATGACATTTTTGTCCGTTTTTGCACACAAATAGAGCTTTCTTTTGGTGGTATTTGATCACCACTGGATTTTTTATTTTTTGCTCTATAAATGAAAAAAAAAGCAGAACATTTTGTAAAAAAATGCATTTTTCTTCGTTTCGGTTATAACGTTTTACAATTTGGTAATTTTTCTTCATAAATTTTGACAAACATTTATACTGCTACACATCTTTGATAAAAATAACCAAAATTAGTGTATATTATTTGGTCTTTGTGAAAGTTATGGAGTCTACAAGCTATGGTGCCAATCACTGAAAATTGAACACACCTGATGTACTGACGGCCTATCTCATTTCTTGAGACACTAACACGCCAGGAAAGTTCAAATACCCCCAAAAATTACTCCTTTTTTGAAATTAGACATTCCAAGGTATATAGTATGAGGCATGGTGAGTTTTTTGAAGTTGTAATTTCCTCCTCCTGAGCATGGCAATACCACATGTGAGAGACTTTTACACA
Organism: Lithobates septentrionalis; assembly: GCA_037952835.1. NCBI lineage: Eukaryota > Metazoa > Chordata > Amphibia > Anura > Ranidae > Lithobates > Lithobates septentrionalis. Next base: position 1,059,765 of record JBBDGP010001745.1, read on the forward strand.
GCCTGGCCACATACAGAGGCCCAACATGCAGGGAGCACCATCAGGTGTTCTAGGGACATAAATTACACATATAATTTCCTGACTACCTCTTACACTTTTGAAGGTTCTGGAGCACCAGAACTATGGAAACAACCAAGAAATTACCCAATTTTGTAAAGAAAACACCCCAACATATATTCTATGAGGCATAATGAGTCTTTTGTACATGTAATTTTTTTCCAGAAGTTTTTGGAAAATGTGGAAATAAAATGAAAACGCATTTTTTTTACACATTGTTGTCCATGTATAAGATATTTCTGACACATAGCATGTACATAGCAAAAATTACACCCCAAAATACATTCTGCTACTCCTCCTGAGTATGGTGATACCACATGTGTGAGACTTTTACATGGCCTGGCCACATAGAGAGGCCCAACATGCAGGGAGCACCATCAGGTGTTCTAGGGACATTCATTTCAAATCTAATTTGACTACCTATTACACTTTTGTGAGACACCGATGGGCACTGTAGTGGCTCTGATGGGCACTGTAGTGGCATGGATGTGGCACGAATGAGAACTGATGTGGCATGGATGTGGCATGGATGAGTACTGATATGGCTTGAATGTGGCACTGATGTGGCATGGATGTGGCACAGATGAGCATGAATGTTGCACAGATGAGCACTGATGTGGCACGGATGATCATTGATGTGGCATGGATGAGACACGGATGAGTACAGATGTTGCATGGATGAGCATGAATGAGTCATGGATGAGCATGGATGAGCCAAGGATGAGCCATGGATGGGCACGGATGAGACATGGAGGGGCACGGATGAGCCGCAGATAAGCATAAATGAATCATGGATGGGCACAGATGAACCATGGATGGGCATGGATGAGCCATGGATGAGCATGGCTGGGCATGGATGTGCATGGCTGGGCATGGATGGGGATGTATGAGCCATGAATGAGCATGGCTAGGCATGGATGAGCATGGTTTTGCATGGATGAGCCTGACTGGGAATGGATGAGCATGGCTGGGCATGGATGAGCATGGATGAGCCTGACTGGGAATGGATGAGCATGGCTGGTCATGGATGAGCATGGCTGGGCATGGATGAACATGGCTGGGCATGGATGAGCCATGAATGGAGCATGGATGAGCATGGCTGGGCATGGATGAGCATGGTTGGGCATGAATGAGCATGGCTGGGCATGTAGGAGCCATGGATATAGCATGGATGAGCCATAGATGGAGCATGGATGGGAATGAATGGGCAGAGATCAGTGCTGTGAGCACTTCAGATCCAGCCCACAGCGCTACTGCACCAACTCCTTTCTCTCCTCGCACACTGTAATGATCGGTGCAGGGAGAGTGGAGGAGCTGACCGGACACGCTCTGGTCTGTTGACAACTGATCGCTCCGTCATTGGATGGGGTGATCACGTGGCAAAGGGCCACTGTCATTGGCCCTTTACCCCGTTCCATGATGTGCCGGGTCCAGAGGACCTGATGGTCACGGACATTCCCGGTCACGCAGGAGCGTGATTCTGGGAGGCCGTCATATGATGGCCTCCCAGAGTTATCCGACCGCGCTGTAGCTGTCATTCGGCTATGGCTCGGTTGGCAACTGGTTAAGGTGCCACACACACAAATTGTTTTAAAAAAGTAACACATTTTTATTTTCACATGTTAAAATCAGCATTTCATGTCTAAAAGCATCATACATGATCCATGCGATTATAATACAGATGCAGTGACTTCAGCTCTACATGTTTCGCCAGAATATGGCTTCTTCAGGAGACTTTTATAAGTACTGCATACATAATCACTAAACATATAGGTCATATATGCGACTAGCATTTATAAAAAGTGCAAAAAGCATAAATATGTATGAAATAAATCATAGCAATAAGTAAATACATTACATTTCTCGAAGATGCATACAAGTGAAGACCATCAAAGGAAACCCCATTACCTGGATATTACCCAAAAATGAATATGATAAAATCAATATGGTGGACCGTACATCAAAGGGATGTTTCAATGAGATATCAGTGAAAACACAGGGGAGAATACAGAAGCCAATGTTAACCTGCTTGTGAAGGGAATCAACAATTCACTGTTCACTGATGATAGTGTATAAACCACCCAGGAACTGTGGATATCAACATACCAATGCGTTCAGTAAGAGATGAAATAAGGCCAAAAGAGCACAATTAACTTCATGAAGATTAATTATACTTCAGTTCTTTAAGCATCGAGAAGTAGACCCTCGATAAACTACTCAAATGCAGGAAATCCCATACGTTGGCTTTGAAACAAAGCATACAGACACATATAGTGACTTCAGATCACAACAAGGTCAGCAAAGCCACATCAAACTGGCCATAAATGAACAAAGATCTTACCCATATCAAAAGTAACACATTCTATCTCTCCTGGGGCAGGCCACCCCAATTAAAGTGGTTGAGAGGGTCTCATTCGTATCCCCCCTCCTCCTCCGGGGTCCAATGGTGCCAATGGGGATGGAGACACCTAATTGGAGCTACTGCGCATGTGCAATCGCCGCCAGAGATGGATGTCACGCGCATGCAGGACGAACCTCCAGTGCCATGATGAAATATTCACCTTTATTCACCTTTACTGGGGAGAACCAGAGGCATACACTGATGCCCCTGACCAGCTCATCAGTACACAGGCCCTGCAATTCCTGCTGGCACCCTGCACACGGCGATACACACAGAAAGGGGGCACATGTGGCAGCAGACCGATGGCATCATCACCAGAACCCGGGCCAGGAAAATACTCCCACCCCACCCCTAGTGGCGCCCTGGGCGTCTATACGGTCACCCATCCCCAAGAAAGAACATCCATTGGTATGATTAAAGCCATCTATTTATTAAAAATTACCTTTTCTTTTCAATCTGCTGCACTGTAATTTTCTGTAAAATGCTATATGGCTACCTGGAGTTGTTCTGTAGACAGAATGTGTACAGAGAGCCCCACAGAAACATAATTTCCTGCTTGTGTGATTGGCTCACCAATTTTCCCAGAAGTCTGAACTAAGATACAAGTCAGATTTCAGGCATCCCCTGCAACAAAATTGTCATTTTGGTGAGATACTCCTAATAGGACATCACGCCTAAAGGGATGCATTTTCCTCATTAGAGTCCTGCAGGTGCAGGAGCTGATTGATAATTATGAAACCACTCCCATTAGAATCACATACCACATGGACACAAACACACAGACATTTATTCAGAATAACAAAAGGTAGGACTCTGCAACAAAGTTTGATAAAATCCTTGCAATGTACATAGATCACCCAGAGTGTAATGTTTTTTCTTAACAAAAGTGGAGTTACTCTAAAAATGTTGTGCTATTTGAAGTCATTGATATAACATTTTGAATAACCATGTGTTCATATATCACCTTAAATGCAGATAATGTTGGTCAACCACACAGAAGTCATGGAATTTGTAATACTTGGGTTTTCAGATCTTCATCTATTTCAGATACCAGTCTTTCTGCTGTTTGCCATGATTTACACAGCAACAGTAGCTGGAAATATTCTCCTAATCGTCTTGGTATTATTTAGCCATCCTCTGCATAGTCCAATGTATTTCTTCCTCAGTCATCTTTCAGCATGTGACGTTTTAATCAGCACAAATGTGGTCCCCAATGCACTCCAGACTTTACTAAATGGCTTCACCTATATGTCAGTTCAAAGATGCTTTGTCCAGTTGTATTTTTTTGGTGCTTCAGCAATCATAGAATGTTGTCTCCTCTCTGTGATGTCCTATGATCGGTATTTGGCCATCTGTAACCCGTTGCACTATTCCTCCATCATGGCTTTCCGTCTTCATTATTATCTTGCTACATGGTCTTGGTCAATGGGTTTTATGGTAGCAATCATCACCATTTTCCTTCTACTTGAAGTCAAATTTTGTGGTTCGAACGTCATTGACCATTTCTTTTGTGATCTTTCTCCTCTGTTGGAGATCTCCTGTTCAGATCCGTCAGCTGTGGCAATAGCAGTGTCCTTAGTGGCTGGGATAATAGGCCTCTTGCAATTTTTGTTCATTATTGTTACTTACATTTGCATCTTCAATGCCATCCTCCGAATTTCAACCACAGCTGGGAGAAAGAGGGCCTTTTCCACCTGCAGTGCTCATTTGTCTGTTGTATGCGCATATTATGGATCACTTATTTCTGTTAATATAGTACCATCCAAAGGGTACTCTTTAAATATAAAGAAGGCTTTATCAGTTCTAAACACTGTGTTGACCCCGTTATTTAACCCCATCATCTACAGCTTCAGGAACAAAGACATACAGGAAGCCCTACGCCAAGTCATGTTTTCAAGAAGACATTTAAAAAAGAGTTAACATTCAGTTATAAGATAAACCTCCAGCTAAATATTTTATTCATATGTACTTAATGGATCTTTTTAAAGTTCTAAAAGTAATGTTTATTATTTTTTTGTAATTTTTTTGTAATTTTAGTGTGGAGCGGCGTGCTGACATCACCGCGCTACTGTGATCCCGGAAGGACGGGCAAATTTGTATTAGCCGGCCTGCTACTTTTTCTGCATGCGGTTTTTATGCTGTACTACTGTGCAACCTTTTATCCAAGATTAAACATTTCATACATTTTTACACTATGGCGAGTTTTACATTTTCTTTTCGGGGAATGTCACTGTATGGAATATTCTGAGGTGGACCATACGCTGTAGGTGTTCCTATAAGGAGCGCAATTATTACAGAATCATGCTCGTATGCTGATCTGTTGTTGTGACTATTTCGTGCATGGTGGGATTTGCTAATCTCTTCACCTTTCCTGGAGGAATAAAGGCCTTGGTTGGGCGCTGCTGACCTCTATCTGTAAGGGGTCCAATCTACAGTAGCTGGTAAGCATACATTTCTGTTACGGTGGAGGCCATATCAAACTGTGGGTGGTAGATGGTGTTATTACCACGTGGAAGATTCTCCTATATCACCGACTTTCTACTGTTTGATTTATTTCATCATTGCAATGGTGTAATATCATTTTTGTGTTTTTTTTGTTTTTATTAACATATATTTTGTCCCAGTTTATACTTATTTATTATATGCTTAGTGCAACTTGTGCATGATGATTGTTGGGGAAACAATCACACATGCCACTCAAAACACCCTTGAACGACTCATTGCAGCATTGCCGTAAACTTGCCGAATCATGTCAAACGTCTCTGTAGCAGAGTTGTCCAGTTTCACACAGAATTTCACGTTTGCTCTTTGTTCTAACTTGCTGTCCATGATGAAATAGCAGACGTGGTAACACGTGGTCAGAATAGCACCAGTTGCACAGCTCCTGATGCAGGACGATGTCTTTTGGCACACTGACTTATGAAGGATGGTGCTCCCTTTGACTTTGCATGCAGCCTTGTTCTGCCATTTGTTGGTGTTAAAAAACTAGCTTCAAAACTTTTCGATATCACCTTGTACTTACTGTATTAAAAAATCAACATTTTCTATTTTAGCCTAATGCCCCGTACACACGGTCAGACTTTGTTCGGACATTCCGACAACAAAATCCTAGGATTTTTTCCGACGGATGTTGGCTCAAACTCGTCTTGCATACACACGGTCACACAAAGTTGTCGGAAAATCCGATCGTTCTAAATGCGGTGACGTAAATCACGCAGTGGCCAATAGCTTTCATCTCTTTATTTATTCTGAGCATGCATAGCACTTTGTCTGTCGGATTTGTGTACACACGATCAGAATTTCCGACAACGAATTTTGTTGTCGGAAAATTTTATATCCTGCTCTCAAACTTTGTGTGTCAGAAAATCCGATGGAAAATGTGTGATGGAGCCCACACACGGTTGGAATTTCCGACAACAAGGTCCTATCACACATTTTCCGTCGGAAAATCCGACTGTGTACGGGGCATTGGACAGAAAAATGCAAAAAAACCAAAAACTTATACATGACATGAGAATTGTGACATAGTAGAGATATAAGGGATGATTTACTAAAACTGGAGAGTGCAAAATCTGGTGCAGCTCTGCATATAAACCAATCAGCTTTCAAGTTATATTGTCAAAGTTTAATTGAACAAGCTAAAGTTAGAAGCTGATTGGCTACCATGCACTGCTGCACCAGATTTTGCACTCTCCAGGTTTTAGTAAATCAACCCCATAGTATCTATTGACATTATAGGTACAACTGTACACCACAGAACTGCTTAAAGGCTCCACGTATAAGTTTTCATTAACAATGAAGAAGGCCATGGCACATGTGCAGTATCAAGAGGAACTGGCCAGAGGTTTTCTTTGTGGAGGCTGTGTAGCCTTATATTGACCATTGATGAGTTGGACAGAAAGATACTTTGTATTGTCCTTCAAAAAAGTTTCTAAGCAGAATATCTTCCATTGGCAGGAATTAAAGCAAGGATCACACAAAACAATATTAGATTGCCACTTGAGAAGGACGAACCTAGCAATCATGAGGAAAAGCATTGCAACACAAAGAAAAACATAATTTTGTTTTCAGTTTTGGATAGCATTGGAGAACAGTTAGAACCTTCATTTGGTCTATTCTACAGCTTCTGCAGCCATCTGGCAGATTTTTCTATTTTTTCTGTGTTCCCACTAAGACAGATAGTGTGCAACATTTCTTCAACATGGACAAATACAGTAATAACGTTTTTCATGTTGAGTGGGAAAGGATGAGAACCTTTGTTATTGTGCTTATGTGCCCATGTTAGAATTGACTTAACCACTTGCCTACTGAGCACTTTTACCCCTTCCTGCAAAGGCCAATTTTCAGCTTTCAGTGCTGTTGCACTTTCATGCAATGCTGCATCCAAATTAAATTATTATCATTTTTTTGAGACAGATAGAACTTTCTTTTGGTGGAATTCCATTGCCACTGGGTTTTTTTTTTTTTTAAATGGAAAAAGACCAAAAAAAAAAAGTGTTTATTTTTTGTAAAATTTGTGTAAATAAGTAATTTTTCTCCTTCACTGATGGGCACCGATGAGGCTGAACTGATGGGCACTGATGAGGCGGCACTGATGAAATGGCACTGAAGGGCATGATGAGATGGCACTGATGAGGAGGCACTAATATGCAGCACTGATGGGCACTGATAGGCAGCACAGATCGGCAGCACCAATGGGCACTGATTGGCGGCACTGTTGGACACTGATGGGCATCCCTGAGAGCTGATCGACTCTCCTCATCCCACGCATTATTAGTGTGAGGAGAGGAAAGCTGATAACCAGCATTTCCTTTTTTAAATGTGATCAGCTGTGATTGGACACAGCTCATCACATGAGTCTCGTCATCGGCTCTTTACCGAGTTAAGGGATATGGCTTGTCCCGAGAACACCGTGCGCCACCGATCGCCGTTCGTCACACCCCCATGGGTGTGCAAGCACAGTGGGGAGACGTCATATGACATCGTCCCAGTAATAATAACCACTCTGCCACTGTCATTTCCCTATACAGCAGGCGGGAGGTGGTTAAGCAGCCCATAGATGATTTGTTTTTTTTTTTCCTTCCATCATAGGTGGAAGGAAAGAAAATTGCTTAATTTTCCTCATCAACACATTTTTGTGTTGATGAGGGAATGCCCCCCGCAGTGCTATTAAGTTCTGCCGATGGAGGAGGGGGGTGGGGAGCCTTCCTGGCTGGCAGAACACAATGATTACTGCTAGCGGCTATAACCACCATCAGTAATCATCATGTAGAAAATCCAATCTGGTTGTACCCAAGTTGGCCGATGGATTAACTTGGGTACAATCAGCCTGCTATACATGGATCAAATCTTGGCCGGTCTCTGCTTGAGCCAGTTGAATTGTGATCCATGTATGGTTGGCTTTACTCTCTAATTAGTCACCAGCACCGGAAGTGAGGGTAAATCTCCAGAATAGGGCAGCAGCTGAAGTGAAAACCTAAGCATGGTAAACGTTAGTATTGCAAATGGTACAGGTTCTGAAAGGAAATTTCTTAGGAAAAAATATATATTTTTTTAGTTTTTGGGTGTGTGTATAGCACAGAAAATTATTTAAAATACCTGCCAGGTTTTTATTCCTGTCTAAGTGCCTACTAGGCAGATTTACCCTCTGTACTTATGCTGGTAGCCATTGTCACTGAGACCGAAAAATTACAAAAATCAATTTTTGCTGTATTTGTCACCAGGTTTTTCAACTGTTCCAGTGACAACTAAAGCTTCGTACACACGATCGGATTGTTGGCCAACAAAACCGTGGAACTTTGTCCGAAGGGCGTTGGCCTGAACTTGTCTTGCATACACATGGCCACACATTTGTTGGCCAACAAATATGAACGTAGTGATGTACTAGACGTACTACGCTGTTTTTTCAGCTCTTTAGCGCCACCCTTTGGGCTCCTTCTGCTAATTTCATGTTAGTAGGAGTTTGGTGAGTGTTGATTCGCGCTTTTCATTTTGCACTTTTTATTTAGTGCTTTTCAGTTCATTTCTAAACGGCCGTTCGTCAACCAGCCATGTTGCGGAATCGGAGGAGATAACGTGTTATTTATTATTGGCCTTGGAGTTATTGCTTTGACATTATTTTTTTGGTTGAATAATGATTTGATTTGGTATATTTTCTATATTTTTGGATGCATAGAATGCACTTTTTGGTTAAGTTCTAATCGTAGGGTTCAATATTCAGTCAAGTTCCTCCACTCCAAACTCTCTCATCCACACTATATTGCCAAAAGTATTGGGCCACCCCTCCGAATTTCCAAAATCGTGGTGATGGGGGGGATTATGATGTGAGGTTGTTTTTCAGGGGTTGGGCTTGGCCCCTTAGTTCCAATGAACTCTTAAGGCAGTGATGGTGAGCCTTGGCACCCCGGATGTTTTGTAACTCTAATTCCCATGATGCCCATGTACTCTGCAGTGTAGCTGAGCATCATAGGAAATGTAGTTCCAAAACATGTGGGGTGCCAACGTTCGCCATCACTGCCTTAAGGCATCAGCATACCAAGACATTTTGGACAATTTCATGCTCCCAACTTTGTGGGAACAGTTTGAGGATGGCCCCTCCTTGTTTCAACATGACTGTGCACCAGTGCACAGAGCAAGGTCCATAAAGACATGGATGAGCGAGTTTGGGGTGGAGGAACTTGACTGGCCTGCACAGAGTCCTTAACCTCAACCCAATAGAACACCTTCGGGATGAATTAGAGTGGAGACTGTGAGCCAGGCCTTCTCGTCCATATCAGTGCCTGACCTCACAAATGCGCTTCTGGAAGAATGGTCAAACATTCCCATAGACACATTCCTAAACCTAGTGGACGGCCTTCCCACAAGAGTCAAAGCTGTTATAGCTTCAAAGGGTGGGCCAACTCAATATTGAACCCTATGCACTAAGACAGGGATGCCATTAAAGTTCATGTGTGTGTAAAGGCAGGCGTCCCAATAGTTTTGGTAATATAGTGTATATGTTAGAAAAACAATTTAGAGGGTTTTGGTGATTAGCTCCATGGAGTGCCACATCCCTAGATAATTAAAGAACCAAAGATTTCCCTTGAGGTGGGACTTTATGGGCACTGAATACAAATATAATGAAAATAGGTATAAAATATATGTACTTTTATTAAACATATATCATTAAAAACATTTTCATGAAATGTATACAACAGAAGCGACTGGAGGTAAACAAGCTGGTAGATGTAAGGATGGCAACATATGGTGATCTTCACCCAATGTTAGAAAAACAAGTCCACCAAGAAAAAGTCCTGCAGTGGTTTAAATAAAAGATATATACAATTGTGAGACACCTTGTACACACAATCGGATTTTCCGCAGACAAAAACTTGTCTTGCAAGCGGCAAGGAATTGTCGACCAACAAACATGAACATAGTGACTTACTACGTGGTTTTTCAGCTCTTTAGCGCCACCCTTTGGGCTGCTCCTGCTAATTTCCTGTTAGTAGAAGTTTGGTGAGTATTGATTTGTGCTTTTCATTTCGCACTTTTCAGTTCATTTCTGAACGGTCGTTCGTCAACCAGACATGTTGCGGAATCGGAGGAGATAACGTGTTATTTATTATTGGCCTTGGAGTTATTGCTTTGACCCAAATCCAGTCCAGGAACAGGAGGAAGATTTCTTGGACCAAAAATTGGTTGCTTTATTAATTGTGACCAATTATGTCAAATGCCTTTGCTGCGGGAGCTCCAGGAGAATAATCTGGATGATTTTCAGAATTATCTCCGGATGATTATGTCCAATGGAGTGTACAAATGGTCGGATTTTCCACCAACATCCTCTCATCACACAATTCCCGTTGGAAAATCTGATCGTGTGTACAAGGCTTTAGATTGCTTGCAATATGCTATCCAGTCAAATAATGCCAAATCATTCACAGCAGGATAAACAATGGACCCACTGCTAGGAATCATAGGCAATCCAATCTCAGGCATAAAAAAGGGAAAGGGAAAGCCTCATGGTGTAACGTATTCAAACTGCTTTAATAAAAGCTACTGTATACAGTATACTTACAAAAAATAGAGACAGGAAGGCATAGAACAAAACCAATGCTGCCTGACTGAGCCTGCGTGATGACGTCATCAGTCAGCCCCATTTAATATACTTAACCATGAGGCTTCCCTCTTCCCTTTTTTATGTCTGAGATTGATTTCCATACCATGGGATACTTAAGCGCGGGTCCATTGTTTATCCTGCTGTGAACGATTTGGAATTATCTGACTGGATGACTTGCAAGTGATCTTGGACCTCCTTTTATATGGAGATCTCGTTCCCTGCTAAGGGTGTGATTATGGTGGTGGCAACACAGTGGATGGTGAAGGCAGCCTTTTATTAGTAGTCACAAGTGTATATATTGGTTTAAAGCACTTTGGGACTTTTTCTTGGTAGACTTGTTTTCTAATATATATATATATATATTTTTTTTTAGATGTATGGAGTATAAAAGTTCAAAATAAATTATGAATTGAGAGACGTTAGACAAAAGATTAGAGGAGACTCCTCCAAACAAGAGCACACTATCTATTGGGTTGTTTTACCAAAGGCAAATAGATTAATTACTTTGCAAGAGTATTGCTTATCTTATAGAATATGGTGAACATTTATTTTGCAAAAAATGCCCAATCCTTTGCAAGAAAAAAAAATTAAAATAAAATTGCTTCCACATGATTGAATGATGGAAGTCAGCAAAGTGTCACCTCATTCACTATACTAAGGGACAATTCTTTTGCAAAGTAAAAGTCATCATAAAAATTCATACCTTCGTCTTGTGTTTTTCAACTGCACAAGATCTGCATTGATCATGTCATGTCATTTGTTGGCCTGTACGCACCTCCTATACTATAGTAAATCTTTACATTCTGGTGTCAGAGATTTCTGTTTATGTTCAAACACAAAGCATGCCTTGTGGCACTGCACAGGTTAAAGCACGACCTCTGTCTGTGTGTGAGAACTGACACTTCCTGTGAAGAAATGACATATCCCACAATTCCTGGGTCTCTCAGACTAGTGTTCTGCAGGTGAGAGATACACAGTAATTGGATCCGACACAGGCAGAACAATTATCAGAGAGATCACAACATTTGTGAGGCAACACAGGAAATGACAAGGCATTCTTTGGACGCTATGTGTGACTGCAGCTACGATATGTGACCCCGTCATTACAAGGTAGGGCAAACAAACAACACTTACTATACTAATACCTGGTTAAAGCAATGAACACATGTTAGGCTTCATGTACACGGAACGCTTTTACAACCTGTCCTGAACGATTTATCTTGACAGATACTGTAGTAACCCACATTAAAAAAAAATCTGTTTTGCCGCATTTACATTTCGCGTTTAGCTGCGTTTTGCCGCGTTTGCATTTAGAAGTGTTTGAAAAAAAATATATATATATATTTTTTTTCTTTTTTTTTCAAAATAGCCAAAAATGAAAAATGCCTGTAAACGAAAAGAAGCGTTTGTCGCTTGAAATGTCTCTAAACACAGTTTCTGAATGCATTTTTTTGGGTTCCAAAAAAAGCCTCTAAACTCAACTGCCTAGAAACGACTATAAACTAACTTGTGTACATGTACTGATAAGATAAAATAGAGGAGAGTTCCGGAGCAGTTGAAAAAATGCCCAGCTGCTCCTAAACATCCGTTTACCAGCAGCAGTGTACATGAGGCCTTATAGTTCACAATGTGTCCGGACCTGGATCAACTGCTGGTGGTACTGTGGCTCCCGGGGCAGGGGGTTGTAATTCTGGGCCCACTAGCCGGTGTCTCCTAGCAGCCAGCAGACCCTAGTAATCAGTTTATACCTAATGCTGGCTGCTGGGAGGGTATTTACCCCCCCCCTACTAAGTGCCTCTCACTCCAGTGTTTTGCTTGCTGCCAGATACTGCTAGCTGTTATCCTGTTTCTGCTCCTGCCCTGTACGCTGTACCCTGAATCCTGCTGCCTTGTACTGGCTCTCCCTTGTTCCTGATCCCAGTCTTGGTTCCCCCTTCAGATCTGCTCCTGGCACTGCCAGTTTTCCTTGCTTTTCTGTGTTCCCCTTTTGTATATGTTGCATATAGGTAGTTGTTAGTTATGTTTTCTGTTATTATTCAGATATTCTGTCACTGGGTTTTTTGACTCACTTGTATTTTTATGTTTCCTGTGTGCTTGTCTTTGTATTGATTTTGTTTCACTCTAAATAAATCTCACTTAAAGCATATGCAGTACGGTCCCAGTTTCCTGAGTGTAGCCTTTAGACATGTGCAATTTGTTTTGTTCCGAATCAGTTTTTTAACAAATTTCCACAAATCCATTAATTTAGAAACATTCGAATTAATGAAAACCTGTTTAACACATTTTTCTGAATATTCAGAAATTCGGAAATCCGGAAGTCCGAAAACCCGAAAATTTGAAAATCTGAAATAACTAACTAATAAATTATAGGTATTGTATTTGTAAGTTATCCAAAATAACGAATGCCATATCTAAATGAATGGAATGTAACAAATGAATAATAATAAAAAACAACAATAATAATATTAAATAATAATAAAAACGTTTTATAAAAATTATTTATTATTAATTCGATCCGTTCCTTCGGATAAATTCGTATTTGTTACGTTCGCTAATAGCCAAATTTGAAAGGAAATTACAATACCTATAATTTAATAGTTAGTTATTATTAGCTAGTTATTATTTAGAATTTTCGGATTTTCGTTCTTTCGGATTTTCAGATTTTCTTTCTTATTTTCAAATGTTTGGATTTTAAAAAAATTATGAATTTACAAATTTTCAAATTTGCGAATTTCGAATTTAAGGATTGCGATCATAACGAATGACCCAAAAAACTAAAAAAAACTAATTTAAAAAACCCGAATGAAACAAGAACGAACAATTTTTTCGGCAGTGCACACGTCTATATAAAAGTCTTTATGTTGTGATTATCCTTCTTCCCATGGTTATTATCCAATAAAGTTGTGCTCTCATCTGATTAATTTGACCCTGTTTTTAAGTAAGGTCAATTAACGCTTTATAATATGTACATCCAGGGCTGCTGTTAGAAATCATGGGGCCCTGTACATCCTACCTGACAGGGCCCCAAAATGCAGGCGGTGGGGAGTCAATATGCCCCCTCACCACCTGTCAACTGCGGTCAGCATTTAGATCGCTCTTCAGACAGCAAGCACATGTGAATGAGACCTTCTTTTTTTTTGGTTTTGTTTTTTGTTTTACATTTTTTTTTTTAGAATTTTTTTTTTTACACTTTTTAGAAAGGGAATGAGGACATTGATTCCTTTTATCTATAGCCTAAGCTGCACAGATGAATGAATAGGAAGCGCTCAGAGGCTTTCTACTCATTCACAAAGTGAAGCATAGTAAAGACAGTTTTCTATGCCTCAGTGATGAATGAACACAGGAGTGATCGGTACCGATCGCTCACTGTGTTCTTTTAGTAAAGGTAGAGAAATGGAAAAAGGTCCCCCAAGCGGGGTTTTTAGGCAGCTAGCTATAGATATGAGCGAGGCATTAAGTAAAATATTAAAATTCTTTATTGAAGGGTAATGAATAAATGTAACAACATATAAATATAAATTGGGAGCTCAAGTGGGAAAATACCCATACCAATTACATATAATAGCAAACATAGGTTATACACAGCATGTGATAAGGCTATTGCATACCAATCCTGACGCGTTTCGACCCATGAATTTTGGGGTCTCTTCAGAGGATGAGTTTGCTACAGAAAAAAGAAAAATTTATAACAGTATGTCCAGCTTATTTAAAAGAATTACAGCATAGGCAAGTTTGTTTAGCAACATGTTTAGTAACACTTTGCACATAATTACCACTGAGTTTGGATGTACCCCTCGATCAGAGCCTCCCCACTTAGCAGCCCGACCATCCAGTGTGCCCGCACGTAGCAGCACCCCAGGAAGAAGGGGGAACAGGAATCCACTTGATATGGCTTGCAAGGAGTCACACGTATAATTGCCCCCCCACCAACACGCCACTGGGGGGTGGGGCCGGAACCTACGAAAATTGTCAGAGCGTTAGCTCATGAATATACCCATATAGGTTATTGGTTAGATTTAACTGTTGGGCGGTCAGAAAGTGTTGTAATAATCTATTACAGCTTGAATTGATCATGTGAAGGATAATAAAATGAGTAAAGTGACTATATTGGTATAACTAATATAAAATATGTCAGGGATGACCTTGTCTTTAAATGCTGACAATGGCAGTGATAGGAAGAGAGGCGAGGGATGTGCACAGTGAATAATGACATGTAAAATATATGTGAAAAAAGGAATGTGCATGAAAAATGATGCGAGTGAGTGTTTTAAACAGCAAAAAAAAAAAAAAAAAAAAAAAAACCAACACAAAACAAATGAGTGTATGTGTGATGTGTGAATTTGAGGAAAAAGTGCATGATATTGCCAAGTATCTAAATCTATGTGAAAAAAGGAATGTGCATGAAAATGATGCGAGTGAGTGTTTAAACAACAGAGAAACAAAAAATAAATAAATAAATAAATAAAAACCAACACAAAACAAAACAAATGAGTGTATGTGTGATGTGTGAATTTGAGGAAAAAGTGCATGATATTGCCAAGTATCTAAGTCTACGGCATCCAGAGCTGGTGTGCACATAAATCAAAATTAAATATAAGTAAAATATTATTCTATGGGGTCTGACAAAGCATTGATAATCAGATGTATCATAAGTTCTTACTCACTCCTACTGTTGAGGAAAAGAGTCTGGCCGTCCAAGGAGGAAGTGGAGGGATCACACCCAAATCCACCCTCATTAAATAGTGTCCTTAATTAGTACTGAAATTAACAACAGGTATCGTTTCTTCCGCCCCTTAACCCCGGAGTGTAGAGGGAGGCTGTGGCCGCCATTGGCAGGCCTCGTGTGGCTCCCTCGGCGTCCATCAAGGCGAAGCCCCGACATCTGTCGTCACCTTCGCCGTAAAATACGTGACATGATGAGGCCGCACGCACACGCGACCCGCACGTGTGCGCACACCGCACGCAACGTCCGAAGGTGATGGGGGATGCCGCCGGCAGGGTAATCACGCCCATGGGCGGCCGATCCGGGAATCCGGCCATCCAAGGGGAGAGACAAGGGGAGCGCAGGTAACTGAGCTCCCCACCCTGCCGGGAAGACACATCAGGGAACATGAGCCCCGACCCGGGGAGCATGCGATCATGCAGGCATCACAGGGATCCGATGGTCCAAGCTGCAAGCAGGGAGGCGCCAAAACGAGAAGCACACAAACGAGCTCACATATGCAATTTGTGAAAAATAACAAATGACAAAAGTTTTCTACATAGTTGCTTATTGATCATACAAAGTAAACATTGGAAACTGTGCACTGACAATTCTAACAATATTCCTAAAAATATGTAAAAAATATGTAAAAACCAAAACAACCCAGAGATGGCAACATAATTTCAACATTTAAATATACACAAAATAGTAAATGTATAACAACTGTAAGATTGGGGTATCAGACTCAAACGGTAGGTGCGTTGTCAGTGAGTACTCCAGTACAAAACTGTATTTTTAAGGGCCTGGTAGCCCACTTTTATTTAAAAGCACAGAAAAGTTCACAAAGACATCAGTAGCCCTCGCAGGGGGTTCCACCATTACTGTATCTTGCACACTCAATACTTTAGCCTCCTGGCGTACATTCGTGCCATATGGCTGATTCAGGCCTTTAGCCTAGGCCTTAGGTCTGCTCCTCAGACCCAAAAGAGTTTCCTAGAGTGAAGCTCTCTCCTAGCTTACTCCTGCTGCTTATTACTTGCTGCTCTGTCACCAAGTACGTCTGCCTCCTGCAGACATGCATACCCTGGCTGCCTCCTGCAGCTTCTGACTCCTCTCAGAGGAATGGAAGTCCACCTGACTCCCATGCACAGACTTCCTGTCTGTTGGGTGGAACCCTGAGCCATAGCCAGGTCACAATTAAATAGCCCAGCACACAGCTGTGCAATCAGCGTGCCTTTCTCTCCAAAATCTGGCGTAAACCAGCAATCTTCCAGGTAGCACAGGGTCCTACTGCCACACAACCTAAATAAGGACATTTGCATCAGGTCCAATGGATCCCTCATTGCTCTCGGTTGCGATGCGATTTTACTCTATTCGCAACCACGAACGAGGCTATGAATTATAGACTTGATTGAGTATAATAATAATAGACTCACAATACAAGAGCGTAACTGATTTAGTGAGCTCAAGGGGAGAAATATAATTCCGATTTAGTCCCCTTATTGAGAGTCTACTTATAATCCTAATATGCGATTTAACACATTTTTGGAAAATATATGGATGCAATCTAATGTGGTATCTAGGATTAACACAGAGGGATATATACAGGAGAACAGACAGTGCACAGCTCATGTCTAACTCCGATGCAAATGTCCTTATTTGGGTTGTTATACATTTACTATTTTGTGTATATTTAAATGTTGAAATTATGTTGCCATCTCTGGGTTGTTTTGGTTTTTACATATTTTTTACATATTTTTAGGAATATTGTTAGAATTGTCAGTGCACAGTTTCCAATGTTTACTTTGTATGATCAATAAGCAACTATGTAGAAAACTTTTGTCATTTGTTATTTTTCACAAATTGCATATGTGAGCTCGTTTGTGTGCTTCTCGTTTGGCGCCTCCCCGCTTGCAGCTTGGACCATCGGATCCCTGTGATGCCTGCATGATCGCATGCTCCCCGGGTCGGGGCTCATGTTCCCTGATGTGTCTTCCCGGCAGGGTGGGGAGCTCAGTTACCTGGGCTCCCCTTGTCTCTCCCCTTGGATGGCCGGATTCCCGGATCAGCCGCCCATGGTCGTGATTACCCTGCCGGCGGCATCCCCCATCACCTTCGGACGTTGCGTGCGGTGTGCGCACACGTGCGGTTCGCGTGTGCGTGCGGCCTCATCATGTCACGTATTTTACGGCGAAGGTGACGACAGATGTCGGGGCTTCGCCTTGATGGATGCCGAGGGAGCCACACGAGGCCTGCCAATGGCGGCCACAGCCTCCCTCTACACTCCGGGGTTAAGGGGCGGAAGAAACAATACCTGTTGTTAATTTCAGTACTAATTAAGGACACTATTTAATGAGGGTGGATTTGGGTGTGATCCCTCCACTTCCTCCTTGGACGGCCAGACTCTTTTCCTCAACAGTAGGAGTGAGTAAGAACTTATGATACATCTGATTATCAATGCTTTGTCAGACCCCATAGAATAATATTTTACTTATATTTAATTTTGATTTATGTGCACACCAGCTCTGGATGCCGTAGACTTAGATACTTGGCAATATCATGCACTTTTTCCTCAAATTCACACATCACACATACACTCATTTGTTTTGTGTTGGTTTTTATTTATTTATTTATTTATGTTTTGTTTCTCTGTTGTTTAAACACTCACTGGCATCATTTTCATGCACATTCCTTTTTTCACATAGATTTAGATACTTGGCAATATCATGCACTTTTTCCTCAAATTCACACATCACACATACACTCATTTGTTTTGTGTTTGTTTTTTTTGTTTTTTTTTTTTGCTGTTTAAAACACTCACTCGCATCATTTTCATGCACATTCCTTTTTTCACATATATTTTACATGTCATTATTCACTGTGCACATCCCTCACCTCTCTTCCTATCACTGCCATTGTCAGCATTTAAAGACAAGGTCATCCCTGACATATTTTATATTAGTTATACCAATATAGTCACTTTACTCATTTTATTATCCTTCACATGATCAATTCAAGCTGTAATAGATTATTACAACACTTTCTGACCGCCCAACAGTTAAATCTAACCACTAACCTATATGGGTATATTCATGAGCTAACGCTCTGACAATTTTCGTAGGTTCCGGCCCCACCCCCCAGTGGTGTGTTGGTGGGGGGGCAATTATACGTGTGACTCCTTGCAAGCCATATCAAGTGGATTCCTGTTCCCTCTTCTTCCTGGGGTGCTGCTACGTGCGGGCACACTGGATGGTCGGGCTGCTAAGTGGGGAGGCTCTGATCGAGGGGTACATCCAAACTCAGTGGTAATTATGTGCAAAGTGTTACTAAACATGTTGCTAAACAAACTTGCCTATGCTGTAATTCTTTTAAATAAGCTGGACATACTGTTATAAATTTTTCTTTTTTCTGTAGCAAACTCATCCTCTGAAGAGACCCCAAAATTCATGGGTCGAAACGCGTCAGGATTGGTATGCAATAGCCTTATCACATGCTGTGTATAACCTATGTTTGCTATTATATGTAATTGGTATGGGTATTTTCCCACTTGAGCTCCCAATTTATATTTATATGTTGTTACATTTATTCATTACCCTTCAATAAAGAATTTTAATATTTTACTTAATGCCTTGCTCATATCTATAGCTAGCTGCCTAAAAACCCTGCTTGGGGGACCTTTTTCCATTTTTCTTGTCCATATTGGGGTGAGCAGCATTGATATCTCTCCTTAATGTGTCTTCCCTCTTTGCTTTAATAAAGGTAGAGACCAGTAAATATAACATATTTACTGGCCCCCTGCTCTCCATCCTGAAATGACCCCTCCCTGTGTGTGTTGTAAAAGGGTACACAGGGGGCCCAGACAACAGGGGGGTGGAGGTGCAGGTACTATAACCAATCTCCCTGCAGTGAAGCCATAGGGAGAGAGAAGAGGAGTGCTGCAGGGGGAGCCACAAGAGCATCAGTGTCAGCAATAAGGCTGTACAGTTGGTCTTCCTGCTCGGCGGGTGCCTTGGCCCCCCTTTTGAAACTGATCGGCCCTGGGCCCAGTACAGGAGGGCTGGCTGTACTGCCTTATCAGTGACCCTGAGTACATCCTTCCATTTACAACGTAAATCTTGTGCCAATCCAATTCTGAGAAAGGGACTGTTCTGAATAGAATGAATGAACAGGAATAGCTCTGTACAGAGCTTCCCGTTCATTCATAATCTGAAGCATCATAAACACAGTTTGCCATGCCCCAACTATAAATGAGTCAGTAATCCATACCAGGAAACATACAGTGTAGCGCTATGCGTATAAATAATACAAAATATAAAACAGGAAATTAAGCTCGAGCCATCTTTCAATGGCCAGCATATAGACAGGGAAAACTCCAAAATTAGATAAAGAGTGACTCAGTACAGTAAGTGCACTATATATTACAAAATGACATGTAAAATAATAATTACAATACACCAGTGAAGTGTGAAGACAAGACCAAATAATGGATAAAAAATCAACCAAAAAAGTCCATTAATATTTAAATAATGTGTTCCTGATGAAAATCAAAAACCACCACCAACAGTCTCTGTGGATTAACTGGTGAAGACAGAAAATTGGAAGGATTCTGGTAGGTGAAGGGGTGAAGCATCAAATGAAATGAGACGTCTGAGTGTATAACAGGACCATCACCAAAGCATCTGAGGAGGCTTACCGGAAGCAGGGGACCTGAAAAGACATACGTCTTACAAGTCTCAAAAAGCTTGTTTAGCTGCCAGGGCTGGCAGGGTGGAACATCGGGTATCCACAGCTTCAAATAGGGGGGGAAGGGAAGATCTACCACAGCATCAACCGTCCAGACGTTTCAGCAGGCCAACTGGATGTTTGTTTAAAAACCATGAGAGAAAGAAACTCACATGGCGTGATATCGTTTAAAAAGCATGCATTTATTAGAATAATAAAAAGAGAACACTCACATGATATAAATTCGTAAACAGCTCATAAAGTATCAAACGCGGTGATCATAGGGAGTCCACCAACAGGGGGGTAGAGGTGCAGGTACTATAACCAATCTCCCTGCAGTGTAGCCATAGGGAGAGAGAAGAGGAGTGCTGCAGGGGGAGCCACAAGAGCATCAGTGTCAGCAATAAGGCTGTACAGTTGGTCGTCCTGCTCGGCGGGTGCCTTGGCCCCCCTTTTGAAACTGATCGGCCCTGGGCCCAGTACAGGAGGGCTGGCTGTACTGCCTTATCAGTGACCCTGAGTACATCCTTCCATTTACAACGTAAATCTTGTGCCAATCCAATTCTGAGAAAGGGACTGTTCTGAATAGAATGAATGAACAGGAATAGCTCTGTACAGAGCTTCCCGTTCATTCATAATCTGAAGCATCATAAACACAGTTTGCCATGCCCCAACTATAAATGAGTCAGTAATCCATACCAGTCACTGACTCTATTCATTAAGATGAGGAAGGAGCTGGTAAATGACACATTTACTGACAAACCCCCCCGCTGCAGCCTGTGGGGGGTGAGGGGCAGCCAGGGAAGGACACAAGAGCCTGGGGCAGCAGGGCAGCAATAGGGGAGGCAACAAGAGTGGCATGTGGAGGAACCAATGCCCTCCAAATGCCCTCCATTTGCCCTCCATTTTCCTCCATTGTCTGTGGGAGGGAGAGGAGGAGACATTCAGCAGCTACATGGAAGAGTCGGTTCCTCTACATGCCGCTGCCCCCCGCCATTCTCCTATCCAGGTGTACCGGGGGCTTCATGGGCCCCCTGGAGCATGGGGCCAGGTTGCAATGGTGACCCCTCTACGTGCGCCCCTGACTCCAGGTTTGACTTGTGTGGATGCAATTACCTATGTTTAACTTTATGGTGGGGTTGTTATTTATAAAGACAAAAGGATTTATGGCAAGACACTGCTTAATAAATTGTTTCCTACAAATGCTAGAAAGCTGGTGTCACGAATCTGGTCAAGGCCAAGTTGACATGAGGGCTTCCCTTACATTCCTTCTTCTGTTTCCCCAGGGGTTGATGAGAGGGTATAAGATGAGTGGCATGTGTGTCTGTAGGACAACCAGGCCAGGATAAGTTTTAGTAGATGTGATGCTGAAGACTGTGCAGTAGGCAAGCTGGTATTTGCAGGATTTCAGATGCATGTTAAGGCGGGCAGGTGTTGGCAACCACCAAGGGGTAGAAAATCATAAGTGGGGAGGGAAAGGGAGATGCCAGGCCGTCCCTGGTGTAGCACAGTTTATTGTTAAAACACAAAAATGCAAATAAAATACACATACAATGTGGTCTTGGGTAACAGGCGGGTGTAATCACTCGGGGAAAGTCCAAGGAGTGCGAGGGCTGCCGGTGAACGAAACTCACAGCAGAGTACAAAATCAAGAACCAGAAGTGGAATCAGAACCAGACAAAGGTCAGTATTGGGCAAGCGGTAAAGGTACCGGGACAGTGGGCAGAAGACAAGACCGGATCACAAGTTAGAGTCAGCAACAGAGTTTCAGAACCAGGCAGAGTGAAACAAGCAAGGTCAGACCTTCAGATCAGGTCACACGATCATCATGATCATGCCCAAGCACTGGTAAGAACTTGGGTTCCTGATACCTGGAACATACTGTGGACATGTATCACCACACTATTTTCTGTAGGCACTGTATCATGGTTATAGGTATATTCAAACATTGCATTTACCTAATACCTACATTTATTTTATCTGCTTAATTGTAATGTATGGGGGCTTGTACATTCTGGTGACTCTAAGCAAATGTGACCTCAACTTTAAAGTGTTTCTTACCCCATAATTTCATATCCCTCATATGTGCCTGCTGTCCTATGTACTTGTATGAGTAATAGCGCGTACACATGGTCGGACTTTGTTCGGACATTCCGACAACAAAATCCTAGGATTTTTTCTGACGGATGTTGGCTCAAACTTTTTTTGTCTACACACGGTCGCACAAAGTTGTCGGAATTTCCGATCGCCAACCACGCGGTCACGTACACCACGTACGACGAGACTAGAAAAGGCAGATTCAGAACCAAGCACGGCACCCTTTGGGCTCCTTTTGCTAATCTCGTGTTAGTAAAAGTTTGGTGAGAGACGATTCGCGCTTTTTCAGACTCGTGGCTTTCAGATCATTTTCTGCCGTTCAGTTTGTGCTTGTGGGTTTGTATCTGCTCTTCAGAGTGTGCAAGCAAGTTCCGCGTGACTTTAAGTAGTCATTGTTTTCTTGTTCGTTCGTTACTGGTTTTCAGGTCGCTCTTCACAGGCCTTGCTGTTCTTCAGTGCGTTCTGTTACTTCGTTCTGAGCAGCCGACCGTTTTCTAGCCATGTTTCGTATGCGTACTCCTCGTAGAGTTTGTGCTGTGCGGGGGCTTGGTGTTGGGGTCCTGACCTTGACACAAGTCCAGTCCATGAACTGAGTGGGGAGGAGTTCATGGACCAAGAATTGGTTGCTTCAGCGTGACCAGTTCTCTCATATGCCTTTGCTCCGTGAGATCCGTGAGAATAATCCTAATGATTTCAGGAACTTTCTCAGGATGACGGACCCCGTGTTTCACCGTCTGTTGGCTTCGCTGACCCCCTATATCAGCAGGCAGGATACCTGCATGAGGCAAGCCATCACTCCGGAGCAGAGGTTGGTCGCTACCCTGCGGTATTTGGCGACAGGGAGAAGTCTGCAGGACTTAAAGTTCTCAACAGGCATCTCCCCCCAGGCTCTGGGGATCATTATCCCAGAGACCTGTTCTGCCATCATTCAGGTCCTGCAGAAGGAGTATATGAAGGTAAGATTTTTATCCTTTAATATCACATTTTATTGTATTTAATGTTTGCTAATATATTGTATTTCTTTCCTCATTCCCTAATGATCATGATTGTAATATGCTGTGAATGTCCCCTTTGTTCTCATGCATGCTGGATTTTTATGTAATTATGATTTTAGGTCCTTCATACATATTTGCCCTTCAATAACCTCCCCAGCATGGTGTCTCCTGGCCCTATATTCACCTCATGTAGTCACTTAACAATGTATTTTATCAGCTCCCTAGTAGTGCTTTACCCCAAACACCCCTAAAATGTTTGGAAATGTGATTTTTGATTTAAATTCAGGCAGAGTGCCAGAGGCTTTTTTTTGTGGTGTCCCCAAATAATTTTTTGTAACCCTCCCTCCCCCCAACTGCTAAGTCAGCTGATCCCAATTCTCTATCCTCAATCATCTATCTGCTGACTTTGCCAAACCCATACACACTATACCCATCTCTTTAGTGCTCTGATTTATGGATGAATTACCCAAAGCATGTAGTGCAAGGGCCTGCCTATATACTTTCAAATGGCACTGTTGAAAGTTTTGGGATCCTATTATTATCTTGCTAGGTAATAGCAGAATGTCCAAATGTCCTCAAATGTGTACAATGTGTATTTATATCTTTGTATTATGACACTTCTTACCTGTCCAGTGGGCTGCCAATAGTGTAACTAAGGAGGGGCTGTTCAAAGTAATACTCATTATTTAGGCATTCATCTCTCAATGAAGTGAAGAGGGTTACCTGTCCAAGATTTCCACACACCCCTATAATGTTAGAAATGGCCCATGAGAGGGGGGGGGATATGATAGGTGTACCTTATACTTTGGCGTTGTTAAATTCCCCTTAATAAATGCTATCTGGAGGTTGCCCCATAATGTTTGTGTCTAATCTGCTTGCCATGTTTCTGTGAAAAAATAGTAATGTTTATTGTTTTTTCCTCTACAGTTTCCTTCCACGCCACAGGAATGGCAGACTGTGGCCTCCCACTTTGCCCAGCGATGGGACTTTCCTAACTGCGGAGCGGCAATTGATGGGAAACACGTCCACATTGTCCCACCACCCAACTCGGGGTCGTACTATTATAATTACAAGGGGTTAAATAGTATAGTGATGTTGACGGTGGTGTCGGCTAATTACGACTTCTTGTATGTGGACGTGGAGAAGAATGGCTGGATGTCTGATGGTGGAGTCATCGCCCAGACGGAGTTCTACAGGCGTCTCCAGAATGGCAGCTTGGACTTGCCAGCTCCAGAGGACAATGTTGAAGGACTCCCATTTGTGTTCGTTGCTGATGAATCGTTTACGCTGGGGGACCACCTGATGCGGCCATTCCCAATGAGGACCCTCACCCCGGAACAGAGGGTTTTTAATCACCGGCTGGCCAGAGCCCGAAGAGTGGTGGAGAACACATTTGGAATCCTGGCCAGCCGGTTCCGCCTATTTATGACACCCATCCATATGGCGGAGTATAAACTGAACCATATTATACTTGCGTGCTGTGTTCTCCATGACTTTTTAAGGAAACATTTGGCCAACTATGCTGGTTCAGTTGGGCCTGAGGCCGGAATGATACATCAAACCACACTGACGGCGCTTGAAAGTGACCGTCCTGGCTTGCCCTCCCTGAGTGCCCGTGATGTCTGGTTACGCTACCTGGAGTTCTTTGCGGGTAGGGGGGCTATCAATATGCCAGACAATCTGTGAAGCCTTTTTATAATAAAACAAAAAAAGAAATTCTTTGTGGACATTTACTGCTTGTGTTTGTTTTAGCTGACCCTGACAGAAATGTTTTGAGTGCAGAAAATGGCGTGATTGTGTAACCTTATTATACAAAGCACTGTTGGCTGTTATTTACTAAATACACACTAAAGACACATTTCACTACAAGTGCACTTGCAACTGCACTGAAACTGCACTTGTAGTGCAAAGTGGATTTGCCCTTAGGAAATAACCCCCATTTTCTCAGAAAACAACAATGACATCACCCCAAAAGTGTTGTAGCGTTGAGACAATAATCCACACATTCTTGATTAAAATTTTTTTTAATACCTGCACAATCACATGTGCATTTACCAAAGGTTTTTCTAACAAACCAACATGTTTGTTGTATAACAATTTTTGTGGTGGCATTATCAAAAATCAAAATGTCCATTTTAGATAAAACAGGCCTGTGTAAAACCAACAAGAAAAGACACAAATCTTGAACTTACAAACGTCACATTTGGTCTAATTTGAAGGCAATATCAGACATGAGTATTTAGGAAATGTGTTTGATATAGCGTTCAGATGGGGGGAAATCACCCCCGGAAAAGCCAAATTTGGAAGATGCACACCAATTTACGAATGTCAACATGTGCTAGCTGCCATCACGGGGGATCAAGGGATGTGTTTTGGGGGAGCAAGCCCTTCCTCACCGCTACTTTATAATTGAGGAAGGGGTTGCACCCCCAAAACGCGTCCATTGATCTCACGTGATGGCAGCTAGCACATGTTGACACTGTGTGCATCCTCCAAATTTGGCTTTTTGAAAAATCACAAAAGCATTTAGCACATTGTAGCACACAAAAGAAGAAAGTGATTGGGAGGGAGTGATTTTAAACTCGCCCCAAAACATCAATGAAGTTTTTATTTTTTGGAATAACATCATTGATGTTTTGCTTGATGATTTCCAATTGTAAATTACACCCCATGATCTCCCCGATTAGGATCTGGGCACTTTCAGATGTGAAAGGATCTGGATCCACACCATCACGATCACCTAAAAAGAGAGGAACCCCAAAATAAATTAGGTTTCAAAAAAATGCCGCCATCCATCTCTTATCTGAGCCTGTGGTCGCAGACACTCACCTTTTGTGGTGACAAGTTCCACCACATCTTCTTCCTCCTGCTCAGCTTGTGTTGGGGGGATTTCCCCTTCTTCCAGGGGGGGGGGGCTCTGGTCTCCTCGGATGAGGGGTGTCCTCCGAGTCTTTCATTCCCTATGTAAAACAAAAATGGTATACTTAGCACACAGATATTTAATGTCAGAACTATAAAGATGAAACATTGCTTGGAAGTGGGGTACAATTGTCAATTTTAGCAGAGTTCCAAGATGTAGCTTTTTTAGTGTCCTTTGTCAACCTGCAATACTTTACCTGTTTGGTACAAGCTTCCCAGATGGAGACCCCCCTATAGTGTACACTGGAGCACCTGTGTGGCCCCCCTAATAAAAATGGTGTTCTTGTGTCCCACACTAGTGCTCCTGTGTCCAGATGTGAAAACAGCTGCTGAGTGTCCTCTCCTTACACAGAATCTAGTTTGCATTTCATTCTAGTAACAAAGCCATTTACACAACCCAATTCTTTGAAGACAAGTATAGGGCGTCAAAATGGTGGCCAAATGCCTATGGGCTAAACAATGGTATTTTATAGTTGGAACGAAAAATGTTTGATCCGAAGGAATAATGTGCCCATGAACATGAAAGTTGCCATTTTAAACTGTGCAACAGTTCCTAAAAGCACGTGGAGCAGCACGAACGTAATAAACATAAAGAATATGAACACGGCACAACTACTTACTTTTTTGCAGCACTCTCCGGATCTTTCGGTACTGCTCATGTTCTTGTAATTTCAGGTCCGACCACCGCTTCCTGAGCTGATCTTTCGATCGTCGTACCCCGAAATTCCGGTGCAGACTCCTGACCACTTTTGCCATGATCTTGGCCTTTCGGACATTGGGGTTGGGGTAAGGCCCATACTTCCCGTCATAGTCGGCCTTCTTCAGGATGTCCACCATCTCCAACATCTCCCCAAAGGACATATTTGAGTCCTTAAATCTCCTTCTGGATCGGGACGTGTCCGGATCCGGCCTTTCCTCCTCCTCCTCGTTGCTAAAATTAGCACGCACCTGCTGTCTATCCGCCATGTGCTCTTCCCCCACTGCACAGAACGAAAAGGGGCGGGGAATAGACTAGAAAGAACGTCAGGGGCGGGCGGAGTTATACGCATGCGCAGTGTGTATAAAGCGTAACACACGTGCGTATTACGTACGATCTGTGAGCGGAGGAAGGAGCATCGGAGACGCCGATCGTGATAACGAAGGTAAGATCTAAACTTGCGCCTATACTGCTTCGAAATGGAAGCCTATATTGTAACAAGATTAGGGGAGTTTGGCCTGACATTAGGGTTTGTCTTGTGTTGTGTCTTGCAGAGAAAATGGATGGGTTCAACGACCACAATTTCCTGCCACTGTTCATTGACAAATACAGGGAGCTGCCCTGTCTGTGGCAGGTCAGACACCCCCACTATAATCACAAACAGAAGAGGCAGGCAGCGCTGGAGAAACTGCTGGAGTTGGTGAAGCCGGTGGTCCCCACAGCAACCATCCCCTATTTAAAAGCCAAAATTGGTGGCCTAAGGAGCACATATCTGAGGGAGCGCAAGAAGGTCACAGATTCCCAGAGATCCGGAGCTGCAGCAGATGACGTTTATGTCCCCAGGCTGTGGTACTACGAGAGACTGCGATTTCTGTCAGACCACACTGAAGTCAGGGAATCCCTCTCTACTCTTCCTTCCACTCTTCCTTCCACCCCAGCTAAGGCTTCCGATGTCCAACCTGGGCCTTCCAGCCAGGAAGAAGTGGAGGAGCCCAGCTGGAGTCAGGTATAGCATTCTTCTACTGATTTCTGGTCAATAAATAAATGATCTTTACTAGATGTTATTATTGATCACTATTTGCTGATTGAAAAAAGTGTTTTACATATCAATAGACAGTAGTGGGCACCCAAAATTGGGACAAGAATGAAAAATGCTGGGCTCAGAAGGATAGTCTGTTATATTTGTTAACATTCAATTTGCAGCAGTCAGGAGGTGAAAATTGTGTGTGATTGATGGAAAAAATACTAAAACTATGTCCCTTTTTCATACACAGGAAGACCTCAGCCAGGAGGAGGCTGTGGAATGTGGCAGTCAGGAGGAGGCGGTGATTAGTGTCAGCCAGGAGGAGGCGGGGCTAAGTGGCAGCCAGGAGAAGCCAGGGACCAGTCGCAGCCTGACTGAGTCTCAGGTTCCTCCCCTCTGCCTGCCATATAAACGAGCCAGGAAGGCCACTCCGAGTCCCGTGCAGGATTCAGCGTTCAGGCTGATCCAGGAGGCTTCTGCGTCCCTCAGAGCCTTACCAACTCCTAAAGAGGCCTTTGCCTGCATGGCTGCCACCAAATTACAGGGCATGCAGGAGGGTCAACGCAGACTCTGTGAGGACCTGCTTTATAAAATGCTACGTAAGGGGGTGAGTGGGGAACTAACACCCAAGACGGATGTTATTGAGTTGGACGATCCTACGCCTCCTCCTGCTGCCACAACTCCACCACCACAGCCACCGCGTGGAAGGAGGCGTGGAAAGAAGACCAAAGAGTGATGACCCTGGGTTCAGTCTGGTCTGACAGAAGATGCAGTCTCTCGTATGACCACAGCCTGGGGACACAGATGTCATCTGCTGCTTTCCGGATCTCTGGGACTTCTGGACCAGACTGCCCTCCCTTAGATATGGACTCCTCAGGCCACCAATTTTGCTTGAAAATAATATATGTCTGCCCTGGGGGTCCAAGGCTTCACCCACTTCTGCAGTTTCTCCAGCGTTGCCTCCCTCTTTGTTTAGTTGTGAGCCCTTAATAACATTTTTTTTGGTCAATTCTACTCTCCTGTGTGTGTTTTCATCCAAAAAGGACAGTTTGTTGGTGACGATTCTGGTACATTTCTAAAGTACAATGTGAAATAACAAGGGACAACAACACCAAACAATCTCCTACAGATTAAATAGAACAACATATCAATGGTGTTGTGGGAACTTGTCACAAAAAACACACAAAAACATTTTCGGGAGTACAAATCAAAATCGCAAAAAAAAAAGAAAAAAATACAAACACAAAAAAACAAATCTACATTAAAGCCCAAAAAATATATAAAAAATATACAAAAATATGTTGTCAGATGTGAGAAATCAAAATATATTGAGGGAATCCCGATAAATAGTAACAAAATAAGTTTGTGAGAAGTGTATGTGAATATGAGCAGCAAAACTACTTAATTCTTGTCACATTATAAAGAAGAAGAGAGTGCGCTGTATTAAACCATTTTGAACATTGCAGCGTGACGAAAGTGCTGTATCCATTGCGAACGCTATGTTTACCAGAATGAGCTGTTCCGTCTTGGAATTTCTTCTGAGCATACGTGGAACTTTGTGCGTCGGAACAGGCCACACACGTTCGGAATTGACGCAATCGGATTTTGTTGTCGGAAAATTTTATCTCCTGCTCTCCAACTTTGTGTTTCGGAAAATCCGATGGAAAATGTCCGATGGAGCCCACACACGGTCAGAATTTCCGTCAACACGCTCCGATCGGACATTTTCCATCGGAAAATCCGACCGTGTGTACGGGGCATAAGTCTCCTCTTCTCTTTGGATTACTTCCCTCGTGTGAAATCCCTGGTGTCCCTGCCAGTCCCTCTGCTTTCCTATAAAATAAAACTGACCACACCAAGAAGAGCACACCGTGGTCAGTTCTCCAGCTATGCTGGGAAGTCAATATGCTCTCCTCCAATGATCAGACTTGTTCTGACACACCCCCTCTGCACAGCCATTCACCGGGAAGATCAGAGTGCTGTTGCTTCTTTTCCCCCAGCTCCTATGCAGCTGTGAACAGAGGGAATGTGATCATCTATTTAAAAAAAAGGGGGGGGGAGGTATTTATATATATATATTTTTTATATATACAAATGTTTTGCCTTTCATTTCAATTTTAAACTGAATAGGTTGTTTACCATGTGATCGTTTACAATCGCTTTAAGCTTACCTAAAGGTAAAGATGGCTATACTACTTCACAATGCAATCATATAGATGGATTTGTTTTCTAAGGACTGGTCAGTTAACATATTACATTCTTGTTTTTGGGTTTAGATACATTTTAGATATTTTTCACATTTTACATCTCAAATGCTTTAATATATAATTTGATATATTGATTTTTAATCTCTGCGTTTTTTACGTACTTTAATAAATGTTCATCCCATAGGTCCTATTTTGTTCCTGAGACACTGTTACAACAAGCAAAATATGTGATTAATAAATACATTTCTAATGAATCCATGTTTGCCTTAAAACATGTCAGGATACAATGATTGATGTAACTGTTGTCTCCTTTGGGAGTATATTAAACTGGCATCAATAACAATAGTTAACTCACCCTATTATCTCTCAGTTAATGAAGTCCCTCAAGGGTTTGTCACCTTCTATATCTGCGATATAAAATCAAGCATTGATTGCCAATGTTTGTGTTGTGGTCTGTTCTCATGTGGGTTATTGGAATATTTTGGAGTCTTTAGATTAACTAGGTACATTTTTCTAAACTCACATTTCATTGCTGGGGGTTTAGAACGTTAATTATATTGGTGAATGCATGCAGGTAGAGATTTCCAGACTTCTTGTCTGTAGAAGAATATATACACCATGCCATTAATGCTCATGTGTGTGTAAAGGCAGGCATCCCAATAACTTTGGTAATATAGTGTATATCTATAGCTATATATATATATATCTATAGCTATATATATATATATCTATAGCTATATATATATATATATATATATATATACTATATTACCAAAAGTATTGGCGACGCCTGCCTTTACACACACATGAGCATTAATGGCATCCGCAGGCTTAGTCCGTAGGGTTCAATATTGAGTTGGCCTTTATGGACCTTGCTTTGTGCACTGGTCCAAATCATTTGGTGGAGGGGGGATTATGGTGTGGGGTTGTTTGTTCAGGGGTTGGGCTTGGCCTCTTAGTTCCAGTGAAGGGAACTCTTAAGGCGTCAGCATACCAAGACATTTTGGACAATTTCATGCTCCCAACTTTGTGGGAACAGTTTGGGGATGGCCCCTTCCTGTTCCAACATGACTGCACACCAGTGCACAAAACAAGGTCCATAAAGACATGGATGAGCGAGTTTGGGGTGGAGGAACTTGACTGGCCTGCACAGAGTCCTAACCTCAACCCGATAGAACACGTTTGGGATGATTTAAAGCAGAGATTGTGAGCCAGACCTTCTCGTCCAACATCAGTACCTGACCTTACAAATGCACTTCTGGAAAAATGGTCAAACATTCCCATAGACAAACTCCTGAACCTTGTGGCCAGCCTCCCCAGAAGAGTTGAAGCTGTTATAGCTGCAAAGGGTGGGCCAACCCAATATTAAACCGTACGGACTAAGACTGGGATGCCATTAAAGTTCATATGTGTGTGTAAAGACAGGTTTCCCAATACTTTTAATAATATAGTGTATATATATATACCGTTTGATGGCACAGTGGCTGCCTTTGATGGGCACAGTGAGGCTGCAATTGATTTTTTTTTTTCAGAATTTTTCAGTTTGTTTGCGCTCCCCTAAAAAATTTGAGCACCAGCCGCCACTGAAGTCCACTGAGGATATTTCTCCTCATTTCCTGTCCCCTTGATATTTTTACAAGAATGGTGGATGAGTTGTCATTGGAAAGGAATACAATTTTATCAGAAGTTCACACTGGTATTTCCATTGGAAAGAATAATCACCACTTCCAGTTCTAAAAGAAACTGAAAGAAAAGCAGGCCAATGTGGACACAGATTTTAATAAAATATTGGGGTTGATTTACTAAGACTGGAGAGTGCAAAGTTTGGTGCAGCTGTGCATGGCAGCCAATCAGCTTCCAACTTCATCTTGTTCAAGTAAGCTTTGACCAAAAAAAAATAGAAAACTGGAAGTTGATTGGTTTCTATGCAGACCAGATTTTGCACTCGCCAGTTTTAGTAAATCAAGCAATGTGCCATCATTTAGTTCTTTATGAAGGAGGGGTGCAGGCTGTTTGACATCCACAGAAGGCTACAGAATATTTACGGAGATGACACATTGACAACACCAATGTGCAAAGATGGAAGTCTAGAAAAGGAGAAACCAGCATTGAAGGCAAACCAAACAGAGGGAGACCATCAATGTTGGACAGTCTACACCCCTCCTTCATCCAGAACTTAATGACGATACATTAATTCTGCCAGGGCTTTTTTTCTCAAACAATAGGTGCTGGAACTTAACCACGGCCCCACAAAACCCCTCCCCCTACACACACACCCCAAATCATATCAAATAATGGGTGTATTCAGTCAAATTTCACAAAAACAGTAGGAGGGTCTTAAAGGGGAAAAAAAAACAGGATTGCACTACATACAGAGTGCAGAGTTGTCACTTGTAAACACAGAAACCAGAATTTGTGTTTACAAGTGATTGTGGTGAGCAGGCACCAAAGGGTCTGAGCCAGAGGTGGTGGAACTAAGTTCCACCAAGTTCCCCCTGAAAAAAAGCCCTGAATTCTGCTTGGAATCCATTTTTTACCTGCAATGTAACACACCTACCAACGTGTGAACTTTGAACAACCTATGTAAGTTAACCTCTTCAGCTCCGGAAGGTTTACCACCTTTCCTGACCAGGTCATTAAGGCACTGTGTTACCTTAACTAACAATTACTAACACGCGGACGTGCAACGTTGTACCCAAATACATTTTTTGTCCTTTTTTTCCCACAAATAGAGTTTACTTTTGGTGGTATTTGATCACCTGGCTGCCGAGTAAACCGGAAGTGACATTGTGACGTCGTTTTCTGAGTCCTACATCGGAGACCCGATCAAAGGTGAATCAGGCTTTGTTTGGGTCTCTGGCCAGCTGGCGGATGTGCCGGTTGGTGACTAGGGTCTCCCAGTGGGACAGGACACCCGGGCGGATCGGTGGAAGGTGGTGAGAGTTGGGGGGAGTCCCCTCCCACTGCTTGTAATAACACCTGAGTGGCTGCTTAGCGGCATCGGTTATCATTACAAGAAACCTGAGCGTCAGCTTTAAAAAGCAGTACCAATCACCCGTGTACAACCATTTCAGCAAAATGACGTACAGGTACGTATTTTTGTCTCAAGTGTTTTAGGTTTACAATCACTTTAACCACTTCAGCCCCGGAAGATTTGGCTGCTGAATGACCAGGCCATTTTTTGCGATTCGGCACTGCATTGTTTTAACTGACAATCGTGCGATCGTGCAGCATTGCACCCAAACAAAATTGACGTCCTTTTTTTCCCACAAATAGAGCTTTCTTTTGGTGGTATTTGATCGCCTCTGCGGTTTTTATTTTTTGCGCTATCAACAAAAACAGAATGACAATTTTGAAAAAAACACAATATTTTGTACTTTTTGCTATAATAAATATCCCTATTTTTTTTTTAAAAAAGCAAATTTTTTCTCAGTTAAGGCCAATATTTATTCTTCTACATATTTTTGGTAAAAAAAAATCACAATAAGCGTATATTGATTGGTTTGCGCAAAAGTTATAGCGTCTACAAAATAGGGGATAGATTTATAGCATTTTTATTATTATTTTTTTTTACTAGTAATGGCGACGATCTGCGATTTTTATCAGGACTGCGACATTATGGCGGACACATCGGATACTTTTGACACATTTTTGTTACCATTGGCATTTATACAGCGATCAGTGCTATAAAAATGCACTGATTACTGTAAAAAATGTCACTGGCAGGGAAGGGGTTAACACTAAGGGGGCGATCAAGGGGTTAACTGTGTTCCCTGTGTGTGTTTCTAACTGTGGGGGGGAGGGGACTGACTAGAGGAAATGACAGATCGTGGTTCCTGGCTATTAGGAACGCACGATCTGTCTCTCCTAAAATAACAGAACAGGGATTTCATGTGTTTACACACACACATCCCTGTTCTGCCTCTCGAGCCCGCGATCGATCGCAGCCAGTGGTCATCGCGACCATCGGCCATGAGCATCGGCACCCCCGCAGTGCAGGGCGCGTGTGCGCTCGCCCCCGTCAGTGCGCACGCCTGCTATCCCACTTAAAGGAGCCGACGTATAGCTACGACGGCTCGCGGGATCGTGCCGCCCTGTCGTAGTATAATGACGGTGGCTGGTCGGCAAGCGGTTAAAGAGTTTTTGTACAAGTCTCTCTGTCTGTAAAAAAAAAAAAATGCTGTTTTTTTTTAAAAATATATAAAAATTGTGTGCTATTACTTAAGAATTTAACATTATTTGTTTAATAAATATGCATGTCTTCTATATTACAGTAAAAAGATTACAGTAAAATTGGGAAAATGTCAGACAATAAGACTGAAGTGATGGGATTTATTCTCCTTGGATTTCCAGACCTTCACCTATTTCAGATTCCGGTCTTCCTTCTTTTCACGTTGATCTATGCATCAACAGTAGCTGAAAATGCCTTCATAATTGCCATGGTAATGATTAGCCATCATTTACATAGCCCAATGTATTTTTTCCTCAGTCATCTTTCAGCATGTGACATTTTAATCAGCACAAATGTCGTACCAAACACACTTCATATTCTATTAAATAACTCCACCTACATGTCGGTTCAAAGCTGCTTTGTCCAGTTGTATTTTTTTGGTTCTTCCGCCATTATAGAAAATTGCCTCCTCTCTG
Source organism: Lithobates septentrionalis (assembly GCA_037952835.1). Lineage (NCBI taxonomy): Eukaryota > Metazoa > Chordata > Amphibia > Anura > Ranidae > Lithobates > Lithobates septentrionalis. The sequence goes on from JBBDGP010001745.1 coordinate 1,094,331, forward strand.
TGATGTCCTATGATCGGTATTTGGCCATCTGTAACCCGTTGCACTATGCCTCCATGATGGCTTTCCCTCTTCATTATTATCTTGCTATTTGGTCTTGGTCAATGGGTTTCGTAATAGCCATTATCACTAATTTCCTTGTACTTCAGGTTCGGTTTTGTGGTTCAAATGTCATCGACCACTTCTTTTGTGATCTTCCTCCCCTGTTGGGGATTTCCTGTTCAGATTCATCGGCCGTGCAAATAGCGGTGTCAGTGGTGGCTGGGGTGATTGGGCTTCTACAGTTGTTGTTTGTTCTTGTAACCTACATTTGCATCTTTAAAGCCATCTTCCAAATTTCAACCGCAGCTGGGAGGAAGAGAGCTTTCTCTACCTGCAGTGCTCATGCGTCTGTTGTATGTACATATTATGGATCACTTATTTCTCTTAATTTAGTGCCATCCAAAGGATATTCTTCAAACTTAAAGAAAGCCTTATCAGTTTTGAACACCGTGTTGACCCCTTTATTCAACCCCATCATATACAGCCTGAGGAACCAAGAATTACAGGAAGCCCTACACCAGCTGACATTCTTAAGAAAACATTTCAAAAAGAGTTGACAATTTAGTTATAAGAAATACTATTAATAATTGTATACTTGAAAGCCATTCCTTTATATACATATTATAGATATGATAAAAGATAACTTTATTATAGAATTAGCTTATAAAATAAAATAAATAATTGCTTAGTTTATTTATCGGCAGCCATAGTGAAGATGCTATTTTCCGTATGTGTTGTATTTTTTTTGTTTCCTGTGACGAAACGCGTCTGGGAGGGACGTTCTGACGTCACCACGTTTGCCCTGTTGTGGACGGGAGCTATCTGAGTGCCGGCCGGCATCACTGTTTTCCTTTCGTTTTCTGAATGTAAGTGTTTTTACCTTTGAATAAATTGGATTTGTTACGGTATGACACTATTGGCTGCTTCTCCTTTCTGAACACCTATGATCGGAGCTTGTGAGGATTCTGCCGGGACGGGATCGCGGTGACGCCACCACCATTTCGTTTTTGGCCCCTTCTAGCTGATCCTTTGGTGAGCAGGAACCCCTTCAGTTCTGGTCAGGACCTCATTCTGGGTTTACCAGGGCTATTAGCCTACCGCTGTCATACCTTCACTGGTTTACCATCTGGTAAGCGGCCCCCCATATCTGAGCACCGGGTGTTTTATTTATTTTCCTCCTTGGATTTGTACTCGCCTATTTTAAAATTCCACTTCTGGTAATCAGATATAATTATTAGTTTTTGATTTATAGACATCACTCTTTTTTTGCATGTTGCATGTCACTTCCCCCTTTTTTTGCCTTCACGCCCCTGGTTTGCTATACATTTTGGGGTCTCATGATCCTTTAAATGTTTTTTTGTATGAGCACTCCTTTTTAGGGTAATTATTTTTGTCAGTATTACGCTATGTTTTTTGTATGTTTTTCTACACCTATGTGGATTCGGTCCGCTACATGAGTCTGTCGGATCCTACCCCTCTTGGAGCACGCTGAAAGGCCCAGGCTGGGTTTAAAGCCACCTGCTTAACCTCGCTTACGTTCTGGTAAGCAGAATATCCAAAAGTTTGTTCTCGATTCATCATTTAGGAGGATCTATTATGCCATGTGGACTTTGTTAAACCTTTTTTCAATTATATTGATTGGACTCATTTTTTAGCGCGGTTTATTTGTTTTTTATTTTTGTCTTGTGGGCCCCACTTCTAACCGCAGCTTATTGTACTTTACTTAATTCATCTTATTTTAGGGTGTCATTGTATCTATATTCACTATATATTATTGGTTTATATTTTTTACTGTTTTTTTCCAAGCGTAATTTTTGTTTTTTATTAGTTATAAGAAATACTATTAATAATTGTATACTTGAAAGCCATTCCTTTATATACATATTATAGATATGATAAAAGATAACTTTATTATAGAATTAGCTTATAAAATAAAATAAATAATTGCTTACTTTATTTATCGGCAGCCATAGTGAAGATGCTATTTTCCGTATGTGTTGTATTTTTTTTTGTTTCCATCTAGTTGCTTATAGAGTAAACTGCTGCAGTGCCTTGAAAAAGTATTCATACCCATTGAAATTTTCCACATTTTGTCATGTTACAACCAAAAACGTAAATGTATTTTTAATTGGGATTTTATGTGATAGACCAACACAAAGCTGCACATAATTGTGAAGTGAAGGGAAAATGATAAATGGTTTTCAATTTTTTTTTTACAAATAAATATGTGAAAAATGTGGGGTACATTTGTATTCAGCCCCCCTGAGTCAATACTTTGTAGAATCACCTTTCACTGCAATTACAGCTGCAAGTCTTTTTGGGGATGTCTCTACCAGCTTTGCACATCTAGAGAGTGACATTTTTGCCCATTCTTCTTTGCAAAAAAGCTCAAGCTCTGTCAGATTGGATGGAGAGTGCCTGTAAACAGCAATTTTCAAGTCTTGCCACAGATTCTCAATTGGATTTAGGTCCGGACTTTGACTGGGTCATTCTAACACATGAATATGCTTTGATCTAAACCATTTCATTGTCGCTCTGGCTGTATGTTTAGGGTCATTGTCCTGCTGGAAGGTGAACCTCCACCCCAGTCTCAAGTCTTTTACAGACTCTAACAGGTTTTCTTCTAAGATTGCCCTGTATTTGGCTCCATTCATCTTCCCATCAACTCTGACCAGCTTCCCTGTCCCTGCTGAAGAAAAGCATTCCCACAACATGATGCTGCCACCACCATGTTTCACGGTGGGGATGGTGTGTTCAGGGTGATGTGCAGTGTTAGTTTTCTACCACACATCATATTTTGCTTTTAGGTTAAAAAGTTTAATTTTTGTCTCATCTGACCAGAGCACCTTCTTCCACATGTTTGATGTGTCCTCCACATGGCTTCGCGCAAACTGCAAATGGGACTTCTTATGGCTTTCTTTCAAGAATGGCTTTCTTCTTGCCACTCTTCCATAAAGGCCAGATTTGTGAAGCGCACGACTAATAGTTGTCCAGAGGACAGATTCTCCCACCTGAGCTGTGGATCTCTGCAGCTCCTCCAGAGTTACCATGGGCTTCTTGGCTGCTTCTCTGATTAATGCTCTCCTTGCCCAGCCTGTCAGTTTAGGTGGACAGCCATGTCTTGGTAGGTTTGCAGTTGTGCCATACTCTTTCCATTTTTGGATGATGGATTGAACAGTGCTCCGTGAGATGTTCAAAGCTTGGGATATTTTTTTATAACCTAACCCTGCTTTAAACTTCTCCACAACTTTATCCCTGACCAGTCTGGTGTGTTCCTTGGCCTTTATAATGCTGTTTGTTCACTAAGGTTCTCTAACAAACCACTGAGGGCTTCACAGAACAGCTGTAATTATACCGAGATTACATTTCACACAGGTGTACTCTATTTTCTACTTCTGAAGGCAATTGGTTCCACTAGATTTTAGTTAGGGGTATCAGAGTAATGGGGGCTGAATATAAATGCACACCACACTTTTCATATATTTATTTTCAAAAAAAAGGTGAAAATAATTTATCATTTTCCTTGCACTTCACAATTATGTGCCACTTTGTGTTGGTCTATCACATAAATTCCCAATAAAATACATTTACGTTTTTGGTTGTAACATGGAAAATATCAAGGGGTATGAATACTTTTTCAAGGCATTGTATTAAATCCTAACTGCCAATTGTCACTACTCAAATTTCTCCAAACTGGAGCACTCAGAAGCTCACAAAATAATTTTTTACAGTGTATCCTCCTCTACCAGTGAAATTACAAATGCATTCACCAGAAAATATTGGTTGACAGGCACACAGGAAGTGACGCAGGTATTCAAGCTCGCTGCTCATGGATTTTACACTGTTTGTATCTGTGTTCGTGTGAGTAGCACTAGCTATTCTTATTAATAAATTGTTTTAAATGCTACTACACTATACGAGTATCCTTTCCTTCTACATATCACATGGGTGAGTCTGGGAGGATCCCCAGACTTAGGATCCCTAGAGAAGAGTTCACAACCCCTCCTACCAAGCCACACACTGGACTAAAGAGAGGGTGACCCCAAAGTTGGATTGTTCTATGTGAGAGAGGAGGACTATCTACAGCCACTGGAGCCCATCAGATTATTCACATATGATGTTACCTTACAGCAGTAAGGTGAGAGGCCAATTTGCACAGAGATGTCACTGCAATGAAAGAAGAGACACGTGTAATTTTTATTTTATTTATTGCACGGTGGAAGTATTTATCCCTCCTTTTTTATTCACTGTTTTTGAAAACTTTATATGGACTTCCTATGCTGTTTATGAGTAGCACCTACACTCACGTTTTGATGAATAATTTTGTTTTATTATCTTTTGATATTCATTCTGTGCCATTTACTATTTGACGTTTTATCACCTTTTATATTTATTGTTTTTTGGATGACATTTCACCGTTTCACAGTATTGTTTTGGCACTTACCAGGAGAGTGGTTCATATTGTTTTATTTACTCATTTGCAGTATCTTCATCTTGTTTCTATATACTTACCACTTATTTCCTACCACTTATTGACCTGAAAGCCCAATTCCATGTTTGACGTTCCTTTAGGTTGTAAACACACTTTGAAAAAAAAAAAACTAACACCTGTAAGACAAAGGCATAATGAGCTAGTATGCATAGCATACTAGCTCATTATGCATAGCATACATTACATTATGCATAGCATACTAGCTCATTATGTAATACTCACCTGAGATTGAAGCCCTTGCTGCACTGCTCGTACACAGCACCGGCCGACGACATCACTCCCGGGGGTTACTTCCGGGTATCGCGGCTCTGGTGCTGTGATTGGCCGGAGCCGCGATGATGTCACTCCCGCGCATGCGTGTGGTAACGGCACACTCACTGAAGTAAAGGCACATATGTGCTATTGCTTCAGTTTGTGTCAGTGTGCATGTGCCGGCACATGCAAATACAGGGGTATCTCCTAAACCGTCCAAGTTTAGAAGATATCCTAGGTAGCTACAGCTAAGCCTTATTATAGGCTTAGCTGTAGCACAAAGTGGTCTGTGCCGGTATCATGTGATTGCTGTGGCCAATCACAACAGATTACATGACAGTTGTACAAAAAACTTACCATGCCTCTTACTAAATACCTTGTGCTGTCTATTTTCCAAAAAAGGGGGTCATTTGGGGGTTATTTGTACTGGCCTTTCAAGGGCCTCAAAAAATGAGATAGGCCGTCAGTACATCAAGATAGATCAATTTTCCGATATATACAGTACCATAATATACACTGATTTGGGGTATTTTCACCAAAGAAATCTAGCAGAATAAATTTTGGCCTAAATTTATGAAAAATTATTATTTATTTGCAAAATTTTATAAGAGAAACAAAGAAAAATTTTTTTTTTCCAAATTTTCTCTTTTTCTGTTTATTTAAAAAAAAAAAAAAAAAAAAAAACTGCCCTAGCAACAAGACAGGGTGTGGGGATTTATGAGAGCTTTTCAGACAGACTTCCGGGGAGCCTGAATGGCATATGGGTATGACAATATGATTGAAAATTTTACAAAGATGCCATTTTTTATTATCTGCTTGTGCCCCTGACCTGCATGGGCTATTTTCTTGAAAAAGGTGAACTTAGCCATTAAGGTTAATACTGAGCCTTATACATCATTGACCTTTTCTTTGTTTTATGAAGAGCGTTGTACAGTGCAAGCTATTATTAGAATTAGAAAGAAGATAAATGTAACAAAAAAAATGAAAATCACAATCTTTGAGATGACATAGATGTCTTTTTTAGACACAGCATAGAGGTGGCTCAAAAACATCAATTTTGTCTAATGTGTTAACATATAGGAGCTTTTTTTATTAGGTAAATGCAATGGGGTTCATTTACTAAAGGCAAATAGACTGTGCACTCTGTAAGTGCGGATGCTCCAGAGCTTAGTAAATGTGGAAAAACTCTGTTGACTTTCACCATCTACTCATGTGCAAACAAAAATTATGTTTTTTTTTTTCAATTTTATTTTCCTTGCTTGTGATTGGGTAATCTTTGCAAAGTGAAGCTTTATGTCATTTATTAAGCTGTGGAGCAACTGCACTTGCAAAGTGCACAGTCTGTTTTCCTTTAACCACCTCAGTATGGTTCTATAGCCAAAAGATGGCTACAGTGTGGCTCTCCTGTTCTGGGAAGGCGTCCATGGACAAAACTGATCACAGATTGAAGTAGAGAGGCAATTACAGTCGCCCTTTACCATGTGATCAGCTCCGTCCAATCACAGCTGATCACATGTAAACATACTTGTCGGTTATCAGCATGTCTTTCCTCATGCGCTGTCACTGTATGAGGAAAGGGGAGCCGATAACCAGCAAGGCGGACAGGGCACAGTTACATTGATAATCAGGGCACTGATTATCATTGCAGCTTATCAGTGCCCATCAGTGCCACCTATCAGTGTATCGGGACTCATCAGTGCAGCCTCGTCAGTGCCTCCTCATCAGTGCCCAGCAGTGCAGCTTATCAGTGCCCATCAATGCAGCCTCACAAGTGCCCATCAATGCAGCCTCACAAGTGCCCATCAGTGCAGCCTCATCAGTGCCCATCAGTGCAGCCTCACTAGTGCCAATCAGTGCAGCCCCACTAGTGCCAATCAGTGCAGCCCCACTAGTGCCAATGAGTGCAGCCTAACCAGTGCCCATCAATGCAGCCTTACCAGTGCCCATCAGTGCAGACTCATCAGTGCCCATCAGTGCAACCTCACCAGTGCCCATTAATGCAGCCTTACCAGTGCCAATCAGTGCAGCCTCACCAGCGCCCATCAATGTAGACTCATTAGCACCCATCAGTGCAACCTCACCAGTGCCCATCAATGCAGCCTCACCAGTCCTATCAATGCAGCCTCACCAGTGACAATCAGTGCAGCCTCACCATTGCCCATCAATGCAGCCTCACCAGTGCCCATCAATGCAGCCTCATTAGTGCCCATCAATGCAGCCTCATTAGTGCCCATCAATGCAGCTTCGCCAATGCCAGTCAATGCAGCCTCACCAGTGCCCATCAGTGCAACCTCATTAGTGCCCATCAGTGCAGCCTCATCAGTGCCCATCAGTGTCCATCAGTGCAGGATCATCAGTGCCCATCAGTGCAGGATCATCAGTGCCCATCAGTGCATTATCATTAGTGCCCATCAATGCAGGCTCATCAGTGCCCATCAGTGCCCATCAGTGCAGCCTCACCAAGCCCATCAATGCAGCCTCATCAGTGCACATCAGTGAACAAGAAATATTACTTTTTTGCTAAATGTTATGACAGAAACTAAGAAAACCTTTTTTTTTTTAGCAAAAAACAAACAAAAACAACTAATAATGATTCAAATCCACCAAAAGCAAGTTCTATAAGTCTAAAAAAAAAGGTACAAATGTAATTTGGGTACAGTGTTGCATGATCCCGCAATTGCCATTTTACGAGTGACAGCACTGAAAGCTGAAAACTGGCCTAGGCAGGAAGGGGGTGAAAGTGCTCTGTATTGAAGTATTTAATAAATCAGCCCCACTCTTTACTTTGTAAGTGAAGTTGCACTCCACAAGCCAATTTTCCTCAGAGATTAATGAATGTGGTGAAATTGCAAAGGAAAAAAAAGGGGGGGGGGGATTTTTGCTTGTGCATGATTGGATAATGGAAGTCAGCAGAGCTTCACCTAATTCACTAAACTCGGGGGATAATTCCCTTGCAGATTGCAAATGCACTCGCAAAGTAAACAGTCCATTTGCTTTAGTAAATCAACACCATTGACCATTTACATTCCATATGTTCTTCTCCTCTTGTGAAACCTTTAGGTTAATTAACTAGGTAGGTAATTAGTAGGTGAGGTTGAAAAAGACACAAGTCCATCAAGTCCAACCTTTCTAGCTGGTGATCCTGTGCTTTCCATATCAAAATACATTTACTTTAGTATCTCATTTTAAACAAAAATCATAAATATTATGGCAGAAGAGAAGATTAATCCTAAACCTAAAATTTGCTTTGATTGATTTGCTTTTTTTACATATCATTATCTTTACCATAAAAAACAATATAAATTCAAGGATCCATTTTGAATTTCATGGACAGTTTGGTTTTACATTTCTTTAGGGATTTATTTATGATTTGTAATGATCTCTTCATCCCAAGAGTAATACAAAACAAACAATAATCCAGCTTAGGAAATAATATAAATTGTGTGCATTTCATGTTCATGCATATTACCTGAAGGTGTGACTTTGAATTTCACCCGAGGAGTGTGAAATATTTTATTTTCTTCCAACAAGACCAAATATTTACAGGCGCAACAATACAATAAAACTCAACTATTTGACTTTAGAATGGGCAGACAAACATCCATTTGGTACTGAAAAGATATTAGTATCAAATTTTCTTTGTAGATTCTTTTTTCTGCCCTAAAAATTCAGATTGCATTTGATTATTCTTAAAACAGAACTCCAGCAAAAAAAAAAAGAAGGTAAAAATGAATAGCTCATTAAAAGATAAAGGAACAAACTCAGTTTTGCTGTATTTTCTAAATTCCATCTTGAGGTTTCCGATACAATACTATTTTTTTCTGCCATTAGATGCCCTCATTTTGATTGTCAGCATCATTAAACCCATTTCGTCTGAGCCCAGGCCTTATTAGCCTCATATTGTGGTTTTCCAGTGAATGAAAAATCAACACATTGATGAGCCCATATCTCTTGCACTCTGTGTTCACCTTCTATCAGTATGTTTCTTGTTAGCACATAAACTGATTGGCAGCTTGTACTTCTTCTCCTCCTTGTCACTCTCCGGCTCTTCTGTACAGGGATTCCAAGAGGCTTATACCAGGTAAAATTCAGGTACATATACTGCTTGAATTTAAAAAATAAATCTAATGAAGTATTACTGACCACAGAGCTGCATTAATGTGTGTCTTTTATTTATTTTTATTTTTTTTTCACAATCAAAGTTTATTGAGAGCAAATTCAGTATACATGTTAACCACTTGCCGACCGCCTCACGCCTATATACGTGAGCAGAGCGGCACGGGCAGGCAAAATCACGTACCTGAAACGTGATTGCCTTCCCGCGGGTGGGGGGTCCGATCGGACCCCCCCCCGGTGCCAGCTGCGGTCGGCATTTGGTTGGGAGCGATGAGAGACGAGGGGGAGACCATCCGATCGTGGCCCCCCCCTCGCGATCGCTCCCAGCCACTGACAAACATCCCCTGCCTCTGTATAGTACACAGAGGCAGAGGATGTGATGTCATCTCTCCTCGGCTGTCAGTTTCCGTTCCAGCGCCGAGGAGAGATGACATGTAAGTAAGTGCACAACACAAACACACACAGTAGAACATGCCAGGCATACATTACACCCCCGATCCCCCCCCGATCGCCCCCCGATCCCCCCCCAATCACCCCCCCCCCTGTCACAAACTGACACCAAGCAGGTTTTTTTTTTTTTTTTTTTTTTTTTTTCCTGATTACTGCATAGTGTCAGTTTGTGACAGTTAGCAGTGTTAGGACAGTTACTGTAACCCCCCTGTAGGTCTAGGGTACCCCCCTTACCCCCCCTAATAAAGTTTTAACCCCTTGATCACCCCCTGTCGCCAGTGTCGCTAAGCGATCATTTTTCTGATCGCTGTATTAGTGTCACTGGTGACGCTAGTTAGGGACGTAAATATTTAGGTTCGCCGTCAGTGTTTTATAGCGACAGGGACCCCCATATACTATCTAATAAATGTTTTAACCCCTTGATTGCCCCCTAGTTAACCCTTTCACCACTGATCACCGTATAACTGTTACGGGTGACGCTGGTTAGTTAGTTTATTTTTTATAGTGTCAGGGCACCCGCCGTTTATTACCGAATAAAGGTTTAGCCCCCTGATCGCCCGGCGGTGATATGCGTTGCCCCAGGCAGCGTCAGATTAGCGCCAGTACCGCGAACACCCACGCACGCACCGTACACGCACCATACACCTCCCTTAGTGGTATAGTATCTGATCGGATCAATATCTGATCCGATCAGATCTATACTAGCGTCCCCAGCAGTTTAGGGTTCCCAAAAACGCAGTGTTAGCGGGATCAGCCCAGATACCTGCTAGCACCTGCGTTTTGCCCCTCCGCCCAGGCGAGCCCAGCCCACCCAAGTGCAGTATCGATCGATCACTGTCACTTACAAAACACTAAACGCATAACTGCAGCGTTCGCAGAGTCAGGCCTGATCCCTGCGATCGCTAACAGTTTTTTTGGTAGCATTTTGGTGAACTGGCAAGCACCAGCCCCAGGCAGCGTCAGATTAGCGCCAGTACCGCTAACACCCACGCACGCAGCATACGCCTCCCTTAGTGGTATAGTATCTGAACAGATCAATATCTGATCCGATCAGATCTATACTAGCGTCCCCAGCAGTTTAGGGTTCCCAAAAACGCAGTGTTAGCGGGATCAGCCCAGATACCTGCTAGCACCTGCGTTTTGCCCCTCCGCCCGGCCCGGCCCAGCCCACCCAAGTGCAGTATCGATCGATCACTGTCACTTACAAAACTCTAAACGCATAACTGCAGCGTTCGCAGAGTCAGGCCTGATCCCTGTGATCGCTAACAGTTTTTTTTGTAGCGTTTTGGTGAACTGGCAAGCACCAGAGGCCTAGTACACCCCGGTCGTAGTCAAACCAGCACTGCAGTAACACTTGGTGACGTGGCGAGTCCCATAAGTGCAGTTCAAGCTGGTGAGGTGGCAAGCACAAGTAGTGTCCCGCTGCCACCAAAAAGACAAACACAGGCCCGTCATGCCCATAGTGCCCTTCCTGCTGCATTCGCCAATCCTAATTGGGAACCCACCGCTTCTGCAGCGCCCGTACTTCCCCCATTCACATCCCCAACCAAATGCAGTCGGCTGCATGAGAGGCATTTTCTTTATGTCCTCCCGAGTACCCCTACCCAGCGAACCCCCCAAAAAATATGTTGTGTCTGCAGCAAGCGCGGATATAGCCGTGACACCCGCTATTATTGTCCCTCCTGTCCTGACAATCCTGGTCTTTGCATTGGTGAATGTTTTGAACGCTACCATGCACTAGTTGAGTATTAGCGTAGGGTACAACATTGCACAGACTAGGCACACTTTCACAGGGTCTCCCAAGATGCCATCGCATTTTGAGAGACCCGAACCTGGAACCGGTTACAGTTATTATAGTTAGTTACAAAAAAAAGTGTAAAAAAAAAAAAACACAAACAAAAATATAAAATAAAAATAGTTGTCGTTTTATTGTTCTCTCTCTCTCTATTCTCTCTCTATTGTTCTGCTCTTTTTTACTGTATTCTATTCTGCAATGTTTTATTGTTATTGTTATTGTTATTGTTATTATGTTTTATCATGTTTGCTTTTCAGGTATGCAATTTTTTATACCTTACCGTTTACTGTGCTTTATTGTTAACCATTTTTTTGTCTTCAGGTATGCCATTCACGACTTTGAGTGGTTATACCAGAATGATGCCTGCAGGTTTAGGTATCATCTTGGTATCATTCTTTTCAGCCAGCGGTCGGCTTTCATGTAAAAGCAATCCTAGTGGCTAATTAGCCTCTAGACTGCTTTTACAAGCAGTGGGAGGGAATGCCCCCCCCCCCCCAACATCTTCCGTGTTTTTCTCTGGCTCTCCTGTCTCAACAGGGAACCTGAAAATGCAGCCGGTGATTCAGCCAGCTGACCATAGAGCTGATCAGAGACCAGAGTGGCTCCAAACATCTCTATGACCTAAGAAACCGGAAGCTACGAGCATTTTATGACGTAGATTTCGCCGGATGTAAACAGCGCCATTGGGAAATTGGGAAAGCATTTTATCACACCGATCTTGGTGTGATCAGATGCTTTGAGGGCAGAGGAGAAATCTAGGGTCTAATAGACCCCAATTTTTGCAAAAAAGAGTACCTGTCACTACCTATTGCTATCATAGGGGATATTTACATTCCCTGAGATAACAATAAAAATGATAAAAAAAAAAAAAATGAAAGGAACAGTTTAAAAATAAGATAAAAAAATAATAATAATAAAGAAAAAAAAAAAAAAAAAAAAAAAAAAGCACCCCTGTCCCCCCTGCTCTCGCGCTAAGGTGAACGCAAGCGTTGGTCTGGCGTCAAATGTAAACAGCAATTGCACCATGCATGTGAGGTATCGCCGCGAAGGTCAGATCGAGGGCAGTAATTTTAGCAGTAGACCTCCTCTGTAAATCTAAAGTGGTAACCTGTAAAGGCTTTTAAAGGCTTTTAAAAATGTATTTAGTTTGTCGCCACTGCACGTTTGTGCGCAATTTTAAAGCATGTCATGTTTGGTATCTATGTACTCGGCCTAAGATCATCTTTTTTATCTCATCAAACATTTGGGCAATATAGTGTGTTTTAGTGCATTAAAATGTAAAAAAGTGTGTTTTTTCCCCAAAAAATGCGTTTGAAAAATCGCTGCGCAAATACTGTGTGAAAAAAAAAAATGAAACACCCACCATTTTAATCTGTAGGGCATTTGCTTTAAAAAAAATATATAATGTTTGGGGGTTCAAAGTAATTTTCTTGCAAAAAAAAATTATTTTTTTATGTAAACAATAAGTGTCAGAAAGGGCTTTGTCTTCAAGTGGTTAGAAGAGTGGGTGATGTGTGACATAAGCTTCTAGATGTTGTGCATAAAATGCCAGGACAGTTCAAACCCCCCCCAAATGACCCCATTTTGGAAAGTAGACACCCCAAGCTATTTGCTGAGAGTCATGTTGAGTCCATGGAATAATTTATATTGTGACACAAGTTGCGGGAAAGAGACAATTTTTTATTTTTTTTATTTTTTTTTGCGCAAAGTTGTCACTAAATGATATATTGCTCAAACATGCTATGGGAATATGTGAAATTACACCCCAAAATACATTCTGCTGCTTCTCCTGAGTACGGGGATACCACATGTGTGAGACTTTTTGGGAGCCTAGCCGCGTACGGGACCCCGAAAACCAAGCACCGCCTTCAGGCTTTCTAAGGCCGTAAATTTTTGATTTCACTCTTCACCGCCTATCACAGTTTCGGGGGCCATGGAATGCCCAGGTGGCAAAAAAAAAACCCAAATGACCCCATTTTGGAAAGTAGACACCCCAAGCTATTTGATGAGAGGTATAGTGAGTATTTTGCAGACCTCACTTTTTGTCACAAAGTTTTGAAAATTGAAAAAAGAAAAAAAAAATTTTTTTTTCTCGTCTTTCTTTATTTTCAAAAACAAATGAGAGCTGCAAAATACTCACCATGCCTCTCAGCAAATAGCTTGGGGTGTCTACTTTCCAAAATGGGGTCATTTGGGGGGGGTTTGTGCCACCTGGGCATTCCATGGCCTCCGAAACTGTGATAGGCAGTGAGGAGTAAAATCAAAAATGTACGCCCTTAGAAATCCTGAAGGCAGTGCTTGGTTTTCGGGGTCCCTTACGCGGCTAGGCTCCTAAAAAGTCCCACACATGTGGTATCCCCGTACTCAGGAGAAGCAGCTAAATGTATTTTGGGGTGCAATTCCACATATGCCCATGGCCTGTGTGAGCAATATATCATTTAGTGACAACTTTGTGCAAAAAAAAAAAAAAAAAAATTGTCACTTTCCCGCAACTTGTGTCAAAATATAAAACATTCCATGGACTCAACATGCCTCAAAGCAAATAGCTTGGGGTGTCTACTTTCCAAAATGGGGTCATTTGGGGGGGGTTTATGTCATCTGGGCATTTTATGGCCTTCAAAACCGTGATAGGTAGTGAGGAGTAAAATCAAAAATGTACGCCCTTAGAAATCCTGAAGGCGGTGCTTGGTTTTCGGGGCCCCGTACGCGGCTAGGCTCCCAAAAAGTCCCACACATGTGGTATCCCCGTACTCAGGAGAAGCAGCTAAATGTATTTTGGGGTGCAATTCCACATATGCCCATGGCCTGTGTGAGCAATATATCATTTAGTGACAACTTTTTGTAATTTTTTTTTTTTTTTTTTGTCATTATTCAATCACTTGGGACAAAAAAAATGAATATTCAATGGGCTCAACATGCCTCTCAGCAAATTCCTTGGGGTGTCTACTTTCCAAAATGGGGTCATTTGTGGGGGTTTTGTACTGCCCTGCCATTTTAGCACCTCAAGAATCGACATAGGCAGTCATAAATTAAAGGCTGTGTAAATTCCAGAAAATGTACCCTAGTTTGTAGACGCTATAACTTTTGCGCAAACCAATAAATATACACTTATTGACATTTTTTTTACCAAAGACATGTGGCCGAATACATTTTGGCCTAAATGTATGACTAAAATTGAGTTTATTGGATTTTTTTTAGAACAAAAAGTAGAAAATATCATTTTTTTTCAAAATTTTCGGTCTTTTTCCGTGTATAGCGCAAAAAATAAAAACGGCAGAGGTGATCAAATACCATCAAAAGAAAGCTCTATTTGTGGGAAGAAAAGGACGCAAATTTCGTTTGGGTACAGCATTGCATGACCGCGCAATTAGCAGTTAAAGCGACGCAGTGCCGAATTGTAAAAAGTGCTCTGGTCAGGAAGGGGGTAAATCCTTCCGGGGCTGAAGTGGTTAAATGATAATAAACATCTTTTTAAGCATGTAACATTATGTCAGCGAACAACTTGACATTGCATATATATTCTGAAAATTTGACTTTAGAAAATAATATTTAAAGTCCTTTATAAGTACTTAGAGCTCAGCTTTAACACATATAAATAAATACGACTTGGAATAACTAATGGTAACTATTTGCGTTTATATTAAGAAATATATATATTATTTAAAAATACTAATTATTAATAGTCTTTTAGTATTTTAGTATTATCACACTGCCATACACCATACCAGCATCCTGAACACCACCATATGTCACACCAACGTCCTGAACACAGCCATACCTCATATCAGCATCCTGATCACACCATATGCCATACCAGCATCCTGATCACAAACATACCTCATACCAACATCCTGATCACCGCTATGCCCCATACCAACATCCTGGTCACTGCCATATGACAAACCAGTGTCCTGATCACTCCATATGCCATACCAGCATCCTGATCACCAACATACCTCATACCAACATCTTGATCACTGCCAAATGACAAACCAGTGTTCTGATCACGCCATATGCCATAACAGCATCCTGATCTACGCCCAAAGGCCCAAAGGCATGTCCATGGAGCATTCCAGGTGTGTCTGGGCACATACTAATCACACTGTGTGGCGCAGATTCCCCCTACTGCCCAGGACCCCTACCATAGTGCTGCCAGCTTCCCTCCTCTCGTCTCTTCTCCTGCCTCTGCAGAGAAAGGGACTGGGGAATCTCTGTCCTCATTCTCCTTTCTCTGTCTCAAAAGTTTCAAAGTTTATACCCTTCATATTTCACCAAAGCCCTCCAACTGGGCTCCTAAAAAATAGCCCTTCTGACACTGTCCTACTGAAACCGTCCATCTTTTTATACTTTTATACTTTTTATACTATACTATACTATATTTTAAAATGTTTGTTTACATTTATTTCTAAGAGTGCAAATGTATATATATATATATATATATATATATATATATATATATATATATATGTATGTATATGTATATATATATATATATATATATATATATATATATATATATATATATATATATATATATATATATATATATGTATATATATATATATGTATGTATATATATATATATGTGTATATATATATATATATATGTATATATATATATATATATATATGTATATATATATATATATATATGTATATATATATATATGTATATATATATATATATATATATATGTATATATATATATATATATATATATATATATACACACACAAGAAAAATCCAGAAGATTGCTGCACTAAAATTTTATTGAATCAATCTGTTCAAAGTATTACATGCATTAGCATTTGATGATCATGATCAGTGATGCTGTACCCAAATAAAATTGATGTCCCGTTTTTCCCCACAAACAGAAGGGTAAAATAGCGATAAGTGTACCTGACCATAAGCCGTGTGTAGAGAAGATCCTCAGGTCTGCTGAGTGTTTGTGGCAGGTGGTAGGAAAGAGCTGGATATAAGATGGTTTTCAGAAGAGTGATTTGTACTACACATAACATGCCTGGAAGGAAAGACACCAACAGGAACAGAGAACTGGGAACAGTGCCTTGAAGTAAAAAAAAAGAACCCAGCAGGAATCCAAATGCAGCTCTACTCTACAGCTCTACTCCAGCTCTACTCTTCTTTAGCATCGGGAGGGGGGTCATAGGTGGTATACTGGGTCCAACATGCCAGTGCAGCAAGCTCAATGATGGTGTTGATTATAACAATGAGGTGCTTAGGAAGAGGATTTCTTGTTTTTACGCTTGTGCGTGACCACTTGTCATTCATTTGAGGTATCCAGTTTAGGAGATGTGGAAGGCGGGGGACAGTTCTGATCTGAGAAAATGTCTCATTCACGCAGGAGTGTGAGGCCCTCATCCACCATGGTGATCATATAGACTGAGCCCTATTTGGTAATGGTCACTTTGGTGGGGTATCCCCAAGGATAGGGAAGATTATGGTTCTACAGAGCTTTGGTAATGGGAACCAAAGATTTCAGTTTATATTGTGATAAGTCAGAATAAAACTGAAGTGAGAAGTATTTTCCCAGTACTTGTGCAGAGTTACGCAGAGTGGCAAGAAGCTTTACTTTCACATAAAAAAGTGGATATGCAGGATAACATCCCTAGGGACATTGTCAGGCAGGTGCGATGGTTTGGGCATTATAAACAAATATATACCGCGCTGTCTCAAAAAAAAAAAAAAAGACTAAAGCAGCCAGCACAGCAGTGGATAAAGTTGCAAAAATGACAAATTGGGTGAAATGTGCAACGCTTATGTGATCATATAAACCATAACAAATAATATGAGTACAGAAAACGTGAATAATAAATGATGTGCTCAAAAATACTCCAAGCAGTCCTCTATTATGACATGTGATGTCTATAAACAAAGGAACTTGGACGTGTGATGTCCAAAAAAGAAAAAAGTCAGTGACAAGCTTCAGTCATGTGTGATGATAATCCTCAACCACATGTGGATATAATAGTGACAGTCTTTAACTTCAAATATGTATGATGTAATAACAGTTAATAGTAGGTCCACCACCAAAGACACCAGAAGCTGCTTTCCAGAGAGATTGAACTCAAATAGGTGTACACCTAGTGAGTCAATCAAGCTTTGTGGTATAATATACCAAGGGGATCAGATGCTCTATCCAGATATGACCTCCAGATGGACCTCCGAACAAGTGTAAGGTATGGATGGACTCAGTAGATATAGGCAGTCAGCCCCATCATTAAAAGAAAGAGGAAGGCATATAGTGTAACTCCGTATGGAAATTTTAATACATAAAAAGCAAAGGAAATAAACTCACGTGTTTAGCAGTAAAATCAAGCGCTTGTATATAAGAAGACAGTGGTCTCAGCATATCCTCCGACGCGTTTCGACTTAGTCATCATCTGGGGTGCTGGACCACTGTACTGGCTGAGTATTTATAGGTACTGGTTACCCCCATAACAAGTGGCAGCTCTGTCTGATTGAAAGTGCAAATTATGGAGATTACTTCCTGGTTCCTCCAAAATGGCGCCCGGGCTTGCATTCCAAGCCTCGTTTTCATATGTAGAGGAGGATTACTTCCTGGTTTGGGCAGCCTGTGGATCCTGTGAATGACTAATTCTGTTTCAGGAATGAATGGCAATGTTGTGCAGATAAGGTCACAGACATACTGCTGCAACTGTGTCGGTTGTACAGATTCAGGTATTTTTATGCTGTTCCGCCGTGACCTATCCTCCAAGTCTGCCACTTTTGCTTTCAGCCACTCTATGTCATTCTCATTTTTGCTGTGTGAATCCACAAGCAAGTTGTAAGAGGTAGCAAATTAATCAATATTTTTGTTCCATGTGGTCCACCCTGCCCCCCAGCTTCTGGACCTCCATCCTAAATGTTTGGATACAGGATATCATGTATGTGTGAAGAGATCAATCAAATAAGCATGCCCTTAAGTGTAGTTTCCAAAATGGGCTGGTTACTGGTTTGGAAATAGTTAATGGAATCTTTAAGCTTCAGAGTGCCATTCATAGACATTCATAGAGGAGTTACGTGTGCTTACCTCAGCACAGCTTGAGCCTGTAGAGATGTGGGGTCTGGACTTGGCAGGGCTTATAGAGAGTGGTGTAGAGGCAGCTGAGGATACAGGCTAAAGTCTGGTCTGAACACCAACAGAGTGCGGGCTATGGGGCATAGAGCTGCTTGTGGAATCAGGGGGACAGCTACCAGTACCATCTTGGATGTGTCCCCAGGCCACTGCGGGGAAGAAATTAGAGAGATTCTTTGGCTTTGGTGCCTCTTTCCTCTTGCAGGTCATTCTTGCTGTTGTACCAGCCTTTAAGGCGCAGTATGAGGTGACAGGGGTGAGCAAGAGGCACCTTTATGAGGTGAGCTTTTCGGCACTGGAGCGAAGCTGCAGGATTAGACGCCCATGCTCTAGCACAGTAGTCTTGCCCTCCATCATCATTTTCTCTAATGTACATTTTAACTTAAATTATGCTACAGAAAAAATAATCTGCTTTTGGAAACTTCATATTAAACTTTGGCAGTTGGGCCGACTTCTGTCGGACGAGCATGCTGAAAAACCAGCAGCCGGCCGACTCCCGATCAGCAATCTCAGCCAATGTCTGAGAGTGCTGATCAGATCAGAACACAAAAGCTCAGCAAGGGAGATTGCTGTACTAACGAGCTGACAGGGTTTTTTTTCATTCAAAACTCATATTGTGTGCCAGGCTTTAGAGTACATCATTCAGTCTTATAAAAGACTTCTCGGTACCTAAAACCAAGCCCAAAAATGTAATATATCACACCTTACCATTCCTTTGTAATTTAAAAAATAAATAAATAGGAAGACATAAGGTCACTAGAGATCTGGAAGGATAAACTGGAATTTGTCTGTACTTGTAGAAAATGTACTTATTATGAAAAAAAAAACAGAATGCAGCTGCCACATCAAAGGCCCCACAAGCTGTGATATATTACATTTCTGTTTTGGGGATTTGACATACTTAAAGTTGAGTAAACAATAGATGACATGAATAAACATTAAACTGTAATAAGCCAATAGAGGATAGGTGAAAAGATTGACTATTGACCTCTAATAAATATTTATCTTTGATGTAAAATAAATAATAAAATCTTCAAAGAATGTCAGTTTTACATCATTTACATTATAGAAACAAAATAATGGACATAAACCATGGACACTAAAGTTTGTGTTTAAAAATGATTTCATCACACAAATAGGTTATATTGCCAAATTAGACTTTTATTACAATAAATGTTTTCTTTCCAGGAAATGACAAATAACAACCATACTTTCGTAACTGAATTTATACTTTTGGGATTTGAAGATCTTCATAATGTTCAAATGCTATTTCTATTTCTTTTGTTACTGCTTATATATGCAATCACAGTGACTGGAAACCTTCTCATTGTTGCATTAGTAGCAATTACTTACCAACTTTGGTCCCCCATGTATATTCTTCTCTCCCACCTCTCTTTGTGTGACATTATGATTATCACAAATGTGGCCCCAAAAACACTTCAAGTCCTTGTTACAGAGAAATGTCGCCAATCGGTTCCATCATGTTACACACAGATGTATTTTTATGGAGTCTTTGCCACTACAGAATATTACCTGTTGTCGGTAATGTCATATGATAGATATTTGGCCGTCTGTGACCCTCTGCATTACTCATCTACTATGAAACGCGGTCTTTCTCAGTTTTTGGCTACAGTATGCTGGTTGGTTGGGTTTTTTTCCGCTATGATCACAGAGATTTTCATACTTGTGTTGGACTTTTGTGGTCCAAATATTATAGACCACTTTTTCTGTGAGCTTACTCGTATTCTAGAGCTTTCCTGCTCTGACACCAAAATGGTTGACATTTGTGTCACTATCGTAGTCTCTATAATTGGAATTTTTCAGGTAGTCTTTGTCATCGTCACTTATATTTGTATCTTTATATCCATTCTTCAAATTTCTTCCATCACTGGCCGCCAGAAGATCTTCTCAACCTGCAGCTCTCATTTGGCGGTGGTTTCTATTTATTATGGGACACTCATTGCACTGTACGTGGCACAATCTAGAAGGCACTTTCAGACACTTAACAAAGTTTTATCCCTTTTAAACACAGTCATCACTCCACTATTAAACCCAATTATTTACAGCCTGAGGAATAAAGAAATAAGGCTTGCCTTGATGAAAATCTTTAACGAGAAACTTATTGAATGCTAATTAATAAAAGTATATCTGAAGCCCAGACTTTTTTTTTGTTTGTTTTGAATGGGGAATGGTTAACCCAACAGCTTTTTTTTTAACTAGCTTTGCCTTATTGGAGAAATTACACTCCCTAGCCTGTAGACTCAACCATGAGTGAGAGAAAATCTCTCCAAATTGTGGAAGATGACCTCTTTTACAGTTTTCACTGAAACAGTTTGTCACAAACCTGGTGATGGAGCCTGACATGGAGAGAAAGGCAATCTCTTACACCTCAGGCTCGGTACCCCTGGTAAAGTAACATAAGGGACAAGAGCCTGGAGTGGCACAAGTGCCTAGCAGTCCTGGTGATGACGGCTGCAGATGAGAGGTCTGTGCACACTTGGATGCAGGCTGGATCATGACGCAGGGCAGCAGGCTAGAAGGCAATCAGCAGGCACTTGGCAGCTGGCAGGTCACAGGCAGCAAGCACTTGGCAGATGGCAGACAGCAGACTACAGGAGTAGGGATAGCCTCCACAGGCTGGACACAGAGCAGGGTCAGGCAAGCCAGGTTGGAAACTAGCAAGCATGTCAGGAACAGAACAGCAGGCAAAAGAGTAGTCAGGATCAGGCTGGAGTTGGCAAGAGTAGGCAGATAGGCAGAAGGATCAGACAGGGACATGGTCAAAGAGCAAGCCAGTGGTCAGTTCAGGCAGAGTTCAAGCATCATCAGACGGATAGCAGAATGGCAACAGGAGATCAAGCACAGGAACAAGTAGCAGGTAGCAGAACACTGTAGACCATAAGTCAAGGTGCCAGGGCAGCAGAGGAAGTAGACAGCATTAAAAACGCATCAGATGTTATCATCATTCTCTACACTATACAAAAAAAGGGTTGGCTTTAGATACACTTTAGGGAAACAAAAACAGTAGGTAGTAAAAGAAAGATTAAATAAAGCAATGTATGATGTTATACTGTATAGTAGTTGTATAATTACCTATTGTATAAGTAAAGGCTAAGTTCACATTTCCCAGAAAACAGCCATTGTAGTCAAGGCGCCCCAGTAGATATAAAGAAAAACAAAAAAAAACAAAAAACTGTAGATTTTTAAAATGTCCGGTCTGCTGCTGCTTAATGACGCTAAACGCGGCTTAACGTTGGATACAGCGGTAAGCGTTTTTTTTGAAATGTCAAAATCAATGGTTCCCTATGAGAGTCTTAACTGAACTGATCTGACTTTCAACCCATTGATATTAATAAAAGTCGCATCCAAGTCGGATCATCATGATCCGATTTGTGGCATGCAACTTGTGCTCTGAGGATCTTAAAGAGGAACCTCACACAAAAAAAAAATGGAGTGGAGTCCCCCCTCCCCCAGGACCCATACCAGGCCCTTTGACTCTGGCATGGATCTTGAAAGGGAACCCCGTGCCAAAATATTAAAAAAAAAAGGGTGGGGTCTTCCCCAAGACCATACCAGACCCTCCGGTCTGGTATGGATTTTGAGGGGATACCCCATGCCAAAAAAATACCATGGGGTCCCCCAAAATACATACAAGACATGCAGCAAACATGCAGCCCAGCAGGTCAGGAAAGGGGGGGACAAGTGAGTGCCCCCCCTTGGAACATACCAAGGCATGAGGTTCTCTTTTAAGATCCATACCAGACTCAAAGGGCCTGGTATGGATCTGGGGGGGACCCCACGTTAAAATAAAAAAAAATGGTATGGGGTTTCCCTTCAGGATCTTCAGAGCACAAGTCGCATGCCACAAGTCGGATCATGATGATCTGACTTGGATGTGACTTCTATTCAAATCAATGGGCTGAAAGTCGGATCAGTTAAGACGGCTCTCATAGAAAACCATTAATTTTGAATAGAGGCAAAGAAACACTAACACTAACTAAACGTGCAATAACGCCAATGCACAAAGCTACTAAAAGTGTTTTTTTACAGCTGCTTTCGGTATCAGTAGTGGTTTTACCACTCCTTTTTTCTAACGCCCTGTGTGCATGAGGACTTATAGGGCGTACACATGGTCGGACTTTGTTGGACATTCCGGCAACAAAATCCTAGGATTTTTTCAGACGGATGTTGGCTCAAACTTGTTTTGCCTACACACTGTCGCACAAAGTTGTCGGAATTTCCGATCGCCAACCACGCGGTCACGTACACCACGTACGACGAGACTAGAAAAGGCCGGTTCAGAACCAAGCGCGGCACCCTTTGGGCTCCTTTTGCTAATCTCGTGTTAGTAAAAGTTTGGTGAGAGACGATTCGCGCTTTTTCAGACTCGTGGCTTTCAGATCGTTTTCTGCCGTTCAGTTTGTGCTTGTGGGTTTGTATCTGCTCTTCAGTGCGTACAGCAAGTTCCGTGTGACTTTAGGTAGTCATTGTATTCTTGTTCGTTCGTTACTGGTTTTCAGGTCGCTCTTCACAGGCCTTGCTGTTCTTCAGTGCGTTCTGTTACTTTGTTCTGAGCAGCCGACCGTTTTCTAGCCATGTTTCGTATGCGTACTCCTCGTAGAGTTCGTGCTGTGCGGGGGCTTGGTGTTGGGGTCCTGACCTTGACACAAGTCCAGTCCATGGACAGGGTGGGGAGGAGTTCATGGACCAAGAATTGGTTGCTTCAGCGTGACCAGTTCTCTCATATGCCTTTGCTCCGTGAGATCCGTGAGAATAATCCTGATGATTTCAGGAACTTTAACCGGATGACGGACCCCGTGTTTCACCGTTTGTTGGCTTCGCTGACCCCCTATATCAGCAGGCAGGATACCTGCATGAGGCAAGCCATCACTCCGGAGCAGGGGTTGGTCTCTACCTTGATGTATTTGGCCACAGGGAGAAGCCTGCAGGACTTGAAGTTCTCGACAGGCATCTCCCCCCAGGCTCTGGGGATCATTATCCCAGAGACCTGTTCTGCCATCATCCAGGTCCTGCAGAAGGAGTATATGAAGGTAAGATTTTTATCCTTTAATATCACATTTTATTGTATTGAATGTTTGCTAATATATTGTATTTCTTTCCTCATTCCCTAATTACCATGATTGTAATATGCTGTGAATGTCCCCTTTGTCCTCATGCATGCTGGATTTTTATGTAATTATTATTTTATGTCCTTCATACATATTTGCCCTTCACTAACCTCCCAGCATGGTGTCTCCTGGCCCTATATTCACCTCATGTAGTCACTTAACAATGTATTTTATCTGCTCCATAGTAGTGCTTTACCCCAAACACCCCCTAAAATGTTTGGTAATGTTATTTTTGATTTAAATTCAGGCAGAGTGCCAGAGGCTTTTTTTTTGTGGTGTCCCCAAATTTTTAGTAACCCTCCCTCCCCCCAACTGCTAAGTCAGCTGATCCCAATTCTCTATCCTCAATCATCTATCTGCTGACTTTGCCAATCCCATACACACTATACCCATCTCTTTACTGGTCAGATTTATGGATGAATTCCCCAAAGCATGTAGTGCAAGGGCCTGCCTGTATAATTTCCAATGGTACTGTTTAAAGTTTTTGTATCCTATTATTATCTTGATAGGTAATAGCAGAATGTTCAAATGTGCTCAAATGTGTACAGTGTGTATTTATATCTTTGAAGTGAAGAGGGTTACCTGTCCAAGAGTCCCCCCCCCCTATAATGTTAGAAATGACCCATGAGAGGGGGGAGGGGGAATATGATAGGTGTACCTTATACTTTGGTGTTGTTAAATTCCCCTTAATAAATGCTATCTGGAGGTTGCCCCATAATGTTTGTGTCTAATCTGCTTGCCATGTTTCTGTGAAAAAATAGTAATGTTTATTGTTTTTTCCTCAACAGTTTCCTTCAACGCCACAGGAATGGCAGACTGTGGCCTCCCACTTTGCCCAGCGGTGGGACTTTCCTAACTGCGGAGGGGCAATTGATGGGAAACACGTCCACATCGTCCCACCACCCAACTCAGGGTCGTACTATTATAATTACAAGGGGTTTAATAGTATAGTGATGTTGGCGGTGGTGTCGGCTAATTACGAGTTCCTTTATGTGGACGTGGGGAAGAATGGCCGGATGTCCGATGGTGGAGTCCTCGCCCAGACAGAGTTCTACAGGCGTCTCCAGAATGGCAGCTTGGACTTGCCAGCTCCAGAGGACAATGTTGAAGGTCTCCCATTTGTGTTCGTTGCTGATGAAGCGTTTGCGCTGGGGGACCACCTGATGCGGCCATTCCCGATGAGGACCCTCACCCCGGAACAGAGGGTTTTTAATTACCGGCTGGCCAGAGCCCGAAGAGTGGTGAAGAACACATTTGGAATCCTGGCCAGCCAGTTCCGACTATTTCTGACACCCATCCATATGGCGGAGTATAAACGGAACCATATAATACTTGCCTGCTGTGTTCTCCATAATTTTTTAAGAAAACATTCAGCCAACTATGCTGGCTCAGTTGGGCCTGAGGCCGGAATCCTACATCCAACAACACTGACGGCGCTTGAAAGTGGCCGTCCTGGCTTGCCCTCCCTGAATGCCTGTGATGTCCGGTTACGATACCTGGAGTTCTTTGCGGGTAGGGGGGCTATCAATATGCCAGACAATATGTGAAACCTTTTTCGAATAAAAAACAACCAAAAGAAATTCTTTGTGGACATTTACTGCTTGTGTTTGTTTTAGCTGACCCTGACAGAAATGTGTTGAGTGCAGAAAATGTCGTGATTGGGTAACCTTATAAAAAACACTGTTGGCTGGTACTTCCTAAATGCAAAAACACATTTCACTACAAGTGCACTTGCAACTGCACTGAAACTGCACTTGTAGTGCAAAGTGTATTTGCCCTTAGGAAATAACCCCCATGTTTGCATAAAACAGCAATTACATCACCTCAAAAGTGTTGTAGTGTTGAGACAATAATCCACACATTCTTGAGTAACCAACTTTTTTATAGCTGCACAATCACATGTGCATTTACCAAAGGTTTTTAAAACAAACCAACATGTTTGTTGTATAACAATTTTTGCTGTAGCATAATCAAAAATCGAAATGTCCTTTTCTGATAAAACAGGCCTGTGTAAAACCAACAAGAAAGTCAAAAAACTTGAACTTACAAAGTTCACATATGGTAAAACCTGAAGGCAATATCAGACATGAGTATTTAGGAACTGTGTTTGATATAGCGTTCAGATGGGGGGAAATCACCCCTGGAAAAGCCAAATTTGGAAGATGCACACCAAGTTCAGAATGTCAACATGTGCTATCTGCCATCAGGGGGGATCAAGGGACGTGTTTTGGGGGAGCAAGCCCTTCCTCACCGCTACTTTATAATTGAGGAAGGTGTTGCACCCCCAAAACGCGTCCATTGATCTCCCGTGATGTCAGATAGCACATGTTGGCACACTGTGTGCATCCTCCAAATTTGGCTTTTCAAAACATTGCAAAAAGATTTAAAAGATTGGACCACAATCCAAAAAGTGATTTTGTGGGCTTTTAAATTCGCCCCAAAACATCAATGATGTTATTATTTTTTTTAATAATTTTTTGCTGTATGTTGTGCAATTCGAGATTACACCCCATGATCTCCCCGATCAGGATCTGGGCACTTTCTGAAGTAAAGCATTCTGGATCCCTCACATCATGATCACCTAAAAAGAGATAAAGAAAACAAAAACACGTATCAAAAATCTGCCACCATCCATCTCTTTTACCTGAGCCTGTGGTCGCAGACACTCACCTGTTGTGGTGCCAATCTCCACCACATCTTCTTCTTCCTCCTGCTCTTCTTCTTGGGTTGGGGGTATTTCACCTTCTTCCATAGGTGGGGGGTCTGTGGTCTCCTGGGATGAGGGGTGTCCTCCGAGTCTTTTCTCCCCTATGTAAAACAAAAATGGTATACTTAGCACACAGATATTTGATGGCAGAACTAGAAATAGGAAACATTGCTTGGAAGTGGGGTAAAATTATCGATTTTAGCCGAGTTCCAAGATGTAATTTTCTTATTGCCCTTTGTCAAGCTGCAATACTTTACCGGTTTAGTACAAAGTTCACACATGGAGACCCCCCTATAGTATACACTGGAGCACCTGTGTGGCCCCCCTAATAAAAATGGTGTTCTTGTGTCCCACACTAGTGCTCCAGTGTCCAGATGTGAAAACAGCTGCTCAGTGTCCTCTCCTTACACACAATCTAGTTGGCATTTCATTCTAGTAAAAAACCCATCTACACAAACAAATATTTGGCATCCAAGTAGGCCCAAAAAAAATGTGGGAAAAAGCATATGGCCTAAACAATGGTGTTTTAGAGGCCCAAAGAAAAATGTTTGATACGAACGAATAATGGGCCCATGAACATTAAAGTTGCCCTTTTAAACGTTACAATTACTAAAAGCACATGGAGCAGAACGAACGGAATAAAGACAGAAAGAATAGGAACACAGCACAACTACTTACTTTTTTGCAGCACTCTCCGGATCTTTCGGTATTGCTCTGGCTCTCTTAATTTGAGGTCCGACCACCGCTTCCGGAGCTGATCTTTTGATCTTCGGACCCCGAAATTCCTCTCAAGACTCCTGACCACTTTCGCCATGATCTTGGCCTTTCTGATGTTGGGGTTGGGGTAAGGCCCATACTTCCCGTCATAGTCGGACTTCTTCATGATGTCCACCATCTCCAACATCTCCCCAAAGGACATATTTGTGGCCTTAAAACGTCTCCTTCTGGATCGGGACGTGTCCGGATCCGGGCTTTCCTCCTCCTCCTCCTCGTTCCTGCAATTAGCACGCACCTGCTGTGACTCCGCCATGTGCTCTTCCCCCACTGCGCCGAATGAAAAGGGGCGGGGAATAGACTAGAAAGAACGTCAGGGGCAGGCGGAGTTACACGCATGCGCAGTGTATATAAAGCGTAACACGCGTGCGTATTACGTACGATCTGTGAGCGGAGGAAGGAGCATTGGAGGCGCCGATCGTAAGAACGAAGGTAAGAGACAAACTTGTGCCTATACTGCTTCTACATTGAGGCCTATATTGTAACAAGATTAGGAGAGTTTTGTCTGACATTAGGCTTTGTCTTGTGTTGTGTCTTGCAGTGAACATGGATATGGTACTCAAAGATAATGACTTCATGTCAGTATTCATAGATATGCTAAGGGAGCTGCCCTGTCTGTGGGAGATTAACCACCCCCATTTCAAGAACCAAGCAAAGAGGAAGGCAGCACTGGTGCAATTGTTGGTAATTGTGAAGCAGGTGATCCCCACGGCAGACATCACTTATTTAAAGATCTTAATTGGTGGCCTGAGGAGTACATATCTGAGGGAGCACAAGAAAGTCCTGGATTTGCAGAGATCCGGAGCAGCAGATGACATCTATGTCCCCAGGATGTTGTCCTACGACAGGCTGCATTTTCTGGCAGGCCAGACTGAACCCAGGCCATCCCTCTCCAGTCTTCCTTCCACGCTTCCTTCCCCCCCGGCTGAGGCTTCTGACGCCCAACCTGGGCCTTCCAGGCCACATGTGGAGGAGACCAGATTGAGCCAGGTATAGCATTCTTCTAAATATTTCTGCTTGTCCAATCAATGATGTTAACTAGATGTTAGTTTGGAGTACTAATTAATGATTGTGATTGATGAAGCAAAAACTAAAACCATGTCCCTTTTTCATACACAGGGAAGTCTCAGCCAGGAGGTGGGCGGGCCGAGCCGACTGGCTGATCTGCAGGTCCCTCCACCCCCCCTGAAAAGAGAAAGTGGCAGTAGGAGGAGTGCCCTAGAGGAGGCTACCGGAGGAGTCTTTTGGAGGGCTACAGAGGTCCTGCGAGCACGACAGACCGTGGAGGAGGACATTGCTGCTGTCATTGCATATAAAATGCAGAGGATGGAGGAGGGCCAACAAGTAATGTGTGAGGCCCTCATATCGGAGGCTCTGGAGAAAGGTATGAGTGGGCAAATTACACCTGAGACACACCTTTGTGATGGTCCTCCTCCTCCTCCTGCAGGTCCTCCTCCTCGTCCTCCCTCTCCTCCAGGTCCTCCCAGTCCTCCTCCTCCTCCAGGTCCTACTCCTCCTTCTGCCACATCTCCAACTGCACAGCCACAGCCCAGAAGGAAGCGTGTAAGGAAGACCAGAAAGTGAGGACCCTGGATCCAGTCTGGTCGGCCAAAAGATGCAGCCTCTTGTGGTACCACAGCCTGGGGACACACATGTCATCTGCTGCTATCCGGATCTCTGCGTATCCCGGACCAGACTGCCCTTCCTTATATATGGACTCCTCAGGCCACCAATTTTGATGTTGAAGAATTGATGTCTGCCGTGGGGGTCCCAGGCTTCACTAATTTCTCATGTTGATCCAGTGTTGCCTTCCTCTTTGTTTGGTTCTGATACCTTAATAAAGGATTTTTGTTTTGAATTATACTTGCCTATGTGTGTTTTACTTCAAAAAGGACAGTTTGTTTGTGAGGATTCAGGTACATTTCAAATATACAATGTGAAATGAACAAGGGACACCAACAACAAACAATCTCCTTGAGATTAAATAATAAAAGATATCAATGGTGTTGGGGTAACTTGACACACAAAACACACACAAAAATATTCTGGAGTAAAAATAAAAATAACATTGAACAAAGATCAGCCTTTGAAAAAATCCAAACATTACAGAAAAAAAAGGCGTAAAATAAAAAAATATATATATTTAAAAAAAAAAAACTGTCAGACGTGACAACTAATAACAATATATTGAGGGAATCCCAATAAAAAAACACAAAGAAAAGTTTGTGAGAAGTGTGTGTGAATATGAGCAGCAAAACTACTTAATTCTTGTCACATTATAAAGAAGAAGAGAGTGCGCTGTAATAAACCATTTTTAACATTGCAGCGTGACGAAAGTGCTGTATCCATTGTGAACGCTAAGTTTACCAGAACGAGCTGTCCCGTGTCGGAATTTCTTCTGAGCATGCGTGGAACTTTGTGCGTCGGAACAGGCCACACACGGTCGGAATTGATGCAATCGGATTTTGTTGTCGGAAAATTTTATCTCCTGCTCTCCGACTTTGTGTGTCGGAAAATCCGATGGAAAATGTCCGCTGGAGCCCACACATGGTCGGAATTTCCGACAACACGATCCGATCGGACATTGTCCATCGGAAAATCCGACCGTGTGTACGGGGCATTAATATTTTAGAACCATTTGTTTTAAATTTCATACAGTAGTTTTAGGTTCATTAGCCATTACTAACAGGGCCGGTACAAGGCAGGGGCGGAAGGGGCGGATGCCCTGGGCGGGACAATTTACTACAGGAAGGGGGGCGCAGGTGAAGTGGCTGGACTGTACACACAGGCTAGAATACTGCACAGCCAGTCAGAGCTGCTAACATGTCTGTGCCATGCGCTCCTGCACAAGTGAGGACGAGCCCTTCACTTCCCTGTCAGGCGGAGCAATCTCCGCCCGACTGCTGTTGTTCAGACAAGAACGTTCCCCCTCCATAGGATAGTGTCCGGCTGTCCGCCCTGTACTGCGCAGGCGCAGCGCTGTTCTGACGAGGAAGGTCCGCCCTGAACAGCCGTTCATCTTCGGAGACTTTCGGAGTCTCCTTTGTGCGCCTGTGCGGTACAGGGCGGACACTATCAGATAGGGAATGTTTCTCGACAGGAGCGAGTGTGATCTAGAGGAGGCGGAACCAATCAATAGTAAGTAAGCCATCTGCAGATGAATTTGTTAACTCCTTTTTTTGGGGGGCGGTTAATATATTACCAATGGTATTTTTTTAATATGCATGAAGGGTAGTTAATGTGTATTATCAATGCTGCATTAGTTACAAGTGGCAGTTATTTAACCCCTTTGGGCTGCATTAGTGGCACCAGTGTCAGTGTTAATTAACCCCTGCATGCTACAGCAGTTAATTAACACAGGTTCCACTAAGGCAACACAAAGGGGTTAATTAACTGCCACTTGTAACTAATGCAGCACTGACAATACACATTAACCCCTTCATGCTGCATATTACAAATACCATTGGTAATTAACCACTTGCCAACCCGCCGCATTACATATACTGCGATGGGGTGGCAGCTACAAGCACCGCAACATACCCACCACTGCCTGTTTCAGCCTAGGGTCACACTGTAGCGAACACAGACATCACATATGATTCACACTCACACTGCCGATCACATGCGATGTCTGTGCGATGTCTGTGCAATGCGAGTTCAGCCATACAGTTGTATGGCTGAACTCGCATTGGATTTGCACAAAAAAGATGCAGGGAATCAGATCGCATGTCCGCGTGTTCTCACCCATGCGATCTGATTCCTGTCCGAATCCACAGTTCGCACTGCAATCTGCGAACTGATCTGGGGGTGTCATTAACATTCTATTGATACCCGCAGCGGCTCGCAGAGGGCAGCGTGAACTGCCTGCGGGAGAGATGCGATGTAGGAGCCGGCGCTGGAATCGCACTGGTTCTCACATTGCTACACTGTGAACCTAGGCTTAGGGTTTCGGGTGCATGCCCCTGCCCGCCTACTCCCCTGTGATTTGACACAGTGGGAGTGTGTCAGCAGATCCCAACCAGTGAGTAATGGCCGGGACCTATTGACTGGCTGTGTCCAATCACAGTCCAGAGCCCTGTGTTGACAATCAACACAGGGCTCTATACAAAGGAAATGTTCGCTTGCAAAGCAGGGAAAATAAACAAACCAGTTTATGGTAAAAATCAGTACACACATTACACATTGTTGGGCACATAATTAACCCCTTGGATGCTCCTAGATATTAACCCCTTCTCAGCCGTTGTCATTAGTACAGTGTCGGTGCATATTATTAGCAATGATCAGTGTATAAAGCTACATTTATGACCTAGGCATTCCAGAGCTTCTTTTGGGCAACAGACATCCCGCAATTTTGTCGCAATTTGTCGAGGGACAATTGCCACAAAATCGCACAGCGATTGGGGTGCCATTGAAAGTAATGGGATCGCAAGCGTGTCTGTACGTCAATTTGGGAATTGCGGGCAGAATCACAGCAATTCCGCCCGCAATCCGGAACGCCTAGGTGTGAACTGAGCCTTAGTGTCACTGGGTCCCACTATAAGTCTCTCCTTCTTTACAACCGGGGGGAGGCACAGTTTGCCATCTTCGCCCTGGGCACCAGATGACCTTGTCCCAGCACTGATTACTAATCCTGTGTTTGAAAACTGTAGTTCATAAGTAGTAGTGCCTAGGGACCAACAAGAAAGTTAGCAGGCAAGTTGTTGACAGTTGGACCTAACCAAAAATCCCTGCACTAAGCCAGTGCAGTAGAACTTTCTTAAAGGGTATTTTCACTTTTGCGGTCAAATTTGAGAAAACTTCACTATAAGTTTGTCCCCATGAAAGTTTCAAGGATAAGGTGTCATGGCTCATTTTGAGAATTTCTGGACAGTTCCACGGACGGTCTGTAAATTTTTAACCCTGTGCTAGGACAGATGGTGTTCAAGTATAGTTTACAGAAGATAACGAAGAACTATGAACACAGTACAGATAGAGTTAATTATGTTAAACATTTCTCCACAGCCCTCTCCTAAGCATTACAAAGCAGAAAGAGCATTTTTTAAAGCGGAGTTCCACCCAAAAATTGAACTTCTGCTTTAAGTGCAAGTGACCCCCTGACATGCCACATTTGGCATGTAATTGTTTTGGTGGAGGAGCAGGTATCCAGTTTTTACAGGCACCCAGCTCCCACTTCCCCCCCTGGGTCTGCGGCGCCCCCCCTCTCTCCCTGCAATCTTCTGGAACATCTCACAGGTCCCAGAAGATTGCCCAGCCATTCACAGCACGGAGCCACAGCCAGGCACCCACAGCCAGGCACCCACAGTTCGAATGCCGGCCCCTCGGAGAGGAGGGGGAGGGGAGCAGGGCTTTGTACACCCGCATTGCTGGACCATGGGACAGGTGAGATTTTAGGTTATTCTATGTGCATGGGAACATGCAACAAATATAAAGCTGATGTTATCTGAATTTGGCTGCAAAAGTGGAAATACACTTTAACCCCTTGACCTTAGGAAGGTTCTACCCTCGTTATTACCAGGGCATTTTTTGCTATTCAGCACTGGGCTACTTTAACTGGCAATTGCTTGGTCATGCAACACTGTATGAAAATTATTTTTTTTTAAATTTCACACAAATAGAACTTTCTTTTGGTAGTATTTGATCACCACTGGGTTTTGATTTTTATTATATTTTTATTATACAAACCAGAAAAGACTAGAAATTTTTAAAATGTATTCTGCTACATATTTGGTAAAATAAAAAAAAATAAAAAAAATACCTATAACTGTATATTAATTGGTTTGTGTGAATGTTATAGTATCTACAAACTATGGTATATATACTAAATTATTGCAGCTATAGACACTATACCATAATGGTGGTGATTAGCAACTTATAGTGGGACTGTGATAGGGTGATGGGCAATCTGGTGTTAAAAGACACTATCTGGGAGGGTAACTGATGATGATGTCGCTGGTGACACTAATACAGTGATCAGTGATAATACTATACACTGTCACTGTACTAAGTACACTGGCTGGGAAGGGATCAACATCTAGAGGCAATCAAGGGGTTAACTTTTTGCCTAACCATGTGTGATGTGTGTTGCTTTTACTTTACTATCTGGCTGTTTCTTCTCCCTGCTTTTGCAGGGAAAAGAGAAGAAGCAGCCAGATCACCATTCACAGTACACAGAGTTCTGTATTTTTGCAAACACAGAACTCTATGTGTGATTGCCGATCAGTTGACTAGGCCAAAATCCACTGCCAAACTCATGCTGTGTCCAATCCCAGCATGGTTCAACAGGGGGCGTGCACATGCGCCTAACCCAGAAGAGCCTGCCATGATTATGCCTGTTGTAATGTTTGGGGAACCAGCTAGATCGCAGGACACAGGCTTTTCACTCAAAAGGAGATTTATTGAACTTAAATAGCTTTACAGCAGCAAAAACAAAAGAAAAGGGTTTCAGTCTCACCGACTTGCAAAGTCCAGAACTGCTATTGCAGTTAAACAGTCCTTAGTTTCTGTTGCAGGTACGTTCCCCTAGCAAGAGGCTTCCAGGCAGGACACTGCTATTCACTGTTGCTGCACAACAAAACACCATCCACCATCCACATTCTCCTCTACACTCCTCCACACCCTCTCTAACTTCCTGTCTTGTTTTAAACCCACTTCCTCTGACAGGTGAGTTAACCCTTTTTTGTTCCCTTAAAGGGACCACAGTCCAAACAGAGGGGAAACATAGCGTCCTTCCAGGACCCAGCCACGGCGTCCTGTACACTGTACTTGCCGTCCGCTTGCAGTATATTGCTTGCAGTATATTTACTGTGAGCGGTTGGCAGGTGGTTAAGGTGAAAGGTATCTGCTTGCTATCACTTACAGGCAATTTACATATTATGTAATGCTTATTTTTCCTGAATTCAAATGTATTAAATAGAAGGTATAGTTGTTGTGCATATGTTTTTCTTAATTATGATAAAGCCATAGGCAGACCATATATTATGCAATTTCTTTTCCTTCCACCATGGGTGCAAGGAAAGAAAATGATTGATTCCCCCATCAACAGGTTAATGTTGATGGGGGAATCCCTTCCATAGTGCTATTGTGTTGATTATTACAATGATTATTGTTGCTGGCAATAGCCATTGGCACTAATTGTTTAGGAAAAACCTGACACGCTGGGTGTACACATGTTGATCGCTAGATCGACATGTGTACAACCAGGGAGCCCATACATGGATCAAAATTGAGCTGGTTCCTGCTGAACCAGCCAAACTTTGATGCATGTATGGCTGGCTTTAGGCTTAACCCCTTGCAATCCACCAGCTATGTACCTAATCCTTTTTCCAAAAAATATACACCAAAAGACCTAAATATTTACCTGTATTCTCAATCATTGTATGCTGGGTCCCAAGTCTTCTATCTTCTGGACTACAGAGTGGGAGGCTCCTTATTCAGGTGCCCAAGTCTCTGCCCGGTGAAGTAGACACTTTATTTTGGCTGTCTATCATCATAGTTCTGAAGACCTCAGGGGTGTATACAGTAGATGTCATGAAGAGGGACAGCAAAAAAAAAATCTATGGTTTGGATGGACAATGGTGGATTATCAGTCTTCACTCCTAGAAGAGACACCAGGTAGAAGAGGAAGACCAACTAGGGAAGAACAGTGCTGAACCATGGCAGTAAATAAAAAATGGACCTCAGGTAAGTTAAAGGAATAATTGTAATCCATAGGAAGTAGAAGTAAAATGCCAAGATGTACAGCTGCCTGGGAACAGTCAAGCAGAGTCCATGGAAACTGGAGCTGACAATACCTGGAGGCTGGGGCCACATGGATGTCATAGGGGTTTAGATGGAATGTGGCTTGGCCATGGAGCAGGAGGTAACAGGAACATTACTGGCAGGGGATCCCAACTGGGACCACAGGAGAAAGG
Organism: Lithobates septentrionalis; assembly: GCA_037952835.1. Classification (NCBI taxonomy): domain Eukaryota; kingdom Metazoa; phylum Chordata; class Amphibia; order Anura; family Ranidae; genus Lithobates; species Lithobates septentrionalis. The sequence continues at coordinate 1,129,092 of JBBDGP010001745.1, forward strand.
ATCCAAATGGATGGAAAAGCCGCAACCTAGGAATCCAGGACCCGCCAAGCGCTAGAGCCTCCAGGTATTGTCAGCTCCGGTTTCCATGGTCTCTGCTTGACTGTTCCCAGGCTGCTGTATGTCTTGGCATTTTACTACTACTTCCTATGGATTAAAAGTCTTCCTTTAACTTACCTGAGGTACATTTTTTATTTACTGCCGTGGTTGTGTGCTGTTCTTCCCTAGTTGGTCTGCCAGTTTTTACCTCATTGGTCTATGAGTTTGGGACAGCAGCGGCCTAAGCTTCATTTCCCTCACCCAATTGGGCCATCGTCCATGTGCCTAGACATTTGTTTTATACCAGGTAGAAGAGACAGCTTTGGAAGGGATATTTGTTTTTTTAAACTGGTAAATGGTAAGATTGAGTGGAGGTGGAGAAGGATTTGGGAAGAGTAGAGGGAGTGATTTTTCCAGGAGATGCTCTTCAAAAAGGAATCAATTTCAAGGCAATGAAATATAAAATATTACATGTTAAAGGATAAGTTCACCTCTGGAGCATTTTACAGGTTTATGAAGAAAACAACACTTAGTTCCTCAAACCAAAAAGCAATAATACCATAAATTTAAATTGCAATATCAACAGTTAGTGATCTCCACAGCTGCACTCTGTAACACAAAAATTCCAAACAGCTGAATAAATGCATCCCAAATTAGTTGCACTGTGTAAATAAATGACATTGATTGTGTTAACCATAAATAAAGTAAAATAAAATTTAATGAAATATGTAATAGTGAAGTCCAGTGATAAATAAAACAATTAGATAAAATCCACAAATGGTTATCTTGTGAAGTGAGCTGATCTGATCCATAGTGCTTACTGACTAGTGTCCATCATTAGATAATGTGCAATATCATAATGTGATCAGTGAGCCCACCACCTCAGCACATCCAGCCTCTTACCAAAAGAACAGACCCAAAGTTATAGGTCTGAAACAGCATGATGTATGCAGCAATGGATCATCTGATCGAGAGACATTGAACGGTGCTTCACATCGGGACCTCAACAGAAAGAGAAACCTCTGATAGTGTGATACCATTTAAAGTGAGGGTCAGCAACCTGTAGATTGTGATCTACCAGTAGATCGCAGTCTGGGCTTGCTGACCCACCACCCCAGAGCATCAAGCAGAGTGCAATGCAGAGGGACTACTTGTAAAGTTGGAGCTGTAGTAGGGAGCAAGAGCCGCATAAGCCGATACCTCCTCTGTAGTGCTGGTTCTTGTCCCATGCGGAGTGATACCAACTGCACTATCTCTTATCCTGGCTAACGGTCTCCAGAAGGGTGCCAGCAGCAGGAAATAGATCTTCAAGTCTGTGTGAAGTAATACACTGGGCATAATAGTATAGGGCTGCTTTCACACTGATGCACTGCCGAATACCACGAAGGGCTCATTCACAAGTGCAGCAGGTACTGCTGCGCCTCTGAAAAGCGATCTGAGTGTGTTTGACAGGTGCTGAGGAGATGATATGTTCCCTCCTCCCCACCTGAATTAATGATTGCCATGCAATGCACGATGCACAGTAGTATGGCAATTGGAGGTTTAAATCATGTGTGAGGAGGCGACAATGTGCCTTTGTCTTCTCTCATGTTGTTCAGGTAGATCTCCACCCCTTTAAGGAAGCCTACCCCTCGGTTAAAGTTATTTGCTTACAGAATATTTGCTTGCAATCACACAATGACGCTGGTGCAGGCTCCAGCTAGGCGTAGGTGACATCAGCATAAGCATCTGTCTTTTGGTTTGCCATACTGCATACTATATATTTCCCATTATTACCATCCATCTTGCAGGGTATCTGGGTACAGTATAGACATGTGCGGTTCGTTTAGTTCTGAATTAATATTCGGACAAATTTTCTGTTATTCGGTGATTTGTATATATCCGAATACTCGAATTACAATATAAACAAATTTTACAGAATGCTCCAAATAACCTAACGAAATTCGGACTGAAATTCAAATCAAATTTTACATTGAAATCCAGTCGAATACGAAAGCCTCGTACACACGATTGGATTGTTGGCCAACAAAACCGTGGACTTTTGTCCGAAGGGCGTTGGCCCAAACTTGTCTTGCATACAAACAGCAAGGAATTGTCGGCCAACAAATATGAACGTGGTGAAGTACTAAGTTGTTTTTCAGCTCTTTAGCGCCACCCTTTGGGCTCCTTCTGCTAATTTCGTGTTAGCAGAAGTTTGGTGAGTGTTGATTCTCACTTTTCATTTTGTGCATTTCAGTTCGTTTCTGAAAGGCCGTTCGTCAACCAGCCATGTTGCGGAATCGGAGGAGATAACGTGTTATTTATTATTGGCCTTGGGGTTGTTGCTTTGACATTATTTTTTTGGTTGAATAATAATGATTTGATTTGGTATATTTTCTATATTTTTGGATGCATAGAATGCACTTTTTGGTTAAGTTCTATTGGCAGATAGCATGTCTAATTTTATTTGTTTTCTTTTTTTATTGCACAATAAAAAAAATGTGTAGAATAATACTTGGCTATGTGTTTTACTTCAAATGAAATTTTGGGAGTAGACAGTTACATTTAAAAAAATACAATGAAAAATTAACAAGGGACACCAACATAGTTGTATCTTTGATCTTAAAAACTACGGCATAATGGTGTTGTGGTAACTTGCCCAAATAAAAAGAAAAGCATAATAATATTATTCTTAATATCACTAGAAAATAAAAGCCTTTGAAAATTTGTTTGCAATAACTCCATCAGTATCACCAGCAAAGCAGCTTCATTATTATCCAATTAAAGAAGAAGAGAATTGTGCGCTGAATTTGGAGATTTCATATTTTGCCACGTCACAAATGTTAATTCTCCATTACGAACGCTAGTTTACAAGACCGGCCGCTTCTGGCTCATCCTTGCTTCCGAGCATGCGTGTTTGTACTTTGGACTTTTGTCCTAGACTTGTGTACACATGCTCGGAAAATCTGGCAACAGACATTTGTCCGCAGAAAAATTTAAAACCTACGATTCAACATTTGTCCACGGAAAATCGGACAACAATTGTCCGATGGAGCATAAACACAGTCGGACATCACACATTTCCCGTTGGAAAATCCGATCGTGTGTATGAGGCTTAACTACACATATTGCTAAAATCAACGACTGTGTGTGTTATTAAAGTACCATTTCGAATTTATGCTGTTTTTTGTTAAGCCAAAGGTGATTTAAAGAGTCATTGTATTTATTTGATGAAGATTTTTCTTTTGTTTGTTCACTTTGCTGCATTCGAATCAAAAACAATATAGATATTTTCGTTTCGACCGATTCAAAATGTATCGATTTGTTCGCTTTGGAACGAAAAAATCAGTAAATTCGAAGAAAATTTGAAAAGTCCGAATGTGAATTCCGAATACGAATTAGGAATACGAATTCAACGAATCAACCAAATTTAACTAAACAAAATAACTAGATTAATCAAAAGGAAACTAAACCTATTTTTTTGTCATGCACATGTCTAGCCTAGGGTTGCCACCTTTTCTTCATGCCAAACCCAAACACTTTAGTCGCGCATTGAAAAAAACGTTTTTTTAAGGAGGAACGCTATGGACTCTGGTGTAAAGTGGATCTCTGATGTAAGGGGATTTTCTGCTCACCAAACCTCCCACTTACATCAAGTTCCCGCATTTCCCCTTAAATTAGGATTCCCAAAGCCCCTCTTACATCAGTGTCCACAGGGCAACCCTTACCTCTGAGTCCCCCTTCCCTTAGTGTACTCACTTGCTTGGAGGCAGGAGAGAGAAGGGAGGGAGGGGGGATGACTTCAGTCACAGACTGTGTATGGTGAGCTCACTTGTCCGAGGATGGAGGCTCAGGCATCGACACCTTTCAGCCATGATGTATCTGCCGGTTGCTGAGCCTCAAACTTCCAGCCCACACATCCCTTTCCTGAGGCACATAACACCGGGGATTGGAGTGTAGGGGGCAGACAGAGGGGTAGGGGTGGGAGGAGGAGCAGATCAAGCTCACTCTTCTCTCCTGCCCATAGGTGTGCACAGCCTATTGCATTAGGGTGTGCACCTCAAAGCTCAAATACATATAGGTGTGCATGTGTATACATACTGACGTTGTCAGTAGAGCAGTGGCGGGTGCCAGTAAGGCAGAGATTGGTGTCAGTAAGGCAGTGGATGGTGTCAGTAGGTTTTATTAGTATTAGTATTTTATTTTTATTCATATCAGGGGTTTAAACAGGGAGAATCTGCACCACACAGGGTGATAAGGGTGTGTCCAGGCACACCTGGCACACCCTGTGCGCACGCCTATGCTCCTGCCCATGTAAGGGGGTGGGGCCTGTGGATGTGGTACTTGGTTACTTGGGGTACCACATTCCATTCTGAATATTGTGTCTGGGTTTCAGGTGGTCTGAAACCCGGACACGTGATTCAAAACCCGGACTGTCCTGGTGAATCCCAGATGGGTGGAAACCCTAGTTTAGTCCAGTATTCCATCATCATTGGGAGGGTATCTAGAGGGAAGGTATCACTTACAGGGTTATTGGGGGGGTAGGTAGGGAGGGCATAGACACACAGACACCACTGTGTAAAAGGGTGGGGGTCACAAGGGTGTTCAGGAAGGAGAAAGGGGGAAGGGGACAATAACCCAGGTTTAATACTGGATATGTTTGTTTATCATTGTTATACTTTTTTCCTATTAGATAAAAAATATTTTGTATCAGCCAGAAGTAGGTGTCCTATCTGTTTAAAGCGAGGGAAAATATCTCATGCAGAACCCCAAATAGCAATAAAAACCCACTTTATCCAAACTGGAAAAGAAGAAAAAAAAAAAAGTTAGAGCTGGACATACGCCTTAAAGCAGAATTCCCGCTGCAATTTTTTTTTCTTTAAAAGTCAGCAGCTAGTACTGTAGCTGCTGACTTTTAATAAGGACACTTACCTGTCCAGGGAGCCCACGATATCAGCCCCCAAAGTCGATTCCTCCACCGGCTCGGGTGCAGGTGCCGCCATTCCAACTAAGGGAAACCAGCAGTGGAGCCTTCACAGTTGGTTTCCTGCTGTGCATGCTCGAGTCGCGCAGCGCTTTGTGAACGGCCAGCTCGTCTTCTGGGACACACACAGGTCCCAGAAGGCAGCGGAGTTACAGGAGGAGGGCTCGCCGCAGAAAAGGACGTGATGTACTGCGCCGCGGGCTGGGCTAGGACGGAAGTAAATGTATTAATTCTAAAAAGGTAGGTAAGAAAAAATAAATAAAAAATAGATATCCAAAAACGAGGGGTGGAGGGGTGGTCTTTAGTTTAAGACCACCTTGTAAAAGTGGGTGGAACTCTGCTTTAACTTAAACAAATCTTTATAAAATTTTATAGTGACCCATCCCACTGTTCTTGCTTTTTCATCCAACAGTAGCTGTTCATAGAGGCTTTCTATTGCTCTCTCTAGCATTCCTAAATAGTAGCTGTGAAAACTCTGTCCAAAAAGCCACTTTAGCTTTTGGGACACATGCACACTGCAGTTCAACATAAAAAAAGCTGCTTTTACAGGCATTTGAGCTTTTATTTCAGCTTGAAGAAGCTGGTGCTTGTTTTTGTGCTCTTGTGCACATTTTTATTGATCTACTTACAGCTTCTTCAAGCTCCTTTGAGCTTTTTTGAGCATAAGCATTTTGTCTCCCAAACCCTCCTAGATAGTATTTTCTTAAGCACTGTATAAAAACAAAACAAAAAGCTGGAACAAACTTGCAAATTTTCAAGCTTCTTTGAGCTTGTTTGAGCTCTTTTGTGCTTTTTTGAGCTCTTTAGGGCACTATCTCCTCTGAAAAATGCGAGTTTAATGTTTTTTTTTGTTTTTTTTCTGCCTGTAGGAGCATATGCCTGTAAACTCCTGAAAAAGCCCTAGTGTGCATGGACACATTGGCTAACACGGAGGGGTTTTCCAGGCAGAAAAAATATGAGTTGAAAAGAGCTCAAAAGCCTGTAGAAGCCACTTTTTTTTAGCTCCTTTGAGCTGCAATGTGCATGAGTCTTAAAAGTAAAATTTTTAGTCCTTGTTTCTATGTAGTCTGCTACTTTGTATTTTAGCTTACATACACATAGACAACAGAAACATATTAATAGGCATTTGATAGGTGACTCAGAGGTGATATTGTGCCTTCTGAATGCCTGTTTTAAGCTTCAAAAACCCACGGCACTGTGGTGTAACTGTGCACATTTCACATGGTTGCAGATCGGCCACAGTGCAGCCCTCCAAGCACTAGGGATGAGTCGAACACCCCCCTGTTCGGTTCGCACCAGAACATGCGAACAGGAAAAAAGTTCGCTCGAACACCGTTTAAGTCTATGGGACACGAACATGAATAATCAAAAGTGCTAATTTTAAAGGCTTATATGCAAGTTATTGTCATAAAAAGTGTTTGGGGACCTGGGTCCTGCCCCAGGGGACATGGATCAATGCAAAAAAAAGTTTTAAAAACGGCCGTTTTTTCAGGAGCAGTGATTTTAATAATGCTTAAAATCAAACAATAAAAGTGTAATATCCCTTTAAATTTTGTACCTGGGGGGTGTCTATAGTATGCCTGTAAAGGGGCGCATGTTTCCCGTGTTTAGAACAGCCTGACAGAAAAATGACATTTGGAAGGAAAAAACTCATTTAAAACTACCCGCGACTATTGCATTAGACACATAGAAGTTCATTGATAAAAACGGCATGGGAATTCCCCACAGGGAAACCCCGAACCAAAATTATAAAAAAAAAAAAAAAAGAAGTGGGAGTCCCCCTAAATTCCATACCAGGCCCTTCAGGTCTGGTATGGATATTAAGGGGAACCCCGGCCAAAATTTAAAAAAAAATGACGTGGGGTTCCCCCTAAATTCCATACCAGACCCTTCAGGTCTGGCATGGATTTTAAGGGGAACCCCGCGCCAAAAAAAAAAAAAAACGGCGTGGGGTTCCCCCCAAAATCCATACCAGACCCTTATCTGAGCACGCAACCTGGCAGGCCGCAGGAAAAGAGGGGGGGACGAGAGTGCGGCCCCCCCCCTCCTGAACCGTACCAGGCCACATGCCCTCAACATTGGGAGGGTGCTTTGGTGTAGCCCCCCAAAACACCTTGTCCCCATGTTGATGAGGACAAGGGCCTCATCCCCACAACCGTGGCCGGTGGTTGTGGGGGTCTGCGGGCGGGGGGCTTATCGGAATCTGGAAGCCCCCTTTAACAAGGGGACCCCCAGATCCCGGCCCCCCCCTGTGTGAAATGGTAAGGGGGTACTTACCCCTACCATTTCACTAAAAAAGTGTCAAAATAGTTAAAAATGACAAGAGACAGTTTTTGACAATTCCTTTATTTAAATGCTTCTTCTTTCTTCCTTCATCTTCTTCTTCTTCTGGTTCTTCTGGCTCTTCTGGTTCTTCCTCCAGCGTTCTCGTGTAGCATCTCCTCCGCGGCGTCTTCTATCTTCTTCTCCTCGGGCCGCTCCGCACCCATGGCATTGGGGGGGAGGCTCTCGCTCTTCTCTTCATCCTCTTCTCTTCTTCCTTCTTCTCTTCTTCCTTCTTCTCTTCTTCTCTTCTTCTGCGGGCCGCTCCGCATCCATGCATGGAGGGAGGCTCCCGCTGTGTGACGGCGTCTCCTCATCTGACGGTTCTTAAATAATGGGGGGCGGGGCCACCCGGTGACCCCGCCCCCTCTGACGCACGGGACATGACGGGACTTCCCTGTGGCATTCCCCGTGACGTCACAGGGAAGTCCCGTCAAGTCACCGTGCGTCAGAGGGGGGCGGGGTCACCGGGTGGCCCCGCCCCCCGTTATTTAAGAACCATCAGATGAGGAGACGCCGTCACACAGCGGGAGCCTCCCTCCATGCATGGATGCGGAGCGGCCCGCAGAAGAAGAGAAGAAGAGAAGAAGGAAGAAGAGAAGAAGGAAGAAGAGAAGAGGATGAAGAGAAGAGCGGGAGCCTCCCCCCCAATGCCATGGGTGCGGAGCGGCCCGAGGAGAAGAAGATAGAAGACTCCGCGGAGGAGATGCTGGACGAGAACGCCGGAGGAAGAACCAGAAGAGCCAGAAGAACCAGAAGAAGAAGAAGATGAAGGAAGAAAGAAGAAGCATTTAAATAAAGGAATTGTCAAAAACTGTCTCTTGTCATTTTTAACTATTTTGACACTTTTTTAGTGAAATGGTAGGGGTAAGTACCCCCTTACCATTTCACACAGGGGGGGGGCCGGGATCTGGGGGTCCCCTTGTTAAAGGGGGCTTCCAGATTCCGATAAGCCCCCCGCCCGCAGACCCCCACAACCACCGGCCACGGTTGTGGGGATGAGGCCCTTGTCCTCATCAACATGGGGACAAGGTGTTTTGGGGGGCTACCCCAAAGCACCCTCCCAATGTTGAGGGCATGTGGCCTGGTACGGTTCAGGAGGGGGGGGCCCGCACTCTCGTCCCCCCCTCTTTTCCTGCGGCCTGCCAGGTTGCGTGCTCGGATAAGGGTCTGGTATGGAATTTTGGGGGAACCCCACGCCGTTTTTTTGGGGTTTTTTTGGCGCGGGGTTCCCCTTAAAATCCATACCAGACCTGAAGGGTCTGGTATGGAATTTAGGGGGAACCCCACGTCATTTTTTTTTTTAATTTTGGCCGGGGTTCCCCTTAATATCCATACCAGACCTGAAGGGCCTGGTATGGAATTTAGGGGGACTCCCACTTCATTTTTTTTTTTTTAATTTTGGTTCGGGGTTTCCCTGTGGGGAATTCCCATGCCGTTTTTATCAATGAACTTCTATGTGTATTGACGGCAATGCAATAGCCGCGGGTAGTTTTAAATGAGTTTTTTCCTTCCAAATGTCATTTTGCTGTCAGGCTGTTCTAAACACGGGAAACATGCGCCCCTTTACAGGCATACTATAGACACCCCCCAGGTACGAAATTTAAAGGGATATTACACTTTTATTGTTTGATTTTAAGCATTATTAAAATCACTGCTCCTGAAAAAACGGCCGTTTTTAAAACTTTTTTTTGCATTGATCCATGTCCCCTGGGGCAGGACCCAGGTCCCCAAACACTTTTTATGACAATAACTTGCATATAAGCCTTTAAAATTAGCACTTTTGATTTCTCCCATAGACTTTTAAAGGGTGTTCCGCGGCATTCGAATTTGCCGCGAACACCCCAAATTGTTAGGTGTTCGGCGAACTTGCGAACAGCCAATGTTCGAGTCGAACATGAGTTCGACTCGAACTCGAAGCTCATCCCTACCAAGCACATAGGCGACCAATGTTCGCCCATCTTTGATGTGGGAAACTGACCTGCTCGCGGTGTAGAATGTGATTTATGCCTTTTACTGCCATTTTTAATGTAAGTGCACTACTTTTATTTAATAAACAGAAAGTTTATACAATACTGTACTATGTGGAGCCTTATATCTTACATACACGTGGTCTATTGATTGCGAGCTGGGACCTATTGGATTGATTGCCCGGAGCACTTGTTTGTCTTATACCTGTGAATTGGCTGCCTGGGGCATTCAAGCTTTTGCTTTTGGACTTGCTGGTTCATAGATGTGCTCTTTGACCTCCCCGAGTAAGGGGGGGGGTCGCTGGCCTTCTGGTAAGCCTCCAGTGTGTGTCACGTACCTGGTAGGTTGTGAGCCTGAAGTGCAGGAAAAGACCTCCCTTACAGCTCCCACTCCCGTTCCCCTGGAATGGAGACAGAGGGCCAGGAGTGAAGAGTGGTATGGGTGCCTGGCAGGATCAACAGTTGCTGAAAGTCCAGTAGTGGTGGCACCCTCTGGAGTCAGTAGTCTGAGGAGTAGACTGCGGACAGAGACTGGAATGCAGGACTGGAACCAGGAACAACAGCAGGTAGTAGACTGGAACGCTGGGCTGGAACACAGCAGAAGGTAGCCTGGAACGCTGAGCTTGAACACAGCAGAAGGTAGCCTGGAACGCTGGGCTGGAACACAGCAGAAGGTAGCCTGGAACGCTGGACTTGAACACAGCAGAAGGTAGCCTGGAACGCTGGGCTGGAACACAGCAGAAGGTAGCATGGAACGCTGGACTGGAACCAGGAACAACAGCAGATGATAGCAGACTGGAAGCTGGACTGGAACCAAGAACAACAACAGGTAATAGCAGACTGGAAGCTGGACTGGAACCAGGAACAACAGCAGGTAATAGCAGATTGGAAGCTGATGAACACAGCAGAGGGTCAACAAGCCGGTAGTCAGTAACATTCAGACAGCAGAGGTACCAGGGGAAATGCAGAGGGATGGTCAGGCAAGCCAAGAGGGTCTGGTGCAGGCAGATAGCAGGATCGTCAAACAGGAAGCCGGGTCAGATAACAGGAAACACAGATCAGATCAGGTAACACTCACAGAACGCTGTAGAGCAGACAGCGGGGATGGAGTGTGACAGGCAGGTTTAAATAGCCCGCCTGGCACCAGCGGGAGTGCGCGCGCGCGTGCCCGTGCATGACCGCACCCGTGAACGTGCGCGCATGCGCAATGGGACCCGTGTCTGGGTTCCCGTGCGCCTGGAACGCCGATTACTGGCAGGATCTTCGTGACAATGCCCCCCCCCCAAGGGGCAGCCTCCGGATGCCCCTTTGAAAAAATTTCTCTGGATGAGCTGTTTTAAAGGCTTGTAACAGGTTTTCAGCATGAATATGATCCTCTGGTTCCCAAGAATTCTCCTCTGGGCCAAACCCCTTCCACTTTATTAAGAATTGATTTTGGTTACCTCTTTTCCTGTGGTCCATGATAGCCTCCACCTCGAATTCCTCTTCCCCATCTACCAGGATTGGATCAGGAGGATCCGTGCTTCGACCTGAAAATGGGTTAGTAATAGATGGTTTAAGCAAGGACACATGAAAAACTGGATGTACCTTTAGTGAATCCGGGAGTTCAAGTTCATATGCAACTTCATTAATTCTCCTTTTAACAGGAAATGGTCCAAGAAATTTGGGACCCAATTTCTTGGAAGGGCAGGCCAACCTAAGGTTTATGGTGGACAACCATACCTGATCCCCAGGTGCAAGTAAGAGCTCACCTCGCCTCTTTTTATCGAAGGTTGCTTTGTTGTACTCCTGGGTTCTGGTCATGGTGTCCTGTAAAATTTGGTTGTTAGAGGTAAAGAAATCCAATTTCTCCTGGACTGCGGGTACTGTGCATTCTGGAAGAGAGTTTGGTAAAAATGAGGGGTGGAAACCATAATTCGCAAAAAACGGAGTTTGCTTGATAGCAGAATGAATAGAATTGTTATAAGCGAATTCGGCCAATGGTAAAACAGCAATCCAATTATCTTGGGCAAAGGAAGAAAAACAGCGCAAATATTGTTCAAGGGTCTGGTTTGTTCTTTCTGTTTGCCCATTAGTCTGGGGGTGATAAGCTGATGAAAATGAGAGTTCAATGTCCAAGGTTTTACACAAAGCCCTCCAGAATCGAGAGGTAAATTGTACCCCTCAATCTGAAACAATGTTAACTGGTACCCCATGGAGCCTGACGACCTCTTTAATGAATGCTTGTGCTGTTTCTGTAGCTGAAGGGGTACCCTTCATTGGGACAAAGTGCGCCATCTTCAACAACCGGTCCACTATGACAAAGATTGAAGTGAAGCCCCCGGCCGGGGGTAGTTCTACAATAAAATCTATTGAGAGCATTTTCCAGGGTCTATCTGGGACAGGCAAGGGTTTTAGTAGACCCCATGCCTTTGTTTTGTGCCCCTTGTTCCTAAGGCAGGTGGTACAGGACTCTACAAACTCTTTACAATCTTTGCGCAGCTGAGGCCACCAGAAGGTGCGCTGAACCAAATCAGTGGTCTTAGCTACACCGAAATGCTCAGCCAGCGCATGATCGTGACAAAGCTCTAGTACTGGAACTCGTAATGTTTCAGGTATAAAGATCCTGCTCTCATGCCACAATAACCCATCTTTGACCTGAAGCTCTGTCTTAATGGAAGATTCCATTTCTGCGGAGGCCTGTTTAATCTGGGAAAGCAGGTTTCCCTGAAATAGAAGAAAGTTCCCTGGAGACAAAATGGTGTCTGGAGGGGAAATCTCTTGAGGTTTGTGAAACATCCTAGACAGGGCGTCAGGTTTGGTATTCTTGGAGCCAGGATGGTAAGTGACATGGAAGGAGAACCTGGAGAAAAAGAGAGCCCATCTGGCCTGACGTGGTTTCAACCTCTTTGCAGACCTCAAATACTACAGGTTCTTATGATCTGTAAAGATTAAAACTGGATGAGCGGCACCCTCCAACAGATAGCGCCACTCCTCCAATGCCGACTTGATTGCCAACAACTCTCTGTCACCTACATCATAATTTCTCTCTGCCGTGGATAATTTACGAGAAAAGAAAGCCACAGGATGCAGCAGGGCCTTGGTTCCCTGTCTTTGGGATAATACTGCTCCCACAGCAATTTCAGATGCATCCACTTCTAGAATAAATGGCAGAGAGGAATCTGGATGCTTCAGTACAGAGGCGGAGGTGAAAAGGCCCTTGAGAGTCTCAAAAGCCTTTTGAGCCTCGGCCGACCAATGGAAGCGTGTACCCTGTTTGGTAAGCTGTGTGATGGGTGCAATGATGGCTGAGAACCCCTTAATAAATTTACGATAAAAATTAGCGAATCCAACGAATCGCTGGATTCCTTTCTTATCAGTCGGGACTGGCCAATCTAGAACAGCCGTGACCTTCTGGGGGTCCATTTTAATGCCCTTACTGGAGATGACTAACCCTAAAAATGGAATACTTTCCTGTTCAAATTCACATTTTTCAGCCTTTGCATATAAACCGTGTTGTCGAAGTCGGCCCAATACACTTCTGACGTGCCTGCGATGGGATTCAAGGGAACAAGAGAAAATCAATATGTCGTCTAAATAGACGATGACAAACAGGTCTAGAAAGTCACGTAACACATCATTAATAAAGTATTGAAATGTGGCAGGGGCATTACACAGGCCGAAAGGCATCACGAGGTACTCAAAATGTCCATAACGGGTACGAAAAGCGGTCTTCCATTCGTCTCCATCCCTGATACGAACTAGATTGTAGGCCCCACGGAGATCAAGTTTGGTGAATATGGTAGCCGTCCCCAGTCTCTAAAACAACTCGGGTACTAAGGCGAGAGGGTACCGATTCTTCACAGTAATTTTGTTTAGGTCGCGGTAATCCACACACGGCCTGAGGGTTTTATCTTTTTTCTGCACGAAGAAGATGCCTGCACCTGCGGGGGACGTGGATGGACGAATGAAGTCTCTTTTGAGGTTTTTGTCAATGTATTCCTTCAATGCCCCTTGCTCCACCTCAGTCAGGGGGAATATTCTTCCAAAAGGAATTTCAGCACCAGGAAGTAACTCAATGGGACAGTCATAGGCCCGGTGAGGGGGTAACACCTCTGCCCTCTGTTTACTAAATACGTCCAGGAAATCATGATAGGCGGAAGGAATGGATTGAAGTAAACTAGGGTCTGTATCTAGGCACAACAGAGTAGAGTTCTCCTGGATATTCTGGGTTCTGCAAAACTGTTGGCAGTAAGGAGAGGGAAAGGTCACCTCACCCGTGATCCAATTTATGTCCGGATTATGGGCCTGTAACCATGGCATGCCGAGTATTATGGGGAACAGGGGTGAAGCGATAATGTCCAGGCGCAGCTGTTCCTGATGGACGTTGGACACGAAAACGGGTATTGGCATAGTCTCTTGGGTGACAGGTCCAGACTTGATAGCGGTCCCATCAGCTAGATGGATAGAAAGTCCATGGGCTTTAGGTGACAGGGGTATTTGGTGTTGGCTAGCAAAACGAGAATCCATGAAACAGCTGCAAGCTCCTGAGTCAATAATGGCGGTGATTCGTAGATCCTTCCCTGGAAGCTGTAGCAGAAGAGGAAGAGCAAGGTGAGTGGTATTTTTAACCCGAGATGTCACATAGTCAGTAGATAGGGATAAACACTTACGAAGTTTGAGGGGACAGTTCCTGACATAGTGCCTGGGTTCCCCACAATACAGGCACAGGTTATTTGCTTGACGACGTTGTCGTTCCTCTGGGGTGAGTGAAGGCCGCAGGACTCCTAATTGCATTGGCTCAGGTAAGTTAAGTGTGGAGGTAGGTGGTGTTGATGATGGGTGATGGGGAACTCTAGGGGTAACCCAAGTTGGACGAGAAGACCCCATAGCTCTTTCAGACCTGCGCTCCCGTAGGCGTCGATCGATCTGGATAGCTAGATCGATTAAAGCATTTAAAGTCTGTGGTGTACCCACCCTGGCCAGTTCATCCTTCAGAGGATCAGAAAGTCCCAACCGAAATTGATAACGGAGAGCCGCATCGTTCCAGTTAGTATCCGCACTCCACTTCCTGAATTCGGCCACATAATCCTCTGCTGCTCTGCGACCTTGTTGAAGGGTGTGTAGAGCCGCCTCTGCAGTTACAGATAGCTGGGGGTCATCATATAACTGGCCTAGTGCATCAAAGAAAGTGGAGAGGTTGGTCAGAGATATGTCTTTTTGCTCTAAGAGGCGATGGGCCCAGGTTTGGGGGTCACCAGAGAGTAAAGAAATCACGTAGCCCACCTTTGTAGCCTCCAGGGAAAAGGTACGTGGCTGAAGAGCAAAAAACAGTTCGCAGGAGTTGCGGAAGGCTCTGAACTTATGGCGATTTCCAAAGAAACGTTCAGGTGTGGGAACCTTAGGTTCCGGAGGGAGCATCACCACCGTTGAGGAAGGCCCAACTGAAGGAGCAGGAGCAGAGGTAGCTTCCTGGGCCCCAATGGGGTTAGACAGGGTTAACACTCGTTCCTCCAGTCTGGTGTATCCTTGCTGCAGATTCTTGACTGCTTCAGTCAATCCTGCCAGGTGTGCACAGAGTTCCTCCATGGGAGACGTTCCCTGCTCAGGCTCAGACATGGCTGTCTGCTACTGTCACGTACCTGGTAGGTTGTGAGCCTGAAGTGCAGGAAAAGACCTCCCTTACAGCTCCCACTCCCGTTCCCCTGGAATGGAGACAGAGGGCCAGGAGTGAAGAGTAGTATGGGTGCCTGGCAGGATCAACAGTTGCTGAAAGTCCAGTAGTGGTGGCACCCTCTGGAGTCAGTAGTCTGAGGAGTAGACTGCGGACAGAGACTGGAATGCAGGACTGGAACCAGGAACAACAGCAGGTAGTAGACTGGAACGCTGGGCTGGAACACAGCAGAAGGTAGCCTGGAACGCTGAGCTTGAACACAGCAGAAGGTAGCCTGGAACGCTGGGCTGGAACACAGCAGAAGGTAGCCTGGAACGCTGAACTTGAACACAGCAGAAGGTAGCCTGGAACGCTGGGCTGGAACACAGCAGAAGGTAGCCTGGAACGCTGGACTGGAACCAGGAACAACAGCAGATGATAGCAGACTGGAAGCTGGACTGGAACCAGGAACAACAGCAGGTAATAGCAGACTGGAAGCTGGACTGGAACCAGGAACAACAGCAGGTAATAGCAGATTGGAAGCTGATGAACACAGCGGAGGGTCAACAAGCCGGTAGTCAGTAACGTTCAGACAGCAGAGGTACCAGGGGAAATGCAGAGGGATGGTCAGGCAAGCCAAGAGGGTCTGGTGCAGGCAGATAGCAGGATCGTCAAACAGGAAGCCGGGTCAGATAACAGGAAACACAGATCAGATCAGGTAACACTCACAGAACGCTGTAGAGCAGACAGCGGGGATGGAGTGTGACAGGCAGGTTTAAATAGCCTGCCTGGCACCAGCGGGAGTGCGCGCACGCGTGCCCGTGCGTGACCGCACCCGTGAACGTGCGTGCATGCGCAATGGGACCCGTGGCTGGGTTCCCGTGCGCCTGGGACGCCGATTACTGGCAGGATCTTCGTGACAGTGTGGATGCTTTCTGGGTGTCACGTTTGCTGTCCTTGGATCCCCTTTTTTTTACTTGATTGTCCCTGGATCCCCTTTTTTTTACTTGGCTGTCCTTGGATGCTTTTTTTTTTACTTGGCTGCCTTTGGATCTCCTTTTTTTACGTGCCTTTCCTTGGATCCCCTTTTTTTAGTTGGCTGCCCTTGGATCCCTTTTATTTTACTTGGATGTCCTTGGATCCCCTTTTCTTACTTGGCTGTCCGTAGATCCCATTTTTTACTTGGCTGTCCCTGGATTCTCTTCTTTTACTTGGCTGTCCTTGGATCCTTTTTTTTTCACTTGGCTGCCTTTGGATCCCCTTTTTTTACTTGGCTGTCCGTGGATCCCATTTTTTTACTTGGCTGTCCTTGGATCCCCTTTTTTTACTTGGCTGCCCTTGGACCCCCTCTTTTTACTTGGCTGTCCTTGGATCCATTTTTTTTTTACTTGGCTGCCTTTGGATCTTCTTTTTTCACTTAGCTGTCCCTGGATCCCCTTTTTTTACTTGGCTGCCCTTGGTTCCCCTTTTTTCACTTAGCTGTCCCTGGATCCCCTTTTTTTACTTGGCTGCCCTTGGTTCCCCTTTTTTTACTTAGCTGTCCCTGGATCGCCTTTTTTTACTTGGATGCCCTTGCATCCCCTTTTTTTACTTAGCTGTCCTTGGATCCCCTTTTTTTACTTGGCTGTTCTTGGATCCCCTTTTTTTACTTGGCTGTCCTTGGCTTCTCTTCTTTTACTTGGCTGTCCTTGGATCCTTTTTTTTTTACTTGTCTGCCTTTGGATCTTTTTTTTTTTACTTGGCTGCCTTTGGATCCCCTTTTTTTACTTGGCTGCCCTTGGTTCCCCTTTTTTTACTTGGCTGTCCTTGGATTCCCTTTTTCACTCGCCATGGAGTTTCATATGGGATTTTTTTAATAAGCACCCGTTAATAATAACGTTTTATTCAGTTTGTTTGATTTATATGTGCACCGTCACAATTTTCTCTATTGAGTTATTTTGGAACACTATAATTGTTTGCATTTACAGTATGTTTTGTATGTATCAGTTAGTACAGCGCTGCACCCCTGTTTTTTTTTTGTAGCCCCATTTGCTTGAATGAGTCAGGATTGACCCACTGAATGTGACTTGTGGTATAATTTTTGCTGTGCCACACCGTCACCACAACAGTGTGTACTAACGTGGCCAGTGGGCAATCTCAACTTGTAGCTGGTTGTTTGGGGTAGTACAAGAGCAGCTCAACTATTTCTTTTTACTGCCCCACTTTCTATCCATGTGAACATAGCCAAAGTGGCTTTTATTTGAAATCAATTCAGTCTGATTTTAGTTACAGACAAATCATTGTAACTTTACATAGGCAAACCAATATATAGTATTATACCGGAGCCAGTCTAAATTACACAAGAGTTTTTATATTAATCTCTCATGTGGCCAATTCATTGTGGAGCACATTTTCTCTAGAGAATTTTTGCTACTTTTTTTTTTTTTTGTACTAACAATCTCCCAGTCCCAACTCCCAAGACTAATTCAACATGAATTAAAGATCAAGCTTAGAAAACAATATAAAAAGGTTCATGCATATTACAGGAAAGCATATCATGGTAATGTGCCACATAAATATGATCTCCATGATTCACTAAGAATGAAGAGGTTTTTTTTTTATTTGTCCAGCATAACTGAAGTGTTTTATCTTATTTTTTTCCAACATAACGAAATATTTATAACTATGAGATGAAATAAATGTACTGCAAAATTGCACACCCTGAAATATTTCTACTAGAATCTTTGAATTGACAAAAAGACATATTTTCACTCAGGATTAAATTTGTGTTTTGTTTTTTTTTGTTTAGAATATTATTTGTTCCCTTAAAAGTTTTTTTTTTAATGTGATTTTTTTTAAGGGTTTTTTTTTCGTTAAATTAAAGGCTCAATAAGGATTCATATTGACAGGAGTCGCACCTAACACATATAAAAAAATAACAGAAGAGTGTTTCTTTTAAGGTCACTGCAACATTCTCTAACAGAGGGAAACTTCAGTTAAACTTTGTATTGTGTTCTATTGGGCTTGTGTTCCTGTAGGTCTTACTGTAAGACCCATGAAAATTTGAAATAGTCTGCGTCAGAGCTCAGGAGCTGGATCTAGTCAACTCTGTAAGTTGTTTCAAAAACAGGCTAAATGTTTTTCCAAGGGCTCAAATTAAAAATGGCTACTGAAACTCATAGAGAATAAAATGCTGATCAAGAAAATTTTCAAATTGATGTTTTTCTAAAAAATTGTACAATGTTTTATTAGTTAATTTTTTTTTCCTTTTGAATTTTTTTTTATTTTGAAGCAAATATTGATTTATTTATAATGTATTTAATTTATATTTGGTTTTGATCCTCCTACGTAAAATATCAATGTCTTTTAACATTTCCAAAACTACCTCCCTTTTTACAATAGATAGGTAAGATAGACAGATACTTGTTATTTTGTGTGTGTGTGTCTATATATATATATATATATATATATATATATATATATATATATATATATATATATATATATATATATATATTATACATATAGTATATATACAGTGCCATGAAAAAGTATTCACACCCCTTGAAAATTTCCACATTTTGCCATGTTACAACCAAAAATGTAAATGTATTTTATTGGGATTTTATGTGATAGACCAACACAAAGTGGCACATAATTGTGAAGTGGAAGGAAAATGATAAATGGTTTTCAAACCTTTTTACAAATAAATATCTGAAAAGTGTGGAGTGCATTTGTATTCAGCCCCCTTTACTCTGATAACTAAAATCTAGGGGAACCAATTGCCTTCAGAAGTCAACTAATTAGTAAATCGAGTCCACCTGTGTGTAATTTAATGTCAGTATAAATATAACTGTTCGGTGAAGCCCTCAGAGGTTTGTTAGATAACCTTAACCACTACACATCTGCGCTATGGCCGAATGACGGCCACAGCGCGGACCTGAATTCCCGGGAGGCCGTCATATGATGGCCTCCCCTGTGCACGCTCCCTGCGCTGTGATCACCGAGCCACTGAGACTCGGCTGATCACCGATCCGTGTAAGGGGCCGGTCCCGACCCCTTACCATGGGATCAGCTGTCAGCCAATGACAGCTGATCACATGATGTACAGTAAACAAAAGATCGGTAATCAATCACCGGCTCGGATGTGAGGGACATCGGTCCCCAAGTGGAAGAGGCACATCTGCCTCATCAGTGCCACCATAATGGTGCCATATAACAGTGCCCACAGTGCTACCTAACAGTGCCCACAGTGCCACCTAACAGTGCCCACAGTGCCACCTAACAGTGCCCACAAATGCCACCTATCAATGCCAACAAGTGCCACCTATCAATGCCCACAAGTGCTACCTATCAATGCCCACCTGTAGTGCCAATCAGTGCCACCTGGCAGTGCTGCCCATCACTGCCACCCATCAGTGCCCATCACTGCCACCCATCAGTGCCCATCACTGCCGCCTCATCAGCGTACATCAATGAAGGAGAAAAATGACCCGTTTTAAATTTTTTATAACAAAATCTAAAAAACTAATTTTTATATTTTTTAAAATTCAGTTTTTTACATTTTTTAACAAAAAGTAAAAACTGCACAGGTGATCAAATACCACCAAAAGAAAGCTCTATTTGTGGTGAAAAAAATAATAAAAATTGCATTTGGTAGAGTGTTGTATGACCGCGCAATAGTCATTCAAAGTGCATCAGCGCTGAAAGCTGAAAATTGGTCTGGATAGGAGGGGGGTTTAAGAGCCCTGTAAGCAAGTGGTTAATGAACAAACAGGATCATGAAGGCCAAGAAACACCCCAGACAGATCAGGGATGAAGTTGTGGAGAAGTTTATATCAGAGTTAGGTTATAAAAAAAATATCCCAAGCTTTGAAGATCTTACGGAACACTGTTCAATCCATCATCCGAAAATGGAAAGAGTATGGCACAAATGCACACCTACCGAGACATGGCTGTCCACCTAAACTGACAGGCCGGGCAAGGAGAGCAATAATCAGAGAAGCAGCCAAGAGGCCCATGGTAACTCTGGAGGAGCTGCAGAGTGCAGTCTTTTTCTCTTTAGTAAATCAACCCCAAAGTGTGTTACTGGCAGGATTACAAGTTAAAATGTAGGGAAACTAGCCAGAAAAAAGTAGAAAATTATTGTAGCCACTACATCAAAGGGCTGGTAAGTTACGATATATATTTTTGTTCTTTGATTTACATACATTTTATATAAACCATATATTTTATGTCTAGGAAATGACCAAGGCTAACCAAACTTTGGTGACTGAATACATTCTTTTGGGATTTGAAGAGTTTCATAATAAACAAAATCTACTATGTATTCTCCTGCTTCCTACTTATGTGGCCACCGTAACTGGAAACCTTCTCATTGTCGCATTGGTGGCAATTACTCTCCAGCTTTGGTCTCCCATGTACTTTTTTCTCTCCCACCTCTCTCTGTGTGACATCCTGATCAGCACAAATGTGGCTCCAAAAACACTTCAAGTCCTACTTACAGGAAGACATCACCTCTCGTTTTCCTCATGTCACACACAGTTGTACTTTTTTGGAGCCTTTGCTGGAACAGAATGTTGCCTGTTGTCTGTAATGTCTTATGATAGATATTTAGCCATCTGTTACCCTCTACGCTACTCATTTATTATGAAACACCATCTTCCTCAGTTCTTGGCTACAGTATGCTGGTTGGTTGGTTTTATTGTCGCTATGATCATAGAGTCTTTCGTAGTTTCATTGGACTATTGTGGACCAAATGTTATAGACCACTTTTTCTGTGACCTTACTCGTCTTCTAGGACTTTCCTGCTCTGACACCAAAATGACTGACATTTGTGTCACTATCATAGTCTCTATATTTGGAATTTTTCAGGTAGTCTTTGTCATTGTCACTTATATTTGCATCTTCACCTCCATCCTTCAGATCTCTTCCATCACTGGCCGCCAGAAGATCTTCTCAACCTGTAGCTCTCATTTGGCAGTGGTTTCTACTTATTATGGGACGCTCATTGCACTTTATGTGGCACCATCAAGTGGGCACTTTCAAACCCTTAATAAAGTGTTATCTCTTCTAAACACAATAATAACTCCTTTATTAAACCCAATTATTTACAGCCTGCGAAATAAAGAAATACAATCTGCCTTTAGAAAAACTTTCCTAAGGAGATACTCATTAAAAGGTAAATAACCATTTCTGGACTGTAGGTGTACCACACATACCCTGAAAAACTTCCTCTAAAAGCTTGGATATGTATTATATGCCCTCTTCCTTTACCTGAAGCTTTCCGGCCACAAATGTCAACTATTAAAGTGTCTGCATTTCTCAAAATACTATATAAAAAGCATATCACAGACCTCAACATAAATATCAAATTTTTGCAAGGCTAACCAAACCTAGATACAATAACATAGAACACAATAGGAAAGTTATGCCATAAAAAATCCCTGCCACATCCGTTATTAATCCAATAATCAGTAAATATAAACGAATCCGTAAATTATATTTTCTTATTGTTGGCTTAACCTCTTCTGGACCGCCCCATTCAGATATACTGTGGCAGGGCAACCCTCCTGTGTGAAATCACGTACCTGTATGTGATTTTTGTGCACTGGGTCTGGCCACCTGCGACCCGCTCTCGCTGTGATTGCACACAGCGGGAGCCAATCAGCGTGTTCGGTGGACCCGATGTTCGCCGG
Organism: Lithobates septentrionalis; assembly: GCA_037952835.1. Classification (NCBI taxonomy): domain Eukaryota; kingdom Metazoa; phylum Chordata; class Amphibia; order Anura; family Ranidae; genus Lithobates; species Lithobates septentrionalis. Next base: position 1,150,692 of record JBBDGP010001745.1, read on the forward strand.
CACCCCACGATCGTTCTCAGGAGAGGCAGAACGGCAGTCTGCCTATGTAAACAAGGCAGACCGCCGTTCTGTGAGAGGGGAAGAATGAGATCTTGTGTTTCTGCTAAGCAGGAACATGGATCCCTGTCTTCCCCCAGTCAAAGCACTTTCCCCACAGTTAGAAAGCACTCCCTAGGATCACATTTAACCCTTTGATTGCCCCTGATGTTAACCCCTTCCCAGACAGTGTTATTAATACAGTGAGAATGCATTTTTTTTAGCACTGATCACTGTAAGGAGATTCCATATTACATTTCATTATTGATTAATTGTTGATTTCACTCTGTTCATGATATGTTCAGGGTTTTGCTTATTTGCTTTAATAATCAGAAAAATATCTGAGTATATTTTAATGAAAGTCAGACTGTCTTATGATTTTACTAAAATATATCATACTGTCTGCTTTTCCTCTTTTCCATGCCCATCAGAGGAAGCATCTGCTTGTGGTTTTATCTCTGTACTTTTTTGTCCGGCATAACAGCTAACATTAGGCTTTTTTAGGGAAGCTGTGGTTGAATACCTCATAGCCCCGCAGACAGTGACAGAGGGTAAGGAATGTTTTGACCTATTAACTGGAACTACAGGGGTCACCATTTTAAGATCACAAGATTAGGCATTATTAAAGTATGGAAAATCAAATCACAAGATTAAGAAATTACCGAATATGCTAATGAACTTTGTTGTGTATTATTTTGATTGGCCCCCAAATTGGGGGCAGAGTCTTGTAAAGACAGCATAAAACAGCGAATCCTAAAATAAAGAGTTGTAATCATTCAATACGTACATTGTGTATGTGTAATTGATTAACCGCCGGCGAGGACCTCCACTGAGCCACCTCCAAGAGCCTAGGCCACAAGGAGAAGACGAAGCACCTAACAGTTTTTGGTACCAGGAAGTGGTGGGGTGTTTTGAACAGGTAAGTCATCTCCTTTTTACCTATTTTTTTTGGTAACTGGTGTTGATGCTTGCCTTGTTCAAATAGCCTTGTATGTCCACCCACTTACATAACTGTGCCTTCGCAACGGGCTAGGGCTGGCCCCTTGGAGGGTTAAAGGGCTCGCAGGGTTTTTTGGTTTTTGTTTAAGTAGTCTGACTAGGTTGGTCTGACTGTGTTAGGTAGATATATATGTGTTTAAAACTCGGGAAGTATAGAATACGCCCGTAGTATAAGGAGTGGCTTAGTGGACGCCCAATTTTTGGGGAAACATTGAAAAGTGCACTTATTATACTTATTATAACATGTTCATATAATGTAACTTTATTTGGCCACTGTATATATAAGATTTTGCTTGTTTTCTTGCTTGTTTTGCTTTTAGGTATCACCGTAACTATTTAGAGTGTATAGAGTATTAGAGAATTAGAGATAAGTGTATGATATATGTGTATGACAAATGAATGTAAAGTACTGTATTAATTTAGAGGATTTTTTTGTTAAAGTATTACACATATATGTACTAAATGAACGACCTAAGACAGGAGCCTGACTGTAGTGAGATAGCGCCCGCCTGCCCACGTTGCACCTTTGGTTTACTGTTCCTTAGTGTTGACAGGACGTGGATCCTGCTTACCACTAGACCAACCGGATTTTCATACCGACTTGGTGCAAGGGGGGTCTTTCCTGCCACAAGAAGGGGTACTTTACACCGGGTACTAAGAGTTAACCTTCATAGCTATTTCAGCCCCACTGCCATAAGAGACCAAGGGACTTACTCCCAAGTCAGGGAACAGATTATAGCACAAACAGGTTGCTTTCATCTCTGTCCCTGTACTAGTCATACACTTCCAAGGTTATTAGATGGGGAATTCTGCAGCAACCCAGACCATGGCCAATCCATCTCCCTATGAGTATGTTAAAAACACACTACCGGGATCACAGGTAGAACCGTTTTGGACACAGGTCAGAGATAGGTGCCAACAGCTGGGGATACGTGACCCAGGGCCAGTGGGACCCTGTTCTGAGGATGAGTGGAAGGAAGTGAGCAAGGTGTGTCAGGTACACAAGCACTCCTACCCACCTGGGAAATGGGAAGACACCCAGTATATGAAAAATTGTTACAAAATATGGAATAAATGCTTGGCCAAATATAAAACGAAGTATGTAACTAAAGCCCCCACACCAAAACCTGTAAATTCACCCACCCTTTCACAACAACCCGAAGCACCCCCCCCTTATGTGATGGTTAAACAGGAGGATGGAACATTGGGTCCATGTCTTCAGCTGTATCCATCTTTGGACCCAGCAGTATTAGCTACCATGATATATGGTGCAGCTGATCAGGTACAGGTTACACGATGGGAAAACGAAAGTAGAAGCAGGGAAGAGGAAGTCCGGGCAGAAGGTATACGTAGGAGAGCAGAAGAGAGGATTAGGAAGTTGGAAAAGGAAGAAAGGGATGGAATGTCCCTAGAAAAGGGAGAAGAGGAAGGAGTCAGGAAGTTAAGCCCCAGGGAAAAGGAATGGGAGGAGAAACAGAAAGAGTTTAATAAGAGACAGCAGGAGGAGGAAGAAAGGATACAGAGGAAAAGGGAAGAATGACGATGCAACCTTATCCACCAATGCAATCTTATCCCCCAGACCAGGGTTACCCACCAGACCAGGGGTGCTTTAACTGTGGGGAACTGGGGCACTGGAAGTCCCAATGTCCCTACAGAATTAGAACAAACGCCCAGAGAGGGAGAGGTAGGAATCTTAACACCGGCCCCCGTCGCCTTCAGGATATCAGGTATCCTCACCCACCACAACCCCAACCACCCCCACCACAACCCCAATACCAGCCTCAGCCCAACAGACCACCCCCACGCATTCCGATGCAGTGGCCATCCGCTCGGCGGACACCACAATAGGGATGCCAAGAGTATGTCCCGTCCCTCAGCCTTGTGTGTTATAATCCATCGTGGAAAAGTCTTCCACAGGTACTATTGCGGGTAGACAATCACCTGATATGTCTACTTTTGGATTCAGGGGCTACATTCAGTAGTTTGAATGATGCCATATATGACACACCGCACTGCACTGAGGGAAACTCTATTGGCATAAATGGGACATCAGTTACCCACCCCATCACTCCACCATTGCCCGTGGCTACTCCAGAAGGGCAGGAACTGTGCACTCAGAGTTTTGCTGTCCTTGTGGATTGCCCAGTATCTTTAATGGGGAGGGATCTACTCTCAAAACTGAATATCACCATTAAATTTGACAGAGGGGGCTCCCTCACTGCCAGCTCACCGTTCTGTGATTTACATGCTCCAAAGAGACACACTTTCAGGGGACTCTTTGCATCATTGCCACCCACTCTAAAAACACATGCTATATGGGCAGACAACAAAGGGAGTGTGGGTTTTATTAACTGTACACCTTACACACCACAAATGCGTCCAGACGCTGTAGTACAATATCACAAGCAATACCCCCTGCCACTTGAAAAAATTGAAGGCATCACACCATTAATCAATGATTACATAGCAAAAGGGATTCTGAAACACATCATAAGCCCCTGGAATACACCGATCTACCCTGTGAAAAAGGCAAATGGGGAATGGAGGCTTGTACAGGACCTAAGGGCCGTGAACAAGCAGGTTATACCTCTGCCACCTTTGGTAGCAGATATTTCTTTCATCTTTTTGAAAATACCTGCTGATTCCCTTTGCTACACAGTAGTAGACCTGGCGAACGCATTCTTTAGCATCCCGATCGATGATGGGGTATTGCCCATGTTTTCATTCTCATGGGGGAGGGAAAAACAGTTGACCTGGTCAAGATTACCGCAGGGGTATGTGAACAGTCCCGCAGCCTTCTCCATGGTCCTTAATGAGACAATTAAGTCATGGACTGCTGAGCGCGGGTCGGTGCTAATACAGTATGTGGACGACTTGCTCCTGTGCAGTCGATCTGATGAAGATTGTGCGGTCGATTCCACATCTCTGTTACATCACCTGGCCAGGTCTGGCCACCTAGCATCCAAGAGGAAGATTCAATGGTGTCAAAGTCAGGTAGAATACCTGGGATGCATTTTGAAGGAGGGAACCAGGCTGGTATCCCCCAAACGTGCCGCAGCCCTGCAGGCTCTCAGTCCTTCAAGAGACAAAGCAACTTTGCTCTCATTCTTGGGCGCAATCGTATATTGCCGCCAATGGATCCCAGATTGTTCATATTATGATGGCATTCTGAGGGAGGCTACCTTGTCCACCGCCCCAAAGACAGTAGATTGGACAACAGAAAGGCTCTGTGCTTTTCAGGCCTTGTTAAAAAGTCTGACTCAGGCACCCGCCCTGGGATTGATAGAATATGGCAAACCCTTTCAATTATACTGTGTGGTATCGGGAAATTCTTTTGCTGCGGTATTGACACAGCAACATGGAACCGGGTACCGACCAGTCTCCTATCTCTCAAAAAAGTTGCCTACCCAAGTACAGGGGATGCCATCTTGTCTACAGAACCTTGCTGCTTGTGCTATGGCAGTTCAGGAGGCTAACAAATCAGTATTAGGCCATGAACTGACTCTCTACACTACTCATTCAGTAACTCACCTTCTACAGAACATGAACACACAGCATATGACAGCACAAAGGCTTAGTGGGTATGAGATCACACTTCTGAATACTGATAACCTCACCCTCAAACACGCACCACCAAGTAATCCCACTGTCCGTCTTTTACACTCTTTGCTCAAGCTGCCACGAGACCCTGATCAGAAGCACAATTGTGTTGAACAGGTTGCAGCAATAACCAGCCCTCGCCCAGATCTCACTGACATTCCCCTACCAGGAGTACAGGACGTCTTCATAGACGGCAGTTGTTCTCGCCCCTCTGATGCAACATTCCTGACAGGGTATGCCATTGTCCAACTACCTGATGTGGTGTTGGAAGCAAAAGCCTTACCACCCTCCTCGGCACAGGTAGCAGAATTGGAGGCACTCACAAGAGCTTGCATACTTTTCTCTGATGAGGAGGTAAACATCTACACAGATAGTAGGTACGCTTTTGGCGTAACGCACGACTATGGCGTAATATGGGCGAATAGAGGATTTAAAACCGCTGACAACAAGCCAATCGCTAACTCTACGCAAATTAAAGCACTCCTGCAAGCGATTCTTCTCCCAAAGAGGATAGCGGTCGTCAAAGTGAAAGCACATTCATCAGATAACAGCAGAGTTTCCAAAGGAAACGCTCTGGCAGACAGAGAAGCAAAAAAAGCCGCTGCCCTGTACACTGGTCAGCCAGCCCCCACAACAATGTTTTTCAAAGAACATTTTACATCACCCAACTTTAAAACCGTAGTGGCACAAATACAGGGATTAGCTACAGAGGAGGATGTTTCTTTTTGGGTCAAGGATGGCTTGACCAAGGACCAAGAAGGTCTTTGGTCAAAAGAGGGGAAGATATTGGGCATACCAGAATCAAGCAGTGTTCTCATACTTTCCTATCTCCATGGTCCAGGACATATAGGTACCACCGCCCTAACAAACATATACACAAAGTCTTTCTGCACAAACAACTTAAGTAAACAGGCAAAACTCTTCACCAGCAGTTGTCTAACCTGTGCACAAAACAATGTCCAAGGGAAAAATCATGGATTACATGGCCACCTGCCTTCACCCCTGGGTCCCCTGACAGATTTGCAAATAGACTTCACACACATGCCCAAACAAAAAGGTAATTTGAAATGCCTTTGCGTGATCGTATGCAAATGGTCGGGCTGGGTTGAAGGAATTCCTTGTACAGGTGAGACTGCTAAAATTGCTGCCAAATGCCTACTGAACCATTGGGTTTGTAGGTTCGGAATACCAACGGCCATATGGTCAGACAGAGGGCCTGCCTTCAGCTCCTCTGTTACACAGACTTTAGCTAAGCTACTAGGCTTACAGTGGAAACTGCACATCCCTTACCACCCACAAAGTGCAGGAGTAGTGGAAAGAATGAATAGGAACATTAAGGACAAGTTAAAAAAGGCCACAGGGGGCACCATGAAAGGATGGTTGGATTACCTTCCTTCTGTCCTATTCCAGATCAGGACAACACCACATGCTAGAACAAAACTCTCGCCCTTTGAGATTTTGATGGGAGTTCCTGCAAACATAGAGCTGCCCCTCTTAGATCAAAATACTGACATTAACATCTATTCTCAACAGGAAATGTACGTGAAAAATCTGGTAAGTATGCTACAAGATATGAACGAACAAGTCTCTGTCACCTTTTCTCCTCTTTCAACAGAACCTACTCATCCCTTCATCCCAGGAGACAAAGTACTGGTGAAACAACTGGCACACAAAAAGAAGGTTGGACCCATTTTCTCCGGACCTTGGAAGATAGAGAAGGTTTCCAGAACTGCTGCACTGACCGATCTAGGAAACACCTGGATCCACGCCAGCCGGTTAAAGAAGTGTCCACAGCAACCCCAGACCCCTGACCCTCCACCAGCATCCCAAGACTTCTCTCTTCAGGAACAACGACCGGATTTGAAGGACATTCAAGAAGGCATAAAACAAATCTTTCTGGACGACGAGACGGATCCCCCACCAACAGGAAGAAACGTGTAAACAGAACTTTGCACACAGTACCTGACAAAATGATTTCCACCTTTGTGTCAGGAAAAACATTATGCCTCTGGACATGTCTGATTCTGATAGTATTCATACCTACTTGGTTAATAGGGATGAGCCGAACACCCCCCGGTTCGGTTCGCACCAGAACCCGCGAACGGACCGCAAGTTCGCACGAACGTTAGAACCCCATTGACGTCTATGGGACTCGAACGTTCGAAATCAAAAGTGCTCATTTTAAAGGCTAATTTGCATGGTATTGTCCTAAAAAGGGTTTGGGGACCCGGGTCCTACCCCAGGGGACATGTATCAATGCAAAAAAAACTTTTAAAAACGGCCGTTTTTTCGGGAGCAGTGATTTTAATGATGCTTAAAGTAAAAAAAAAAAAGTGAAATATTCCTTTAAATATCGTACCTGGGGGGTGTCTATAGTATGCCTGTAAAGTGACGCGTGTTTCCCATGTTTAGAACAGTCCCTGCACCAAATGTCATTTTTAAAGGAAAAAATCTCATTTAAAACTGCTTGCGGGTTTAATGTCATGTCGGGTCCTGGCAATATGGATGAAAATCAGTGAGACAAACGGCATGGGTACCCCCCAGTCCATTACCAGGCCCTTTGGGTCTTGTATGGATATTAAGGGGAACCCCGCACCCAAATTAAAATAAGGAAAGGTCCCTATATACTCTGAACAGCAGTATACAGGCGGTGCAAACAAGACAGGGACTGTAGGTTTGTTGTTAAGTAGAATCTGTTTGTAATTTTGAACATTTTTAATGTGTTTAGCTCCAGCCAAAAAATCTTTTCTAAGCTTTTTGGAAAACATAGGGAAGGGTTATCACCCCTGTGACATTTGTTTTGCGTCTTTCCTCCTCTTCAGAAGATTTCACCTCACTTTTTTGTCCCAATGAAAAATGTTTTTTGAAAATTTGGGTTTTTTTGTGGAACAAGGATTGGAAAGCATCAGTGGAAAGGAGAAATTGTTTTCCCATATTAACTCTTACATGAGAGAATTTCCCTTCCTATGGGTAGATTTCATCTCACTTCCTGTTGTCTCCTTCCGTTTGCAAGTAGGAGTCGTTTGTAAGTTAGATGTTTGAAAGTAGGGTCCTGCCCTATATACTCAGCAGAAATTTGGGCCTTAGGTGTTGCTGTGGCCAAAACACTGTAAGCCCTCACAGGGCCCTGCTGTGAAATATTAGATCAAGAATTGTAATTACATGCCCCTGTTGAACAGGAGCTGAAAAATTAGGCCTTAGGCACTGGTGCTGGTGCCACAACACTGCAACCCCTCACAGACACTCTAGTTGGAACGCAGGAACGAGCCCTGCTGCAAAGTATTGCATCAAAAATTGTAATTACACGCCCCTGTTAGACAGGGGCAGAAAAATTGGGCCTTAGGCACTGGTGCTGGTGCCACAACACTGCAACCCCTCACAGACACTCTAGTTGGAACGCAGGAACGAGCACTGCTGCAAAGTATTGCATCAAAAATTGTAATTACACGCCCCTGTTAGACAGGGGCAGAAAAATTGGGCCTTAGGCACTGGTGCTGGTGCCACAACACTGCAACCCCTCACAGACACTCTAGTTGGAATGCAGGAACGAGCCGTGCTGCAAAGTATTACATCAAAAATTGTAATAAAAAGGCCCCTGTTATACAGGGGCTGAAAAATTGTGCCTTAGGCACTGGTGGTGGCGCCCAGAACCAAAAATGTTCTTACAAGCTATCAGCGTGATGATTGAGGAGGAAGAGGATAATTACTCAGGAATAATCACTCAGCATCAGCATAGGCAGTCTTTGAAGGGATCTGAAAAAAATTATTCAGTTACATCAGCATCAGGTGCTTGGTAGCTGGTGGTGATCCAAGACTGATTCATTTTTATGAAGGTCAGCCGATCGACCGAGTCAGTGGACAGACGCACCCTGTGATCGGTTACCACGCCTCCAGCAGCACTGAATGTACGTTCCGAAAGAACGCTGGATGCAGGACAGGCCAGTAGCTCAATTGCATACTGTGCAAGCTCTGGCCAGTGATCCATCCTCAAGACCCAGTAACCCAGAGGATTTTCGGTGGGAAAGGTATCCAAGTCTGATCTTGCCCCTAGGTATTCCTGCACCATGTAAAACAGACGCTGGCGATGGTTGCTGGAACCGATCATACCTTGGGGCTGCGGACCAAAAAATTGTCTGAACGCATCGGTCAGACGGCCACCTTCTCCACCGCTCCTTCTTTGACTGACCGAAGCCTCAGCAACACGTTGTCCAGAAACAGGAGTTTGTAACCTCCCAGTCTCTGGGAACGCGTTGCACAGACCTTTCTGCAAGGCCTCCCGAAGATGTTTCATCCTCTGCTCCCTCTGCGATGGCAAGATAAGGTCCGCAACCTTACCCTTGTAACGTGGATCAAGGAGGGTTGCCAGCCAGTATTGGTCCTTCTCCTTGATACCACGAATACGAGGATCCTTACGCAGGCTTTGCAGGATCAGGGAGGCCATGCAGCGTAGGTTTGCTGAGGCATTCGGTCCGGAGTCCTCTGGGTCACTAAGGACAACAACGTCCGCAGCCACCTCCTCCCAGCCACGTACAAGTCCATGTGTTCCTTGGGACTGATCAGCTTAAAGACTGCTGATGCTGAGTGCCAGGCTCCACCTCCATACTGACACAATCTTCCTCCTCCTCCTCCTCCTCCTCCTCCTCCTCTTCCTGTGTGATCGGCGGGCACGCAGGAACACTGTCTGGATAAAGGGGGCCTTGAGAGCTAAGGAAGTCCTCCTCTTCCTGCCTCTGTTCTGCCTCAAGTGCCCTGTCCATTATTCCACGCAGCGTGTGCTCCAACAGGTGGACAAGGGGGACAGTGTCACTGATGCATGCACTGTCAGTGCTCACCATCCTCGTGGCCTCCTCGAATGGTGACAGGACAGTGCATGCATCCCTGATCATGGCCCACTGGCGTGGGGAAAAAAAACCAAGCTCCCCTGACCCTGTCCTGGTGCCATAGTCGCACAGGTACTCATTGATGGCCCTCTGCTGCGTGTGCAGCCGCTGCAGCATGGCCAACGTCGAGTTCCACCTGGTGGGCATGTCACAGATTAGGCGGTTCTTGGGCAGGTTAAACTCCTTTTGGAGGTCCGTCAGCCGAGCACTGGCATTATATGACCGGCGGAAATGCACAGAGACTTTCCTGGCCTGCCTCAGGACATCCTGTAAGCCCGGGTACCTGCCCAAGAACCGCTGCACCACCAAGTTAAGGACGTGAGCCAAACAGGGCACATGGGTCAGTTGTCCCTGTCGGAGGGCAGAGAGGAGGTTGGTGCCATTGTCGCAAACCACCATTCCTGCCTTAAGTTGGCGTGGCGTCAACCACCTCTGAACCTGCCCCTGCAGAGCTGACAAAACCTCTGCCCCAGTGTGGCTCCTGTCCCCCAAGCACACCAGCTCAAGCACCGCATGGCATCTTTTGGCCTGCGTACTTGCGTAGCCCCTTGAACGCCTACGGAGCACCGCTGGTTCCGAGGAAGAGGCCATGGAGGAAGAAGAAGAGGAGGGGGTGGAGGAGAGAGGTGTGTCACAATCAGCATTTTGGAGGCGTGGTGGCGGAACAACCTCCAACACTACTGCACCTTGTCCTGCATCCTTCCCAGCTGCCAGCAGAGTCACCCAATGCGCCGTGAAACTTAAGTAACGTCCCTGTCCATGCCTGCTGGACCATGAGTCAGCGGTAATATGCACCTTACCGCTGACCGCCCTGTCCAGCGAGGCATGGACATTGCCTTCCACATGCCGGTAGAGAGCCGGAATCGCCTTCCGTGAGAAAAAGTGGCGTTTGGGTACCTGCCACTGAGGAACCGCACATTCCACAAACTCACGGAAGGGGGCAGAGTCTACCAACTGAAAAGGCAGCAGTTGAAGTGCTAGCAATTTTGCCAAGCTAGCATTCAACCGCTGGGCATGTGGATGGCTGGGAGCAAACTTCTTTCGGCGGTGCAGCAGCTGGGGCAGGGAAATTTGCCTGGTACAATCTGACGTCGGTGTACCCAAAGCAGATTGCCCACAAGTACTTGGCTGTGACACACCTAATTCTACACCTTCATTCCTCTCACTGCAGGTCTCAGAGAGGACTGAAGGTCTAGTGGGGTTGGAAATCTCAGCTGATGAGGAGCAAGGAGAGATCCTCTTTGTTCTTTGGTGTGGGTCTTTCAGATACGCTTGCCAACGAACTGCATGGCAGGTCAACATATGTCTGGTCAAGCATGTGGTACCCAAGCGGGAGATGTTTTGGCCACGCGAGATACGCTTGAGACATATGTTGCAAATAGCAGCGGTGCGATCTGATGCACTCGTCTCAAAAAAGGCCCACACCAAAGAACTTTTTGAATAACGCGCAGAGACTGCAGCGCCCTGCACATGTGGAGCTTTGGGGTGTGATGCAGTCAATGTGCTGCCCTTAGGCTGGCCCCTGGAGGGCATCCTGCCTAGTTGGTGATGTGCCACCTCCTCCTCCTCCTCCTCCTCCTCTCTCCTATCAGGCACCCACGTTGAGTCAGTGACCTCATCATCCCCTCCCTCCTCATCACTGGAGCAAACCTGGCAGTATGCTGCAGCAGGGGGAGCATGACTGCCAGATTGCTGTCCTTCTTGGGCACCCCCTCTGTCCGTGCTCATGTTACTGCCTTCATTGAGCTCAGTATCATCATCAGAGCCTTCCAAACGCTGGGCATCCTCCTGGAGCATGTACCCAACACTGTGGTCAAACAGTTCGAGGGAATCCTCATGAGGACATGGTGGAGCTAGGGAAGGAGTCACTGATGACATTGAGCTGAGGGAAGAGGCCGCTGCTTTGCCAGACAAAGCACCCTGGGCATGGGTGAGAGAGGATGAGGAGGATGAGGACGGCTTGGTCATCCACTCGACCAAGTCTTCCGCATGTTGCGGCTCAACACGGCCAGCTGCCGAAAAAAAGGCCAAGCGTGTCCCATGGCCACGTGCTGATGAGGATGCACCGTCTCCACGACCAGCACTAGACACAGAGCCTGCTTGCCCTCTCTTATTGGCTTGTGACTGTCTGCCTCTCCTTCTTGGCCTTCCAGACATACTAATGGCCAGTAGCTGCACTAAGCTGGGATAGAACACCTGTAATTTTCTTCAGGTAGCTTTATATACTGTAACCAGACAAGCCTGCCTGTCAGTAGGAAGATAACAGGAACGGATCTAGCTGAACACTGTGAGCAGGACGCACTGCACTGAATGTAAATACCAGGAACGGATCTAGCTGAACACTGTGAGCAGGACGCACTGCACTGAATGTAAATAGCAGGAACGGATCTAGCTGAACACTGTGAGCAGGACGCACTGCACTGAATGTAAATAGCAGGAACGGATCTAGCTGAACACTGTGAGCAGGACGCACTGCACTGAATGTAAATAGCAGGAACGGATCTAGCTGAACACTGTGAGCAGGACGTACTGCACTAAATGTATATAGCAGGAACGGATCTAGCTGAACACTGTGAGCAGGACGCACTGCACTGAATGTAAATAGCAGGAACGGATCTAGCTGAACACTGTGAGCAGGACGCACTGCACTGAATGTAAATACCAGGAACGGATCTAGCTGAACACTGTGAGCAGGACGCACTGCACTGAATGTAAATAGCAGGAACGGATCTAGCTGAACACTGTGAGCAGGACGCACTGCACTGAATGTAAATAGCAGGAACGGATCTAGCTGAACACTGTGAGCAGGACGCACTGCACTGAATGTAAATAGCAGGAACGGATCTAGCTGAACACTGTGAGCAGGACGCACTGCACTGAATGTAAATAGCAGGAACGGATCTAGCTGAACACTGTGAGCAGGACGCACTGCACTGAATGTAAATAGCAGGAACGGATCTAGCTGAACACTGTGAGCAGGACGTACTGCACTGAATGTATATAGCAGGAACGGATCTAGCTGAACACTGTGAGCAGGACGCACTGCACTGAATGTAAATAGCAGGAACGGATCTAGCTGAACACTGTGAGCAGGACGCACTGCACTGAATGTAAATAGCAGGAACGGATCTAGCTGAACACTGTGAGCAGGACGCACTGCACTGAATGTAAATAGCAGGAACGGATCTAGCTGAACACTGTGAGCAGGACGTACTGCACTGAATGTATATAGCAGGAACGGATCTAGCTGAACACTGTGAGCAGGACGCACTGCACTGAATGTAAATAGCAGGAACGGATCTAGCTGAACACTGTGAGCAGGACGCACTGCACTGAATGTAAATACCAGGAACGGATCTAGCTGAACACTGTGAGCAGGACGCACTGCACTGAATGTAGATAGCAGGAACGGATCTAGCTGAACACTGTGAGCAGGACGCACTGCACTGAATGTAAATACCAGGAACGGATCTAGCTGAACACTGTGAGCAGGACGCACTGCACTGAATGTAAATAGCAGGAACGGATCTAGCTGAACACTGTGAGCAGGACGCACTGCACTGAATGTAGATAGCAGGAACGGATCTAGCTGAACACTGTGAGCAGGACGCACTGCACTGAATGTAAATAGCAGGAACGGATCTAGCTGAACACTGTGAGCAGGACGCACTGCACTGAATGTAGATAGCAGGAACGGATCTAGCTGAACACTGTGAGCAGGACGCACTGCACTGAATGTAAATACCAGGAACGGATCTAGCTGAACACTGTGAGCAGGACGCACTGCACTGAATGTAAATAGCAGGAACGGATCTAGCTGAACACTGTGAGCAGGACGCACTGCACTGAATGTAGATAGCAGGAACGGATCTAGCTGAACACTGTGAGCAGGACGCACTGCACTGAATGTAAATAGCAGGAACGGATCTAGCTGAACACTGTGAGCAGGACGTACTGCACTAAATGTATATAGCAGGAACGGATCTAGCTGAACACTGTGAGCAGGACGCACTGCACTGAATGTAAATAGCAGGAACGGATCTAGCTGAACACTGTGAGCAGGACGCACTGCACTAAATGTAAATACCAGGAACGGATCTAGCTGAACACTGTGAGCAGGACGCACTGCACTGAATGTAAATAGCAGGAACGGATCTAGCTGAACACTGTGAGCAGGACGCACTGCACTGAATGTAAATAGCAGGAACGGATCTAGCTGAACACTGTGAGCAGGACGCACTGCACTGAATGTAAATAGCAGGAACGGATCTAGCTGAACACTGTGAGCAGGACGCACTGCACTGAATGTAAATAGCAGGAACGGATCTAGCTGAACACTGTGAGCAGGACGCACTGCACTGAATGTAAATAGCAGGAACGGATCTAGCTGAACACTGTGAGCAGGACGCACTGCACTGAATGTAAATAGCAGGAACGGATCTAGCTGAACACTGTGAGCAGGACGCACTGCACTGAATGTAAATAGCAGGAACGGATCTAGCTGAACACTGTGAGCAGGACGCACTGCACTGAATGTAAATAGCAGGAACGGATCTAGCTGAACACTGTGAGCAGGACGCACTGCACTAAATGTAAATACAAGGAACGGATCTAGCTGAACACTGTGAGCAGGACGCACTGCACTGAATGTAAATAGCAGGAACGGATCTAGCTGAACACTGTGAGCAGGACGCACTGCACTGAATGTAAATAGCAGGAACGGATCTAGCTGAACACTGTGAGCAGGACGCACTGCACTGAATGTAAATAGCAGGAACGGATCTAGCTGAACACTGTGAGCAGGACACACTGCACTAAATAGTCTAGATAGAAGATAACAGGAACGGATCTAGCTAAACTGAATACAGTGTATATATATATATGCAACACCTGGGATGCATATATATACACAATACACTGTAAGTGCAGCTAACTGACTGACTGTTCTGCCTAATCTATCTAACTCAAATCAAATGACACTGTCTCTCTCTCTCTCTATCTCTCAGCACACCGGAACACACACTACACAGGGCCGCCGTGCAGGCGGCCTTATATAGTGTGGGGTGTGTACTAAATCCCCTGAGCCATAATTGGCCAAAGCCACCCTGGCTTTGGCCAATTACAGCTCTCTCTACTGACGGCGCTGTGATTGGCCAAGCATGCGGGTCATAGTGCATGCTTGGCCAATCATCAGCCAGCAATGCACTGCGATGCCGCAGTGAATTATGGGCCGTGACGCGCCACACGAATTTGGCGCGAACGGCCCATATCGTTCGCAATTCGACGGACGGTCGAACAGCCGATGTTCGAGTCGAACATGGGTTCGACTCGAACACGAAGCTCATCCCTATTGGTTAATAACAAATTGTGTGTACCATCCAGAAGATTTAGGGTCACTAGAAGGGATATGTGGAAATGCACAGACAGCCAATACATCTAGTATAAAATATAAAAGAAGTATGTCCCCCACTGAACCCCCTTCAGGTTTCACTGACAAGATGTTGTTGTTGAAGTTTAAGTACAGTTATGCACAAAAATCTGGTTTTGAGAAATGTTGGATATGTAGCAAACTCCACCCCAGTACAGCCAGAATCCCATTGATGGCCATTCCCTTAAACATCACTCCTTTTTTGAATGGAACTCCCCCTAGTTCTTGCCAATGTCTTAGAAGTGGCAATGACAATTTTTACCATACTGCTTTTCATATTGTTCTTGTATGCATGCTTCATGTTACTCAAATGCCTCTACAAAAAGGGTAGCAAAGCACCTTCCGAAACCATGAAGCTGACTTCCATTACCAGAGATCCCACGGTATGGTACGAGAACCAGGGAAATGAGGCCGAGGGATATGAATCCTTAAGGCATGATGAAAAGGTAGCCGAGGAATATGACTCCTTGAGGCGTGACGAAAAGGTAGAATGACCATTTCGATGATATCGAAAGGTCAAAGGGAGGATTGTAAGGAGATTCCATATTACATTTCATTATTGATTAATTGTTGATTTCACTCTGTTCATGATATGTTCAGGGTTTTGCTTATTTGCTTTAATAATCAGAAAAATATCTGAGTATATTTTAATGAAAGTCAGACTGTCTTATGATTTTACTAAAATATATCATACTGTCTGCTTTTCCTCTTTTCCATGCCCATCAGAGGAAGCATCTGCTTGTGGTTTTATCTCTGTACTTTTTTGTCCAGCATAACAGCTAACATTAGGCTTTTTTAGGGAAGCTGTGGTTGAATACCTCATAGCCCCGCAGACAGTGACAGAGGGTAAGGAATGTTTTGACCTATTAACTTGAACTACAGGGGTCACCATTTTAAGATCACAAGATTAGGCATTATTAAAGTATGGAAAATCAAATCACAAGATTAAGAAATTACCGAATATGCTAATGAACTTTGTTGTGTATTATTTTGATTGGCCCCCAAATTGGGGGCAGAGTCTTGTAAAGACAGCATAAAACAGCGAATCCTAAAATAAAGAGTTGTAATCATTCAATACGTACATTGTGTATGTGTAATTGATTAACCGCCGGCGAGGACCTCCACTGAGCCACCTCCAAGAGCCTAGGCCACAAGGAGAAGACGAAGCACCTAACAATCACTGTATTAGTGTCACTGATCCCCGAGTGTCAGTTATACATAAGTGTCAGTTAGGTGTCCGATTTGTCTGCTGCAATGTCGCAGTCCCGATAAAAATCGCTGATCGCCGCCATTACTAGTAAAAAATAAGTAAATAAATGAAAATTCCATAAATATATCCCATAGCTTGCAGACACTATAACTTTTGTGTAATCCAATGAATATACACTTATTGGGATTTTTTTTTTTTTTACAAAAATATGTAGCAGAATACATATTGACCTAAATTAATGAAGAAATTCAATTTTTTTATTTTTTTTTTATTGGGTGTTTTATAGCATAAAGTAAAAAAAAATTTTTTTCAAAATTGATGCTTGTTTATAGTGCAAAAAATAAAAACTGCAGAGGTCATCAAATACCACCAAAAGAAAGCTCCATTTGTGGGGAAAAAAGGACATTTTATTTGGGTACAGCATTGCAATTGTCAGTTAAAGTAACGCAATGCCATATTGCAAAAAACTCTCTCGTTCCTCTCTCTGTAACCCCAGAAACTGGGAACGATGAGTTATGCCGTCACTTCTGGTTCCGCCTCTTTATTTACCTGGCCACCAGCGGCCAGAAAAAGCAGCTGATCAGACCTATCTGTGTTTGATTGGCTGCATGGGAGGCTAGAGGAGAGATTTTGGGTTTAATAAACCCCAGATCTCTCCATAAAAATGACCTGTCAGGGCCCATGCTGTCACAAAGGATGTTGTGTGAGTACAGTGTAGTGTCAGTGTAGTTTGAGTGTAGTGTGAGTTAGTGTAGTGTCAGTGTAGTGTGCCAGTGTAGTGTTAGTGTAGTGTGAGCAGGGCTTTTTTTCTCAGGGAATAGGTGCAGGAA
The DNA here is from genome assembly GCA_037952835.1 of Lithobates septentrionalis. Lineage (NCBI taxonomy): Eukaryota > Metazoa > Chordata > Amphibia > Anura > Ranidae > Lithobates > Lithobates septentrionalis. The sequence goes on from JBBDGP010001745.1 coordinate 1,167,675, forward strand.
CCCACTCTTGCCATTCAACTCCTCGCCCTCAGCCCCACGCGCTCCCGCCCACAATCCCACCCCTACTGCCCCTATTCTCACCATTCCTTGGGGAAGAGAAGTAAAATGATGCCAAATAATGGGTGTGGTAAAGGCTCAATACTGCCTTTTGCACACAATTCAAAGTTCAGGAAAGTGTAACACACAGAGTTGTGCGGTGTTGAGGAGTGTGTAACACTAAGTGTGCAGAAAAAATATTAGCATCCCCATTCACAGCTCAACTCCCACCCCCTCCAGTCAGGGAGGTCACCCTGCACAGGTCACCCTCTCTCACTTTCTCTCCCAATCTGAAGCTCACCATCTCGCCCCATCCACAATTCACCTTCCCTCCCCATCCACAGCTCACCCTCTCCCCCTTGTGTACAGGTCATCTTCTCTCTCCCCTGTCCACAGGTCACCCTCTCTCACCTTCCCTTCCCATCTGAAGCTCACTGCCTCCCACCTGTCTATAGGTCACCCTCTTCTCCATCCACAGCTCACCTTCCCTCCCCGTTTGAAGCTCACCGTCTCCCCCCATCCAAACCTCACCTTCTGTCCACATCCACAGTTCATCCTCACTACCTTGTGTATAGGTCACCTTCTCTTCCCCCTGTCCCCAGGTCACCCTCTCTCACCTTCCCTCCCCATCTGAAGCTCACTGTCTCCCCCCATTCACAACTCACCTTCTCTCCCCATCCACAGCTCACCCTCTCCACCTTGTGTATAGGTCACCTTCTCCACCCCCCTGTCCACAGGTCACCCTCTACCCCATTCACAGCTCACCCCCTCCCTCCCTATCCACAGGTCACATTTTCCCTCCCCTGTTCACAGGTCACCCTCTCCCCCATTCACAGCTCACCCTCTCCCTCCCTATCCACAGGTCACCTTCTCCCTCTCCTCCCCTGCCCACAGATCACCCTCTCCCCCATTCACAGCTCACCCTCTCCCTCCCTATCCACAGGTCACCTTCTCCCTCCCCTCCCCTGTCCACTGGTCACCCTCTCCCCCATCCACAGCTCACCCTCTCTCTCCCTATCCACAGGTCATCTTCTCCCTCCCCTCCCCTGTCCACAGATCAACCTCTCCCTCCCCATCCATGGCTCACCTTCTCCCCCCCGCACAGCTCAACCCCCCTTCTGTCCCCCATGTTCCACAGATTACCTTAGCGTGCGCCCTCCCCCATCCACAACTCACTTTTGTACCCTCTGTCAACATGTCACCTCTGCAACTCCATCCACAGATTATATATCTGTCCCTCCACATTTTACTTCTGCACCTCTGGCTACAGCTCCCCTTAATCCATAGCTCTCAACCTCCAATATTTCACCTCTGCACCCCTAGCTCCCCACACAGCTCTTACTGTGCACAATCTAATAACTCCCCCAACCCCATCCCCAGCTATGACCTCTGCAGAACAACCTCAACATCTTCACAGCTGTCTCTCTGCACAGCCACCCCTTTCTTCCCCTTTTCCCTTTGCAGCTCTCGCACCTCTTCAAAGTTTACAGCTCAGTTTATCTTCACAGTATTGGAATAGTGCAGTCGGCTCCATTCTATATGGTAGAACAGGCTTTTTTTCCCTCAGCCTACTCTGTGCAGTGTCACCTGTCAGATCATCAGTGTACACAGAGCTGGGGAGGACTTTCACAATGCTTCACTTGGCTCGGTACTACACTGATCTGATACAGTAGGCAGCAGGAGTGGACAGAAGATGCCTCTGAAAGCCCAAGATTAAAAACTCCTTACAGTTGCAGCGTCAACAAGGGATGGCAACAAGGAGAGGCAGACATTCCCATGCCACTATGAGGGGTCAGCAGTGTCTGTGTCCACAGGCAAAGGTGGACGTGGTCAGTCCTCAGGCAGGGCACCATTTACTCTGTTTAGTGATGTTGCCCGTGCTATTCGGCCACAGCATGCAGAGGAGGTGGTGGACTGGCTTACTAAACCATCCCCATCCTTCTCATCCTCCATCACCCTAGCTAACACTAGTTCACAGTCCACCACAGCTGCCAGAGTGGCATATTCTGTCTCCTTGTCCACAGCTACTCCTGTCATAGCCCCACCATCATACACAGAGGAGTCAGCTGAATTATTTGAAAACAGCGTCAGCCACTTGCTTCTTGAGGATGCACAGACATTACTTGATTCTGATGTTGGTTCTGAGGTTGAGAAAGGGAGTAACTTGAGTCTACAGAGAGGGGATAACACTAATAAAAAATACATTTACACTAATGTTCCCCCAGCTGCAGCGTATTGCCAAGTTGGCTTCAGTGATGATGAGGATGGAGGGGATGATGATAACGAGGTCACTCACTCTACTTGGGTGCCTGATAGAGCAAATAAGGAAAGTGAGAGGAAGGAACAACCCCAACGATGCAGCATCTATTTTGGAGATGTTGCATAGATTGAGGCAGCAAGCTTTGGGCAGTGATTGGATGTGAGGCCAAAAGCATAATTCAGAGTCCAGTATAACACCTAGCACCCTGTCATTTAGGGATGGGTTAATAGTTGTGCCATCTATCCCGACAGAGAAATTAGGGGAAGAAGCATGTGGGGGAGGAAATATTATGTGCTCAGTTTTGGATAGATTGAGTTTAAGAAAGTGGTGTGACATCCAAACTGATACTGTATATCTGTTAGTTAATTAGTGATGTGTATGGAGACTGGTGAAATGAGCTGACGGGTATAGAGATACATTTTGGTGTCATCGGCATAGAAATGTTATTGGAAGCCATGGGAGGAAATCAACTGACCCGGAGAGGGGATGTAGATTGAGAATCAGAGAGGTCCAAGAACAGAACCTTTGGGGACCCCGACAGAGAAAGGAAAAGGAGAAGAGAAAGTAGAATTGTGACACTAAAGGTTTGGTTAGATAGGTAGGATGAGAACAAGCAAAGAGTACAGTAATGTAGACCAGAGGAGTTTTTTTTTTTTTTTTGTAGTAGGGGGTGGTCAACTGTCTCAAAGGCAGCAAAGAGGTCCAGAAGTATAGAAGAAGAATAAGAAGTACAGAATTGTGTCCATTGGTTTTAGCCATTAGTAGAGGGTTTGTGAGTTTTGGGAGAGCAGTTTCTGTGGATTGTTGAAGACAAAATACAGACTGAAGGGAATCAAGAAGGTTATTCTCAGTGAGGTGGGTGTTTTGGAGTTTGGAGGAAAAGGGGAGCAAGGAGATGGTGTGTAGGTTCTTAAGATTGGTTGAGTCCAGTGAGGGCTTTTTAAGTTTGGGGGTAACTAGTGCATGTTTTAGGGAGTTGGGGAATATGCAAGAAGAGAGGGAGAGATTGAATATGTGAGTTAGAAAGGGTACGATAGAATCAGTGTGTAACCATAGCATTTGTGAGGGAACAGGGTCCAGGGAGCAGGTGATTAGGTGGGTGTTAGAAAAAGAAAAAGTTTAACAACCCCATCTATACCCCCATGTATAGTAGTGGGTTTGAATAAGAGAAGTAATTATTGTACCTGTGGAAATTAAATGTTAAGTAGGGGAGGTACAGGGGGTATTCATACCCCGTGAAATGTTCCATATTTTGTCATGTTTCAACCACAAATGTAAATGTATTTTATTGGGATTTTGTGTGATAGACCAACACAAAGTGGTGCATAATTGTGAAGTGGAAGGAAAATGATAAATGGTTTTCAACATTTTTTACAAATAAATATGTGAAAAGAGTGGGGTACATTTGTATTCAGCCCCCCTGAGTCAATACTTTGTAGAATCACCTTTCACTGCAATTACAGCCGCAAGTCTTTTTGGAGATGCATCTATCAGCTTTGCACATCTACAGAGTGACATTTTTGCCCATTCTTCCGTGCAAAATAGTTCAAGCTTTGTCAGATTCGATGGAGAGTGTCTGAACAGCAATTTTCAAGTCTTGCCACAGATTTTCACTTGGATTTAAGTCTGGAATTTGACTGGGCCATTCTAATACACGAATATGCTTTGATCTAAACCATTCCATTGTGGCTCTGGCTGTATGTTTAGGGTCGTTGTCCTGCTGGAAGGTGCTTTACAGCAGTACAGCGCCTCCACCAGATCTGCGCTCCAGCCATCCATTCGACTGCCTGACCAAGCCTCGTTCTGGACAGCGATCCACGATCGAAACCCGGAAGTCGGCACAACAACAGCAGGCAGCGTTGAGGAACCAGGCTTTTCTTTATCTGTGAGCACGGACATGGCCTTTACTGACTCCACCCTTGCCGGACTACACAGTCTTTTACATGTGAGTGTACTAATGGAATTGTATCATTAAATCTTTACGATCTTACTAAGAGGCGCCTTTGTTGTTTATTCCCTGCTGGAAGGTGAACCTCCATCCCAGTCTCAAAGCTTTTGTAGACTCTAACAGGTTTTCTTCTAAGATTGCCCTGTATTTGGCTCTATCCATATTCCCTTCAACTCTGACCAGGTTCCTTGTCCCTGCTGAAAAAAAGCATCCCCACAACATGATGCTGCCACCACCATGTTTCATGATGGGGATGGTGTGTTCAGGGTGCAGTGTTAGTTTTCCGCCACACATAGCGTTTTGCTTTTAGGCCAAAAAGTTAAATTTTGGTCTCATCTGACCAGAGCACCTTCTTCCACATGTTTGCTGTGTCCCCCACATGGCTTCTCACAAATTGCAAACGGGACTTCTTATAGCTTTCATTCAACAATGGCTTTCTTCTTGCCACTCTTCCATAAAGGCCAGATTTGTGGAGAGCACGACTAATAGCTGTCCTGTGGACAGATTCTCCCACCTGAGCTGTGGATCTCTTTAGCTCCGCCAGATGTCCCATGGTCCCCTTGGCTGCTTCTCTGATTAATGGTCTCCCTGCCCGGACTGTCAGTTTGGTGGGTGACCATGTCTTGGTAGGTTTGCAGTTGTGCCATACTCTTTCCATTTTCGGATGATGGATTGAACAGTGCTCTGTGAGATGTTCAAAGCTTGGGAGAATTTTTTTTATAACCTAACCCTGCTTTAAACTTCTCCACAACTTTATCTCTGACCTGTCTGGTGTATTCCTTGGGCTTCATGATGCTGTTTGTTTACTAAGGTTCTCTAACAAAACTTTGAGGGATTCACAGAACAGCTGTATTTATACTTGTATTAAATTACACACAGGTGGGCTCTATTTACTAATTAGGTGACTTCTGAAGGCAATTGGTTCCTTTAGATTTTAGTTAAGGGTATCAGAGTAAAGGGGGCTGAATACAAATGCACGCCACACTTTTCACATATTTTTTGTAAAAAATGTTGAAAACCATTTATCATTTTCATAATAAGTGGTAGGTGGTATGTCCTAATAGATACGGCACCTCATCCCTAAATAGTAGTATATAAAAGGGGCAAGGAAAATGGGATTATTACGGTGCCATGAATGTATTAGAACACGTTTTTATAAAATTATATTTTTATTAATATATAAATCTAAAAAGTATACATAATGAATACATATACATTCTGAACAGGTGGATTCAATCATATACAAATAACAATCAAAATATTGACCAACACCAGAGATGATAAAAGGTAGTCGATAGTCAATTCATCCCACTGAATTGACTATCGACTACCTTTTATCGTCTCTGGTGTCGGTCAATATTTTGATTGTTATTTGTATATGATTGAATCCACCTGTTCAGAATGTATATGTATTAATTATGTATACTTTTTAGATTTATATATTAATAAAAATATAATTTTATAAAAACGTGTTCTAATCCATTCATGGCACCGTAATAATACCATTTTCCTTGCCCCTTTTATACACATTTATCATTTTCCTTCCACTTCACAATTATGTGCCACTTTGTGTTGGTCTATCACATAAAATCTCAATAAAATATATTTACGTTTTTGGTTGTAATATGAAAAAATGTGAAAAATGTCAAGGGGTATGAATATTTTTTCAAGGCATTGTATCTGTACAGCTGAGATCACACTGGGTAGTGAGTAAGTTAGTGGATGGAGGCAGTGGAGGAGGAAGTAGAGAGTTTAATGGGCATTGATGGGCACTGATGATGGGCACTAATATGCGGCACTGATAGGCGGCACTGATAGGGGACACTGATGGGCACTGATAGGTGCCATGGATGGGCACGGATAGGTGGCATGGATGGGCACTGATAGGCAGCATGGATTGGCATGGATGGGCACTGATAAGTGGCACTGATGTACTGTTATGTATGGTACTGATGGATGCCAATCAGTGCCAAACAAAAAAGCCTGCCAATCAGTGATGCCCATTGTGGGCACTGATTGGCATCAATTGTGGGCACTGATTGGCATTCATTGTGGGCACTGACTGGCATCCCTGGTGGTCTAGGGTGGTATAACTTGTGGTGGCGTCCCCGGTGGTCCAGTGTGAGCATCCTTGGGAGGGCTGTGCTGATAATCGATCAGCACAGACCCCCTGTCAGAGGAACAGCCGATCGGCTCTCCTCTACTCGTGTCTGACAGACGCGTGTGAGGAAAAGCCGATCACCGGCTCTTCCTGTTTACACTGTGATCAGCCGTGATTGGACACAGCTGATCTCCGTCAGAGACTCTTTACCTAGATCGGAGTTGCGGTGTGTCAGACTGACACACCGCAAAAACGATCGCCGCGATGCATGCCCCCGGAGGCTTAATATCCTGAAGACATCATATGGCGTCTGGTCAGGATATTGAAACCACTTTGCCGCTGTCATTTTGCTATATGGCGGGCGGCAAGTGGTTAAGGTAGAAAAGAGTTGATCTGGGATGGATGAGAAATTGTTATAATGAGATTGATAAAATAGGTCTGCTTGGCAATGTGAAGACACAAATTGTATTTTAGAGAGCAGACTTATATTAGATGAAATCTTTCTGGGACTTCGCCTTACGCCTCAGATGCTGTTGAGCATGCCTATGTTTTTTGAGACTGCTGATATCATCTGTTTGCAAAGATTGTATAAGTTGGGACCTGATTCTGTGTGTAGTGAGGGGGACGAATGCATCCAGGAAGAATGACAGTGAACTGTTGTAGACAGTAGTGGCTAGGTTGGGCCAGACCAGGGGTTAGATTTTGTCATAAAGGTGGTCAATAGCAAAGTAGACAAGATAAGGGTTAAGGTGGCAAACAAGTAACTGTTATGTGTTTGAAGGGAAAGGAGGTAGAAGAGAGGGAGAGAGTGGTGATCAGAGAGAGGTAAACTATTGTTGGAGAGGTTATGGAGTGAAAAGGTAGGAGAACACAAGGTCAAGGGTGTTTCCATCAGTGTGAGTAGGTGGTATAACCATTGCTTCAGGTCAAAAGAGGAGGTTAGACTGAGAATTTTAGAAGTAGCAGTAATATTAGCATTAACAGGGATGTTGAACTCACCGAGAATGATTGTGGGGATTTCATAAGAGAGAAGCAGAGTACCCAGGCAGAGAAGTCATCAATACAGGTACCTGATACAGGTCCAGTAGGCTGGTAGATCACAGCATTTTCTAAAGAAACTGGAGAAAATAGATGCATACAATGTGCTTTAAATGAAGAGAGTGTCAAAGAGGGAGGTGGGTGAAGTAACTGAAAGGTGCTATGGGGAGATAGAAGGATTCTCACTCCACCTCCCTTCTTTCCACTGTCCAATGTGCATTACTAGCTGAATCAAATCAGATAGAGCATGGCTATTTTCTTGTCTGGAGGATGTCCAGCCTCATCTTACTTGACCTGGAAAAATTGCAGCCCATGGGCCACATGGCCCTTTGGCTAGCCCTGTCTGGTCCACAATGCTTCCACTAGGAGCATGCCTCTCTGAGCCAGTCAGGTCTTGAGGACAGTATTCTGACAGATATCTATGTGGAGCTGTAAGACATGGAAGGGGAAAGCCTGAGCAGCTGATTGATACAGCAGAAAGGGTCGGTTATGTTCTAGCAGGAGAGCATTGCTTAGCTCGGTTCTAGCATGAGAGCATTGCCAAGAGGTGTCCCTGTGCTCTCCTGCCACTCTGCTACCCGGCCAAGTTCTTCCTGTGTTAGCGCCTGCATTCTGCAAACCCCAAGTGCTGTGTACATGTTCTTCACGCTAGGTCAGGATTTGCAGTAATCAGCGCTGTACCAATCTTAGGCTCTCTCGTTCCAATAACATTGCTTGCAGCTCTGCCAGATTTCTCCCTGAGCCTGATGCAAGGTTCACAGGCTCCCTCGTCAATTCTGACATATTAACCCCATCATCCTCCAGGTTTGGCATCTTCGGACTTATTGAATGGCCTGAGATGATGGGAATCTTGCACATGCCCATGCTCAACTCAGTGTACTTTCTAAAGCTCCTTGTGATAGTAGCACACACACACAAAAAAAAGTAGCGTAATAAAAAAAAATGAAAGACCCCCTACACACAGACGTACACATAAACGGCCAGGAAACACATACAGTAAAACCTTGGTTTGCGAGTAACTTGGTTTGAGAGAGTTTTGCAAGACAAGCAACATTTTGGAAATACATTTTGACTTGATATACAAGTAATGTCTTGATATACAAGTGGCGTCACGTCACAACTGAGTATAAAAGAGAAGAGAGGCGCCTCTAAGTGTAGCAATATGGTTACATTTAATGAAGGTCCAACATTTAGCAACTCACATGGTTGATGATTAAAAGAGGCACATCTAAGTATGCAGCCATCCGGGGTAAAGCTGTCCACATAGACCATCCTCCACACCACCATCAACATCATCCCTTCCACGCTGAGCTCCATGAGTGCTTCAAGCCTCGCTTTTAAATCGCTCTACTAAAGGGTAGTCTTCCGGGTCACAATTGCAGACTGACAGCGGTGAGAGCCGGCGGTGTGGGGAATGGTCTATGTGGACAGCTTTACCCCAGATGCCCGCATACTTAGATGTGCCTCTTTTAATCATCAACCATGTGAGTTGCTAAATGTTGGACCTTCATTAAATGTAACCATATTGCTACACTTAGAGGCGCCTCTCTTCTCTTTTATACTCTGTAGTTCCTGCTGGATGTTGCTTCTAATCCCCTTGTGGAGGCTTCCGTTTGTGGATGGACATTTTATGGTTACACAACAGATCACATTGCTATAACCTTTTTATATGGACTATAAACCGAAGGATTTATGAATAAATGGTTGTAGAATGAATGGTCTGAGTTTCCATTATTTCTTATGGGGAAATTTGCTTTGATATACAAGTGCTTTGGATTACAAGCATGTTTCCAGAAGGAATTATGCTCGCAATCCAAGGTTTTACTGTATGTACATAAATTACAATTACATATTACACAACCTTAACATATGTCAGATGCAGAATTTTAGGAACATCATTTCAGTTTATATCTGAATTGATGGGCTGTAATGTGCACATAAATTTTAGCACAAGATGTAATATTTAGGGCGTGGTTTGCCTTGAGATAAGATGGCTGCTTGATCCTCTGGCTCCCTCTCACCACAGCCTACAATTCGCTGTTAACGGGGTTCACGGACGACATCCGCCCCACAATAATGGGAACATCTTCCCGCGGAACATCACACAGCAGATCCCGGTCCCCGAGAGAACTTTCTAACCGCACAAATCAAACAATACCGGAGATCTTCCGGACACAGCGGACTACAATGGCGTCTCATCCACCCGCCACAACCTTGTCTCTACCTTCTGCCGACATCATTCTAACCCCCACCGATCATAGCCATTCTCTACAGGAACCGTCTCCGCTATCTCACCGACAACCAAGCCTCCTGGACCTGCAGGCAGTGGCGGCTGACATAAAGGACACCCTGTTTTCTGCTATCACAGACCTGCGTCATGAGCTGCAGGCCATCACAGGCCGCATACAGCGTGTGGAAGACAAGACAGCCCACCAACAATCTGCAGTTAAGATCATTCACAATAAAGTGGACTTCCACACAATGCAATTAAGAGATCTTCAACGCCATGTTGAAGATCTCGATAACAGGGGTCGAAGACACAACCTGCGGGTAAGAGGTATACCCGAATCGGTTGACCAAGACAGAATTATCCCGGTGGTGACAGGACTTTTTAACCACCTTCTAGACCGCCCGGAGCTCACACCGATCACTATGGAGCGCATACATAGAGCGCTTCGCCCAAAAGGGAGAGACACTGACCCTCCAAGGGACATTATCTGCCATGTGAATGATTTTTCTGTCAAGGAAGAAATACTACAAAAAGCCCGTGAAAAAACAACGCTGGAATATGATGGCTACCCCATCCATATCTATCAGGACCTTTCTGCCATTACGTTGCGACACCGCAAGGATCTGCGCCCTCTACTGGATGTCTTGAGAGCGAAAAGCATCCGCTATCGTTGGAAGTTCCCTTTCGGCCTCTCCGCCTCACACCAAGGCCGCACAGCACTCCTCAGGGTTCCAGAGGAATTGGATGCTTTCTGCCGTACGCTGGATATACCATACATCCCAGTCCCCAACTGGTACTCTGAATTCAATCTACAACCTCCCAATCAACTCCCTTAAACGGAAGAATCGATGGACGCTCTCAACACCAGCTTCCACAGGAGACGCTCACCTTCAGCCGTCAGAACCGACTCCTCTTCAGGCTCCCATCTCCCACCATCCAGCCCCATGACGGCACCCCTGCCTCGCCGAGCCCGCCGAGACCGCTAAGGATCCTCACCTCTACAGCAAAGAGACCCCTACGACATCACCCGCCTACGCTATACACCGCTATGAAGACTGTCTACCCTGCTTTACCGAACAACCTATACCGGACCCTCGACACCCATACAGATGACATCAACGAAGGAAGAACGGAAAATCCCGACCACAGAAATAGACACTGCACCAAGACATTTCTCTTCACTTGAACGCCGACGGACATCTATCCACCAATTCAAATACCAGTTTCACCCCTCTCATCTCATCCGACAGACGAATCGCTGGTTATCTACCAACTGAAACCTACCCACAGAGACGTATGTATCATCTGTTCTGCCTGCATGAACTTTAATGTTCTATAGAATGCTTCACTTCACATAAAGGGTTAATAATTAGGCATCACCCTACACGCAGACATCTTATGCTCAGCATATCCCCCTGATGGTACAGGGGACTACACGCTCACTGCCTTTCCCGGTCTACCACATTATTCTCTCATTTCACCCTTTCAGAACCCATAACATCAACAATACATCGTTTTACAATGCACCTATACTAACACCACCATCACATCCCACACAGACAGATAAGGCTAAACGCACGGTAGCCCTGTGGAGACCCACATCCACTCGCTACACATTGCTCCCCATACCTACCAAAAACCGGGAGGTTAACGAATCTAATACCCTACCACACGGCACACGCAGCAAACCACACCAATCACAGCTGGAGATAGCGACATGGAAGTTTTACCATGTACACACGCTGCTTTCTCCACTATCCCCTTCGGGAGAAACATTAGCTGCTTCTATACTATATTGCACTCCTCTTACTGCCAAAGATACAACACCCCTTGCAGACCAATAGAAATAGAATCATGTAGACACGCATACATTTATGCATTACCCATGCCAACCCATTTTCTGTGATTGATTGTATTTATGGCTATGGATTGTATGCTCTCTATATAACTGGCGTTCACCGTACCACCCCCAGCAATCACCATATACCAGGCACATAGAGATAATGTTATACACACATTAAACACCCACTCTAATACTCTTCACAGACAGATGAAAACCAAGCCACGAAAGCCACAATGAATATGTTATTTTCAGTTAAGCCGCTTTTATTTTACTTTGCTTTGAATGTATTCTACTGGTTATAAAAAATTGTTATAATTGATTGAACACGCACGGCCTTCTTGTGCGTTTCGTCGAAAATGCTTAAATGTCACAGTCAAAACGATCATCCGTTGTCTCTGTTTAGATCGATAATAAGGAATGTTACCTGCTATTCTCTATGCATGTATCCCTATCTCAACCCCACGCACCAACTTGCTTGCTCACAGGTATCCCACGCAGGGTCACACCCTATACTACCACTACCATACCTAACTACCTAAAAACTTCAACCTACCGCATTTAGCACACCCATTCTCTACACATGAGCCAACACATCCTTGTGATTGCTCCGTACACAGTCCACCTACTAATATCCATTGTCACACATGTACCCCCAGTCCCATGACATATGGCTGCTGGTGAGATGGACCACTACGGTCAGATCTATATACCCCTTTTTTTTCTCTATTTTCATCAGACTCCATATCTCTCGTTTGACAAACCAACCCCCACACAGTCGATAAACATATTTCACCTAACCCCTACACACATTACTATACGATTGAAACCACTGAATTTTACCAGTGAATACATATTTGTGGCTTGGAACACCGTTTAGGTGACCAGAACACCACACAGTGCCGGCCCCTTTTACCTGTCCCCTCTGTAAACTTTCCTTTGCCTTACCACCCAGATCCTACCCCGCCCCACATCCATCCTCCTGCCACAGCCCACACCACACTGTAAGAATACATACAAATTACCGTTACCATGTTACCAAAAACCATTGCAAACGATAAACCAGTACTCAAAATAGTATCCCTTAATGTTCAGGGACTTAATACACCAGAAAAACATTCCAAACTCCTCCTTACCATGCACAGACTGAAAGCTAATATCATATTTTTACAGGAAACACACTTCCGTTCCAATAATATTCCGAAATTATGTAATGCTCAGTACCCAACAGTGTTACATGCCACAAACCCCTTACACAAAACGAAAGGGGTCTCGATTCTCATTGCAAAACACTGCCCCTTTCAGATTCAGGACTCGCTTCTAGACGCAGATGGCAGATATCTCTTCCTAAAAGGCTCTCTACATAACAGAACAATAACACTGGCGAACATATACGCACCAAAGAAGCACCAAGTCCCTTTCTTTAGGTCTGTAACAAATGCTCTCACAACCTTCAAAGAGGGCACTCTTGTATTAGGCGGCGACTTCAATGTCCCACTAAATCCCATCCAAGATACATCATCAGGATCCTCAACACTTTCCTATAAAGCCCTCAGAGAAAGCAAATCCCTACTTACAAGACTACTACTTCATGACGCATGGCGTACAGTAAACCCAGACACTAAAGATTACACCTTCTATTCAACGCCACACGCCAGATATTCTAGAATAGACTACATTTTCCTATCACAAAATGACCTGCATCTGATTCATCAAACATCCATTGAACCCATGACCATTTCGGATCATCATCCTGTCTCTTTATCGCTTCAGCTCCCCCAAACAACACCGAACTCGAGAATTTGGAGATTAGACCCCTCTTTACTCACCGATCCCTCTGTCACAGTGGCAATAGAATCCACCTTACAACACTTTTTCAAAGAAAATAACCCAGAAGACACATCCCCAATAATCAACTGGGAAACCCACAAAAGCGTAATTAGGGGCACTTTTCTCGCAGCGGCAGCGAAACGAAACAAAGAAAGAAGAAAACAACACTCAGATCTGATAGACAAGATTCGCAAACTTGAAAGGGTACACAAACAATCTCAAGTGCACACCACTTTCAATGACCTGATACAAGCTAGAAAGGATCTTCTAGAACTACTAGACAAACAAATACAACGCAAATATATCCTATCTAAGAGAAAATTCTATGAATTTGGCAACAAAGCAAGCAAAATGCTAGCCAGAGCCCTACAAATATCTAAATCCAACACGACAATCCACCATATCATAGACCCCGCAGGCAATAAACTAAACAAAACCCCAGACATTGCCCGACATTTTGTAAAATATTACAGTAAACTATATAACCTAGACAAACCCACCCCCCCCCCAGGCGACACCACCTGCGCTCAAATGATATCCGAATTTTTAAAAAAATACAGCCCAACCCCTATATCGGAATCCATAGCCCAGGAATTAAACACCCCACTTTCCCACAATGAAGTTGAACTGGCTCTAAAACAGATGAAAACAGGCAAAAGCCCTGGCCCAGACGGCCTCACTGCAGGCTACTACAAAACATACGCAGGACTGCTTATACCCGCCTTCTTAAAAGCATTCAACTCCTTCGCACAACCAACTGAACCCCCAAGAGACCTCCTTTCAGCCCACATAGCTATAATCCCCAAACCTGACAAAGACCATTCCTTAGTCACCAACTACAGACCTATCTCACTTCTCAATGTTGACCTCAAATGGTACGCAAAAACCTTAGCAAACCGAATCCTACCTTTGATCCCCCAACTAGTTGGCCTTGAACAAGTGGGTTTTGTCCCCGGAAGGGAAGCGAGAGATAACACTCTCAAAACGCTCAATATCCACCATTGGCTTACATCCACCAAAAACAAAGGTTTTATGCTTTCCCTCGACGCGGAGAAGGCGTTCGTCAGGGTGGCTTGGGACTACATGCAAGAAACTCTTAAAACTATAGGCCTTCCCCAAATGATGCTAAATTACATATCAGCTCTGTATTCTGGTCCCACTGCAAAAGTTAAAGTTAACGGTCACCTGTCGGATGCCTTCTCCGTGTTGAATGGAACACGCCAAGGCTGCCCACTTTCCCCTTTAATCTTTATTCTCTCTCTTGAACCTCTTCTTCAACGTCTTAATTCCAACCCAGACATCAAAGGAATACAAATTAAACACCGCACATATAAACTAGCAGCATTCGCGGATGACATCCTCCTATTCCTCACGGACCCGCTTATCACGATCCCAAACCTGCTTAAAGACTTCCAAACCTTCCATACCCTCTCAAATCTCCAAATCAATTTTTCAAAATCCAATGCCCTGAACATCACCCTACCCCCAGATATTTGTCAACAATGCCAACTCAACTTCCCGTTCACCTGGAAGAAACATGCACTTCCCTACTTAGGCATTCAGGTGCCGACCTCTCTAACCAATCTATACACCCTGAACCATGCCCCACTCCTCCAAAAAATACAAGCTGACTTAACTACTTCAGCCCCGGAAGGTTTTACCCCCCTCCTGACCAGAGCACTTTTTACAATTCGGCACTGCGTCGCTTTAACTGCTAATTGCGCGGTCATGCAATGCTGTACCCAAACGAAATTCCCACAAATAGAGCTTTCTTTTGATGGTATTTGATCACCTCTGCCGTTTTTATTTTTTGCGCTATACACGGAAAAAGACCGAAAATTTTGAAAAAAAATGATATTTTCTACTTTTTGTTCTAAAAAAAATCCAATAAACTCAATTTTAGTCATACATTTAGGCCAAAATGTATTCGGCCACATGTCTTTGGTAAAAAAAATGTCAATAAGTGTATATTTATTGGTTTGCGCAAAAGTTATAGCGCCTACAAACTAGGGTACATTTTCTGGAATTTACACAGCCTTTAATTTATGACTGCCTATGTCGTTTCTTGAGGTGCTAAAATGGCAGGGCAGTACAAAACCCCCACAAATGACCCCATTTTGGAAAGTAGACACCCCAAGGAATTTTCTGAGAGGCATGTTGAGCCCATTGAATATTCATTTTTTTTTGTCCCAAGTGATTGAATAATGACAAAAAAAAAATTACAAAAAGTTGTCACTAAATGATATATTGCTCACACAGGCCATGGGCATATGTGGAATTGCACCCCAAAATACATTTAGCTGCTTCTCCTGAGTATGGGGATACCACATGTGTGGGACTTTTTGGGAGCCTAGCCGCGTACGGGGCCCCGAAAACCAATCACTGCCATCAGGATTTCTAAGGGCGTACATTTTTGATTTTACTCCTCACTACCTATCACAGTTTTGAAGGCCATAAAATGCCCAGATGGCATAAAACCCCCCCAAATGACCCCATTTTGGAAAGTAGACACCCCAAGCTATTTGCTTTGAGGCATGTTGAGTCCATGGAATGTTTTATATTTTCACACAAGGCGCGAGAAAGTGACAAATTTTTTTTTTTTTTTTGCACAAAGTTGTCACTAAATGATATATTGCTCACACAGGCCATGGGCATATGTGGAATTGCACCCCAAAATACATTTAGCTGCTTCTCCTGAGTATGGGGATACCACATGTGTGGGACTTTTTGGGAGCCTAGCCGCGTACGGGGCCCCGAAAACCAATCACTGCCTTCAGGATCTCTAAGGGCGTACATTTTTGATTTTACTCCTCACTGCCTATCACAGTTTCGGAGGCCATGGAATGCCCAGGTGGCACAAACCCCCCCCCAAATGACCCCATTTTGGAAAGTAGACACCCCAAGCTATTTGCTGAGAGGCATGGTGAGTATTTTGCAGCTCTCATTTATTTTTGAAAATAAAGAAAGACGAGAAAAAAAAAAAAAAAATTTCTTTTTTCAAATTTCAAAACTTTGTGACAAAAAGTGAGGTCTGCAAAATACTCACTATACCTCTCATCAAATAGCTTGGGGTGTCTACTTTCCAAAATGGGGTCATTTGGGGGGTTTTTTTTGCCACCTGGGCATTCCATGGCCTCCGAAACTGTGATAGGCAGTGAAGAGTGAAATCAAAAATTTACGGCCTTAGAAAGCCTGAAGGCGGCTAGGCTCCCAAAAAGTCTCACACATGTGGTATCCCCGTACTCAGGAGAAGCAACAGAATGTATTTTGGGGTGTAATTTCACATATTCCCATGGCATTTTTGAGCAATATATCATTTAGTGACAACTTTGCGCAAAAAAAAAAAAAAATTGTCTCTTTCCTGCAACTTGTGTCACAATATAAAATATTCCATGGACTCAACATGACTCTCAGCAAATAGCTTGGGGTGTCTACTTTCCAAAATGGGGTCATTTGGGGGGGTTTTGAACTGTCCTGGCATTTTATGCACAACATTTAGAAGCTTATGTCACACATCACCCACTCTTCTAACCACTTGAAGACAAAGCCCTTTCTGACACTTATTGTTTACATAAAAAAATAATTTTTTTTTGCAAGAAAATTACTTTGAACCCCCAAACATTATATTTTTTAAAGCAAATGCCCTACAGATTAAAATGGTGGGTGTTTCATTTTTTTTTTTCACACAGTATTTGCGCAGCGATTTTTCAAACGCATTTTTTGGGGAAAAAACACACTTTTTTACATTTTAATGCACTAAAACACACTATATTGCCCAAATGTTTGATGAAATAAAAAAGATGATCTTAGGCCGAGTACATGGATACCAAACATGACATGCTTTAAAATTGTGCACAAACGTGCAGTGGCGACAAACTAAATACATTTTTAAAAGCCTTTAAAAGCCTTTACAGGTTACCACTTTAGATTTACAGAGGAGGTCTACTGCTAAAATTACTGCCCTCAATCTGACGTTCGCGGTGATACCTCACATGCATGGTGCAATTGCTGTTTACATTTGACGCCAGACCGATGCTTGCGTTCGCCTTAGCGCGAGAGCAGGGGGGACAGGGGTGCTTTTTTTTTTTTTTTTCTTTATTATTATTATTTTTTTATCTTATTTTTAAACTGTTCCTTTCATTTTTTTTTTTTAAATCATTTTTATTGTTATCTCAGGGAATGTAAATATCCCCTATCATGGCAATAGGTAGTGACAGGTACTCTTTTTTGCAAAAATTGGGGTCTATTAGACCCTAGATTTCTCCTCTGCCCTCAAAGCATCTGACCACACCAAGATCGGTGTGATAAAATGCTTTCCCAATTTCCCAATGGCGCTGTTTACATCCGGCGAAATCTAAGTCATAAAATGCTCGTAGCTTCCGGTTTCTTAGGCCATAGAGATGTTTGGAGCCACTCTGGTCTCTGATCAGCTCTATGGTCAGCTGGCTGAATCACCGGTTGCATTTTCAGGTTCCCTGTTGAGACAGGAGAGCCAGAGAAAAACACGGAAGACGTTGGGGGGGGGGGGTTGGGCATTCCCTCCCACTGCTTGTAAAAGCAGTCTAGAGGCTAATTAGCCGCTAGGATTGCTTTTACATGAAAGCCGACCGCTGGCTGAAAAGAATGATACCAAGATGATACCTAAACCTGCAGGCATCATTCTGGTATAACCACTCAAAGTCGTGAATGGCGTACCTGAAGACAAAAAAATGGTTAACAATAAAGCACAGTAAACGGTAAGGTATAAAAAATTGCATACCTGAAAAGCAAACATGATAAAACATAATAACAATAAAACATTGCAGAATAGAATACAGTAAAAAAGAGCAGAACAATAGAGAGAGAATAGAGAGAGAGAGAGAACAATAAAACGACAACTATTTTTTTTTTTTTATATTTTTGTATGTGTTTTTTTTTTTTTTTACACTTTTTTTTGTAACTAACTTTTATAACTGTAACCGATTCCAGGTTCGGTTCTCTCAAAATGCGATGGCATCTTGGGAGACCCTGTGAAAGTGCGCCTAGTCTGTGGAATGCTGTACCCTACGCTAATACTCAACTAGTGAATGGTAGCGTTCAAAACATTCACCAATGCAAAGACCAGGATTGTCAGGACAGGAGGGACAATAATAGCGGGTGTCACGCCTATATCCGCGCTTGCTGCAGACACGACATCTTTTTTTGGGGGGTTCCTTGGGTAGGGGTAGTCGGGAGGACATAAAGAAAATGCCTCTCATGCAGCCGACTGCATTTGGTTGGGGATGTGAATGGGGGAAGTACGGGCGATGCAGAAGCGGTGGGTTCCCAATTAGGATTGGTGAATGCAGCAGGAAGGGCACTATGGGCACGACGGGCCTGTGTTTGTCTTTTTGGTGGCAGTGGGACACTACTTGTGCTTGCCACCTCACCAGCTTGAACTGCACTTATGGGACTCGCAACGTCACCACGTGTTACTGCAGTGCTGGTTTGACTACGACCGGGGTGTACTAGGCCGCTGGCGCTTGCCAGTTCACCAAAACACTACAAAAAAAACTGTTAGCGATCGCAGGGATCAGGCCTGACTCTGCGAACGCTGCAGTTATGCGTTTAGTGTTTTGTAAGTGTCAGTGATCGATCGATACTGCACTTGGGTGGGCTGGGCTGGGCCGGGCGGAGGGGAAAAACGCAGGTGCTAGCAGGTATCTGGGCTGATCCCGCTAACACTGCGTGTTTGGGAACCCTAAACTGCTGGGGACGCTAGTATAGATCTGATCGGATCAGATATTGATCCGTTCAGATACTATACCACTAAGGGAGGTGTACGGTGCGTGCGTGGGTGTTAGCGGTACTGGCGCTAACCTGACGCTGCCTGGGGCTGGTGCTTGCCAGTTCACCAAAACGCTACCAAGAAAACTGTTAGCGATCGCAGGGATCAGGCCTGACTCTGCGAACGCTGCAGTTATGCGTTTAGTGTTTTGTAAGTGTCAGTGATCGATCGATACTGCACTTGGGTGGGCTGGGCCGGGCCGGGCGGAGGGGCAAAACGCAGGTGCTAGCGGGTATCTGGGCTGATCCCGCTAACACTGCGTTTTCGGGAACCCTAAACTGCTGGGGACGCTAGTATAGATGTGATCGGATCAGATATTGATCCGATCAGATACTATACCACTAAGGGAGGCGTATGCTGCGTGCGTGGGTGTTAGCGGTACTGGTGCTAATCTGACGCTGCCTGGGGCGACGCATATCACCGCCGGGTGATCAGGGGGCTAAACCTTTATTCGGTAATAAACGGCGGGTGCCCTGACACTATAAAAAATAAACGAACTAACCAGCGTCACCCGTAACGGTTATACGGTGATCAGTGGTGAAAGGGTTAACTAGGGGGCAAGCAAGGGGTTAAAACATTTATTAGGTAGTATATGGGGGTCCCTGTCGCTATAAAACGCTGACGGCGAACCTAAATATTTACGTCTCTAACTAGCGTCACCAGCGACACTAATACAGCGATCAGAAAAATGATTGCTTAGTGACACTGGTGACAGGGGGTGATCAAGGGGTTAAAACTTTATTAGGGGGGGTTAGGGGGGTACCCTAGACCTAAAGGGGGGTAATACTCACTGCCCTAACACTGTAACTGTCACAAACTGACACCATGCAGTAATCAGAAAAAAAAAAAAAATACTGCTGGTGTCAGTTTGTGACAGGGGGGGGTGATTGGGGGGGGATCGGGGGGCGATCGGGGGGGATCGGGGGTGTAAAGTATGCCTGGCATGTTCTACTGTGTGTGTTTGTGTTGTGTGCACTTACTTGTCTTCTCTCCTCGGCGCTGGAACGGAAACTGCCAGACTGAGGAGAGATGACATCACATCCTCTGCCTGTGTGAAACTACACACAGGCAGAGGAGGATTCCCATTGGCTGGGAGCGATCGCGAGGGGGGGGCCACGATCGGATGGTCTCCCCCTCGCCTCCCGATGCTCCCAGTCAAATGCCGACCGCCGCTGGCACCGGGGGGGGGTCCGATCGGACCCCCCGCCCGCGGGAGGCAGATCACGTATGGGAACGTGATTCTGCCTGCCCGTGCCATTCTGCCGCAGTATATCTGTGTTAGGCGGTCGGCAAGTGGTTAAAGAAATGGTCCTCCGGTTACTTCTCCTGGTTCAGCAGGGCAGCTATTGTCAAAATGAACACATTACCCAGAATTCTATACCTCCTACAAACTATCCCGATCAAAATACCACCCAAATTCTTTACTACCTACCGAAAAGCTTGCACGACGTTTATATGGGGTACAACGCGCCCACGACTGAGCTTCTCAAGACTGACCGAACCCAAACTATTAGGAGGCATAGGTACCCCAGACATACGCAAGTACCAACAAGCATGTCACCTGGCTAGAATCATTGATTGGAACGTACACTCCGAACATAAAGATTGGGTTCACTTAGAACAAGCGTTCTCAACAGTGCCCATTCAAAACCTACCGTGGATTAAATCCCCCTCATCGCTCTTTGAATACTCCCAACACCCACTCATCAACCCTACACTGATCTCTTTCAGGAACACCTGTAACAAACACAAAATCTCCTCAGTAAACGGACCGATGACACCTATTAAACAAAACCCTGACTTCCCCCCGGGAATGCATGCTTCATTCCTGACATCCATATGGCCCCACCAGACTGTCAGAGCCGAACACTTCTTTGAGGGAGGCCGCCTCCTATCGCATACCGCTTTAGCCTCAAAACTAAAAATAGACTCCTTCCCTTTTTGGACATACGTCAAACTACATAATTTCTTCAACAAACCAAAACCCGAACTGGTCCAGAACCACGACCCCATTTGAAAGCTTATGTCTAAGCAATTGCACCCAAACGCACCTGATCTCACAAATATACACCCTCCTCTTCAATGAGCACAACTTGACAACACATTGGACTAATAGACAATGGGAACGAGATCTCTCAATACAACTAAGTGATCAAGAATGGTCTAACATCCACACTCTAATCCACAAAGGTTCGATGAACGTGCAAGTCCAAGAATCTGCATATAAACTATTCTCCAGATGGTATAGAACTCCACTCCTGTTACATCGCTTCAATCCAACAATTCCCCAAACATGTTGGAGATGTAACGCAGACACAGGTTCACTCATTCATATTTGGTGGTCTTGCGCCAAAATCCAACCTTTCTGGAAAGAAGTGCACACCCTCATCACACGAATCACTACTTACACCCTAGACTTCGACCCCGCAATGTTCCTACTACATCATTCTTCTTTTCACATACCAGCTTATCATCGTTCTCTGGCCATGCATTTGGTGAACACTGCAAGAATGTGCATACCCCCTAAATGGCGCTCACCTGAACCACCTACCATAAAGGAGTGGTTCCATCGTATACATCAAACACAAGTAATGGAAGACCTCATCCACCAATCCAATGACACTCAAGCAAAGTTCACCAAAACATGGACAACTTGGATACACTTCACCACAACAGATGTATACCAACAATACATAACATGATTACCTTCACTGGGCTGTGGCAGGAACTAGGTACTTCCCTGTCCCCTCATCCCACTGTATCCCTAGACTTCTCCCTCCATGCTTCCACCTCCCCCCTCACTACGAACTTCTTGTTCTCTTCCTTTTTTCCTCTCTTCCCACTCCCCCACCCCAATAACTCTCAATATCCATCTGTAACCATAAACTAGACTATTAAATCTTACACCACTCTGTTGATTTATCATACCAAATTCCCCCCCCCCTACATATCTCTTAGGCCTCTTACATAACTCGTCCCAATCCTAGCTGGTACCCCGGTACCCCTGTTGCCAATAAGAACACACATTAGCGTCGCCATGTTTATTGTAACAAAAGTTGTACCCCTTTTTTTTCTAATCCTCAAAGCATAAACTTTCTGTTACTGTTTAATTCTTACTACCAAAGCGGCTGCGTCCGCATTACTGCATTTACAAGCAATTTCTTACAACTCTTCTGTACATGTTGACTCTTGTTTGAAAATTCCAATAAAAACTTGATTGAAAAAAAAAAGATGTAATATTTAATAAAGTGTTACTAAACCCACAACAGTAAAATCAGTCTGTATATGCAGCATAGCATGCTTGTTATATTCACTATGTTAATCCTCTGTATTGTGCAAAAAGGCTCTTTGATCCACTATGCACAGGTCCTCCACCTCCTGCAGGGTCTCTCTTGTCAAGTCCAGATAAGAGACAGTGAGGGTAGTAAAACTGCACATGCTCAGTTTTGTCTCTATTGCCAGAGAACATTTCCTGGTTGATCAGAGCTTTTCAGGTCACATGATATTGACATCACACATGTGGCCGTGTGTACAGATCCTAAATGACAGACCAGTCCCTCCTTCCTCCTCCATGCCCAGTTGCTAAAAAAGAACACAGTGGGTGGGCTGTCACATCTTAATTCATGGATGATCCGCCTCCCATAACAGCATGAGTACACAAGCTGTAGTGGAAATCTCCTCCTACCTGAACACTCAGCACTCGGGCAGACCCTGCAGTTTATCATGTGACTGTGGTATACAGATCAGCCAAAAACCTTTAATTGCTATTTTAACCTGTGTGTGCCACCTTCTGTGCCTGTACCAAGGCCAAACATTCCAGGGGATGTAAACTTTTCATCAGGGCCATTTGAGGGATTTCTGTTATCATTATGATTTTAAAAGAAGCCAAAAACTATGTAATAATAAATGGCTTGATGTAATGGCTATCCTTGAATAAAATACAGTTTGTTGGCATGATTATAAATGCCAAAATGTCACAATTTCTGCCAGGGTGTGCAAAGTTTGCAAAGTTTTGAGCACAGCTGTACAAATAAATTTAGTCTGGTCATAAAGGTTGAAAGGGTTAATATTATTTTAAAATGGCAGGTGGTTATGATATGCAAACTCATGGATCCTCAGACCATGTTAATAAAAAAGAGCAGAGCTGGGTTTAAAAATGTAATATTATTTTTTAATGTTTAATAGCACAAGCAGAATTTCAAAACATTCATTAGGCTATTCCCAATTTCATATGTAATTTCCTGAACACAAAAATAGCACTGTTTCTCACGGGGACCTCTCAGTCCTGTTTGTTAGGTTAATGCCAATCCCAAGACATCGTTTTTCGATTAGGCTTCTTAGACTTTTAAGCTATAAAATGATATGTACTGTGCATGTTAATGTTTATTTAAGTAATCTAGAAAAGGTGATGCTCTTCAGATTGGACATGTGCTTGAATTTTAGCAGACTGTATTTTATCTGACCTGTTTTCAGTATTTCAGTGCAACCAAGTATTTATAAGCAGACCAAAATGTGTATTTCAGTCAAGAAACAATCATTAAAATAATTTTAAGAAGATTGTTAAGATTTGTGAATGGACGCAGAAATAAATCTTCATTGTCACAGCTGAAAGGAAAATCATTTTTCATCTTTATGTTTTTTGCACGCACAGAACAAAATTATTTTCAGCTGATATTGTCTGTTATGGATAAGCATGATAAATACAGATAAAAGAAAAGTATAACAATGCAAAAACATTTTTAAAAACAAATCAAGGAACATTAAAAGGTAAAAACTATTAATTACATTTGTTGAAACTCAGTAATTTTATCTTCTGGATAGATGAAATGCAAAAAAAAATCTTTTAGAAAATATTTAAAGTGGACCTTCAGTAATTTTTATCAACTTTCCATGTATTAAATCTTCTGCCCTTGTTGTTGTTGTAACTTTGGATAGTAAAACATTTTTTTCTGCCAGTAAATACCTTATACAGCCCACTTCCTGTTTCTTGTCTGGTCATTAGGCTAGGCTTATGACATCATGCACAGCTCTCTCTCTCTCTCTCTCACTCTCGTGAGAGTTTACCAGGAAGGGAGGGGGGCGAGTCATAAGAGGGCCAATGAGAACTGCAGGGCTGCAGAGCAGGATATGTGCCTTGGTGTGTCTGTGTAAATCCAGGAAGTGAACAGGCAGCAGCTTTAGCTGCCCACAGTTAAAATGGCTGTAGCCAGACTTAGTGGAGGGAGATTTCTGCAGCATATTTGGCAAGTACAGAATCACAGTATATATAAAATATGCAACGTGGTTGGAGGGAAGCTTTATAATGACAAAGATGTTTTTATTACTAATTATGTGAGCAGACTGCAGTGCACAGTCGACAAGCGGATAAAGACTGCTAATGTGTTTATCAGTGGTAACTAAGACATGCCCTTATGATGTCACCAAAGGCAGGGCTAGGTAAGGCAGCTGCTAATTAACAAGATATGAGTTGTTATATGTGTAGTGGTACCCCCGTAGGGGCTGCTGAGTGATTGTGGCCCCCATGTCACCCTGCCTAACCCGGCATTCACTTCCAGACACTCCAAGACAATTGTTAGGACCTGGGACCTCTGCTGTGTTTGGTGGTGACTCTGCTTGCTTTGCCACCTGGAATGCTGGACAGTTCCTTGGACAGTTCCTTAGACAATTCCTTGAATGATCTTGTCTTGAATCTTGTTTGCCTTGAACCTTGAACTCTTTGCTCCCCCCATGAACTTCCTGATTTAAGCCATGTCTCTGCACTTCCTGGTCGCCAGAATATTGTGCCTTCACCAGCCAATATCTTGCTCTTGTCTCTCCTGCTGCCGACTGTATCTTCGCTACCATTCGTTACCGACATTTGGCTTGTTCCTCGACTACGCTTCTGTTGAATCCCAACCTGAAACTATTTGTTACCAACTTTTGGCTTGTTTCTCGACTACGCTTCTGCTTGATCCCTACCTGGTACTAACACACAGCAAAGCCCATCTCCACCATCAGGAGCACTGGTGAATACTGATTAGTGCCTAGACCCTGCACCTCAGGTGAACCCGTGTCATTAGCCAGGGTGACCTGTGTGAATATTTGCTCCGCTGCTATAGCTACTGGCCTCTGAGCCTGACTTCAGACAGTGACAACAAAAAGGGCTCAAAATTCATCCCTGGGAATTACAGACTAGTTAGCCTAACATCAATAGTATGTAAACTCTTGGAGGGGATGATAAGGGACAATGTACAAGATTTTAGTAATGAGAACGGTATCATTAGCAGTAATCAGCACAGATTCATGAAGAATCGTTCCTGCCAAACCAATCTATTAACCTTGTATGTGGAGGTGAGTTGCCATCTAGATAAAGGAAGGCCTGTAGACGTGGTGTATCTGGATTTTGCAAAAGCATTTGACACAGTTCCCCATAAGCGTTTACTGTACAAAATAAGGTTAGTTGGCATCGACCATAGGGTGAGTACATGGATTGAAAACTGGCTACAAGGTCAAATTCAGGGTGGTGATAAATAGGGAAAACTCGGAATGGTCAGAGCTGGGTAGTGGGGTCCCCCAGGGTTCTGTACCGGGACCAATCCTGTTTAAGCTGGAGGATGAGGTAAACAGTTCAATCTCTGTGTTTACGGATGATACTAAGCTAAGCAGGGCAATAACTTCTCCGCAGGATGTGGAAACCTTGCAAAAAGATCTGAACAAATTAATAGGGTGGGCAACTACATGGCAAAAGTAGAAACATTTAAAATAATGCATTTGGGTGGCAAAAATAGGAATGCAATCTATACACTGAGGGGAGAACCTCTGGGGGAATCTAGGATGGAAAAGTACCTGGGGGTCCTAGTAGATGCTTCTGCTAACAAAGCACACAGAATATTGGCATGCATTAAAAAGGGGATTAATTCCAGATATAAAATGATAATTCTCCTGCTCTACAAGACTCTGGTCCGGCCGCACCTAGTGTATGCTGTCCAGTTCTGGGCACCAGTCCTCAGGAAGGATGTACTGGAAATGGAGCGAATACAAAGAAGGGCAACAAAGCTAATAAATGGTCTGGAGGATATTAGTTATGAGGAAAGGTTGTGAGCACTGAACTTATTCTCTCTGGAGAAGAGACGCTTGAGAGGGGATATGATTTCAATTTACAAATACTGTACTGGTGACCCCACAATAGGAATACAACTTTTTCGTGGAAGGGAGTTTAACAAGACACATGGCCACTCATTAAAATTAGAAGAAAAGAGGTTTAGCCTTAAACTACGTAGAGGGTTCTTTACTGTAAGAGCAGCAAGGATGTGGAATTCCCTTCCATAGGCGGTAGTCTCAGCGGGGAGCATCGATAGTTTCAAGAAACTATTAAATAAGCACCTAAACGACCACAACATACAGGGATATACAAGGTAATACTGACATATAATCACAAACATAGGTTGGACTTGATGGATTTGTCTTTTTTTCGACCTCACCTACTATGTAACCATATGTAACAATGAACAAGTCCATCAACTTTGTTTTTGTATTTTATTAAGGAATTAGATGGGGTTAAGGAATTCATGGGATGCCCAGGAAAAAGATTCTTCCATGGTTTGGAACAATTCAGATATTTTCCTCCTGCACAACACTTGCTGCAGACTATCTCTCCTTCTCCCTCCAGCACAGTTCTTCAGGCACAGCTAGCACATGGTTAGGCCCCACTCTGTTTTTAGCAAAGTTCATTATTACAGGCAAGGACCGTGGGTCCCTATAGTGTAGCAGTTCTGGTGCTAGCTGCCCTCTTTGGTGGACTACTGATCCCAGTCAGCCCTTTGAAAACCCTGACAGCCCTCCCAGCTGCAGTGGCTTGACTTCACTCCCAGTAACATCACAGTCTCTCCCGC
This sequence comes from Lithobates septentrionalis, assembly GCA_037952835.1. Taxonomy (NCBI): domain Eukaryota; kingdom Metazoa; phylum Chordata; class Amphibia; order Anura; family Ranidae; genus Lithobates; species Lithobates septentrionalis. Next base: position 1,194,635 of record JBBDGP010001745.1, read on the forward strand.
TGGCTCTACATCCATCTCAGACTGCACACTCACAGTCCACTGGCATGCCTCTCCCAGCTCTCCTGACTGTCCCTGTCACTCACTGACACCTGATGGATCCCTCCTGGAGACTTGCCCGGCAGTATTCTCGCTATCCTCTCCTGCTACTGTTCAGGACACCCTTTGGGCTGTGCGGGGTTCCTGTTTAGCTCCGAGCCCCTGGCCCAAGGTCACCCCCCTAACTGGGGGGCTTCCTCAAAGGCCCCGATAGTCTAATACTCCACCTCCAGTTCTTCAACCCAAACAACTCTTCCCAAGCTGGGCTGACTCTAGGTATTTAAGGAGGACTTCCCCCTGACAATCCAGGTTGGGGATTGGTCAGAGCTCCCTAGAACACCCCAGACAGCTCTACCCTTCTTCCCCACCTTCCTTCTAGAAGCCTCTAGAAGCATAAGGGAGGTAACCAAAATATGAAACTAGCTGTGAGTCACCATCCAACTCTAAGCCACTCCCAGCCCCACAGATCAAAACAAACAGGCCTGGCTTTCAAGCGAGGCCTGCCTAAATTTACCTGCACCCAAAAAAATAACTATTTCTAGCACCTACCTAAGGTAGAGGGTGCTACATATTTGACTAAACTAACAAACCCTTGTTATTGCCTCCTGATTTTAATTTGGACATATATTCAATTATGGTATAATTTATGTTACAGTACAATATGGTTTAACAAATGCCAAGCAAGTAGCAACTCATCAGTATCTGGTTGCTCTTGAGTGATACTTGTGTTTCCCTACATTCTCTTTTTTTTATTGTTGTTGTTTTTGTTTAGTTGTGTCCGAATCTTCGTGACCTCATAGACCATAGCACGACAGGCTTTTCTGTCCTCCACTGCCTCCCGAAGCTTGCTTAACTTCATGTTCATTGTTTTGATGATGCTATCTATCCATCCTGTTTTCTATTGTCCTCTTCTCCTTTTTCCTTCCTGTTTTTTCCAGCCCAGAGTTGAGCTTCAATATATACCGTATTTATCGGCGTATAACACGCACTTTTTTCCCCTTAAAATCAGGGGGAAATCGCGGGTGCGTGTTATACGCCGATCCCCTGTGATCCGGAGCTGTCAGATTTTCAAAATCGCCAACCGCGATTTGAAAATGGCGCCGCCGGTGCCGAAATACACAGTGCCGGTCCTCGGCTCTTCTCGGCCACTTTCGCCTTCACTCGAGCGCCGCCCCAACCTAGCCGAGTGTACTCGGCTAGGTTCGGATAGCTCTGCTCGGGACTACGAGTGGAGCCGAAAGTAAACGAGAGACGCCGAGAAGAGCCGAGGACCGGCTCTGTGTATTTCGGCGCCGGCGGCGCCATTTTCAAATCGCGGTCGGCGATTTTGAAAGACAGGATGGCAGGGATCACAGGATGCAAGGCTGCATTGGACAAGGCTGCACTGGGGAAGGCTGCACTGACAAGGCTGCACTGGGGAAGGCTGCACTGACAAGGCTGCACTGGGGAAGGCTGCACTAACAAGGCTGCACTGGGGAAGCCTGCACTGACAAGGCTGCACTGGGGAAGGCTGCACTGACAAGGCTGCACTGACAAGGCTGCACTGACAAGGCTGCACTGGGGAAGGCTGCACTGACAAGGCTGCACTGACAAGGCTGCACTGGGGAAGACTGCACTGACAAGGCTGCACTGACAAGGCTGCACTGGGGAAGGCTGCACTGACATGGCTGCACTGACATGGCTGCACTAGGGAAGGCTGCACTGACAAGGCTGCACTGGGGAAGGCTGCACTGACAAGGCTGCACTGACATGGCTGCACTGACATGGCTGCACTGGGGCAAGGCTGCACTGAGAAGGCTGCAATGATGAGCATTTAAATGTAAGTTTTTTTTCCTTCAACTTCTCTCCTAAAAGTTTTTTTTTTCCTTAAAATTCCCTCCTGAATTGAGGTGCGTGTTATACGCCGGTGCGTGTTATACGCCGATAAATACGGTACATAATGTTTTAAAGTAGAATGATTGCCTTCCCTTAAAAATATGTGCTGCATCACTTAATTATATGTGAATCTAAATATTGAACCCTACAGAGTAAGACTGGGATGCTATTAAAGTTCATGTGCGTGTAAAGGGAGGCGTCCAATTCTTTTGGCAATATAGTGTATATACATTACAGTTTGCAAGTGGTTTTCCAGGATTATGGCTGAATATATCATGCATAACCCCGGTATAAATTTTTGCAGCCAGCATCCAGCTTTCTTATGAGGCACTGGAACAGTTTCTGAAGCAGTGGGAGGGGACACCCCCTCCCTCTCCCACTGCTCACCGGTGTTTCTCTGGCTTATTGTTTCCTCCGGTTCACTCGACAAAATGATCCAATGGTGCTGCCAGCTGCTCCTATAGATGATCAAAGCGTAGATACTCATTGATCACCTCTATGGCCTTGGAGGACTGGAACAATTTCATGACATCACTTCCGGTCCAGGCTGGAAGTATTTTTTTTTTTTTTTATAAGCGAAAGATAAAAAAAAGTTTTTTGATCTTTTGCTTTTAAAGATAAAGGAGAGATCTGGGGTCTTTTTGACCCCAGATCTCTTTATTAAAGACCACCTGTCATCCTTATTTCTATCACAAGAGATGTTTATATCCCTTGTAATAGGAATTAAAGTTTATTCTAAACAGGTAACCTGTAAAGGCGTCTAAAGCATTACCCATGGAGATTTTCAAGTACAGTAGTTTGTCGCCATTCCACGAGTGTGCGCAATTTTAAAGCGTGATATGTTAGGTATCTATTTACTTGGCGTACATCATCTTTCACATTATATAAAAAAATTGGGGTAAATATTGTGCTTTGTTTTTCTCTTAAAGGAGTTGTAAATGCAGAAGTTTTTTTATCCTAATGCATTCTATGCATTAAGAAAAAAAACCTTCTGTGTGTAGCAGCCTCCCCAGCACCCCCTAATTATTTACCCGAGCCCCATCCCTCTCCAGCGATTTCCACGAGTGTCTAAGTCTTCTGAGACATGCCTCTTGATTTGTTGAGACACAGCAGCGGTGCCATTGGCTCCCATGGCTGTCAAAGTCAATCAGCCAATAGGGGAGAGAGGGGGCAGGGCTGGGTCAGGGCTCCGTGTCTAAATGGACACACAGAGCTCTGACTCGGATCCAGTGCCCCCATAGGAAGCTGCTGGCTGTGGGGGATCTCAATAGAAGGAAGGGGCCAGGAGCAGTAAAGAGAGACCCGAGAAGAGGAGGATCAGGCCTGCTCTGTGCAAAACCAACTGCACAGAGGAGGTAAGGGGAACCCCGCGCCAAAATTTAAAAAAAAAACGGCGTGGGGTCCCCCCAAAAATCCATACCGGACCCTTATCCGAGCACACAACCTGGCAGGCCGTAGGAAAAGAGGGGGGGACGAGAGAGCGCCCCCCTCCTGAACCGTACCAGGCCACATGCCCTCAACATTGGGAGGGTGCTCATTGGAGGGTAGCCCCCCAAAACACCTTGTCCCCATGTTGATGAGGACAAGGGCCTCATCTCCACAACCCTGGCCGGTGGTTGTAGGGGGTCTGCGGGCGGGGGGCTTATCGGAATCTAGAAGCCCCCTTTAACAAGGGGACCCCCAGATCCCACCTCCCCTGTGTGAAATGGTAAGGGGGTACAAAAGTACCCCTACCATTTCACTAAAAAACTGTCAAAAATGTTAAAAATGACAAGACAGTTTTTGACAATTCCTTTATTTAAATGCTTCTTCTTTCTTCTATCTTCCTTCATCTTCTTCTTCTTCTTCTGGTTCTTCTGGCTCTTCTGGTTCTTCCTCCGGTGTTCTTCTCCAGCATCTTCTCAGCGGCATCTTCTTCTCCTCAGGCCGCTCCACACCCATGGCATGGGGGGAGGCTCCCGCTCTTCTCTTCATCTTCTTCTCTTCTTCATCTTCTTCTCTTCTTCATCTTCTTCTCCGGGCCGCTCCGCACCCATGCTGGCATGGTGGGAGGCTCACGCTGTGTGACGCGTCTCCTCTTCTGACGGTTCCTAAATAACGGGGGGGGGGGCACCCGTTGACCCCGCCCTTCTCTGATGCACGGTGACTTGACGGGACTTCCCTGTGACATCACGGGGAATGCCACAGGGAAGTCCCGTCATGTCCCATGCGTCAGAGGGGGGCGGGGTCACCGGGTGGCCCCACACCCCATTATTTAAGAACCGTCAGAAGAGGAGATGCGTCACACAGTGGGAGCCTCCCACCATGCCAGCATGGGTGCGGAGCGGCCCGGAGAAGAAAATGAAGAAGAGAAGAAGATGAAGAAGAGAAGAAGAAGAAGATGAAGAGAGGAGCGGGAGCCTCCCCCCATGCCATGGGTGCATAGCGGCCTGAGGAGAAGAAGATAGAAGACGCCGCGGAGGAGATGCTGGACGAGAACACCGGAGGAAGAACGAGAAGAGCCAGAAGAACCAGAAGAAGAAGAAGAAGATGAAGGAAGATAGAAGAAAGAAGAAAGAAGCATTTAAATAAAGGAATTGTCAAAAACTGTCTCTTGTCATTTTTAACATTTTTGACAGTTTTTTAGTGAAATGGTAGGGGGGGGTCTGGGATCTGGGGGCCCCTTGTTAAAGGGGGCTTCCAGACTCCGATAAGCCCCCGCCCGCAGACCCCCACAACCACCGGGCAGGGTTGTGGGGATGAGGCCCTTGTCCTCATCAACATGGGGACAAGGTGTTTTGGGGGGCTACCCCAAAGCACCCTCCCAATGTTGAGGACATGTGGCCTGGTATGGTCCAGGAGGGGGGGGCGCTCTCTCGTCCCCCTCTCTTTTCCTGCGGCCTGCCAGGTTGCATGCTCGGATAAGGGTCTGGTAAGGATTTTTGGGGGGACCCCACGCCATTTTTTTTTAAAATTTTGGCGCGGGGTTCCCCTTAAAATCCATACCAGACCTGAAGGGCCTGGTATGGAATTTAGGGGGACCCCCACGTCATTTTGTTTATTTTAATTTTGGTTCGGGGGTTCCCCTGTGGGGAATACCCATGCCGTTTTTATCAATGAACTTTTATGTGTATTGTCGGGACCGGCAATGCAATAGCCGCGAGTAGTTTTAAAAGACTTTTTTTCTTTGAAATGTCATTTTGCTGTCAGACTGTTCTAAACACGGGAAACATGCGCCCCTTTACAGGCATACTATAGACACCCCCCAGCTACGAAATTTAAAGGGATATTACACTTTTATTGTTTGACTTTAAGCATTATTAAAATCACTGCTCCTGAAAAAACGGCCGTTTTTAAAACTTTTTTTGCATTGATCCATGTCCCCTGGGGCAGGACCCAGGTCCCCAAACACTTTTTATGACAATAACTTGCATATAAGCCTTTAAAATTAGCACTTTTGATTTCTCCCATAGACT